>CM023095.1:20266526-20978699 GCA_013103745.1 Gardenia jasminoides
TAAATGGCATAAATTAATAAAAGCTAAAAGTAAATAAAATCAAATCAAATAAACTTATAAACACATAAGAATACATTAGATCACATAGGAGCACATAATTTGGATTTAAAGGGTAGTAGAGTTACTTCCTTTTGAAGTAGTGACTAAATGAGGAAAGGAAGACTTATCTATTACTCAAAATCACCGAAGGAGTCAAGGCATCAATTTAATTGATAATTGACCATTAAAGATAAAACTTGATGCACTAATGAAAAGCCCACTAAAGTCACGAAACAAATAAAGTAAAACATCAATAAAGGATGAAAAGCCGAGGAGAACCTCAATAATCAGAGAAGCAAAAAATCCTTAGGGACTATAGCGAGAAAGATGATAGTTTTTGGGTCAAAGTATAATTTTCTAAAATCTAGAGGCCAAGTGCAAATTCTACAAAATTAGTTTTTACAGCCCTTTTATTTGCAAACTACTTAAATTTAGACTAATTTTATTACCAAAGCAATTTACAAGTCAACAACCAAAGACTATTACATTAGTTACTAAAGTTACAAAATTAGAATCTTAAAATTAGTGATTTCACTTAAACGTTAATTAACAAGAAAAAACTTGAATTAATTCACTAAAACATGCATAAAGATCATAAAATATTATCATCGATATTATTTAATCCCAAATTTTTGGCATCCATTTCTTCGTCAGGAAGAAAGACAAAGAAAATTAAATATTAATAAAGTGCGTAAATTACATAACTGATAAATGAAATATTACACAAAAGATGCGAAATTTGCACAAAAGACACAAAAATAATAAAAATCTAAACATTGGGCATTTGATCACTTGACACCTTCAGGATGCCCAAGGAAATTAGCTACATCTAGATGCATTATATCTGCATCTATAACATCATCAAAAATATTTTGATAAATAAAATTTGTCTCGGCATCTTTGTTTTTCTTCTTCGGGGATGCGTAATATAATTCAACTAGATGTTTGGTCGTACGGTAGGTACGGGATGTGATAGCCCCACTTCTCCCTAGGGCGAACCCTAGGGTATCGGCGGGCCGCCTGCCCAACTCTCGCCGGGACTCACTACAGTTCCTCAATTCAATTGCGAATAACAAAATAACTTTAATATCCTCCAATCAAATGTAACATTTAAACCTCAAATCTTCCTTAACAAACCATAACCGTCCCAAACTATAATTACAGATACAAAACTTTATCCATTCAAAATTCCATAAGTACAATTCAAAACACAAAGGTTACATTAAAATATAATCTTAAGTCTCCAAACCAATCGACCTAATGCAACCCTTGAAGGCTCTCGATCTCAAACCCTGCTAAGGAAAAACAAAGTTGGAAGGAATGAGCTAAAGCCCAGTGAACGATCCTAATATCATGTAAATCTCATAGTAATAGTGGAGCAATATAAATATCAGTTAAGCACTCAATAGATCAATATAATTCAGTTTGGAAGCATAAAATGTGTAAAACACATGAACTGAGAAAACTCTCAGTGAAAGGATACAAGTTCCACTGGAAGCAGTTGCAGTCCGTCTTGTCCAACACTCAACCCCCTACTCCTCCTTATAAGTCCCAGTGGTAATACTCGAGTATACCGTGTAGTGCCCTAAGTTACCAACCTACCCGACCGAGTCAACTTCTAGCTCGAATAGGTCGATAGCGAAGGGGGAAAGGCCTTGTTCAGCCTATGTGTTAGTACACATGGCCTACAGTCACGCACAAATAATATACAAATAGTGGAAAAGTATATCGTTGAACAGTAAAATGAAAAGTAGGTCGAGTGCGATAAAGTGCACACTCGCCCTTCACATAAACAATGAAAAGCATTTAAAAGCATTTGACATGTAAAATGAGGAATTCATCATGAAATGTTTCACACTTAAGCAATCTATTCACAAACAAGCAAGGAACACTCACCGATTTAAGTAAAATAACTCCAAACGTTCGCGCCTAAATCTCCTTTGCTCCCACCTTCCAAGTCTAATAGCAAGTGAAATGAAAATCATTTAGTTTTAGCCATCCCAACCACGAAAGACCAAATGTACATGCTAGTAGTTTCTTTGCTTAGTAATAAAACCCCAAATTTGATGTACAAAAGCCATAAGATGGCCAATCCAAAACATAAATGTAACACAAATGAAGAATCTTATAAACATAGTAGAATCACAAGTTAAGAGGAATGAAAGAAACAATTGTGGCAAGGAAAACAGCAATCAACAGTTTTGCCACCCTTCAGTGTTTTAATCATAACTATGGCTGAATTTATTGGATTGGGACGAATTTTATGGCATTTTGAAGCTAATACATAGACCTATAACTTTAATGAAGAGGTTGAACACCAAATCGTACTAAATAAGGGTCAAAACTAGCAAAAACAGAGACACCAAAAAATTGTCGGCTAGTAGCAGGTTGGTCGAACAGTCTCAGAAGAATGGCCATAACTCAACGTACAAAAATCAAAATCGAGTTTCATCAGTGGTGTTTAAAACTAGGTTCATAGATATTTCCAACGGTGTAAAGCTCAAGTTCTAGTTCAATTCCTATAATCACCAGAAAGTTTAGAAAGTTGGCTGAATTCCATTTCTGATTTCACCACAAACCCAACTTCCCCTTGATTGTTACAATCGAACTTTTAAGATTATTTCCAATACTTAGTAAGGTGTTTAGCATGCTAAAACATCAAATAAATCCATCAACAATACATCATATGTGAGAACCCTAGAAAAAAAAATTTCAATTAAGAGCACCATTAATCATCTAGTGCACTATTTCTCCCAAAGTACCCAATTTCGTGTGTACTGCATGGTTTAATTTAGAATTTCATTTTGCATGTTTTATATGGACAAATGCATGAAACTTATATGGTTTTATGTGTGTCACATGTTAATTAAGGGATTTGATGGCAATTTGCAAAGATATTATCTCATTTTTGGCCAAGAAGTTGACACTTGTCAACACCTCCTTAACCCCTTGACTTTAAGCCTTCTATTTAAACCTTCCATTTCAAAAATTTGAATTAAATTTCCCTCTCTCTCTCACCTTCTTGGCCGGCCACTCCCACAAAGAAGAACACCAAACCCTAAGCTAAAAATTAGTCAATTTTAGTGAAGGAAAAACTATTTTGAGTGAAACCGTAGGCTAGATTAATCCTTAGACCTCAAGCTTGGTGGCAAGGAGTGGAATTTTTGAGCGGTTTGCTCACATTTCTAGCAAGGTAAGACCTCTCTTAATCATGCTTTAATGAGCTTCAAGTTCAAAGGGGATGCTAGTTAGATGAAATTTAAGGGCTTGTTGTGGTTTGGAAGGATTGATTATTGAAGGAAATCTTGTGGTTGCTAACTAGAGTTTGGGTTTTATTTGTTGACCACCAAGTGTTTGATAAATTGATTGTTATTTTGTGATGCTTTGATGATGGAGTTAATTGCTGTTTTAGCTTGTTAAACACCTTAGCAAATGATGGAAATAACCTTAAGGGGTTGATTGAAGAAGTTGCTTCAAAGCTGGAAATTTTCACAGAAATCAGAAATGGAAATCAGCCCACTTCCCGTACTTACTGTTGACTGTAGAAAATGAACTAGTTCCCTAACCTTATACCGTTAGAAAGCTCTATGAACCTAGCTTTAAACGCCGCTGATGGAGCTTGATTTCGATTTTCCTACGTTGAGTTATGGCTGTTTTCCCGAGACTGCTCGGCCAACCAGTCACTAGTCTGGCAGTTTTCTTGTGACTCTGAGATTTGCCATTTTGTCCCTAAATAAACATGAATTAATAGCTGACTCTTTATGAAATTTGTAGGGCTATGTCTTAGCTTCGAAACGCCATATAGTAAACCCCAATCCGGTAAGTGTGTCCATAGTTATGTTCAAATTACCGAAACTCGACAAACCTGTCCATTGTTGGTTTCACTTTCACCATTGCTTCTCTTATTTCTTTTGATTCTTGTGCATTCTTGTCCTGTCCCGACTCACTCATTCATGGTTCTAATATGTTGATAAACTTCTCATTTGATTATCCGTATAAGTGGGATTGGTCATTCTATAACTTGTGCATTCACGTGAGATTTTTCATCAAGTAGGTGAACAATGAGCACATGCATTAGGTTATTTTGTTTGGGTAGCCGAACTCAAATATTTTCATTTCATTTGTATTAGACTTGGAAGGAGGAAATAGAGGTGATTTGGGCGCAAGCACGTGAAAAGATCTTGCTTGATTTGGTGAGTGTTCCAATGCTTGTTTACTTGTTAAATGTGACTAGTTGGATTGTCTGATCTTGACCTACTTGATTAGGTGAACTACTTGAAATCTATTGGCTTGGACACTCTCTTGTGTTATTATGATCGAGACAAGTGCGTACTTTATCACACTCGATCTCTTTTGCTTGAACTATATATCCTTGATATCATGATACTTGTGGATTTGGTCCTTTCTCATATTTGATTTGTGAGTCATTTGGGTAATATCCTATCGACTAATCTGTTTAGAAGCTTGTTTACCTGTGCTTGTTAACTGTGCCTGTGAAATGGCCACTTGTGTGATATCACAAGGGCTAATCTTGTTATCAGTTCCTGGGACTCGTGATCGGAGTCCACCCCATCGGCTCATTGGTCGAATCTAGCCTGTTAGGGCTTGGTCGAGTAGACTAATGATGCCCTTGGATCCTGTTTCTTGCTTTTGGCATACTTGAGTATTACCTCCTGTGTTGGTGTTCAGGCCCGGTAAGGTGGGAGAATCGGTGAACGGGAATTGCTGGTGAGTGGGGTTCTACTGGACATTAATTCTTGCATTTCCTTGGTTGACGGATTGTCAACGGACTTGGATCAAGCTGCTACCGTGGAACTTGGCTCCTGAGAGCCACCTGTATCCTTTTATATTTAAATTGTTATTTAAGTGATCCTTGTGCACTGATCTTCCAGTAAGAGAAGCTTGAGTGCTGAACTCCTCGTGAGCACTGATCTCCGAGTCGAGCGGCTTGAGTAGTGCATGAGCACCATCTCCTAGTTGACAGTGCTACTGTGATCATCCCTGTACTTATACTTGAAATTCCAAATTTTATGCGAATGTGCTAGTGTGATTATTTATCAAAAGTTTTGTGGTGCAAATATGCTAATTGCTATTTTGCATGCTTGTCTTTTGGAACCTCACTGGGCTTTTAGCTCATCCTATTTTCCCTTTTGTTTTGCTTAGCAGGGGGATTTGCTTGAGCTTTGGGTTGGAAGTACGTGCGAATAGTATAAGTTTTTGTTGTTACTTTTGTTTAAGGGATGATATACTGTAAAACTCTATCATGGATAAGTTAGCTGTTGGTTTGTTACCCTTAATCCCCTGTTGAATTTTAAGTTTGAACGGTGGTGTGAAACTTATGTAACTATGTTGGATGACTTTTGAATTTGGGAGAATTGAGTTCGGTAAGTTGGGTTGTTGGTTTATATTGGCTATCGAGTCCTGGCGAAAGTTGGGCAGGTAGTCCGCTGACCCCTCTGGCTCGCTTTTGGGGAAAGTGGGGCTGTCACAGTTGGTATCAGAGCACCGGGTTCGGGTCTTTATGGGTAGTGCGAGTGAGTGTTTCTTGTTGCATGTGTGTGATCTGGTTCGTATGTCAGGCAAGAACGGGGATTGAGTTGCTTTACACTCTAGGGTGGCCAACCTAGGTGTGAACTGACTTAATTCTTGTTTTGGCGCTTGAGTACGAGTATGTCTTTTGGATTTTAGTGTTGGATATGAAGTTGAATTTGATATAAAAGTGGAATTTTCTGGCTCCGTTATGGAGTATTTTGGTGATACCTCGTGGTTTAATATTGATAGTTGACTTGGTTTGTTGATTTGCTTGAATCGATGTTTGGCTTTCTCGTGTTGTCGTCTTGTTTGATTTGTTTGAATTGCCCTTAGTATCTTGATTTGACTTGTTTAACTTGATACGACTTGGGGAGCATGTGGTAAGTTGTTGTTATCATTCATGTGTAGAGAGATTAATTGTGCGAGATGGAAACTGGGGGACAACGTCGGGGACGACTGCGTAGGGCTAGACAACCCCAAGACCAAGGGAGTGAGAGAGAATCTACGGCCACTTAAAATACTGAACCAAGGGCTGAAGCGGGAGACCAAGTGGCCACGGCCATAAACCGAATGACTGATCTTTTAGCACAATTAGTGGAGCACCAAGGCCAAAACCCTAATAATCAACCTAGGAACACTGAGAATCCTGTAGAAGGAGAAGATAGAGCACTAGAACGATTTCATAAATTTTCTCCACCAAAATTCCTCGGAGGACTTGACCCTGATGTGGCGGACAGTTGGTTAGATAAAATGATTGACATCTTTGCAGCCCTTAACTATACTGAAGAGAGGCAAGTGGCCTTTGCTGTATTCCAGTTCGAAGGAGCAGCTCGATCCTGGTGGAATATGATAAGAGCAAGATGGGAGAGAGACCAGACGCCGAGGACTTGGGTCAACTTCACTAGGGAATTTAATAAGAAATTCTTTCCCCCATTGATCCAAGAACAGAGGGAAGATGCTTTTATAAGACTTCTCCAGGGCAACTCAAGTGTTGCCGAATATGAAACACAGTTAACCAAGTTGTCCAAACTTGCCCTTGAGTTGGTGGTCATCGAACAAAAAAGGATAAGGCGATTTGTACAGGGACTAAATGTGGAAATTCAGAAGGATTTAGCAGCAGCTCAGATCAATACATTTGGAGAAGCTCTGGAAAAAGCTCAACGGGTGGAGAGTGCAACTCTTCAAGTCAAGGCTTTTCAGACAAGGAAACGAGGAGCACCTAGTAAGAATCTTGGAAAAGTTGATAGTGAACAAGATGCACCACCCTCCAAGATTGGAAAAGGAACAAGTGGAGCAAAACTCCTGGAGACATCAGGAGATGCCTTGGTTGGAGTTCGCTTGATTTGTGGATATTGTGGGAAACCCAATCATCATGAGAATGAGTGTAGGAAGAAAGGACGAAAATGCTTCCGTTGCGGCAGTTCTATGCATCAAATTGCTGACTGCCCAGTTAGCCCAAATGAGCCCCGAAAAGAGAAGGATATGCAACAATCAGACATAAGGTAAGAATTTCGAGGACCAAATTCTTTTAAGGGGGAGAGAGTGTGAGAACCCTAGAAAAAAAATTTTCAATTAACAGCACCATTAATCATCTAGTGCATTATTTCTCCCAAAGTACCCAATTTCGTGTGTACTGCATGGTTTAATTTAGAATTTCATTTTGCATGTTTTATATGGACAAATGCATGAAACTTATATGGTTTTATGTGTGTCACATGTTAATTAAGGGATTTGATGGCAATTTGCAAAGATATTATCTCATTTTTGGCCAAGAAGTTGACACTTGTCAACACCTCCTTAACCCCTTGACTTTAAGCCTTCTATTTAAACCTTCCATTTCAAAAATTTGAATTAAATTTCCCTCTCTCTCTCACCTTCTTGGCCGGCCACTCCCACAAAGAAGAACACCAAACCCTAAGCTAAAAATTAGTCAATTTTAGTGAAGGAAAAACTAATTTGAGTGAAACCCTAGGCTAGATTAATCCTTAGATCTCAAGCTTGGTGGCAAGGAGTGGAATTTTTGGGCGGTTTGCTCACATTTCTAGCAAGGTAAGACCTCTTTTAATCATGCTTTAATGAGCTTCAAGTTCAAAGGGGATGCTAGTTAGATGAAATTTAAGGGCTTGCTGTGGTTTGGAAGGATTGATTATGGAAGGAAATCTTGTGGTTGCTAACTAGAGTTTGGGTTTTATTTGTTGACCACCAAGTGTTTGATAAATTGATTGTTGTTTTGTGATGCTTTGATGATGGAGTTAATTGCTGTTTTAGCTTGTTAAACACCTTGGCAAATGATGGAAATAACCTTAAGGGGTTGATTGAAGAAGTTGCTTCAAAGTTGGAAATTTTCATAGAAATCAGAAATGGAAATCAGTCCACTTCCCGTACTTACTGTTGACTGTAGAAAATGAACTAGTGCCCTAAACTTAGACCGTTAGAAAGCTCTATGAACCTAGTTTTAAATGCCGCTGACGGAGCTTGATTTTGATTTTCCTACGTTGAGTTATGGCTGTTTTCCCGAGACTGCTCGGCCAACCTGTCACTAATCTGGCAGTTTTCTTGAGACTCTGAGATTTGCCATTTTGACCCTAAATAAGCATGAATTGATATCCGACCTCTTCATGAAAGTTGTAGGTCTATGTCTTAACTTCGAAACGCCATATAGTACACCCCATTCTGATAAGTGTGGCTATAGTTATGATCAAATTACCGAAACTCGACAAACCTGTCCATTGTTGGTTTCACTTTCACCATTGCTTCTCTTATTTCTTTTGATTCTTGTGCATTCTTGTCCTGTCCCGACTCACTCATTCATGGTTCTAATATGTTGATAAACTTCTCATTTGATTATCCTTATAAGGGGGATTGGTCATTCTATAACTTGTGCATTCACGTGAGATTTTTCATCAAGTAGGCGAACAATGAGCACATGCATTAGGTTATTTTGTTTGGGTAGCCGAACTCAAATATTTTCGTTTCATTTGTATTAGACTTGGAAGGAGGAAATAGAGGTGATTTGTGTGCAAGCACTTGAAAAGATCTTGCTTGATTTGGTGAGTGTTCCAATGCTTGTTTACTTGTTAAATGTGACTAGTTGGATTGTCTGATCTTGACCTACTTGATTATGTGAACTACTTGAAAACTGTTGGCTTGGACACTCTCTTGTGTTATTATGATCGAGACAAGTGCGTACTTTATCATGCTCGATCTCTTTTGCTTGAACTATATATCCTTGATATCGTGATACTTGTGGATTTGGCCCTTGCTCATATTTGATTTGTGAGTCGTTTGGGTAATATCCCATCGACTAATCTGTTTAGAAGCTTGTTTACCTGTGCTTGTTAACTGTGCCTGTGAAATGGCCACTTGTGTGATATCACAAGGGCTAATCTTGTTATCAGTTCCTGGGACTCGTGATCGGAGTCCACCCCATCGACTCATTGGTCGAATCGAGCCAGTTAGGGCTTGGTCGAGTAGACTAATGATGCCCTTGGATCCTGTTTCTTGCTTTTGGCATACTCGAGTATTACCTCCTGTGTTGGTGTTCGGGCCCGGTAAGGTGGGAGAATTGGTGAACGGGAATGGCTGGTGAGTGGGGTTCTACTGGACATTAATTCTTGCATTTCCTTGGTTGACGGAGTGTCAACAGACTTGGATCAAGCTGCTGCTGTGGAACTTGGCTCCTGAGAGCCACCTGTATCCTTTTATATTTAAATTGTTATTTAAGTGATCCTTGTGCACTGATCTTCCAGTAAGAGAAGCTTGAGTGCTGAACTCCTCGTGAGCACTGATCTCCGAGTCGAGCGGCTTGAGTAGTGCATGAGCACCATCTCCTGGTTGACAGTGCTACTGTGATCATCCCTGTACTTATACTTGAAATTCCAAATTTTATGCGAATGTGCTAGTGTGATTATTTATCAAAAGCTTTGTGGTGCAAATATGCTAATTGCTATTTTGCATGCCTGTCTTTTGGAACCTCACTGGGCTTTTAGCTCACCCTATTTTCCCTTTTGTTTTCCTTAGCAGGGGGATTTGCTTGAGCTTAGGGTTGGAAGTACGTGCGAATAGTATAAGTTTTTGTTGTTACTTTTGTTTAAGGGATGATATACTGTAAAACCCTATCATGGATAAGTTAGCTTTTGGTTTTGTACCCTTAATCCCCTGTTGAATTTTAAGTTTGAACGGTGGTGTGAAACTTATGTAACTATGTTGGATGACTTTTGAATTTGGGAGAATTGAGTTCGATAAGTTGACTTGTTGGTTTATATTGGCTATCGAGTCCTGGCGAGAGCTGGGCAGGCAGTCCGCTGACCCCTCTAGTTCGCCTTTGGGGAAAGCGGGGCTGTCACATCATAAATCCTTAAACATTTCATCAAACAATTGGAGAGCATGTAGTAAAACCTAACCTAATCCTCACAAGAACAAGAAACTCTTCGATAATCATTCCTTCTAAACAACCTCAAACACCTTAAACTCACCAATCATGCATCCACTTTGAATTTGAAGATCATTAAAGCATAGATAAGTGATTAGTTACCTTGAGAGTTGAGAGAGAAAATCCACTCAAAAGTTCCAAGTTTTCCAACAAAGCTTGATGATCAAGTAGCAATCCAACCTAGGGTTTCACTTGGAATAGTTTTCTTTCACTAAAATTGCTAAATTCTAGCTTAGGGTTTTGTGGTTTTTTTCCTTGATGTGGTCGGCCAAGAGAGAGAAAATGAGAGGGAAATTTTGGTTTGAATTTTGAAGACGAGATTAAATAGAAAAGGTCAAGTCAAGGTTGTGGTGGATTGCTGACAAGTGGTGGAATTTGGTCCAAGATTTGGGTTAAAATCTTTGCAATTATCTTCTAATCCCTCAATTTAGAATATGACCTACTTAACACCGTATAGGTTTTATGCATTTTGCTGCATGAAACATGTAAAATGCAATTCTAGATTAATGTCATGCAATGCATACAAAATGAAGTACTTAAGGAAAAATAATGCACCTAATGATTCATAGTACAATAAATTAATTTAATTAAATTTTTTTCAGGGTTCTCACACGGGACCAATGGCCTTCCATGCCATGTGAGAACCCAGAAAAAAAATGAAAAAATAGAAAAAAAAGATGGTTTGATTGCACCATGAAAGCATTAAGTGCATTATTTTATTTTAAGTACTTTATTTTGTATGCATAGCATTAAGTGCATTATTTTATTTTAAGTACTTTATTTAAAATAGATAGATGGGCACCACAACCAACCATGATCGTTGATTGATAAGCCAAAATTCTTGGACAAGGAAACACACTCAACTTGTAACAAGAAGAAGGAGGAAACTCACAAGTTCCATTAGTTTAGATGGCCAAAAGCCCTTTAATTTGTAGTTTAAATAGAAATAACCTTACTCTAGGCGAATTCAAATTGGAGTTGGATTGACCAAACTTATTCTACTACAATAAACTAATTAATCTAACTAATTAATTGGCCCGTTAAGCTCAAGGCTTAACATAAGATTGGCCTATTTATTATGTAAACAATAAATTAATGCTAAATTCATCCCAGTCTTGCTAATTTAGCAAGTTCACATGATTGACCAACAAAGACACTTGAAAAAACATAATATCAGCCTATTATTAAGTCAAAAATAATAAAATATAAATAATCTTGTCTCAATAAACACTCTAATTAAGCTCTTCAAGTTCAGTTAGACTACTTGAGTTTAGGTTTGAACTTTGGATCACATCATTTGCCTCCTCTTGTAGGCGATTTGTCCTCAAATCGAAAATAAAACATGCTCGAACTTCATTCAATTTGCATTCAAGAAGCGGTTGATTTCTCCATCATTCGTCGGAATTGAGCTTCTAATTCCATCATGAGCTTCAAATCCATTTATTGGGAGCTTTCTTCTCCTTCGTTAGACATGGTACTTTGACCTGCAAAATTGGTTAGAAGAAAAAGAAATTCCTCACTCACTTCCTCACTTGTTTACAGTCACTCTCGTGTTTGCACTCAAGCGTTCACACTCTAATAATCTCACCAAATTAGTTCTCAACGCCCTTGACTACACTTCTTGAAGAAGTTAGAATTTGCTCTCAAGTATGTTAGTCAACTCACTAATTTGAACCAACAAGATTGTAGCCAAACTAGGGTTTAGGAGATGTGAAAGAAACTCGACTCAAAGGGCTGACTTAAGCACAAAATTGACTCACTTTAGACTCAATTTGACACTTAAATGGAGCAAAATAAGGATGAAACTGAGCTGGACAGAATACAAAATGATTTGGACAAGACTCAATTTCACAAGAATTGAAGAATGAAGACTTACAAACTTGGATAGATTTAATTTGATAGAAGACACGAATTTTAGGACTCAAAGGCTTGATTAAATCGCTGAAACAAGGATCTAAATATAGCAGACAAGACACTTAAATCAGCCGAAAAAAAGGAGAATAATGGATGCCTAATTCAATTGGGAAATACAATTTACGAAGAAATTAACAGAAGACTTTGCGGCTGGAGAGTTATGGATCCAATTTGATTTGGGATAATATGGGCTGGATAATATATTAACTACTCTTGTTCCAAGGAGGACTAGAAGTAGGTATTGTCACACTTGCCCAATTTAAGGGCTTGTTTGGCAAGCATTTTTTTTTCAATTTGTATAAAACTTGTTTTTTCCCTACTTTATGTCTAGGAACCCTCAAAAAATTTCCAAAGTTTTTAACATACACATCCAAAAACACTACACAAAAAATACACACCAAACATACACTTACCGCCGGCACCAACCGTTACTCCCAACACTGGCCATCAACTCCGGCGCCGGTACTTCTTTTTTTTTTTTTCCTTTCTTTCTTTCTTCCTTCCTTCCCTCTCCTCTCCCTCTCTTCCCCTCCCCCTCCCCCGCCCCACCCTCCCTCTCCCTCTTCCCCCGCCACCCTCCACTTCCCTCTCTGGTCGCGACTGACTAGATCGGTCGCGACCAGCTGGTCGGGATCTGGTCACGACCAGGTCGCGAAAAAAGGAGGGTGGCAGGGGGGAGGGGGAGAGGGAGAGGGAGGGTAGGGGAGGGGCAAGGGGAAGAGGGGAGGGAGAGGAGAGGAAGGGAAGGAAGAGAAAGACAAAAAAAAAGTCATGGGTGGGTAGTGGGAGAAGAAGAAGAAAGAAAGAAAAAGGAAAGGGAAAAGGAGAAGGAAAAAGAAAAGGAAAAGAAAAAAGAAAAAGAAAAAAAAAACAAAAATCTTCCAAAAGTTTTTACACATCCAAAAATATTTTCTACAACTTCTACAGTAAGTTACAGTAAAATTTTTGATAAACACCCAGAAAATTTACTTGCCAAACGGGCCCTAAGTCCCACGAGGAAAAGAATCCCACACAAGCTGCTAAACAGTTTCAAAACCCACTAGCAAAGATTAAGGACAGCGGCTGGAATGGGTTTAGGAAACAAAGATGATTATTGAAACTTGACTCCTTTAACCAAGATTCCAAAAATTCTCCAGCACCCTTTATTGACCGAAAACAACCTTTGACCCTTTTAGTTTTCCCTTTGGACCGTTGCAAGAAAGAACAATCAGTCAAGAAGCAAAGAACCAAGAAACAAGAGACTCCATTCTTTGTTTACATGCTATTCATATTTTTTCTTTCAGCAATCAGTCAAGAAGCAAACAACCAAGAAACAAGAGACTCCTTTCTTTGTTTACATGCTATTTATATTTTTTCTTTCAGCATTTTTTTTTCCTCCTTTTCATGACTTTTTCTTCTTTTTTTTTTCCTTTTTGGTGTACACCTTTTTTTTCAGCAACCCTTTTTCTATTTTCCTTCAAGAATTTCAAGAATCTTTCAAGAAATTTCAAGAACTTATTCTAAAATTCAAGAAGTTCAAGCACGCTTCAAGATTTCCTTAATCCAGCCCAAGAATATCAAGAAACAAGGCCAACAATCAAGGCTTAACAAGATTTCACAAGTCAACCACAAAGACAACAAGCGAGTCGAGTCAAGAACACACAAGACCAGAGTTTAAGAATGGACAAATAAGAAATCAAGACACGGTTGCTACTCAACAAGGAACTAGGGAAACAAAACAAAACAAAGAACACAAGTGAACCAGAAATAAGACACAAGAGGGTGGACAGAACTTTTTTCCCTCTAAACTGACAAGTGAATATAACTATGGTGAACAATAACTTTGTATAGTACCTGATGAACAGTAACTTTTATTATTATTTTTTTTTTTGTGAAAACAACTCAACCAGGGCACAACTGAACAAGAACACAAGATGGCATTTCAAATCCTAAGAATGGCAAATTTTGTTTTTATTTTTTGAATAAGATTAAGGTTTTATAGAAAAATAAAGGGGAAAACGAGAAAATAAAAATGAAATTAATCTGGACCAAGAGCCAAAACTCTAATACCAACTGATGTGAACCTTGTCACTACGATGAAACCTGTGATCACACAAGCCCGGACCTAATGGTTGATTTTCAAGTTTGCTAGCAGTGGGACCTTTTTGACCCAAATCAAATCCCCAAAGTTGTGAACAATCTTAAAATTATCTCAACCCGCGACTTAACTAACTAGCAAACCAAAACTTTGGATAGAAAGTGCTATAACCAAGTGCGGTTCTTGATTGATAAGTCAAGGATGAACACTTAGGACTTTCTAAGTTGTTCAAGAGTTACTCACAAGAAGCCAAGAGAATTTTGCTCTCAATGTTTGCTGAGAATTGTCAATAATTATTGATAAAATCCGATGGAAGCCTTTTTATAAGCTTTACAAGGATTACACCTAATGAAACCAGGACTAACTTAATTCTGTTGTAACGATAAGTATGCTAGCCAAATGTAACACTCCTAACTAGCCTAGAAATACTAAATAAAATAACAAAACAACTTAACTAATGCGACATTGAAGATGGTCACTTATTCCAACTAAATAATTAATGAAAATAAGTCCAAACAAACTACTAAACTTGAGCTTCCTTGTGACCACCCAACACTTGAGTAACACATCTTTGAACTTGATCTGACCTTTCAAATGCGGTTAGCTCTCCAATTGAAGCTCACACAGACTTCACCAAAGTTTGAAGTAAACTTTCCAACTTTTTAGTCCTAACTCGAGTGATGGGTCCAGTTGGAATAATAACTTGATCATGACTCAAACTTTGAGCAACTGGTATGACCGCATCATAATAGCTAACAATATTTTACTTGTTAAGTACATTTTTTCCCTCTATTAATATTTTGATACTATATAGGTCAGTTGAATAATTTGTCACTTTATTTTAGATTTAGTTGTCATGTTTCCTCCTTCTAATCGTAAATACTTGGCAAATTTAACACCTTTAACCTTTTATCCTATTCACGCATTTTAGTTATCTATACTGCTATTCACTTCTACTTTGCCCAATTTTATTACATTCTTTTAATAATTCAGTTTGTGAATGCATGGTATTATACCTCTCATTTTGCTATTGGAATTTCTTTCGTGGATTATCCCTATTTCTTTATTTGATAATCATCCATCTGCTACAAATTGAA
The DNA here is from genome assembly GCA_013103745.1 of Gardenia jasminoides. NCBI lineage: Eukaryota > Viridiplantae > Streptophyta > Magnoliopsida > Gentianales > Rubiaceae > Gardenia > Gardenia jasminoides. The sequence continues at coordinate 20,281,618 of CM023095.1, forward strand.
GAACTCTTCTCCAAGTTAATGAAGTTACACGTTATAAATATTGGTGGATCTCGTATGGGATACTATCAATATGTTCTAGCTAATGAGCAGGTTCCATAATTTTTTCCTTTTTGCTTACCCTCTTATCACCCGTCCTCTATGTAATACAAACTAACAATAATGCAATGCAGGGAGTTAGGGCTGCACATCACTACGGATATGATTCAGGCCTTCACTAAATTACTTATGTCTTTTGAAAAATACTACATATCCCATGCTACTGTTCGTCCATCGCTTTCTGATATCTCTGCCAATGAATACCTGTACTATTGGGTTGCCAGAGACCACTAAAATTGAAAAAAGTTCAACAATTAGAACTTCTTTCTCTTCCAGTTTACTTCCACTTATACCCATTATCTATGTTAGAGACATTTGCAGATACAAGTGAATTTATAAGTATGGAGTTATAACAGTTTCATATCTATCATTTTCATTATGAACAAATTATATATTTCATTATACTTAGATAATTATGCACTCCATTAGATATAATGCAAATCATGCGTGTTTTACCTATCAAAGTAACAAACCTTGAAGGAAGGCAATCCGTCAGTAGAGATTACATCATTGCCAATCGAGGGTTACTTACTGAGCAGTTCATCATTGCCATTTTCCAGTCCTTTTAGTACATATGTTCGGATAGTAGATTTTTTGGGATAATTTGTTGAAAAGAATACTGTAGCACTACTGTAGCACTTTTTTGATGTGATGTATCTGAGATAAAAAGGTGATTGGAATTTGTGTCGATGATGTAAGCAAAATTTTTTAGCTAAACATGAGCAATCCAATCTGAGTTTATAATCTGTCATTTGGCTTATAGCATGAAACCATTGATTCTCACTGTCGCGCCCCATTTTTGGTCAAAATTTGGTGTCTACAGTCACTTTCTGAAATCAATTTGCGAAAGCCACTTGTGCTGCTATTGCAACTGAATATGAACCTTTTTCCAAATATCATTGCTATCAGAGTCAAAGTTACCACAACAAATTGTAACCATCTGCACCCTCCTTATCTCTATATATTTTTACGTTCTAAAGTCAAGGTACTATTAATTTAACGCATGATTTTCCTTATTATAAACTCAGATCTCAATCTCTCAACTCAGCCATTGTCAGTGATTCTAATAAATTCGCATATTCAAGAAGCTATAGAGATACAAAATTGGTATAAATTTGTAAATTCTTTTCTATCCTACTGTCACAATTAATATTTACTTGTTTATTTTTTATCTTTAAATCGGGTTTCATGATAATAAAGATCAATTAATGCAAATGCTTCACAACATGAGTTTTAGCAATCCACGTATCCTGCTTCCACCTATGTATCATACATGAATCACTAATATAGTTTCTTCAGCAGAACTTGTAAGATTGTATAATCCTTTTACTTTTAAACCTCCTCTCTTAATATATGCTATTAACATCTTTCTGTTTTCTTTCTTTATGATTTATTTCTTGATAGCAAACTGGCACAGCATAGATTATGGGTTATGTTGAAATCAGTTATAGAGATGACAAAATGTACTATATAGCTCGTCCAAATTGTCAACACTCTAATGATTCTGCATGCCTATGGAAAGTTAAATGCAAATATTGCCAGTCTATTGTTGACCCCTTGCCTAGGTACGCATGATAATTTAATCCTTATTCTTTGTCATATGCTGAAATATGATGCCTTTGCATTTCCAAATTAAAATTTAACAGCTTGCAACTTCACAGGGCTTGTATTACAGTTTCACTTATTGATCAAAGTGGATCCTTGTCTGCTACTGCCATGGATTTTCAGGCTGAAAAACTCTTTGGCTGTTCAGCTGCAAAGATTTTCTATGCAAACATAGAAGTAATTATTCTTTGTTTTTTGCCCTTCACAAATCTTTTCTTCCTTTTTTGCCAATTATTCTTTTTTGTACGTATTGTGAATGGAAGAATGGTTATGCGTTATGTCAAGCATTCTGATCCAAGGTTTAGACCTATTAGCCAAGCCAAATTCAGCACAATCACTTCTTATTTTTTGGATGAAGTTTTCAACATTGATAATCTCAACTTCAACAGCCCCAATGTCAATGGCTAAATTTGTATAGATTAACTTTTTATACACTAACAATGTAGTAATTTTTTTACACTAATAGATTTCGATACAAGCCACATGTGCATGATTTAAATTGTAAATATAAATTTATGTTATGTTGCATAATCCAAACTTGTTAGTGTAAAAAAAAAATGGTTATACACTGACAGTGTATAAAAAGTTATCCAATTTGTATTGCTGTATTTTTATATTTTTATTGGATGACTGTTAAATTTTACAATCTTTTGGATGATTGCTAGCCTTTAACATATCTTTCATGGATTCCTACTAAATCTCTAGCATGTTATAATGGATATCTGTTAATTTGTAACGTATTATCCATATTGTTAATTATATTCTTATATTAGGATTCTTTGATATCTTTACTATTATATTCTTCACTAGAATACTTTCTTGCTTTATTTTACAGACAAAAAACAAAACTTATCATCATATAACCCAGCATATCCACCTTATTCTTCCATGCAAAAGAACTTCACGTTTAAAAGCTAAGAAACACATTTACAAAATAACTTCATTTCACAAAATCTGAAACAACTCATTATCAATATTGGTTCTTAAGAACGGCATTTAAAAAAACACAAATTCATCTATTAAAAAGATGTGCCAGTTTCATTTTTCAGATTCATATTCACACTTACTTTTTTGCCTTTGTAACTTATATGCATAATATTCGTCTAATATCAAACTTCATTTACAAACCATGGTTAGATATTTGACAACTACTAATCTCTTGTTTACCTTAATCAATGCCCTTATATCTACTCAACACCTCCAAATTTCTATAAAATTTCACAAGTCAAACAATCCCTAAACAATCCCTAATATATATACTAAGCTATCATAACATATATTCTTCAAATAATCCATTATACTACATCTTTTGCCTCTTATCATTCATTTTTGTTCACTTTTTAACTATCAATATACTTGTTCATAAGATTGTCCGTCATTCATATTTTATTATTTCAATCCATTCCCATTACAATTTCTCAAAAATATAGTGGCCATTACTGGTCATTGTTGGGCATAATTCCATTCATCCGCTTTGTCTCCTAGTCTTCTATAACATGGCATACCATCTCTTCCCTATTGTCATCATCACCACCTCTGTCATTATCACAAATAGAAATTACATTGTAAAATTCTAAAAATATTTTAAAAAATAAGATAAAATAATTGTAGCCCCACTAACACTTGTGCATGCTTCCTATAGCTAGATCTACTGAATAACTACTTCAAGTTTAGATCTTATGATGAGATCTATTGAATAGACCCAAGAAATTCTAGATCTAATAATCAAAATTCAAAAAGCTCAAACCTAATAAAAGATAAATGAAAAATCTACCTAAAACTCTCACTAGGACTCCATAGGAGAGAAGAAAACCCTCACAAGGTAATTTTAGGACAGAAGAAACTCCATTAAGAAATTGAAGAAGAGACTTTATTCACACAAGTGACAAGAAGTTAGAGAGATGGCCCCTCCCATTAGAAATATCAAAAACTCTAATCTCTCTTCCATGGAAAAGTTGGAGGAAATTTGGACTAAAGAATTTTCCTTCACATTTTTAATTTCCTAATCTAAAGAAATGGACATCCTAGACTGGTGGGTCACAAAAAATTGGAATAATGAAAGAGATAAGAATCCTAAATTTAGCATTCAGTTGACTTTTGGAAAAAAGAAAGAGATAAGAATCTGTAGGCATATGAATGTCTAGGGTCATGCTAGAATCTACCAAATCCAACCATACATGGTGCCTTGTTTGGATTTTATTTTTGTTGAGAAAATTTTAGCAAACTTTTTGAGCATATTTCTTTAGACATTTTTCGATTATCTTCATACCTCAAATATATTACATTTCAAAAAAAAAAAAAAGTCTAAAGATTGACTGGAAACTAGCTTCTGCAACTCTTTGTTCATCTCATCATTAGGGCCAAGTGATTGAGAGCACAATTTCTAGATGAAGTTTTTGGTTCTTGAGCGATACTTTCTTGACTCTCTTCTTCTCATGATCTCCTTAATTGCTCTTTTTTCTTTCTTGAGTTTTGGTGAATATGATCATGAACTATAATTGAATGAATTACTCTCTTCTATTAGTTCAAGATTTGATTGGTTTTGTCTTGACAATCTGACAAATTTGTTGAGAATTGAGGTGAATAATTGAAGTTTTTTTTTCTCTTCTTCCTGATGAAGACGAAATAAGAAAGAGTCCTTGAGATGCTATCTTTCCTAAATTTTTGTACTTCAAATTACTGGCTTGGTTTGAATAAATGTAAACCTCTAGTAACTAATTTTCATTCATTTATATACCATACATCGGTAAGTAAGAATCACATGACAAGCCTGAAAGTCGATATTTGATCAATGAAATATCACTAATTGCACAAACAACGGCCCCCAAAATCTTATTTAAATTATATTTAATGTAGAATTAGTGGATTCTACAATCTTATTTGTAGTATTTTCTTTAGTCAAAGATCGATGGTTGAGACAAATTTTTTTTATTGATTACTATATTTCACTTATTTACAAATCAGGGCTTAATGTTGTCATTTATAGCATCTAAAAAAAATTTCTTTTTTCTTGGATAGGGAAATTAGAGAGCGTACAGACTATATTATGTACTTCAGTTTTACTGGCTAGCTTTAGATAAACAACAAATCTTTACTAATCAATCTTTTTGGAGTAAATGGCAAAAAAGTTCACTAAACTTTTTAAAGTTGCACTGATTGATCACTAAACTTATTTTTTGGCCAAAAAGGTCACTCCGGCGAGTTTATTGCCTAATCCAGTTAAAGACACAATAAAATAATTGAATGGACTAATTAAACAGGGACAGAAAAATCGAGATGTGTTGGAATAAGCGCAGCACCAGATCAAACCCCTTTCCAGTCACTTTACTTTACAGAACGAAACTTTTTAATTCCTTTAGATCAAAACCCTCGCTTCAAATGACTCCGGCGATTGATGAAGAAGGCGAAAATCTAAAACCATCAGAGACGGCGACGATATTTAGCAGTCAGGAATTACTGATAAAATCCAAAACACTTGCAGTCACCATTTGCTTATTCCTCCTTGCCATCTCCCTCGGGCATGCTAACTCTGCAAGAATCCGAGATGAAGTGAGCCCACAAACCCCATTTCCCTACCGCCGCACCTGATGCATCGGATCCTACAGAATCAGATGTCCCTGATGTAGCACCTATGGTGGCCCCTGACGCCACATTGCCCAACGGCCAAATCCCAGCCACCCCCATACCAATCCAGTTACAAATGCAGCACCAGTTGCTTACCAACGGGACTAGCTTCAGTCACCGCCCTTGGTGGCTCACACCCTTCAGGCAGAGTGGTCACCGGGGTCGCAGCCAATACTGATGCCAATGGACTACCATTCTTCAAGCCCAACAATCAAATATTCCCAATCAATGGCGGTGTCCCATTCAATACCATCAACGGCGTCATCAATAACAACAACTATCCCTTCCTTGTAGGCCTCAATGGCTCGCCAGCCAACACTATCATCTAAAACAACAATGGTGGCAAGAGGTATTTGAAGTGAGGGTTTCGATCTAAAGGAATTAAAAGGTTTCGTTGTGCTGCGCTTAGTCCAACACACCTGGATTTTTTTGCCCCTATTTAATTAGTTCCTTTGATTATTTTATTGTGTCTCCGACTGGATTAGGCAATAAACTCACCAGAGTGACTCATATAGCGCATTTTAAATAGTTGAGTGACCTTTTTGGCCAAAAAATAAGTTTAATGATCAACCGGTGTAACTTTAAAAAATTTAGTGACCTTTTTTGCCATTTACTCATCTTTTTGTTGTGACGACCCCACCTCACCCTAAGGCGTACCAAAGGGGTTAGCGGGCCGTCTGCCCAACTCTCGCCGAGGCTCACTACAGTCCTCAATCAAATGAATATTATAAATAGATTAAAAGTTATCCACAAGTATATTTAAGTACTTATGCCAATCACAAGTCCTTAGAATTCAAATTACACCCAATTTGCACAAGACATAATCTCTAGAAATTTATTCTCAACTAATCAAGCTAATGATATCTTTGCAAATTGATTTCTTCAATACTGCAATAAACCATATATAACTTTCATTCTTGCTTACAATCCCAAAAGAGAAAATGAGAAATAGAGTTAAATTCTCAAATACAAGTTCAACCCAAAAATTTACAAGATCAATAATCCCATGTACAGACTAGTGCCATCCTTGGCTTCTCTTGCTCTCACATCCTGTAAGGAAGACAAACTATGGGGGGTGAGCTAAAAGCTCAGTAAGATTTCATAAATTCAAGAAAACAAATAAAACATTGAAATAACATGGTTTATCAAAGTAGCACTTTTAACAAGTAATCGTTCAAAAGACAATTATCAACACAAGAAATCTTTCAAACATTTATTCATTTAACAATCAGCTAATCAAGTATAAGCAGTAAAAGAATACAGTAGCACATAGAGCCAGTAAGTCAGTAGCTAGCAGTCTCCTTATACCTCTAGTGGTAATACTCGAGTAAACCAACCAGTGTCCCAGTGTTACAGGGTCCCAACCTAATCCACTTTTGACTCGGGGTAGCCGATAACAAAGGGTGTGGGTCCAAATCATGCAAGGGCCCAGTTCAGCTGATTTGTCTAAAACATTCCCGACTTACAACATACACAGTTAACAGTCAACAGTAAAACATGTAACAAATAAACTAACACTTAATCAACACGACAAGACATTTAGTATAAACACACAAGATACATTCACAACCATTTTATTTGTAAATACTAGGGAATTCTTTGAAATACCTTTGTTAGGATACGTTTAAAAGTAAAACACATTTGAGTAGAAAGGTACATTTAAGCATAACTAACAACGAGGAACTCGCCTACATAATAGAAAGCCATTTCATTTACCAAAAGATGTAACAATCCATTTTACGGTAAACAAGTGAAACACGTTTAAAAAGTAGTAGAAACCCTCATCAAAAGTTAAGTAAGTAGGCAAAGTAAGGCTCAGTGCAAATTCAAATAAACTACTGCAGTAGGACACATAAAACATTTAGAAAATAAGGAACACTCACCAAAAGTCTAGCGAGTAGGCAAAATAAATCTTTCACACGTTTTCCTCAGGGTTCCCCTTGAATTCTTCTTGAGCACCTGAGACAAGCATATCCAATGATTACCTATAATGTTTAACCAAGACCAAGAAATTCCCCTTTTAACCCTTCTCTCAAGCATCCTCAATTTCTTGTCAAATTAAGAGAGAAACTCTCTACGCTTAACCACCAAGTTAACACTCGAGAGAGAGTTCATAAGTACTTCATTTGTAAGTCAGAATGTAGCAAGAGTTTTTGATTCCAAAGTTAGCCAAATTAAACCAAAGTAAACTTAGTTACTCGTTAAATCCAAAATTAATGATTTCAGTCCCAAATCAATCCATAATTATATTTTAATATAATAGCGAGTCGTTTGAGTAAAATCAAGTCAAGAAAATACCAACCAAAGCCAAAACAGTCCAACGCATCAAATCTGTCAAAACAGTCCCAAGGTTCAAAAACAGAGATTTTCGTCAACTTTAAACCATCCAAAAATTCACACTTTAACCCCATTTCAACATACACTCATAGTTCAACATAATATAAAGTTATCGGAGCAAAATCACGTCAAGAGAATATCAAACGAGGCTGAAACAGTCCAGTCTCCAAATCTGCCGGTTCGAGTTCAAGTTCCAAAGCAACAATTTAAATCAACTTTTAGCCAATGAAAATTCCAGATTTCAGCCCCAATTTATCATATACATATATATTAACAACATATAAAATCATTTGGCCAAAATCTTGTCAAAAAACAACTCAAAAATTTCGAGGAAATAAGCTAAAATTTCTAGCTAATGCTCGACCAGCAGAGGCTAATTTCCTTGAAATTTCAGTTAACAAAACAGCCATAAAACATGTATATCTCACTTATTATCCTAAGGGTTTCATCAATCATTAGCCCTTCATAGAATCAAACACTTAGTAAACGTTAAGATCCTTGACAAAGGTAATCAACAAACTATCAATTTTCTGCCACCTCTGAGTGTTTTAATCATAATTGGAGCTACAAATATCAGATTGAGACAAATCTCATGGCGTTTCGAAGCTAAGACACAGGGCTACATTTTTTATGATGACATAGAAAGTCAAATCTAGCTTTTTCATGGTCAGAAAGTGAAATCACAAAAAGAACAGAAATCTATTGGGCAAAACTGGACATTTGGGCAGTTACGGATATTTTGGTCATTTCACATGCTACAGTGCTCCGATTGAGCTGAAATTTTATGGGTGGCCAACTCAATTTCCTACAATTTTCATGCTTTGAGCAAGAGCTAGATTGGGTTTTATCATGGACGAAATGTGCAGATCATTTTAGTGTAAAACTGTGAATTTCCAGCAAAATCAATCAACAATTCAAGAGTTAAACTAGTGCTCTGACTTCAAGTAATCTACTAGCTCTTCCATAAAACTAACTTAGATCATGAAGATATAATAGATTTCATGGCTAAAGTTTGAAAACCAAGGCTGTGATTGAAGGTTACTTCAAGATATAGCAAGATCTAGCAAAGTTTCACCACAACTTTCTCTCAAACTTCCTTCCTTGCAAATCCTTCAAGAAAGGCCAAAGATCTTCAAGTTTTCTTGGTGATTTCAGCCCAAGAACTCCAAGAATGGCAGCTGACCTTGTCTCCTCTACCTCAACTCTCTCTCTTTCCCTTTCTCTCTCTTGGTTCTCTCCCTCACTCTCTCTCTCTCTTACTTTGTCTGTAACAAGGGGAAAAAGAAGCAAGATGAGCTCCCTCCAATGGTGTCTTCAAGGATCAAGAAGATGAAGAAGGAAATGAAGCAAGCTTTTCTCTCACTTTTGCTCCTTGGTTGGCTGAATATAATGAAGAGGAAATGGAGCAATAATGAAGGTTTTATGGAGACAAGAAGCTTGGCTATCCTCATTTTAGGGAAAAGTTAGTCAACTTTCACTTTATGTCACGTTGACGCACAACGCTCTAATTTTTACTGGATTTTCTCCTTTCGACACTGCCCTGCCATAAATATATCTCTGTAATGTCTCTGCATATACTCAGTTTCATCTTGGATCTACTATTCACGTCATGACTCAAAAATTGACACTTACACTGGCCGAAACAAACATCGGCAATTTTATTCACGAAAAATTCTCTAAATTAGAAAATGATAACTCGATGCATGAATTCATCAATATTTTAGTGAAAATACATAATATAATTATTATTATCATTATTATTTATTTTTTTAAAAAGATTCAAATTTTGAGGCCCTCACATTTGTATTGCTTGATTGCCAAATTTCAATAAGAACAATGTTCAACAATTAATGTTTATTGATGTCAATTGGCTGAGGAGGGTTAGTGGCTCAGGTTAGGCTCAAGACTTGGAATTTCTATTTTTAAATTCCCCTTTCCCCCCACATTTCATAAATCTCATTGCTTTCCTGTAATAAAAAAAGTTAAATCATTTATGCTAATTGATTACTATATTTTGCACACTTACAATTCATGTTCAACTTTGACATTTTGAGTTTCTAATTAGAAAAAAAATTAAGATGTATGTAACATTATAATAGTAGACTAGGAATGGCTTAAGGTTAAAATCTCAAGATTTAGAGGTTCTAAATTGTGATCTCTGTTCCCCTTCTCTTCTTTTAAAATCTGACCCTTCTCTCCTACTTGGAAAAAACATATATACTAGGATATTATACTATGGATGTTTTTAATAAGTATCCAATGGACAATCTTTAGGTTTAAAACACCCAAATTATCAATCAAATGTCCAAACTCACATATTTTCTCCCCCCTTGTATTTGAATAAAGTTCTACAGCACCTTTTGGGCATTATAGCCTTAAGTATCAATTCACCATTGGATATGTAAAAAGAGATATCAATCCTTAAATGATTTTAGAAGTTTAAATTATTTAATAACATGGCAAGAATTTATTGAATTAGAATTATAAATATGATACCCAAAAGAGATGGTATAATTTTCCTATATTTAGATGTTTTGCATAAATAAACTTTTTCAAAAAAAATAATTCTAACACAAATCTGACCTCTCGTCCAATGACCAGCGGGCACAATTAAACAAATCCAAAAACTATGAAGGCGCAGCTGCAATTTGAAAAGTCTTATCCGTGTCTTTTTTCTTTTATTTATTATGTTTATAATAAAGTCTCTTTTAGGATTCTCTCATGATAGTTTCTTCTTTTCTAGGCATCTCTAATGAGAGTTTTCACCTTTCATAAAGATTTCCAGTGAGAGTTCTATTAGTTTTTGTATATCTTTTATTAGATCTAAATTTTCTCAAATTTATTTATCAGATCAAAGATTCCTTAAATCTATCTCATTAAATCTCACATTAACATTCAAATTTGAATCAATTCATTAGCAGATTTGGGAGAAAGCTAGCTGTGCAATTGAGAGCATGCATCATGATCTAAGGGCTCTAAGCATTTTATCTTTTAAGTATTTTTAGAATTTTTCTATATAATATTATCTTCACTTTTCATATCTACAGTGTCTAGTATTTATTCTTCAGATCTGTTTGTATCTGTGTATTGTTGATATAATTTATGACACTAGTACAAATTTAATGAAATGATGATGTTTTTATAATAATAAAAAAAAGTCTTAGCAATATGCACATTCCTTGTGCTAATATTCCAAATTTTATTATTTATTTTTAGATGGTACACAGTGTTGATTGCTAAATCCAAACATGATCATGACATTCAATAATCAAAATGTAATCTTATTACATTTTTTTTTTGAGAAACAAAAGCGCTACTCGTTAGATTGCTGGAATTCTTTCTAGAACTAATTGTTTAAAAAAGATATTGGAGGGAAATTCCAAAGAGAATCAGGAAGGCTGGATGATCTAGCAAAAAATGCTAAATTGCATTATTTATTTAGATACATCATAGTCTTGTATATGTCCTTTCACGATTAGAAAGAAAAAGAATATCTAATTGAAGTACGTTTATTAACAAATTAGATGTAAATTGTTAAAATCCCCCCTTTCCTCCCCACTTCTTAAATTGCACCATTTACTGGCTAGAAAAATTTTTAAAAAGAATATATGTAAACCAACTTGAGATACACATGCAAGACTTGGATTAATTTCAATTTACTTTTGTGTGAAACTAGTATTTAGCCTATGCATTAGCTAGGAATTATATTTAATATTGTAATGATCTATGAATCTATGCAAGACATAAATGATTTATAAGTAATGTTTCTACATATTACTTTTATTATTAAGCTTACTTCATACTCCATCAAGATTAGCAAAACTAGGAACAAATCAATGCAATAATATTAGTTAGCCAATGTATAAAAGAGTACCAACTTTTTTATCTTTGTAGTTTGTGTAGAAGTATCAACTCTTTCACAATTCTCCAAATCAATGCATTCTTTCTTGTCTTTCGAAATTCTTTTGTTATATATTAATCTGAGCTATTAATTCTGTAAACAATTATTTTATTTTGAAGTGAGAGGTACAACTATAGAAGAAAATTATAAATTTAAATCTAGTATAGTCATTCTATCAAATGTTTAGCTTTTTAATCATACACTTTTGTTAGATTCCTTTGTTGGTTCCATTTGGATTAGGTGTTTTTGGAGTTGTATTTCAAAAATACTATTGTAGCATTACTGTAGCGAGAAATAATCACTCGAGCTTCTATTTGGTGTATTTATAAGATTTTTTTTTTTCAATTTTCTTTTTTCTTTTCCATTTCTTTTTCTTTTTTTCTTTTCCATTTCTTTTTTCTTTTTCTTTTTTCTTTTTCCTTTTTCTTTTTTTCCCTCTTCTTCCCCACCGATACTAAACCAGACCTCCTTCTTCTTCTTCTTCTTCTTCTTCTTCTTCTCTTTCTCCCCCCCTCCTCCTCTGGGATCATGGGAGGGGAGGGAGGGAAGGAAGGGAAGGAAGAAGAAGAAGAAGAAGAAGAAGAAGAAGAAGAAGAGAGAGAGAGAGAGAGAGAGAGAGAGAGAAGAAAAGAAAAGGAAAAGAAAAACATATAATATTGTGAAAACAAGTGGTTTGTTTTTGGAGTTGTTTTTGGGGTTGTATTTGGGGTTGTTTTTATTGTAACATTTGGAGTGTGAAAAACAGCATTTCAAAAACAAGGAAAAAACTCATCAGTCCAAACGGACCCGTTATTTTTGGCACCATGAATATGTGGCATAGAATTGCTTATTTGTGCTTCTTAACTTCCTAGTACTCTTTAGTATTTTATTTAAGACTTCATAGAATGCCATTCATTGTCTTGTACGTTTTGTGCTTAAATTTGTATTTCTTACGTTGATTTGTATTTCTATGTATTTAGTTGTTCACCTCACCTAAACCTTAATTCTGATTCCATCCCTGTACACTGGTTAGATAAATTAATATGTTAATATGTTATTCTTTTTTCAGTACAAGGAATATTTCGCTAATGAGGTCTTTGTCTAGTAGTTAAGGTTGAAATTTCAAAAAACACTACAACAAAAATGTCATTTTATGACACTCAAAAGTGTCATTATAGACACATATAATGACGTTTCGGCTATAATGACGCTCTACACAAAGCGTCATCCATTCTAGCATCACTATAGATTTATAACAGTTATAAGCATCTCAATATGCTATTCTTCTGACACTTAATAAACGTCATTATTTATACCTTTTATGAAGCTTTCAAAAGACAACAAATGTTAGCGTATAGTTACCATTGATTACCGTTATACATTATACATAATTGAAGTGATACTTAGAAGTATCATATATTGCAACTATCATGACGCTTTTTTGTGTAAGTTGAAATATTATGATACTTTTGCAGTGTAACTATATTAGGCTATTATGACACTTTCCAACATGTCATTACAACAATCCCAAATTGCTACTGCATACCATCCGGTAGTAGAAACCGCATTTCAACTTGCTGCACATGCATCTAAGATTCTAATTTTTGACGGAATGGTAACATAGCTATTACAATTGTGAGGGCCTCGAAAAATCCCGATTTTATTTTAAAAAATGTCAAATATTATTTATATTGTGTTTATTCATTGAAATATGAGTGAATATATGTTTTGAGTGATTATTTTCCAATTTAGAGGATTTTTCAAGAATTATTTGCCGGTGTGTGGTTTTGGCCAAAATAAGCATTAAATTTTGCTCCGAAGCGTGAATAGTGACCATAAGTTGAAAACGAGCATTTGTAGTGATATTATTGATATATATGTAAGGTTGGACAGTGTTGGATTGAGATAAAATAGTGTAAGTCAGAATATCGCGTTTGACGTGACATAAAGTGGTCATAAGACCACTTTTCCTTAAAATAGGGAAATGGCACTTTTTGTCCCCCTTTAGACTTGACCTTTGGCCTCTTGAAGCTTCATTTTTCCAGCTGCAATTTGGGCTTAGAGAGAGATAGAGAGAAGCCGGCCATGGAGAGAGAATAGAGAGAGGTTGAGAGTTGTTCTTCAACTTCATCTTCTTCAAGCTTGAAAACTCCATTGAAGGCTTGGTTGTTGCTTCATCTTCTTCCTTGGGCTGCCATGAGAGAGTAAAAGAGAGAGAGGGAGGCCGAGAGCCTTGAGAGAGAAAGGAGGGAAAGCTTGCAGCCTTGTTTCTTCCATTTCTTCTTCTTCAACTTCCTTGAAGCATCAAGACTCCCTTGAAGGTTTCAATCTTGGTTTCTTCCACCATTCTTGGCTGCCGAGTGAGAGCAAGAGAGAGAGGGAGAGTTCCGAAATTTGGAGAGTGAAGAAAAGAAGAAAGAAAGCTTGTGTGGGTTTTATTGAGTCTTGTTCTTGAGCTTGTGGTCAAAAATCCATCATCAAATCAAGCAAATCTTGAGTTAAGGTCGGAGCTTTTTGGAGTTGCTAAGCTCAAGAAGTCATCTGTGGGAGGAGTCCATCAGATCTTCCTTGATCTTGTCATATCTGAATAGATCTTGAGGTATAATTCTTAAATCTCTTAGCTTTAACCTTATTAGTGTTAGATCTGTCAGATCTACGGATTATTTTGCTAGAAATGCTAATGTTTGAAATATTTGAGTTGGGCTCTTGAATTCCCAACCTAGGTAGTGGACTTGAGGTGGATTTTAGGTAGCGGACTTGAGGACCTAATTGTGGATTTGAATGATATTTGTGAAATCTATTATGATATGGTTAGAAAGAAGGTTCTTGTAGTTGAAAATTGTGATAGAAAAATGTATGAGACGGCCAAACCCATGCTTGGTAATTTCCGTGTTTGATTTCGAGATTTTGTGGTTATTGTGATGAATTTCTGTCTAAGAAAATATATGGTATGTTCATTTATGAGTGTATGAATTTTAAAAGATGAAAAGTGAAATTTCTCGTAAATTTTTGAGTGAAAAATGTTATTTGAGGGAATTTGAAAGTTTTATAGTATTGTGGCTAAATTTAATGAATTTTGAAAATAAAGATATGGTTTGAAGCGTTTTAAAGTTATATTAAAGTATTGTCAAAGAGTGAGTGCTGAGTTTGTGATAAAAGTGATATGGTGAATTTCAAAAGACTCATTTGAATGTTGAATCATGTAAAATGAGTGTTTTTTCTTGAGGGATTTTGGGAAAAATATTGATTGGAAACTATGAAGTGAAAGTGAAATGTTTTAGTTAATAAGTAAAGAAGTGAATCTCAACTACTGTTTTTGAAATTGTTCTAGGGAGTGTACAAGGAACGGAACTTGAACATTACGTGGAAGCTGAACCCTACTATTTCGGTGAGTGTTCTAACTCTCTTTTAAATGAAAATCTTGCTATGGTTTGCAAATGAATGATTTGTGAAATGAATTGCTAGTGGTTACAAAGGAATGTTTTATTGAAGTGATTGACTACTATTTCCCAATGAAATGCTTTACAAGTAAAATTATAAAGAGTTTGTGAGTTTCTATGTGTGTTACTTGTCTTGATTCACAAATACTAAATGAGACGGTGATTTGTTCATGTGAATTTGAGATTGTGATTAGAGATGAGTTATGTGTTGAATATATGCTGTGACTTGAAATTTGATTTGTGTTGATAAGCGGAAGTATGTACCACACTCGAGTGAGTGATAGATGCCTCTCATCCCGCCATATGTGTTAAGCGGAAGTATGTACCACACTCGAGTGAGTGGTAGGTGCCTCTCATCCCGCCATATGTGTTATGCGGAAGTATGTATCACACTCTACGGAGTGGTAGGTACCTCTCATCCCGCTTGAATCTTAACTTTGAATGAGTTGATTGGAGCGTTGTCTCGTCGACCAAATGTGTTAAGCGGTAGCATGTACCACACTCAATGAGTGGTAGGTACCTCTCATCCCGCCTTGAGAGTGAATGTTGAATAAGTCGTTTGGAGCGTTGTCTCGTCGACCCTATGTGATAAGCGGCAGTATGTGCCACACTCTATGAGTGGTAGGTACCTCTCATCCCGCCTTAATCCTAGCTGTGAATATGTCGATTGGAGCGTTGTCTCATCGGCCATACGTATTGAGAGATAGTATGTACCACACTCGAAAGAGTGGGAGGTACCTCTTATCTCATCTCAGTATTTTAAGTGTAAGTGAATCTGAACGGAAGTATGTGTCACACCAAATCAGGGTGGTAGGCACCTCTCATCCCATCTCAGTACCTTTGAAGTGATTGAAGTGAATTGATTGTTTATTTATTGTTCAAATGCTCAAGTGAGTGAAATGAGTTTCCCCGAAGAGATTTACTCGTGTTTGGAATTAACTCAAGTATGATTTACTATCGCTCTCCATGAAAGGCTTTGCTCATGATTTAAGTTGAATGGTAAATATTTTGGAAAAGTGCTATTCAATTCAAGTGTTAAGATTTTGACTAAATGTATAATTGCTTAATTTTCGGAACCTCACTGAGCTTTTAATCTCTCCCCAAAAATGTTTTGTTTCCCCCCCCTCCAGGGACTCGAGACAGAGGAAGCACTTGAAGAGACTTACTAGAGGGACTAGCTGGATTAACTCTAGTTCATCAGTGTATATTATTCCTGGTGTCTTGGACAATGGGCTTATTGTAATGAAGTATGGAAATAACATTTCATGATTGTAACATGATTTTGAAATACTTGGGTTCTATGTAATGGAGTTTAAATTGTAAGATGTATGGTTATGTTATTATTGGGAAGTACTTGGACGTAATTGTTGGAGTTTTACTGTAATTATTTAAAGTTGGCACTACAATTTGACTGAGGATTGTAGTGAGTCTCGGCGAGAGCCGAGCAGGCGGTCCGCCAACCCCTTTTTGGTTCGCCTTAGGGGAAGGTGGGGCTGTCACAACAATAATATAAAGAAGGGCAAATGACAAAAAAGCCCCCTGTGGTTTGGAATCATACTAATCGGCCCCTCATGGTTTGGAGTAACATGAAAAGTTGACGGAAAGCGTCAGAATTAATGTGTTTGACGTAAACGCACTCCAAATGCAAGTGTTGATTATAGAAATGAGTATTTTAAAATGAAATTTGACATGATATACCTATTCTACCCTTCATGATATAATAAAACTCTAGTGGCTGCAAAAAATGAAAATTTTAATGGATCTTGCTTCAATCTTGTTGTTTGATTGCGATAAAAATGAAAAATGTCACTGATCTACTCACACACTCTCTCTACAGCTTTTGGGTTCGGTTGTCCCCTCTCTCTCTCTTCTTCATTTTTTCTAAACAGAGCAAATCTGCTGCATTTCTGCTACTATTTTTCTTTATATTGTTAGGGCAATTTTGTCATTTCACTGGGAACCGTTAATTCTGACGCTTTCCGTCACCTTCTCATGTTACTCCAAACGATGGGGGGCCGATTAGTATGATTTCAAACCACAGGGAGCCCTTCTGTGGAATATCCAAACCACAGGAGGCTTTTTTATTGTTTACCCTATAAAGAAAGCAATACAATCATCCAAACTGTTGCATCTTAAGTATCCAAACTGGTGCAAAAGTATATCATTTAAACAACTCATACCAAAAGTGTGTCAACAAATTGCATGTCACTTTAGATAGTTTAAATCAGTTTTGTGTCTACAAATTACATTGAAAGGAAGTACAGGACAGCATGTATGGATGATGTCTTCAAAAAACTGCAACTTGACCCAATATTGCTTCAGTTATCTTTAAAACTCACCTACAAGTGTTGTAAACCAAACAAGGCAAGTTACAAATTCAAACAGGTCTTATTTTACAGTTTTAACATCAGAAAATGAACACAAACTAAATTTGACAAATGATGAAGGTATGATAAATAGAGTACCAGATTTATTGGCCAAGCAATGGCAACTCCAATTGCATCCCCAATCTTCCGAAAATTGTGGCATGGCCTTATTAACTCCTCGTCACTCTCCACAGGCACATTTACATGAACTTCACACCAATGTGAACCTAAAGGTGTGTTACCAACTTCAGCTGTAGGATCCAAACTTCTAACCACTCCAATAGCCAAAATTTTGTTTGGATCAATCATGCTCCTTATTATAACATTATCTCCAACCTTCAAAATACCAATTTTACAAAATTTGTGAAAATCACACATAAGAGATCAATTTCTAAACAGGCCTATATATAGTAAAATCAGATTATACATTGCAAAAGGAGCTAAGCAGATTACATTTCAGTTATCTGCACTAAAGAACAGAAAATGAGAGTGACAACAATGACTCAACCAATCCAAATTTCAGTGGTTTACATTTCAGTAAATGTCAACAGCAACTACAATGACTCAATCAAGGTGCTAACTGATTTTCAATCAACAAGAATCATCAAAACAAGAGCCTAACTGTTAAGTACCATAAACCAATCACATTATTCAGAAGTGCTTAAACTGTATCATCCACCTTTTATCCATGTTCAAATAGATTCTAATTTAATAAAAAAGAAATATTATTAGTATTTAAAAGAAAATTCTACCTAATAGATTCAAATCTAAGAAAAAATAGAATGTTCATTAGCATCTAAAATACAATTCTATCCACCATATTACTATTTTTTACACGAACTAATTACTTAACTAAGTAAACTAATTTCAATGAGATCAAGAAAAATCACAAATCCCATGAGGAATATTTAAATGCAGCAAAAAGTTTGTTTAATAAAATCAGCCAAAAAACTAGAATTTCATTCCAATGATTGAAAAAAATTAAAATCTAAACAATAGCAACCATCCAAAGACATCTAGCATTCAAGTAATAAGGTCGGACTATGGCTATAACATTTCGAATTGATGAGATCATATCAAGCAAAACCAGTAAAGCCAACTCCACTTACAAAGTTTCTTAACAATCTCACTAAGGTGGCCTTTTTGTTTAATAGTTCGTCTCAAGAAAGATTGACAAAAAAAAATTGCTAAACTAGTCAGAGTATAATCCTTGTGCAAGAAATAAATCAAGAAAGGTTAGTGATAAGATTACAAAAAGAAATATACAAAAAAAGTGATACGGCAAGGGGACAAAAATATAGCTAGAAGAAACTACCCCCTCAACTTTTATTGAGAAACTATTTCATTTTTAAACCTAAAAAATCGAAGACAATCAAAAACCTCAACATGGAAAGAATTCATGTTTTATTCCATTAGACCATGAGTCTCTGTTCAATCAAATGTCCAAAATTTAACTTTTTAATGATTCTGGAATGAGTAGCAATTCTCCATTCCATTTAAAAAATTCAGAACCATTTTCTAGCAAACTAAACCATAGGTAATTGACTATAATCCAAAACTCAAATTGACAAAATGGCTAAGCACAACTAATGTGCAAGAAATAGCAAGTCATAGATCAAATTAACACTGATGCAAATCTAATCAATAATCTTTAAAATTTCAAACCCCCGTTAAGAATTTAAAATTAGCTGCATCTACTTCATAAATATCAAAAAATTTCTTACATGCCAATGTCTGACATTCTTGCCTTATTAAACCAATAAGATAGTTAAAAGTAAAAAGAAAAAAAGGAAAAATATGAAAGAACCTGTGAGGTCCCGATGTTTTTCCCAAGTTTTGGAAAATATTAAATAATGCTAATTATAGTCATTACTGTTTGCCAAGGTGTTTATATAGTTTGTTTTCCTTCTTAAAGTATTTTCTTTTAACTATTTTGTTTTCCAAGTTTAAAAACCCTAATTTGAAACTTAAACCCTAGTTTGCTTGGAAAACCCTAATTTTCGATAAAACCCTAATGTGAATGTGGAAAACCCTAGTTTGATTTCGTAAAACCCTAGTTTTGAAAATGAATTTAAGTTTTACGTTTAACTACGAGTTTGTTATCTCTTTGATTTTATGTGTGATAAAGCATGATTAAGAAGAGTGATTACGATTCCTAGGTGATTAGTGGCCTTAGTAGGTGTAATTAAGTTTTGATAGGCTAGGTTAAATTGAGTACCTATGGACTAATTTGATAGGAAAAGAAATCATGTGGGCAAGAATGGAAAATAGCCTAAGTTGTTAGGTTGATTTGGCATGACACTTTTGACCAACCTTTGACTAACACTAAATATCTAGTTGGACTCATCTCTTAGTCATTTTATAACTTGAGAGAGCCGGCCAAAGCAAGAAAAAAAGGAGAAGGAAAAACCGTGAGAAAAGGGAAGAAAGAAGAGAAAAAAAAGAGAGGAAAAAGAAGAAAAGCTTGGGGAATTCTTGCAAATGTTAACTATCCAATCTTGAAGCTTGAGCTAGGACGATAAGTGGACCAACTTGGGCTTGCAATTTCATCAAAAAAAAACATAAGCCAAGAAGGTATTTTTTCTCCTTATATGCAACCTGGAATTTTGATGGATAATGTGTAATTGTTGGATTTTGTGGTTCTTTTCGCTTGATTCGTGCTTATACTTGGCTTATGAGCTAATTCTACGGATTAGATGGGTTGATTTCTATGTGTTTATGCCTAGCCATGATTATGAGTTAGGGTTAGGGTTAGGGTTTTGATTTCAAGCTTTAATGTTGGGAGTTGTTACTTGTGATTGATGGTTGGATGCAATTAATGCTTGTTCTTAGCTTAATTTGCGAAATTATGGTTTAAATTTGGGTGATTCAATACCCTCAAGACTCGGCCAGCAAGCAGCATGAATGTTCTTCGTTGAAGTTTAATGTTCCATGGTATAATGTTCTTGGCATCATTCTATGCATGAGTTAAAACCGTTAGATGGGTTAAGCGCTTTTGGTGCATAAGTATGGATCGAGTGTGTGTGTGCATGTCGAGGGTATTGTAGGACGTGTTAAGGCTGCAATTGAATGTTTGATATTTCTTTTGAGTTGTTGGATTTGCATGTGCGTGTTTTACATGGAATACAATGCATTTGGGCGTAAAACAGGAAAACAGGGGAGGCCGGGCAGCAATTTTGGCTACGTTTTTCGTATTGATCCTTTGTGATTTGGGTTTTGACCAAAACACGAAGAGTATAGCCCTTCGTTCTAGCTTTCCAACGCGTCCAAAATTTCTTGATTTGGATCTATGAACGCTGAGTTATGGTTATTTGAATCGAGCCTGTCCGAAATTCTGACACTGAAATTCCCGAAACTATTTTTGTATTTTTGACCTAGAAAGAGTGAATCTGGGCAGAAATGATATTCATTAAAGTTGTAGCTTGTTCTCTTAGCTTCGAAACGGCACATCGTGCACTCTAATCCGATACTTGTAGCCTGAGTTATGGGTAACGGCGTACAGGGTGTCAAAACTGTCTTTTACACCTTTTAGTGTGTGTTTTCCGTTTTCGTTCCGTTCTCGTCCGTTTTCCGTCCAACGCCCATACATGTGTTCCTTTTGCTATTTTAAGTATTTATAAGCCTTTCTCGAGAGTTTTAGTTCGTTGGGTATATGCACGTCGCGTCATTTCACATTTGAAACTGGATTTTCATATCTCAGGTGATCACGTGGACACCGAGACGCTTGTATGACCTCCTGAATTTTCTCGCTTGCTCTCGGTTATTTGGTGAGTGTCAAGTGCATGATTTGTTGACTTACTTAATTTGTTACATGTTTAAATTGATCGTATTATTAAACTTGGCGAGGTGGACGTATGATAGCCCCACCTCCCCCTAGGGCGAACCAAAGGGTTCGGCGGGCCGCCTGCCCAACTCTCGTCGGGACTCACTACAATCCTCAATTAATTACAAATTAAAACTCCAATAAATACTAATTACAATTCTAAAACTCCAAAAGTACAAAAATGCTAAAAGCCACAAGTACGTCCCAGTAGTAAATACAACCCAAGTTCTCCAAAATATAAATTACAACTCAACCAAAATTACAATTGTACAAGAAATACTCCAAAATTACTAATAAGGCCACTACACATGCTTCCGATCACCTTGATTCCTGTAGAGGGAAAATAAATATTTTTGGGGTGAGCTAAACATAAACATTGTAGGGAATTGTAGGGAATTGATGTCTTCTTAAGAATTGTAGCCTTGTATGTTAGCTTTCTAACGGCTTTGGAATTTCTTGATTTGGATTTGTGAACGTTGAGTTATGATCGTTTGAATCAAACCTGTTGGAAATCCTGATACTGAAATTCCTGAACCTGTTTCCGCACTTTTGACCTACAAAGAGTGAATCTGGGTAAAAATGGTCTTCATGAAAGTTATAACTTGTTCTCTTAGCTTTGAAACGGCACCTCGTGCACTTCAATCCGACACTCGTAACATGAGTTATGATCAAAATGGCAAACGGTGTCAAATCTGCCTTTCACACCTTGTAGTGTGTGTGTTCCATTGTGAATCGAATGTCGTCCGTTTTGGTTCGAGCACTCATGCATGTGCTCTCTTTGCTGTTTTGAGTGATTTTAAGCATTGTTTTGGTTTGAGTTGATGTGAGGCCCCGAATTTTCTCAATATTTGAAAATATTAAATAATGTTAATTATGGTTATTTTGTTTGCTAAGGTGTTTATATGGTTTGTTTTACTTTTTAAAATGTTTGTTTTAATTATTTTGTTTTACAAGTGTGAAAACCCTAATTTGAAATTTAAACCCTAATTTGTTTCGAAAACCCTAAATTTGGATAAAACCCTAATTTGAATATATGAAAACCCTAGTTTGGATTTGTAAAACCCTAGTTTTGAAAATAAATTTAAGTTTTACGTTCAATTACAAGTTTGTTATTTCTTTGATTTTACGTGTGTTAAAGCATGTGCAAGAAGAGAGATTAGGGTGCATAGGTGATTAGTAGCCTAAGTAAGTGTGATTAAGCTTTGATAGGCTAGGTTAAATTGAGCACCTATGGACTAGTTTGATAGGAAAGAAAATTACTTGGGCAAGAGTGGAAAATAGCTTAAGTTTCTAGGTTGATTTGAGCATGACAACTTTGACTTGGACTTGGACCAAATTTTGACTACTTAAACAAATATCTAAGAGACTTAATCTCTTAGTAAAAGGAAGACAAGGAAGTCGGCCAAGCAAGGAGAAAAGAGGGAAGAAAATAGAAGGAAAAAAAGAGAGAAAAAGAGAGGGAAAAAAAGGAAGAAAACTTGGAGATTTTTGCAACTTTCAACCGTACGATTTTGATTTGGAGTTGGGAGGAGAAGCTTGGACTTGAACCCTTGGAGTTTCACCAAGAACAACATCAAGAAAGGTTTCTTCTAGTTTCCTACAAGCTGGAATTTGATTGAAGATTATGAATTGAAAGATTTTGTGGTTTCCATGGCTTGATTCATGTCTATCTTTAGCTTATGGAATGATGTTATGGATTGGAATGGTTGAATTTGATGTATGTATGCTTTGCCATGATTATGAGTTAGGGTTAGGGTTTTGCTTTAATGCTTATGGTAGAAATTAAGGTTGGATTGTACGTTTAGTTGTTTGGTGGGCTCTTGAATTCCCACCCGCGCGTAAATTTGAACGGTTGTGTGGGCTCTTGAATTCCCACTTGGTGTGTTGTGTGTGTAGTGTGTGTATGTGCGTGCAGGTTTGGAGTGGTGTGAGGCGTGTGAGGGGCTGTTTTGCATGTTTGTAATCGCAGGCGAGTCGATGGAATTTGCATGAATGCGTTTTGGTTGCTTGAAGATCGTTTGAGGTGCTGAACGGGAAAACAGGATTTTGTCGGCAGCGACTTTGGTGTCGTTTTTGGTGTTGTTCCTTTGTGATTTAGCCTTTGGCCAAAACACGAAATTTATAGCCCTTCATTCTAGCTTTCCAACGCCGCTGGAATTTCCTGATTTGGATTTGTGAGCGCTGAGTTATGACCGTTTGAATCTAGCCTGTCGGAATTTCTGACGGGAAAATTTCTGAAACTGTTTCGGCATTTTTGACCTAGTTAGAGAGAATCTGGGCAGAAATGGTCTTCATGAAAGTTATAGCTTGTTCTCTTAGCTTCGAAACGGCACCTCGTGCACTCTAATCCGATACTTGTAGCTTGAGTTATGAGTAAAGGCGCACAGGGTGTCAAAACTGCTTTTTACACCTTTTAGTGTGTGTTTTCCGTTTTCGTTCCATTCTTATCCGTTTTTAGTCGAACGCCCATGCATGTACCTTATTCTCTGTTTTAAGTGTTTCTAAGTGATTTTGGCGTCTTTTCACAGGAAGTGACGGGGTCGAGGAGACCGGGGAACTTTTCTAACCTCTTTGCTTTTGTACTACTGTTGGTGAGTAATTAGGACTTTACTGTGAATATAATGTGAAATGTGTTAAGTGGATGTTTGGACGAGGGTGTACTTTATCGCACTCGACCAAAGATCCATATATGATTCTTGAATGTACGTGTTATGTGATATACGAATGCATATGATGGGTAATATATGAATTGTACATATGATATTTTTGGTGATGAGTGACCATGTGAATGGTCTGATCCCAAGGGGTGCCTTTGGGGTCTCAATGTCGATATTATTTCTGACCACTTGGGTGGTTTGATCTCAAGGGGTTGCCTTGGGGTCTCATTGGTAAATGTTATTTTTGACCACTTGGATGGTTTGATCTCAAGGGGTTGCCTTGGGGTCTCAATGTTATTTCTGACCACTTGGATGGTTTGATCTCAAGGGGTTGCCTTGGGGTCTCATTGGTAAATGTTGTTTCTGACCACTTGGGTGGTTTGATCTCAAGGGGTTGCCTTGGGGTCTCAATGGTAAATGTTATTTTTCCGACCAAATAGATGGTCTGATCTCAATGCTTTTGGGATCTCAATGACATTATTGCTCAATGGAAATGGCTTTGAAGCCACCGATCCTTATTTGTGGTGTTACCTTGCTATTGATTTGAAAATTGGGGTAATGTGATTTACATGTACCTCCCTCGATTATTCACTAAGCATGTAGCTTACCCCTTTCAATTTGTTTTCCAGGGGGCTGAAGCGAATTGACGCTGGGAGGCATAGTGTAGCCTTTAGCTTTAGTACTTGCTTTTTGGGGTTTGGCCATGTATATTGTATTTTGATAGCGGGTGTGAGAAACCTTGTTGGGAGTTGTACTCTAACTTTGTGGTCTTGTAGTGAATATTATGTATATATATATAATGTACTTATCGTCCTTTGGTGAGAATTGATCTTTATCGCTTTTGCTATCGAGTCTGGCGAGAGAGGGCGTACGATCCGCTTAAGCCCTTTAGTGTACCGCGGGGGGTCGGGTATCGAGCACCTAGGTTAGAGAACTTGGGCAGTTGGGGAGTATATTATAGGATTGGAGTATATCTAGTAAGATGAGATGCCGGGGTAACCGGTGGACTTAGTGGTAAGGAAGTGAGATTCCAGGGATTCCGTGTTGTCTGGGTAATGTTTTTAGAGCTGGCGTGCTTGTGTAAATAGTTATTTTGTACTAACTGACTGGTGATGTGATGTGCATATTTTTGGTGTGACTTGTATATACATGTGTATTTATATATGATCCTTGTATGTTCTTTGTATGGTTGAGCTAGTATGTCAGGTAAGAACGGGCTTGAGTTGATTTACGCCTCGGGTGGCCAACCTTGGTGTGATAAAACTCGAGCTTGTTTTGGTGCTTGAATACGCTCGTGTCTTTTGAAATGTTTTAAAAAAAACAATAGTGATGGAAATGAAGTTGGCTTTTCAGGGAAGTAGAACCTTTTGGATCCGCTATAGCTGTTTTGTGAATAACTGTTGACTGTGTATATTTTGGTGTATGCTTGTTTATATTTTTGGTGAGTGCTCTTTGATGTTTTATTGTGCTTTCTTGTACCATATATTCAACTCTTGTTATTACATGTTGCTTATAATAGAGCACATTTAACTAAACCAATGGAAACCGATGGTCCAAGTGGACGAGGTAGAGGTAGAGGTCGGGGTCGAACACCCGAAAGAGAGGAACGGGGAAATGAGGCAGAAAACCAGGTCGCTACCGCTATCCAGCGGATGGCTGATTCTTGGAGCGAACGGTAGTTGACCAGCAGAATCAAGGTCAGGGAAATAATCATCACAATAATAATTATGAGGGTGAGGATCGTGCTTTGGAACGGTTCCAGAAGTTTTTTCCACCTAAATTTCTCGGTGGACCCAACCCGGATGTAGCCGAGGGTTGGCTGGATAGGATGATGGACATATTCGCCTTTGGGATATTCGAAGAAGCATGACGGATAGCTTTCTCTGTTTTCCAATTTGAAGAGGCAGCTCGAGCCTGGTGGAATGTAATTCGAGCCAAGTGGGATCGGGAACAGACCCCATGGACATGGGTCAATTTCACCGAGTTTAATGAAGTTCTTACCGCCTATTGTCCAAGAGCCGGGAGGGCGAGTTTATCCGACCACGCCAAGGAACTCAAAGCGTGGGAATATGAAAGCGCTTACCAAACTTTCCGCTTTTGTTCCGAGTTAGTGACCAGGCGTAAGAGAATTCGTCAGCCGGTTTGTCCAAGGATTAGCGTGGAGATACAAGAGGCATTGGCGGCAGCCCACTTGGAAACATTTAGTCAAGCCCTTGAGAAGGCGCAAAGAATTGAAACTGCCAAGGTTCAAGTGAAGGTCTTTCATGATAGGAAGAGGAAACAACCTGAATCAAACACCTATGCGAGTGAACAGAGCTCAAGAGATAAGCCACCAACTCAGATGGGCAGAGGAGTCGGTGAATTACGACCTGTAGGAACTCCAAACCAAGGAAACCTTGGGAAAGGACAGGTAGGAAGAGAAATTCAGAAAGAAGATCCACGTGGGGGTACGACACCAGGTTTTGGAACGCCATGTGGTTTTTGCGGGGCCACTAACCACAAAGAGGATAACTGTTGGAAGAAAAATCGAAAGTGTTACCGTTGTGGTAGTCCTAAGCACTTGATTTCTCAGTGCCCGCAGATGCCAAAAGAAGGGCCCACTTCCAAGCCGACAAATGCAGGGGGTAACCGACAGTTGGTACCGGCAAGAGTTTACGCAATGGGTCAGCCAGAGAAGATGGACCCGTCGGCATTCAATCAATGTACTATTTCGAGGACGAAATAGTCTTAAGAGGGGGAGATTGTGAGGCCCCGAATTTTCTCAATATTTGAAAATATTAAATAATGTTAATTATGGTTATTTTGTTTGCTAAGGTGTTTATATGGTTTGTTTTACTTTTTAAAATGTTTGTTTTAATTATTTTGTTTTACAAGTGTGAAAACCCTAATTTGAAATTTAAACCCTAATTTGTTTCGAAAACCCTAAATTTGGATAAAACCCTAATTTGAATATATGAAAACCCTAGTTTGGATTTGTAAAACCCTAGTTTTGAAAATAAATTTAAGTTTTACGTTCAATTACAAGTTTGTTATTTCTTTGATTTTACGTGTGTTAAAGCATGTGCAAGAAGAGAGATTAGGGTGCATAGGTGATTAGTAGCCTAAGTAAGTGTGATTAAGCTTTGATAGGCTAGGTTAAATTGAGCACCTATGGACTAGTTTGATAGGAAAGAAAATTACTTGGGCAAGAGTGGAAAATAGCTTAAGTTTCTAGGTTGATTTGAGCATGACAACTTTGACTTGGACTTGGACCAAATTTTGACTACTTAAACAAATATCTAAGAGACTTAATCTCTTAGTAAAAGGAAGACAAGGAAGTCGGCCAAGCAAGGAGAAAAGAGGGAAGAAAATAGAAGGAAAAAAAGAGAGAAAAAGAGAGGGAAAAAAAGGAAGAAAACTTGGAGATTTTTGCAACTTTCAACCGTACGATTTTGATTTGGAGTTGGGAGGAGAAGCTTGGACTTGAACCCTTGGAGTTTCACCAAGAACAACATCAAGAAAGGTTTCTTCTAGTTTCTACAAGCTGGAATTTGATTGAAGATTATGAATTGAAAGATTTTGTGGTTTCCATGGCTTGATTCATGTCTATCTTTAGCTTATGGAATGATGTTATGGATTGGAATGGTTGAATTTGATGTATGTATGCTTTGCCATGATTATGAGTTAGGGTTAGGGTTTTGCTTTAATGCTTATGGTAGAAATTAAGGTTGGATTGTACGTTTAGTTGTTTGGTGGGCTCTTGAATTCCCACCACAGTAATTTGAGCGGTTGTGTGGGCTCTTGAATTCCACTTGGTGTGTTGTGTGTGTAGTGTGTGTATGTGCGTGCAGGTTTGGAGTGGTGTGAGGCGTGTGAGGGGCTGTTTTGCATGTTTGTAATCGTCGATGGAATTTGCATGAATGCGTTTTGGTTGCTTGAAGATCGTTTGAGGTGCTGAGCGGAAAACAGGATTTTGTCGCAGCGACTTTGGTGTCGTTTTTGGTGTTGTTCCTTTGTGATTTAGCCTTTGGCCAAAACACGAAATTTATAGCCCTTCATTCTAGCTTTCCAACGCTGGAATTTCCTGATTTGGATTTGTGGCTGAGTTATGACCGCTTTGAATCTAGCCTGTCGGAATTTCTGACGGAAAATTTCTGAAACTGTTTCGGCATTTTTGACCTAGTTAGAGAGAATCTGGGCAGAAATGGTCTTCATGAAAGTTATAGCTTGTTCTCTTAGCTTCAAAACGGCACCTCGTGCACTCTAATCCGATACTTGTAGCTTGAGTTATGAGTAAGGCACAGGGTGTCAAAACTGCTTTTACACCTTTAGTGTGTGTTTTCCGTTTTAGTTCCATTCTTATCCGTTTTAGTGAACGCCCATGCATGTACCTTATTCTCTGTTTTAAGTGTTTCTAAGTGATTTTGGCGTCTTTTCACGAGGAAGTGGCGGGTCGAGGAGACCGGGGAACTTTTCTAACCTCTTTGCTTTTGTACTACTGTTGGTGAGTAATTAGGACTTTACTGTGAATATAATGTGAAATGTGTTAAGTGGATGTTTGGACGAGGGTGTACTTTATCGCACTCGACCAAAGATCCATATATGATTCTTGAATGTACGTGTTATGTGATATACGAATGCATATGATGGGTAATATATGAATTGTACATATGATATTTTTGATGAGTGACCATGTGAATGGTCCGATCCCAAGGGGTGCCTTTGGGGTCTCAATGTCGATATTATTTCTGACCACTTGGGTGGTTTGATCTCAAGGGGTTGCCTTGGGGTCTCATTGGTAAATGTTATTTTTGACCACTTGGATGGTTTGATCTCAAGGGGTTGCCTTGGGGTCTCAATGTTATTTCTGACCACTTGGATGGTTTGATCTCAAGGGGTTGCCTTGGGGTCTCATTGGTAAATGTTGTTTCTGACCACTTGGGTGGTTTGATCTCAAGGGGTTGCCTTGGGGTCTCAATGGTAAATGTTATTTTTCCGACCAAATAGATGGTCTGATCTCAATGCTTTTGGGATCTCAATGACATTATTGCTCAATGGAAATGGCTTTGAAGCCACCCGTATCCTTATTTGTGGTGTTACCTTTGCTATTGATTTGAAAATTCGTGGCAATGTGATTTACATGTACCTCCCCCCCCTCCTGATTATTCACTAAGCATGTAGCTTACCCCTTTTCAATTTGTTTTCCTTAGCGGTGGCGAGAATTGACGCGTGGGAGGCATAGTGTAGCCTTTTAGCTTTAGTACTTGCTTTGGGTTGGGGTTTTGGCCATGTATATTGTATTTTGGATAGCGGGTGTGAGAAACCTTGTTGGGAGTTGTACTCTAACTTTTGTGGTCTTGTAGTGAATATTATGTATATATATATAATGTACTTATCGTCCTTTGGTGAGAATTGGATGCGTTTATCGTTTTTGCTATCGAGTCCTGGCGAGAGCTGGGCAGGCGATCCGCTAAGCCCTTTGGTACGCCTCTGGGTACGGTGGGGTCGTCACAGTTGATGGTTATATACATTGGTTGTACGTAGGGCTCAAAGGTGATATCGAGGGTGACCGAGGCACGTTGGTGAGTGTTCCAACTCGTTTCAATTAAAATGTTTTACTAGAATTCTAATATCTAGATGATTGTTCGATCTTATTTCCAAAAGTGTTTTTACACTTGCCTTCCAACTTGTTTTCGAACTTATTCTACTTATTTGTCAAACTTGTTCTACTTGATTTTTAGACTAGCTTTTCACTGGTTTTCACATGAAATATTTCGTTACTACTTTTCTAAATGAAATATTTTTCTAGTATTTCAAGTGTTCAAACTATATGTTAACCTATTTGTAAATATTTTGCTACTACTATATTTCTAGCTTAAAATTTATTTCAACTATGTTTCCACACATATTGGTCAATGACCTAATGCGCTCATGGTTTCACGAGAAATTGATTCCAAAGGACTTGTGTTTCAAATTAATGTGTGCAAGTAAACTAATTTATTGTTGAAGTGAATGCTACTTGACTTTACATGTTGCTTTTGAGTGTCCTTGAATATTAATTAAATGTTTCAAGTGTTAAGTGTTATTTGTTTAAGTTTTGTTATTTATTAGTTGAAATAATTACTTGTTTCCTTGTTTGTTTTGTTGATAACTTGATTGTTTGATAGTGGTGTACCAAGGAGCATTTTACCCCTTGTAGTCCGATGTGTATTTTATTGCATCGTTTACTACTTGTAGGTCGATGTGTACTTTATCGCATCGACTGAATTGGGTCTCAAGACCCTTTTGCTAGAAAGCCTATCCAAGACCACCTTCTTGAGCGATGGGTCAAAACCTACTTGAGTACCATTCGTGTGGCGGATAGGTTGGAAAGCTTTATCTTAAAACAAAACTCTTGGTCTTGACTGATCATTATTTAGCATCTTTGTCGCCTTTGGAACTGGGCCCTACCCTTGGTTGCTAACCTATTCGAGCTAGAAGCGGACTCGGTCGGGTAGGTTGGAACCCTGGGCACTAATTCAGTATACTCGAGTATTACCACTGGAGGGATAAGGCGATGGCCAGATGAACTCAGGGGATTGCTCAGGCGTTATAAGGTGAAGTGGTCCAGTGAAATAGCTCCAAGTGAGTACTGTATCCTTTTATAACTGATTTAATGTTCTTTAAAGCACTGTTCTCCTAGTTGAAAAGTGTACTGTGAGTGTGCTTGATTATTTGTCAAAGTGCTCGTGTGATGAATTGAATTATTTCATGAATTGTTTTCGCCTTACAAATTTCTAGTGAAAAGTATTTTCTCACGTGATTTCAAAGATTTGAATATTCCAATGTTTTCGTGCTCTGATAAACAGTTAAATTCTAAAATACTTGTTTTCTCGGAGCCTCACTGAGTTTTAGCTCACCCCAAAAATATTTATTTTCCCTCCACAGGAATCGAGGTGATCGGAAGCATGTGTAGTGGCCTTATTAGTAATTTTGGAGTATTTCTTGTACAATTGTAATTTTGGTTGAGTTGTAATTTATATTTTGGAGAACTTGGGTTGTATTTACTACTGGGACGTACTTGTGGCTTTTAGCATTTTTGTACTTTGGGAGTTTTAGAATTGTAATTAGTATTTATTGGAGTTTTAATTTGTAATTAATTGAGGACTGTAGTGAGTCCCGGCGAGAGCTGGGCAGGCGGCCCGCCGAACCCTTTGATTCGCCCTAGGGGGAGGTGGGGCTGTCACAGGACGTGTACTTTATCTCGTCCGGCCTCTCTTACTTGACCTGACTTGCTTGCCTGTATTTGTGGTATTTGAAATGACTTGCCTGACCTGTACGGGTACTTGTTTGATGATTGAGTATTGTCTCATCATCTTACTTATTATTTAAACCTATTGGGGACGCCCAAAACCTCATTGGTAAACCTTTCACCTCGGGCCGGCGAGGGCTTGGCCGAGGGATTGGTAAATCACGAGTCTTCACATATTTTCGTCAGTTGGAGTGCGCTCACCGACTACTTACCTCATATACTCGAGTATTACCAAATTTTCTATTTTGATGAGCGGGCCCGGTTAGGGGGTGAAACGGTGGACGGAGATGGTTGACAAGTGGAGCTCTACATGGATAAGAAAGTTGACGGAGTGTCGACTACTTGGAATGTGATCAAGATTCGTGGAACTTGGCTCCTGAGAGTCCCTGTATCCTTTGTTTAATGTGTAATTAAATACTATATTTGTATTCTTGTTCAAAGTCCTAGTTACTTATCTTGTTTAATAAAGGTGTAATTTTCTTGAGCCTGCATGTTTGCATGTTTTCTTGGCCTCACTGAGCGTTAGCTCACCCCAATTTGTTTTCCTTAACAAGTTTTGAGATGTGGCATGTGTATCGAGGAAGCTAGTATTTTTGTAGGATTTCCTCGCTTTGTATAAGATTGAAATTAATAGATGAATTTGATGGTTTATGGTAATTTGAGAGTTTGAGTTGTAAGTTGAATTTAGTAATGTTATTATTTGTGGTTTGGATTGAAATGGTTAATTACGTTCACTTTCGAAGGGATATTAGTCATTCGAGTGAGTGAGTCCTGGCGAGAGCTGGGCAGGCGGCCCACCGAACCCTTTGGTTCGCCCTAGGGGGAGGTGGGGCTGTCACAGAACCAGATGGGAAAAATGTGAAGATAAGTATAACCTTCTGAAAGTAGAATTCATCTGCTAATTTTCTACTCCTCAATCTGTTATATCTATAAAAGAATAGAGAAAACAAATGATGAGAAAGCATAACTAAACAGAAGTATAGAGAAAAAGTGTTCAAATAAAGGAAAAACTGATATGGTAAATACTAACAAAGCTTACAATTCAGCCATTTATTACCCACTTAATATAAAACAACTAATGTGGTAAATAACCAACGAAGCTCACGACTCTGCCATTTATTGCCCACTTAATATAAAAACGAAGGCAATAAATAACCAAAGAAGCCTATAAAGATTTTAAAAATTAATTAGAAAGTTTCTTGCTTTTTGTCACCCCATTTACAGTTTTCAATCCTACAAAAAACAAGAAAGTTGCATGGTAGAGCCATCCATCACCCTAATGATTATATCATATTTACCACAAGTTATGTATGAACAGATTTAACCTGATTGAAAAAAAAAAAAAAGCTGCAAGAGTGTAGCATCCATTGAAAAAGGTTCCAACTCTCAAATCCACGGAAATTATAAATTCATAGTTAGTTACGTCCAATCCTAAATTTCAGAGAGTTTCTTTTAAATCAATATGTCCTATTTTCTCTTATTAAACAAGCAAAGAAGACTAAGGGGAAAAAAATAAAGCAAGAACACAAGTAAAACAGTTGGACAAACAAACATGTAAGTACAAATTTCTTAGGAGCCTGCATTTTATAAAATCACATCTATTGACTTCAGCAGTACAAAAGTGCTTGGCTCATTGTTCCTCTTTCACCAAATTTAGAACAGGTTGTTTGCTATTCATGCATGGATTCACCACCATCACTACCTTCTAACAAAATAAAAGAGCATAATAAATTCAGATCAACTCAACATTATCGATTTAGAAAACATGTCGGTAAGAAATAAACTGATTTGCTGCTCTAAGAAGAAGCAGCGAACATTATGAACAAGATCATATCTTTAAGATATATTACCATTTAGGCACTTTTAATTCGTCTCCAGAAACAACAAGGTCATATGCTGCTATGACCTTCTCTTACATAATTATATCTAAACCTGAAATTATGCAAGAGTAAAAAAATTTTAAATCATCTTCTCCATCATAGATTGCTTACAAAACAAGAGTAGGAAAAAAAAAATTCATAGTCCAATAACATACAGATATAAGACAGCACATTGGATTGCTTACAAAACACAGTAAAAATAGCATGCATGTGAAATCTGAGCTTTCAACATAGGAATGCCCTAAACTGAATTAACAGCATTCTCTCCATTTCACCAATTTACTACACACACAATAATCTTTTTCTTTTCTCTTTTCTTAACTTCTGAGATATTCAAATAGAAGACAAAAAAATTTGGAAACATAACAGAACTTGCCTCCCCACCCCAAAAAAAAAAAGAAACAAATAAAAAAGTTCAAAATATGAAGTAAAAAACAAAAATAAAAAAAGTGAGGTTCATAGGAGATGGAAGAAACTAACCATAATCTGGGGTAGTCCTTGAGAAGCATTCAACATTTTCCCCTGCAAAAGCATAAAATTCCCATCAAATATTTGGGAAAATAACAATTCTCAAAAGCAACGAACAAGAAAGACATCAACAATTCTCAACCCAAGATCTTTTTTTCCATAGTAAACACACAAATAAATGAATTCCCCTCTTCCAAGAGCTTTTAGAATCCGAAATAAACAAAAACAAGAACAAACAGAAAACCTTGAATCCCTTCCTGTTTGTGGATAAGACGTCGAACAAGAAACTTAAACAATCTTTTCCAAATTTTTGGATCTATTGCTTGATTAAGATGGAGTTGAGAACAATCAAACAAACAATTTTGGATTTTTTGTTCAGATTGTGTGAAGAACTTTTGATATGGCTGGCAGTTAGAGAGGGGGAAGAGGTTAGGGATTTCAAGTAGTGGTGAAATAGAAATGGGTTGTGTTCAGAAATTTTTGGTAAAGAAAATGCGCTTAAAGAGAGCGCCACTTTTTTCCCAATTTTTTTTCCTTTCTGTTCAGACAAACGACATCATTTTGGTTGTTATTTTTGCCTTTTTAATGACATTCCCTACTGCATGTCATATTAAACACCTATTATGACATTTGTGGAGAAGTGTCATAATAGGTGTATGACTAAAGGTTATTATTCTAGTAGTGAAAATAGAAGTTCTGATTTCAAATCCCCTTTTCTCCTCCTCACTTCTTGAATCCCATCTTTTCCCTTCTATACCAAAAGGAGAAAAAAGGGAAGGAAGACTCCAAACTTCAATAGAGGGAAGGAGAGGGGTGGGCTTGAGAGTTGAACCTTATAGCCATAAATAGATGTTACATTTTGACCTTGCTAGATTCCCTTTCTATTAGGTTTTCTGGACACTAATATGCTTTCTAAAGGTGATATGGTTGGATAAGTCTCTTAGTAGAATCATTATTATTGGCTAGATAGTCATTTTAATCTTGTACATAAACTTAATCACAACTAGAGAGAGGAGAGTCGGGTGGCCTTGAGAGTCCAAACTCAGGGTCATCTAGTAAATGCCTTTACCCAATTAAACTAGATCTTGAGACACTAATGTGCTTTCTAAAGGTATTAGATTTTAACAGGTCTAAAGGAGATCCATAAATATTGGTAGATAGTCATTGTAATTTTTCTATAAAAACTTAATCACGACTAATATATTGATAATACACTGGTTAGTTTTATTCCCATATTTATTCAAACATGTTAATTATCTGGTCATGACTATGAATAATTTCACTCTTTTAACACATTAAGTTCAGTAGAAGTAACTATAAGATTCTTTATTCCAGTTAGAATCATGATGGTTTTTCCAAATCCTAGGAACTCTCTACTACTATAGATGTATTAAAATTTTTGAATACCTATTTAGCCAACGACAATTGGCCCCTCTTTCCTCAAGTTGTAGATGATTGTATCAAATGCTTAGAACTTTGATTTATTTTCAGTTACTCACATATACTAACCCTCCACCTGCCCCCAGTGTGTAAAAGCACATTATTTATGCTCCATCATAAATTTGTAAGATTCCCAATATTTTGATTTTTAGAGAGTCATGCACAATTACTTACAATTGTGTCTTCAAATTAGTTAAATTCTCTCATCTATTTAAGAATTATACAATAGCTACTCGTTAAAAAGTTATTAGATCTACTACAAACTAACGTAGATGTCACATTATAAGAAAAAAAATTAAAATTTTCTAGGTTAAATACAAGGATGATATTCGTGGTAGACATAAGGGATAAACCACAACCTGTGTTGGCGAAGAATCTTGGACCTACAACTTAACTAATGTTACAAATCTTTACGTGTTGAAGATTTAGGTTACAAAAATATGGAACCTACTACAACACTATTACAATAGTAACTTCAAATCTTTACTAAACTGATAATGGGGAATTCAAGATAATTTCCAAGGTGTGTAATCACTTTTCTTAAAGTGTTATTTGCCCCCACTATCTTGATAATAGGGTTGAAATTGCAAGTTACCTCTAGGATATAATGGAAACAAGAAACTAGTTTATAGAAAGTTAAAGCTTAGTTTCCACAAGAAAGGAATGCAAGAAGTTGGTTTTGCAAAAGTTATCACAAGAGAAGTTAGGCTATCTCTATTTATAAGTAACACAAGATCAACATGAATTCCATTTAATATCCATATATGAATTTAGTGCTTCAAGTACATGAATTGAGTAGTTCCATAAATGAACTAATGAACTATGAGAAATTCATGTATCAATCTTGTACCAATGAATTTAATATCCATCAATGTACCAATGAATCTTGTGCAAAAATCATGTATCAATCTTCTCGACATGAAATTGAAAAATCATATCACAAGTCATGAAGTCTAATCAATTTTCATACTACGGACTAATTTTTCGACATTTTCCCACTTAATTTGTAATATGAAATGCTAAAGCAACACTTGTGATGTCATGCATAGAGAAAAGTAACTTTCATTTTAATCTTTTCCTTAGTACAAATAATTCACAAGTTCTAATCAAATCAAGTTGGCTAGATTGTTTAAACCAAGATTTGAAGTTAGAATAGAATTATCACACATATGAACTAATCAACTTGCGTCCATCATTCATATTTTCATTTTTAACACTATTATTGGCCATGTGCTCATCCCAGTTTATGATCATGTATAAAAGATTTCCTGAACTTTTATTAGAAGCGGCACCACTTTTATGATCATACAGGTAAACTATATTTCTAACATTACAAATAAAGTACTAAGAAATATGTTTATTAAGAGAACAATTGTCAACCTGCTCAATTAAGAGTAACACTATGTAGTACCACTTGGAATGGTATACACAAAAAATTACCGTACTCACAATCACCTATTAGCAACTTGTTTTTACCCTTTAAACCTTTCTAACCAGGGATAGTGCTGGAAGAAGGTTGGGTTACTATTTCTAGTGATTCTAGACAAAGGGTTTTAGTCCCATTCTCAATGTTGTAGAATTCACCAAGTCTCTCACAAGACTTTTAGTCAATGGATATCCTTATTTGTTGTATATTCTTACTTATACAACATACACAACAATTTGTCTAAAGCACTTAAGTCTTAGAGTAACATGTCTAGATTTACCAATAATCACCTTAGTTAAGACTCTAGACATAAAAAGTACTCCCTAACCAAAATAAAGAAGTTTAAGACATAGGTTGTGGCCACAATTTGTTACTTTTTATCAAGCAACATCCCTTAAGTCACTTCACCTCTTTACACACACAGTAGCCCTATGATGACCCCACATTTCCCTAGGACGTACCCTAAGATATCAGCAGCCTGCCTGCCCAACTCTCACCGGGACTCACTACAATCCACAAATCCTTTGCAAGAAAATACTTAAAAGTCCACCCAAAACAACATAATCTTGAATGTGCTTCACCATAAAATTTAAATATCTTCACAAGTAATTACATAAACTTGCATACAAAAGATCGAGCATTTGGAGTTCAACTTAAGTACATTCATATATTCCCAAAAGTAAAGGGGTTACAGGCATTTATAACAAACAAACTACTTAAACTCTCAAAATGACTTAATGCTATCCTTGAGCCCTCTTAGCCTCGAATCCTATTAAGGAAAATAAATATGTGGCATGAGTTTACGCTCAATGAGATTTCTAAAACAAGTATTCATTCAAGACGTATATTTAATCATTCAGGGAACATTAAATCAAGAATCATTGAAAAATATTAAAACATCCAGAAGGACACATGATCACTAGGAGAACGTTACTCGATCCTCTCAACTTAGAGATCAGTGTTCATAAGGAGAACATTACTTAAGTCTCTCAACTAGAAGATCAATATTCATTTATCAAGTAATTATAGCAATAGATAAACACATCAAGATCAAAGGATATAGGTGGCTTCCAAAGCTAGTTCCACAGTAGCTTGATCACATTTGAGTTCGTTGAGTCTTTGTAAACGTTTGAAATTCAAGAAACAAGGCCCGTAGATCACCACTTAATGTCAATCCCGTTCACTGTTCATCCTACCTTGCAGGGCCCGAACGCCAAAATTCAAGAAGTGGTAATACTTGAGTATACCAGTTCAAGTTCAAGTTCACAAGTTCAAGACCCATGGTTCATTGATCTCTTCGACCAAACCCTTGTTGGCTCGATTCAACCAACTAGTCAAAGGGTTTGGGGCCCCAAGCACGCAAGGGAGTCAATGGGATAACAACCCAAATGACTATCAAGTCAAGCAGAAGTAAATCATTTCACAGGTAGGTCATTTCACTTGAAACAAAATAATAGTAATCCAATCAAGAAGGGTCAAGTATGATAAAGTAGACACTCGCGCAATTAACACACACGCAAGTATCAGGTTGTGAATCAAGAGAACAAGTCATTCAAGTAAGAAAACATGTCATTCAAGCATTCACAAGTACTTGGAATACTTATCTTCATCAAAGTAAAACAAATGTTACACGTCAATCACCACGTCACCTCCATGTTCACCTCCAAGTCCTAAGATCAAGCAAATAGAGGATATTATGGTCCACTACTCCAAGTCACAAGAGGCAAGCAAAATGAACTTCCAAAATCACAAGGTTTCTAGTTCAAATCGAGAAAATAAAACCACATACATGCTAGACAAAAGGTTTGGAAAATACGGGACAAAATGGCTTGTTTATAGCTACAAATTCAGACATAAAATTCTCCAAAACAGTCCAAGTTTTCAGCACTAGCGACATTTTTTGAAAAAGCAAAACATGAGTTCTATAGATCGAAAAATTATCAAACTTACACCATTGGAAAATAGACTCAAAAGATTAAAAATAGGTGGAGACATTTTTGTGAAATTCAGTTCATAGGTAAGTCAAATTTTAGGTCCAAACTATTGCTACCGCAAATCTCAAACAGAACAGGTCATGATTTTAAGCAAACTTTGCAAATTTTCCGGTATTGATAGAAAGTGAACCAGCCCTGAAATTTTATACCATAGTCTAGTTTTAAACACAACAAACAGAACTCAATTTCAATTTTCCTAGGCCAAGTTATGGCCAATGTACTAAAATTACGCAGGGGGCTCTTGCGAAAATTTCAGAAACGTATCAACAAGAAAAACAAGAAACTCTCTCTCCAATAAAACTTTAAGATTTTGACTCAAATTCAACGCACAAATATAGATTAATGTTTTAGCAAAAGTATTTAGCAAAAATCATGTCAAAATACTAAACAAAAGCAAGAAAAGAAAGCTGCGATTCTTTCGGTGAACATCGCAGAATTTCCAGCCAACAAAACAGTGAAAAGGTGAGGTTTTCACCTCTTAAAACTCATCATTTTTCACCCAAATTCATCAAATACTTGGTAGGCATAAATTCAAACACTAAGATCATACATATATCACACCCGACATTTCATCAAACACTTGGTAGGCTTTATGATTCTTGGCTAACATAATCATCAAACTATCAAATTTCTGTCATCTTTTGGTGTTTTGATCATAACTGGAGCTATACTCATCGGATTGAGATGAATCTTATATATTTCGAAGCTAAGACATAGACCTACATTTCTTATAAAGACTTCGAGATCCAATGTGTGGCGATCCCACTTTCCCCAAAGGCGAACCAGAGAGGTCAGCAGATTGCCTGCCCGACTCTCGTCGGGACTCACTCATTCACTTAATAAGGTACTTGAATAAATACCACAAAAGAAATGGTAATTCAAACTTAAGAAATTTCAAACTTATACATATCCATTTTACATACCATACTAAGTTCAAATCCTAGAAACTATGGCAATAATTTACAAGTACCTAGTATCTCAAAAGTTTGGTTGCAGAGGTTTATTCTCAAAATCTCAACCACCGCCAAGTTTTAACCTGGGAAGGGAACAGTTAAAGGGGTAAGCCTAATGTTTAGTGAGTGTCCCGGTAAACTGTAAATAAACATGTAGCATTTCCTAAAAAAGGGCACGTAAATAATCAATCATATAAGCCTGTTGAATGGGGTCATGTATCAGTATCATGAATCACGTATTCCACTATTTATGGACAAGTAAACAGTAACACTTTCAGTAAAAAGATACAGTTTAGTACAATTGCTTGTTGAGAGTCATTTCAATCATTCTGCCTACCATCCTCCTTATCCCTCCGTAAAGTTTTAGAAAACCTCTTTGCATTGTTCACTCATTCATTTCATTGGCCATTTCTCCACCTGACTTCAAGGTAATATTTGAGTATACCAAACATTATCTCAGGGTTACCAGCGCCCCGACCTAATCCTTTACTGGCTCGAGTTGGCCAATAACAAAGGGCAAGGGCCCAGTTCAGCCAACAAATGTGGCTTACAATCATGCACAAGTAATTCACATAGGATAACATTATTTAGAGCAAGTGCGATAAAGTACACACTTGCCCGTTTAACATAATTGGCAAATTATTACATAAAAAAATAGGCAAGTAGCATGTGGACAGTAAGTAAACAAGCAACCAATTAAACAAGACGGGTCCCTCACCTTTCATTGTCTAGGTCCGGTCTATCGGTCCGAACAGGTCCTCTACCTCCTGATTGGGTCCCGTGAGCAATTAGGTATTAGTTATACTTTTAGGTAACTTTCCTATTTAAAACTAAGAAACTAATAGTGTAACTTAGGTCAGGATTATAGGTCGGGATATGGTTCAGAATTTGGGTCAGTGTCGGGACGGTATAGGTCGAGGGGTAACAGTGTCGTTGGGTTCCAGCCCTAATTGGCACGTTTTAGGTGTGATCGGTAGCAACAGACATGGGTCTGTCCGTTTTGTGTGTGATCGGCAAGGGTTGGCACTGGTTGGCAAGTTTTGGATGTAACCGGCAAAGTCGGTAGCAGTCGTATCTAGTTGGCATGGTAAGCACTAGTTTGGTGCGAATTGGTGTGTATCGGCACCAATCAACACCATTGGGCGCCGGGTCGGCACCGGTCGATGTCTGCGGACGTGAGTCGAGGGCGTCCGACAATGGTTGGCACAAGTCGGCACCAATCGGTGCCGATCAGGGCGTGTTAGGGGCGTCGGTGTGTTTCAAGTGATTAGGCATAGGGTAGAATAGAAACGGTCGGCACCCTGTGATCGCGCAGGGCCGAGGCCCAATGTGTATACGATTTGGCCGTTTTGGGATTGTCACGAGTCCGTTTTATGCTTAACGGTAAGGTCGGGTGTCTACGGGTTGCTGGGGTCTTGAGGTGAATGGATGGTTAATGGGTGGCCAATGATAGTGCTAAGTGGCATGGGGGATCGACCGGTAAATAGCACGGATGAGTAGCGGAGACGGTTGGGTGCTGGGCATGACTGGCACTTTGACTAGGCAAGAGTTATGGGTAAGGCTAATGGATGACTAGAAATAGCATCAGGTGGTCAGCTAGCGGGTAGTTAGGGTACGGGTTTGTTGGGTTAACCGCTGCTAAGGCCGCTGGCTACTGGCGTTGTACCGTAGCAACGGTTGCCTAGTCAAATGTCGGTGCCAGACCGTACCAGCACCAATTGGGTGACCGTTTCTTGGGTTAGGCACAGAAACAGCCGGTATCTGTGGTTACGTGTGGGTCGAGTGCTGAGGTCATCAACATATTAGGACACGTTTAATAGGTTACCGTCCTAGTCGATGTGTTTGGCTAGTGTATACAAGTTTGGCTTGTTAGCTAACCTCCCTAGGTACGGGTCGTGTCTACAAACCTAGGTAGTGGTCGGCAGTTGGTTGCCGATGGGGTTGGCACTAGAGTAGGCTTTCGTTAATAGGTTAGGGCACGAGGTTCGTCAACAGTTAGGGCACGAGGGCCGGTCGTTCCATAAACAGTTAGGGCATGAGGTTTGGTCGGTTAAGGGCCGGTGCACTAGTATTAGGTCTTCTGTTAACAGTTTGGTAAGTTAGGGCTGGACAATTCGCTAACCGGTTAGGGCATGACGGCTAGGGCTAGGCAATTTGCTAACCGGTTACACGATGGCTCGACTACCCTGCTAATGGATCGCACAAAAGCTTGGTAGTCCTGCTAGCGGATCACACGACGTCTCGTCTTCGCTAACGGGCGTGCACAGGATAGGCCTATCCGCTAATGGATCGCACCCTACGGTAGGCAATCCGCTAACGGACGTGCACACGGGTAGCAACAGGGGCGTGCCGACGCAGCCAATCCGCTAACGGATCGTACGACAGCTCGGCCACTCGTCGCAGATTCTTTATCAGGTCATATCTCAGAATCCATTTGTGCATTTTTGGCCCATTTTATTCCATTGGAAACAGCATTCAGAGCACTACATTTTCTCAGAAGACAACATTGTCAGATTCAAGCCACAACAGGTTCAAATTCTAGCTCAAACATTCAGCAAGAGCACAGGTCAGGTTTAACAGTTTCAGAAAATCAGTCAACTTCACGAGGCTGCTGCAGACTGTAGGGATAGAATCTGGGGGTGTGTGATATACCAATGGAAATCTTTAAGAATCTAGTTTCTAAAGCCAACGGAACTCAAATCCGACATTCCTACAGTGAGATATGACCAAATTACCAAGACTGGTTCTGTGAGACTGTGATTACCTGAACTTAAGGTTTTTGGCACAAATGTGGCTTTTACTTGCTCTAGGGTCATTGGTTTCATATGAAACTCACAGCCAACATCCCACACATATTGCTCAGCATATATCACAAGTTTATGAGCATAATTCCAGCAGGAATTAAACAAAAATAAAGCATACAAGACATGCTATCAAAGCTGGAAATTTCTCAAGCATGTTCACTTCATGTAGGATGGATTTTCAGCATGTAACCACGAATCTTCTTGACATGTTAAACAAATTTTTAACCTATATTTCAAGTAGAGTTTCAGCCTCAAGTTACCTCAAACAAGTGCTGTGAATATACTGGAAGGATGGAGCAAAAACGTGTGGAAACCAAGCAAGAATCGGCCCAAGCTTCAAGCTTTGTTGTTCTTGTTTTGAGGTTGTTTTGTAAGAGGTGTTTAGAGGTTGTTGAGAGCTGCTTTTCCATGAGCAATTTCGTCCAAACTGAGAGGTTGTAAATGGTTTCAATAGCTGAAGTTGCAAAGAAGATATAGGGCTTCAAACTAAGCATGACAAGGCTTGTTGGACACTTAAATTGCCTAGTTGCATGACATGTGTTCCTATTTGCTTTGCCATGCTTGTGGGAGGAAGATTTCAAGACAATTTCAAGGAGTTTCTTGGCTGTAATTTCATCCAAGCAAAGGAGAATAAGACCAGAATTTTGTTTGGCTTTTGCTATTTTTAGAAAAGGGCTTGATCGCAAACCCTAATTTATTTTCGAGTCCTTGAAGTTCAAGTGCATTCATACTTTTCCCCACACATATTTTCTAGCACTTTTTGCAAGGTATTTGGTAATATTTTTAGCACCATAAATGGGTGTAACAAGTGTTTGAAATTTTTGCAAAATCTATATTGTCAAGTAAGAACTTAACATGATCAAAACAAGGCGACAAACGGCCATTTATTTACACAAAACGTTCAAGTACATTGACCGGTGAGCCATAGTTTACACGAGTGCTCACACAGTGCATGCGTTTTCATGGTAGAAAATCACAATCTCGTAAGGACAAGAAAGCTATCAAGCCAAAACAGACATTTGAACTGTCAGAGGTATTTTGGTCATTTAACATGATATAGTACTCCGATTGACCTGAAATTTTGTGGGTGGAAAGCTAACTCGATTCCTTACAACTTTCATGTTTGATACAAGAACTAGTTTGGCCATTATCATGGACAAATTTGTAGGTTAATTTGACACAAAATGGAGCAATACATCAAACACTTGGTAGGAAATGAGAATTCTTCCATCAAAATTTCCAAACACTTTCCTTAATAAATCCTAACAATCTCATTTCACACTTTATAGCAAGGCTACAATAACTCAAGAGATTTAGCTTCCAATTTCAACAAGAATATCACCAATCTATGCATAACACTTAACCCTAAATTTCAACTCAAGCAACCAAGCATCACTTTCCATAATCATAACTTGGAGAGCTATTTCAAGATTTAACCAAAACCAAAGGATCAACTCACTAAGCAAGGGAATAAAGAAAAGAAATAGTTTAGCAATTACCTCTCTTAGTTCCTCTAAGCAAGAAGAAAACAACCACAAGATCTTCCTCCAAGCTCCTCCAAGATCTTCCTTCCAAGCTTAAGTTAGAGTTTGATGGAGTATCAAGATTTTTCCTCCTTTTTTCCTCACAAAATTAGGCAAGGAATCAAGGTTGAATTTGTGGTTTTTCCCCCCTTTTTCTCTCAAGAATTTCGTCCCTCACTCTCTCTTAACAAGACAAGAAAAGGAAAGAAAAGCTTGGTTGGAAGTTGTATAAGATATCACTTGGTTGAGAATGTGCCACTTGTCCGATTCTCATTGGTTTTTTCCAAATCTTTTGGTACTAAACTCCCTCTTTTCTAAAGTTTTCTCATACACCCCACAAAATCACACTTACACTAATCACTAACCCCCACATGCAACAATTAATAAAATCATTAAGACACAAAATTATTAAATAAATAAATAAAAAGGATGCAATTCAATTAACATGAGTAAAATGAAATAATCTTTTCCAGGTCCTCACAAGCCCAAGATATATATTCAATTTCTATGGTGAAATAAGCAATCACTCTTACTTGTTAGAAGCACATGGATTACACTGTCACTCAAGTAGACCATTCATATTAGTTAAACAACTAGTATAAGAGTAGATAAATGCTTTCCTAATATATTTCTTATAGTCTATATCAGGACATGAAACACTTTAAGTTTGTACAAAGTAACACAAACATCAACCATCCAATTACACTTGCATAACAATAACCATCCATTCACAATGCAATATGCAAATTGAGCAATTGAGCTATCAAAGATTCATAAAAATTTCAAGTTAAGATTATAGGAAGTACTCATTTCTTTAATCTTTAGATTTTGAACTTGGTCAATATTTTGTCAATATAATGTAACTTACTCGGGTCACAACCCCCACTATTTTCCTAAGATACTAGAAATAGTATTCATCTCTCCAAGATCAACCAATTGATCTTCAAAGATGAACATACTTGAAGATGAACACACTTTAGTATCTACAACATCTTTTTTTACATCAACAATTAGCAAACTTATCAATATAGAAAAATGATCTCAACATACTCTTGATAGAATTTAGAATACATGTATTTTACCACATATATTGCACCACAAATTCACTTAAGAGTAACCAAGATACAAATTTCTCATGCTATTACATAGATTTTTGCCTTAAGTAATACAATGACTTAATTAGTTTAGATGTATAGGCACAAATATCAAAAAATCATTAACCAAGATAATGCAACTTCAATTATCACATATAAATGGATGTTACCATA
Organism: Gardenia jasminoides; assembly: GCA_013103745.1. Lineage (NCBI taxonomy): Eukaryota > Viridiplantae > Streptophyta > Magnoliopsida > Gentianales > Rubiaceae > Gardenia > Gardenia jasminoides. The sequence goes on from CM023095.1 coordinate 20,326,472, forward strand.
TATGAGCACATATCACACACTTCTTTTCTTTCTTAGGCTAAGTTATGATAAAAAAAATATATTATTACCTATATTACATGTCATAAACTTCCAAACCACAAAGAACAAGAAGATTTAACTAAATAAGTAAAAATTACACACTAATTAATAACTATGTCTAACCAAATAAGTAGAATAAACATACTTATTAATGACCAAGTTAAACAATCATGTAACCTTATTTGAAAACACACCATTCTTGGACAACTTTATACATTGTCCTTGAACTAGTGTTTTTGTCTATAAAATCTTCTTTTCTATAGACATCTAACAAGACTAATATTACTACTTTTCTTCTACAATATTCACCATAGGACCAATTTCACATAAAAATACTAGTATCTTCATTCACATAAAGATACTATAGACCATGATCCACCAAGAATATCTTATTAGCATGGAGCAATTTCACTTTGTATTCATCTCAACTAAGAGTAATTTTAATGCTTAGCCCCACTATGAGATAACAATGAAATTTCCAATACATAATCTTCTAAGTTAATTACTAACACTAGTAGATCAACTATTAGGCCAAGTGCTAACCTGAATACAAATTTCAAAACTTTAAGTTAGAAATTTGTCTACATCTTCTCGAGTTTCCTTATACTCCAATCGCAGTCTAAATTTCTCTACGAGTTTGATCGCGATAAACAAGTTGTGAAGACCACACAACACTTCATCTACTTTAGCACCATCATTTACTTTCAACGCCTTGCCACCATTTGAGGTCATATCAAATCATCGGCATTGATTTGCAGTCTTAAGTGCTATTTAGTAGTATACCCTTACATACACTAAATCACACTCAAATTGATACAAATAATACCTTAAAATTGTTGAAGATTTGGGATTACAAGAATATGGAACCTACTACAAAATTATTATGATAGCAACTTCAAGATCTTTACTAAACCAATAATGTGGAATTCAAGATAGTTTCCAAATCATGTAATCACTTTCCTTAAGGTGTTATTTGGCCCCCACTATCTTGCTAATTGGGTTGAAATGGGAAATTACCTCTAGGATACAATGGAAATAAGAAACTAACCTATAGCAAGTTTAAACTTAGTTTTCTACAAGAAAGGGATGCAAGAAGTTGATTTTGCAAAAGTTACCACAAGAGAGGTTAAGCTATCTCTATTTATAGGTAAAACAAGACCAAAAGGTACATGAACTCCATTTAATATTCATATATGAATTTAGTACTTCAAGTACATGAATTGAGTAGTTCCATAAATGAACTATGAGAAATTCATGTATCAATCTGGTACCAATGAATTTAATATCCATCAACGTAACAATGAACCTTGTGAAAAATTCATGTTTCAATCTTCCAGATATGAAATTGAAAAGTCATGTCATAAGCCATGAAATCTAATCTAATTTCATGCTACAAACTAATTTTTCAACATTAAATTGACAATTGCATGCCCCCTAATGGTTATAGGGTCTAGTTCTACCACTTTGTTTAGCCATTTTTAAGCTTCCACTAGTTATAGAAAGTATGTTAAACTTATCTGCTTCTTTTTATTTAGTAATATCCAAAAGCAAGAAGTAAAAGTTTTCTTTCACATCAAAACTATCAGTATTCTACCTAACTTTTCCAACTTTTCCTCAACATCGGACAACAACATGGAAGTTTAGTTTTTTTCTCATTATGTGATTTCCTTTTATGTTTTGAAAGTTTATAGCAGTTTCAAGTTTGTAAATGGTTTTCTTACTTTTGTTGTTTCCTTCTTCTTCTACATGTCTACTATTTATAGGCTTAGTACAGTGCTCCTTATAAGACTTTGACAAAATTGTTATCGAATTTTGGTTGGTTTTTACCAATTGTTAATAAATAGGCAAGGGTTTTCTAAGGTTTTTTTGAATCTCATCTATAAAGTTGTTTGTGTAATGCCTTTTTTCCAAATTTGCTTTTGTGTTAGTGAGTATTAGAGTAGATTTATCATAGAATGATCGTCGACTAATATGAGGGTGTTTCTAAGCTAGTTGGAAGGGTTAGGGATTTCACAAACACTAAAGTTAGTTTGCAAACGACCAACAACTGCATAGATAGTCTCAAAATCCACTTAGATTGTATGGAAGGAATTCTCAATGAGATGGTGAGATGAATCGATTTGCAAGGCAAAAAGAAATGTGTATGTAATGGGTATGCAGTTGGCAAATTCATTCAACAAACCTATTTTGCATACGGTCTTTGCACGGTCTCGCAGTTTTAGATCTATGGGAGTAGATATGGTATCTATTAGAAAAAAAAATCAAATCTATGAAATTACATCGCCAATTAATGTAATAAACCTGAGTTTTGATGAGGAAGAATTCATCTGATGAGCATGGCAGTGATGAAGATGAACCGAGGGAGAGATGGGTTGGGTCGTTACATGGAAAGGGAGTGTAAATGAGGTCCTGGGTTTCAAACCTCTCATTTACACTAAAAAAAAAAAAAAATGAAGCCGAACTTGCTCTAGATTCCTCAACTATAGAATTGGATATCTATCTATGGAATCCAATATGTTGGATGCATTATGAAATTTGATGGCTGACAATGTTTTTACAGATTTACTACCACCTGCATATCTACCACCGCTGGGTTTGCCATCTATAAAAGTTTTAGATACAATCAATAACCTATGTCACAAAATATCAATCCCTAAGATAAAACTGTATTTGAAAATTTTTTATTGTTGAAGAATTTTAAGTGAAGAGTGAACAAATTGATGTCCTTTGAGAGGGGATGACAAGAATTATTTTAACAATAATAGACAACGAAGTTGCTAGATTTGAGATTTTGCCAGGATTGCATACAACTTCTTTTGGTTGTGACCAAATGCAAAGAATCATGTGACAGTTTTGGCTACAAAAATTCTTATGAAGATCGTGGCTCTATTGTTTGTTGTGCCTATTAAAATTCTCCATGAAACTCAAGGATAAGTTCTTTTGAAACCCTAGGTTCAAGGCGTAAATGAAAATAATCAATAAAACTGCCAAAGAAGCTTTTTAGGATTCTTAATTTGGATAATCAGTATAAGTATTTTTTTTTCTTATTTTTGGTTTGAGTTAAGATCTCAACTAGATCAAAAAATTGGTTGGACCAATTAGCAACATGAAAAAAAAAAATCACAAGCGCCATTGGAGAACATTGGCCTTGCTAATCCGATGCCGAATCCTCTACGAGTCCAAGTTGGATCCTAGGCCAAATCCACATTGAATAGTTGCTTTAGTATTTTTTTCATTATCTCCTTTTTTTATATTGGTGAAGTTTTTATGAGTTTCATGCTTCTAAGTAGTTTCTTGTTAGGACTTGAATATTAATTCAGTAATATCTTTTATTTTAAATAAGTCCTTTAGAGTTACTTACAAATTGTTAAGTAAAGTTAGTTAGTTACAGTTGCTAGTAGACGAGTTCAATGAGCAATAATCTATTAGAATTGTTGATTGATTCCTTTATATAGAGGAAAATCATAAAATAGAAGTTCATGGAAGAAATAAATACTAGATTACTCTTTTCACATTCTTCTGATTTCTTTCTCTCTCTACTTCTCATGCTCATTCTTCTCTTCTAGATAATTTTGATTTTTAGCCACTAGTTCATAATTCAAGAATTGTAATTAAGATCTTGAAAAATTGGTATCAATCTGGGCAATCCTTAGACAACATCTCAATCAATCAATGACGGAAGGGACATGTTTTAAGAATTTGGAAGATCAAATGAAACAAGAAGCTCAGTTACAGGATACTCTAACTTCTATTCGTGATATTTAGTAGAATCATCAGGACATTCAAAGACAGCTGTATGGAAATTTAGCGTAATACCAAGAAAATGGAAGCAATGATTTTAGGTGTGGATCAAAAACTCAATGCATTAGTCCAATTGCTTTCTCAAAAGAGGAATATAGAGACAAGAGAGTCTTCTCAAGAAGATAAGACTCCAATTCTTCACTACTCTACCACTTCATACCAAGATTCACATGGAAACTAGATCACACTATGTTGCCAAGGAGAAAACCTCTAAGGTTACATTATGACATTGGCAGCAGAAGCAATTTTAATGAATTAATTTCAGAAATTAAACTAGACAAACAAAGAAGGGTTAAATCACATTCAATCCTCAAAGAAACAAGATTCAAAACCAAAACCCTAAAACAAGATTCAAAAGAATCTTCACTTGAGCACAATCAAGAACAAGAATAAATCCAAAATGACTGTGTTAAAATGTGGATAAAATACATCAAAAGTCTAATAAAACACCCCTAGACTAGGAGTTCTAAACCAAACAAGAAAAGAAATAACAACTAAAAATAGGAAAATTTACTAAAATAAGAAAAGGTGCATCTGATAAAGTCTGGCGTTGGTTGGATCGCTAAAGATGTTGTTAGGATTGCTTCAGACAGGAAATGCAGGGTCAAGAAATGTGAGGCTGGTTGCAGAATCTAGGTTGCATTTCCATGGAATTGACTCCAAATGTGCAGCTTTGCATTTCCCTTGTTTGCACGTTTAATCTTGGCCCAAAAGCCTTCAACGGTTCAATCTACATTAGTTCCCTCCATTTTGGAAGAACTCGACCTCAAGTTCCTAAGGAAACTTTCAATCAACCATGAAATAGTAGTCCTATGATTCTTCCTTGAAAGTGAAAAGATTTTGTAATCACCAATATGAACTAGAATATAAAGAAGACTTGCAACTTCGTTGTGACTAACTCAAGCTCAATTTCAAAAGAAATGACCACACCATTCTCTATTGTCAAAATAAACTTGGGCTACAACTCTCAAACAACAATAGTCTCCACTTGATTAGACTTAATTTCAATAACTACTGCTCTAAAATTCATCAAGCTCAGATTGAGAAAATCATCACATCTTAATGCTACCAATTCCTTGTAGGTGAATTTGTAGGTTTGCTAGGATGCACCTTATCATCCTCAAGTGAAAGTGATTGGTCTTCAACGTTAATTAGGGGATTAGCTTCACTCCCTTTAACACTATTTAGGTCATCATCTGCATGCAAATTACAAACTGTACGTGAAAGAGTTAATAAATTATTAACCACCATATGGGCAGATTTGGATTATGACCCTAGTTTTATTAGAATCAAGATAGACATTTTCCCTACAATCACGTATCACATCTCGATCGTACTACCATGGTCTCCCAAATAATACATGACATGCATCTATCTCTTCTATATCACACATAACACTGTCAACATAATATTTGCCTACGGACAAAAAAAACTAAACACCTCTCAACTACTTAAACAAGTTGCACATTCTTTATCCAAATCATCATGTAATGCTCAGGATGCTTCTCAATAACCAAATTCAACAATTTAACCAATGTCGTAAAGATAATATTTCATAGCTTCCACTATCAATTACTAAGTCAAAAAGTTGATTAGAAATTTTGCACCTGGTCTGAAAGATTTGCTCCCACTGTGTATCCACTTTTGGTCCTCCCTAAACTCCAATCTTTGCACCATGTACACTGGTCACCCATCATCCTCTAACTCTTCATTTCCTTCCTTTGACTCAGTGATGTACTCTACTTCTTCTTCTCCTTTATCTTCGGCTCCCATATTTTCCATAAAGTTCACAGCCTTAGGTTGTAGATAGGTATTTGAGTGATGCCAAGTTGCTGACATCTCCAACACTTATCCCCATTGGCTTAGCATATGGATTTGTACTAGTCTTAGAATTTTGTGGAGGGTTGGAAGTAGTGTTGACCGTCTTCATAAACCCCTTGACCTCGCTAAGTGGCCTCTTTTCTTCCCTATATCTACTTCGACATATTTATGGTGTTGGCCAAGTCTCTTCATCATCTGGTGGCTCTATGGATTCTCCCACATGATTCCGTAGGTCTCTCTCATTGTATTCCTCTTCTAAGACAAACTTAGCTCAGTTTTCAAGGTTAAGTTATTAGTATCCATCAACGTAATAATTGGTTGGATACCAATTTTCTCCCATAGAATCCTATTCAACACATCTAAAAATCTCTGTTACGGGAAAGTGAGCACAAATGTGAGGACCCGAAAATTTATTTTCATCTGACCTAATTATTTACTTATTTGTTTTTCTAAATAATTGATTTAAATCATTTTAATTGCATGCTTTTAGGAGTTCGGTGACATTTTTGGCTAAAAAAAAAGTTCAATGACCAAAAGACATAGAAGTCGATAGTTTAGTGACATTTTTGGCCACATATTCAAGTTGACCTTTTGCATATTAAAGTAAGGCTTTGTGTCATCTTTTCATTACATTGTTTCATTTTACCAAAACACCCAAAATCCTCTCTTTTCCTCTCTTGTTCCAGCCGCACCCCTTCCCCCAATTTGCCCTTCAATTCACCTTCAAAATCCACTCCATCCTCCATTAAATCCACCAAGAAACTTGCTCAATCTTCCTTCCCTCTTCACTTGCACCTTGAAGACTATTTTGCCTTGTGGGAAAGCCGATCTTGGGAGGTTAAAAGAAGGCATTTTGGAGCATTTCTTGACCACATCATTCTAGGGTTTCTAGTTCATCCATTGGAGGTAAAATCATCCAACAAATTCTTGTCTTTTGGGTTAATTAGTTTATGCTTAAAGCTTTAGGAGTTCTTTAGTTGCTATTATTGTTGTTTGGTTGTTTATGGAGGCTCTATGAAATCCTCCTTAGGTAGATGACTTGAGGTGGATTTCAGGTAGTTGCCTTGAGGATTTGGGTTGTTGTTGTGGTTGTTGTTTGTTGTGGTTATTGGATGATCGATGAACCTTAAGAAATTTGATTAAGAAATTTGGGAGCAAAAGGCCAAGAGTTGGCCGAACTTCCCCTTCTTCTTCTTGTCTTGATTTTTGAAAATTTTAGCATGAATTTTAATAGATTTAAGCTTCTAATGGAATGATTAATGTGTGGTAAAGGTAGTTTATGGAATGGGTTTGGGTTGATTGGTAAAAAGATTGAAAATCCCAATTTTCGAGTAACAAAAACCAGTTCTGGTAAACTGCTTGTAACTTGCTGTAGAAAAACCGGATTGAGGTGCTGTCAGTGGCATTTTAAATTAGACACATAGGGCTTGATGCTGTAAAAATTTCACATTTTTCCTCCAAGTGTGCTGAAAACCGTGGCCTTGCAAAGTTGGCTGATTTTTGTCACTGTTTTCGTGCTTCAGGATTTGAATTTTTGGCTTGTTTCAACTTTTTGATCTACTTGCGAATTTATTTTGGAAAAAGTGTCTTCCGAGATGTTGTAGTACTAAAAATCTCGTTTCCAACGGTATATCGTTTGCTTTCATTTGACCTTCGTAGAATAAACTGTGAATTTTTAAAATTGCTAGTTACTATTCATCTCAGTAAACTTTCCTGAAGTTAAAACGGGTTTTTGAACTTTAGAACTTCGAATGGCCAACTCTCAACCTTTTCTTTGGTTTTTTCCACTCTTTTAAATTTACTTGTAACTTTGTGAGACTTCTCTCACTATTCTAACTAAAGGGTAGATTTGCAACATTTCTCGTGAACTTTGAACTAGTTACACTTGTAATGCTTTTGGTCGAACTTTTAAATGAAAATGTGTTCTTTTCCTCCATTTGAAGGTTAAGTTTGATTAACCTAGACTCCTAGGCTTACGCTCTCGGCTTAACAATTGAAATTGAATGATAAGTGAGCGTGTTATAAAAAAGAGGAGACTTGAGAAAATCCATTTGTTTTACTTGTACCACTTGAGGTGGTGGTTAAAGACTTTAATGAGCCATTAGTGGCCCTTTTCTAGTAGTTTTTGACTAAAAGAATTTAGAAAATGTTAGAGCTCACTCATACTTGAATCTTGGGCGTAAAACTTGGGAACTTTGACATGAAAATGATCGACCCTCTTTCTTGATTTTCGTGCCAACTTAGTGTTTCACTTGATTCTCAAATTGGAGAATCTTGAACTTGACTTGAGTCTAATTGAGACATTTTAAAGACATTTATCAAATATTACCCTAGTGATTTGAATTAAAGTACTTGATCATTTCCCATGACTTGAAAATGTTATCTTTTAAACAAGGGTAGTGAGAAAACTACTAAACCTTGGTTGTATACCTAGGTAATTTATACTCGTACTTGTCTCAGGTGATCGAGAAGATCCCGGAGAACTCGATTGATCTTGCGTGCTTTTGCTTTAGGCTCTTGACTTCGGTGAGTACCAAGTGCATGAATTGTTGAACTACCTGACATGTTTGCTTGAATATGAACTGTTGAGGCGAGAGTGTACTTTATCGCACTCGTCCTCCTCTACTTGACTCGCATGAACATGACTTGTTACTTGACTTGACTTAAACTGAATGTCGATTGGAGTGATTCGTCAACTTAAAAGTTATAACCGGGGACGCCCAAACCTCTTGGGGATCCTTGGGACCTGAGCCGGCAAGGGCTTGGTCAGGAAGCTTGGTGAACCTTAGGTACTATTCTTTGAGCTTGATCTATTGCAGAGGTCTTGCTCAGTATCGCTCGTTATAGCTTTACCCTTTTCACCTGCTTGTTTGGTTTCGGGCCCGAGAGGGTGAACTGTTGGTCGGAGATTGTACTAAGTGGAGATTCTACGGACTTTACCTTTGCTAAGTTGACGAAGAGTCAACATTTGGAATGGAATGGACTCAACTGCTTAACCGTGGAAATTGGCTCCTAAGAGCCCCGTATCCTTACCTACTTCTGTGTATTTTTCCTGTATGAGCACTGCTCACTGTTCTTGCGCATATTCACTGTAGATAGAAAGGCTCGAAGAGGGTTCTCCGAACCCAACTCCAAGACTCTTGTCTAATGTGAGCCCTCGAGTAGTGATTCCTTGAGAATACGGTCTCCTGGTGAAAATTGCAATAGTACAAGTGAATAATTGATTTACACACTTTTATATCTGAATTTACTGTCTTTCCTACTTGCTTGATTACGTGCTTGCATGCCTTTTCTTGGCCTCACTGAGCGTTAGCTCACCCCTTTCCCATTTGTTATTCCTTAACAGGAAGTTGACTTGAAGAAATGAGTGGAAGACGATAGTAAATTAGTTAGGCTAGACTTAGTGTATATCTTGGTTTTATTGTATTTGAGTCTTTTAGAATTGTTAAAGTTGAGACCCGATGTATTTAACTTGAGGTTTGTACCTTGAGATTTGTAGCATTAGTTGCTCTTATGAAATGAAATGTTTTAGTTGTGCTTTATTTTGGTTTAGTGACTGTAAATTTACTAGAGTGGAATTGTTTTTCACTTATGGATTGTAGTGAATCCCGGCGAGAGTTGGGCAAGCGGTCTGCCGACCCCTTTGGTTCGCCTTAGGGGAAGGTGGGGCTGTCACAACAAAAATTTGGCATTATACTCATGAACAGATCTATAACCTCGTACACAATGGTGAAATTGTGAAAATAAGAACTATTCATAATCTGGCAGTTAGAATATGCTTCATCTTTAACCATGCCATTATAGGCTGTTTCCCTTGTTGACACCTCTAATGTTCCTACCATGCTAATGCGCTCCTCCTTTCAATTTATAAGCCATGAGTTTGACTTGTCGAACCTTTAGGATTTCTATGAAGTCGAAGAATCTCTCAATTTTTGCAATTCAGTCCAAAATTTTTTGATACTCAGATTGCCATTGAAGGAGAGAATATCCACCTTCAATTTGAATTTTTCAAATTCAGAGGTTGACATTGAAAACCCCTATGATTAGGATTTTCCCTACCTAAAGCAATTAATGTCTCATTACCAGATGAGTGATCCTCGTATTCTAGATCTCTACATTGATTACTGTAAGTTTGATCTCTGCATGGTGGCTATTGACCTATATTCTAGATCTCTACCAGATGAGTCGTCCTCATGTTTAAGAACAAGCGAATCCTGCTTTGATGCTAACTCAAGCGATGGCAGAAATGATTTTAATGAACTAATTTCACGAATTAACCCAAACAAACAAGGGATGAATCACGTTCAACCCTTAAAGAAACAAGATTCAAAACTAGAACCCTAAAACATGATTCAAAAGAATTTTCACTTGAGTACACCTAAGAGCAAAAATAATTCCAACACGATTGTATTAAAATTAGATAAAATGTGTCAAAATTTTGATAAAACAACCCTAGATACATCCCTATTAATAGACTAGGAGTTTTAAACCAAACAAGAAAATAAATAATAACTAAAAATAGAAAAATGACTAAATAAGAAAAAGTGTGTCAGATAAAGTACAGCGCCAATTGTGTCACTAGACATGTTATCGGAGTTGCTCTAGATAGAAATACAGGGTCAAGAAATAGGGGGCTAGCCACAAAACCTGGGTCACATTTCTATAGAATTGGCTCTAAACATGCAGCTTTGCTTTTCCTTCTTTGCATGTTCATTCTTGCCCTAAAAGCCTTCCACAATTCATTCCACATCACATTACCAAATCTCCCATTGAATTTTCATTGGTTGTTAGAAAGCGTACTCATATTTGGCTTCGCAAATGCCAAAAATATTTTATCACATATCAGATTCTAGAAGAACAACAAATGGAAGTAGTTGAAAGCGAAGTAGATATATGGTACCAAGGCATCAAGATGGAATAACTAGAGTTATCTTAGCAGCAATTTTCTGAGCTACTTTGTGAAAGATTTGATGAGAAAGGCACATGTGATATGGTAGAAGATTTTAACAAATTGTAGTAGCTTGGATCTATGGAGAAGTATCAATAAAAATATGAAGAAATGGAGTTCTTAATGCTAGTAAAAAATCCCCAATTTTCTTTGTTTCCAGTGTCATTAGTGGTGGTTAAGATGTTAAAACCAACTAAATAGATGGATGCTGTTGAATTTGCCCAATTACAAGAATAAGTATTAGAAATATAGTACAAAAAAAGTAAATCTTCTACCGAGTTGCTTGTGGATCCAACGTTTGGTCCATACAAGCACAATACCTCTAGCTCCACTACTTATAAAATTCCTCATTCCAATAATCTCAAGGATTAGGGTAACCTTGCTGTTCAAACAAAGAAAATATCTCCCTAGGAAATACAGTACAGGAAAAATAATGGACTATGTTTTAGATGTGTAGAGAAATATGGCATAAGACATCCCTATAAAAACAAACAATTGAACATGCTGGTGGTTGAAGATGAGAAGGAGGGAGAATTCTTGGATGTTGAATGTGAACAGGAAGAGCAAACAAGCAATCCTGGGGAACTGAGGGATAGTTCACTGCATACCTTAACCTAAGCATTAAAGAGGAAAAAAATTACCCTTAAAGGAGAATTTAAAGGTGTTTTGGTGCATATCTTAGTCGATACAAAAAACTTAGACTCTTATATCAATCATCATCTGGTGAGAGGTCTTGACATGCCTTATGTGGTGACTAAATCTTTTACAATAGTAATTAGTGATGGATCCAGTGTTACTGGTTGCACTAAATGTGTCAAAGTGCTATGGTCCACTAACAATTAAAAATTTTATTTTAACATGAGAATTATGGAATTAGGTGGTTGAGATCTGATCTTGGGTAGATGACTTACTATAGTCCCATCACTTTTGACTTTCACAAACTGCACATTATCGTCCACAGTGGTGAATACGAGTTGTTACTACAAGGCTATTGTTACTACAAGGCTATGTTACAAAGGTGGAACTCAATCTACTAAGAGGAAAGGATCTGAGAGAGTATATTACCTACAAGAATAGATGCTATTCTATGTCTCAAGATGAGCAGAAGGAAAATTAGGAAGTGGAACTATCTGTAGAATTTAAGGGATTATTGGACCAATTCAAGGATGTGTTTGTTGTTCCAACCTCATTACCACCTGAAAGGAACTTGGACCATACTATTCCACTAAAACCAGAAGCTCAGGCATTCAAAATCAAGCCTTACAAGTACACCTATTCTCAGAAATCTGAGATATAAAAGCAAGTGATGGAAATGCTTGCTAGTTGAATCATCAAGCACAGTAGTAGTCTTTATGCTTCACGAGTATTATTAGTTAAAAAGAAAGATGGGACCTAGCATTTTTGTGTTGATTATAGGCATTTAAATCAAATAAACATAGTGGATAGGTATCCCACTCTTAATATTGAAGAATTGATGGTTAAGCTTTACTGGTCAAAATATTATTCAAAATAAATTTAAGGGCAGCATATCATCAAGTTAGGATTAAGGTTACGACACTTATAAAACAACATTCCAAGCTCATGAAGGGCATTATGAGTTTTTAGTTATGCCCTTTGGGCTAACTAATGCCCCTGCTACAATTCAAGAATTAATGAATCAACTATTCCAGCCATACTTGAGGAAATTTATGCTTATCTTCTTTGATGACATCTTGCTATATAGCGAAGACTTACAGCAACATGTCAAGCATTAGGGAATAGTCCTAGAAGTACTCAAGAATGACCAGTTATATGCCAAAATGTCTAAGTGCTTTTTCTGCACAAACACAAATTAAGTATTTAGGGCATATTATTTCCTTAAAAGGGGTATGCATGAAGGTTGGGAAAGGGATGGATTCCCTCAAATGTTCTCAACCAACCATAGCAAAGGCACTGGAGGTTTTCCTAGGCTCATAGGATATTACAGAAGATTTATAAAGCATTATGGAATTATATGCAAACCTTTGATAGAACCATTGAAGAAAGATAATTTTTGTTGGAATCAACAAGCTCAGCAGGCTTTTGATCAATTAAAACACATAATGTGCACTTCTTCAGTACTTAAACTTCCTAATTTTGATAAACCAATCATCATAAAGACAGATGCAAGCACTGGAGGAATAGATGCAGTATTACAACAGAATTCCCAACCTATAACTTACATTAGTAGAGTCTCATCACTAAAAAATTTAGGATTATTAGTCTATGAAAAAGAATTGATCGCTCTAGTATTAGTTGTGACCAAATAGAGGCATTACCTGATTGTGCATCACTTTATAATCAAGACTGATCATCAGTCACTTAAATTCTTGCTAGAATAGAAGTTAACTACTCCTTTAAAATATAAATGGCTTACTAAGTTGTTGGGTCTAGATTATGAGATCCAATAGAAAGGGAGTGATAACAATGCTACTAATGCTTTGTCTAGAAAGGCATTATATGAGACAAAAGAATCACATAGCATCTCCTTGCATGCCATCACTACTGCGAAAACCAAATGGATGGAAGAACTTTGTAAGAGTTATAAAGGAGATAAATACTATCAATTTGTGTCGGCAGAATACTTGCTAGACCATCAAGCATTGCTTGATCATCAAGTCATAGATGGGATGATTAAACACAAAGGGAAATTAATGTTAGGATTGGGTAATGATATCAGGAAATCCTTGATGAAAGTAATTCATGACACTTTTCTAGGATGACATTCATGTCAAAGAGGAACACACCAGAAGATGAAAACACTATTCTACTGGAAAGGAATGAAACAAGATATTATCAAGTTTGTTAACTCTTATGATATCTGTCAGAGGTGCAAAGGAGAAAATGTGCCTTATCCTGGACTACTACAACCACATGCTATTCTAGAAAGGGCTTGGACACATGTCACTATGGATTTTATTGAGAAATTGCCTATGTCTCAAAACTATGACACTATGTTGGTTAGCATTGATCATTTTTCTAAATATGCACATTCCCTAGCCCTCAAACACTCCTTTACAGCAGCATAGGTACACCAAATTTGCTTTGATCAAATATATAAGCTACATAGGCTGCCAATCTCCATAGAGATAAGGTTTTTACAAGCAAAGTCTAGCTGGAGTTGTTCAAGCTCATGGAAGTAGAATTATAGTTGAACTCTTTATACCATCCTTAGACAGATGGTCAATCACAGAGATTAAATCAATGCCTTGAGAACTTTTTGAGATGCCTAACCTGTGAACTTCCTACTCAATAGTATAGGTGGCTATACTTCGCTAGGCACTAGTACAATACAACCTTTCATACAAGTTTACAGTTAACATCCTTTGAGGCCTTATATGGCTATAAACCAATGCATCTATCATTAAATAGGATCTTATCAAGATACTACCATACCAGGAGCTAAAGATTTGGTCTAGGAAAGAGTTTGAGTTTCCAAGTCAATCAGAAAGCATTTTCTCAAAGCAAAGCAAAGAATGATATATTTTGCCAACAAACACAGAACTAAAAGATCCTTGGAGGTACGTGACTGGATAGTCCCAAAATTACAACCCTACAAGTAGCAATCCTTGGCTATCAGGAGGAATCTTATGCTAGCTGCAAAATACTATAGGCCATTTGAAGTATTGAAAAAAAGTTGGTCAAGTGTCCTACAAACTCCAATTACTAGCAAGAGCTCGAATCCACCCAATGTTCCATGTCTATCTTCTTAAAAGAAGAATTGAAACTGACCAAAATATTAATCCAACTGAACAATATATTCTAGAGCCAGAAGAGATCTTGAAAAGAACAGTAAGCTCTTGGAAAGTCGTTCAGTATTTGATTAAATGGACACACTTGCATGAATGTAAGGCTTCATGGAAAGATGCTTTAGTAATTGATCAGCAATTTCCTCAATTCCAGACTTGGAACAAGTTTGGTTTTAAGAGGGGGAAATTGTTAGGACTTGAGGATTAATTTAATAAAATCATTTATTGCAAATTAGTTCTTGAGAGATAGTTACAAACTATTAGGCAGAGTTAGTTAGTTACAACTGCTAGTAGACAAGCTCAGTGAGCAATAACCTGTTAGAGTTTTTGATTGATTCCTTTGTATAGAGAAAAATTGTAAAATAGAATCTCATGCAAGAAATGAATATTGGAATCATCTTCTCACATTATTCTGATTTCTTTCTCCCTATACTTTGCCAGCTTTTTCTTCCCTTCTAGATAATTCTAAGTTTTAGCTACTAGTTCATCATTCAGGAATTATAGTTAAAATTTTATTATCATTTTTTCTTCAATGTTTCTACTAGTTGTCTTTACCTATACATGAGCTTGGTTTAGCCTATTATAATATACTTATTAGACTTTGACAGATTATTGTTCAACTTTTGTTAGTTTTTACTAATTATTTTTTAGTGCACCCAAGGGTATTTCTAAGGTTCTTTTGAATCTTGTCTCAAATATTGTTTGTCTATTGCATTCTTGGATGCATTTCTGGGTTAAATTTTTTAAACTTTCCTTAAGTTTCTTTAAAATTTAAAATTCATAAAATGTTTTAAAATGTAGTAAATGATTACAGCATCTTCCTAAATACTTCTTGTAACCATTGAAAGTATATTTAAAACCTTTCTAAGAAAACATATTTAAAAAATGGGCTAAACTATTTTATATTCTCTATAATGGATACATTACTAAATTCATTGTACTCCATTTTGTTTTTATCTATTGACTTGAAATATCTCTATGTTTATTTAGGAAGACAATTGAGAATTTACACACGTATTTAGATAATATTACAAGATAGGATTGCATTTAGTGCAACTTCTATTTATAAATGTTTATTTATTTGTGTAATTTTCTTACAACTTCAGTTGCTTATATATGAGGTAGTAGAGATGCTTGCCTAGCAAATTAATTTTTATTAAATTGCTGACATAAAGTTTTAACTTTTTGTTCGTGAATGAAAAAAAAAAACCTATACAAAGGCAAATATGTGTTTAAGAACATGGTGTAGTGGACATTTGTATTGCACACCTCCTAGTTAATAATCAGACAAATGCGGTTTAAGAAGAAACCACCTATGCAGCCAATAAATACATGGCTTACATGCCAATCCTTTATTACCTCAAATTTTGGTACTGTAGTTGGTCCACGCGGTTCAAGAAAGAAACCCCCGGTGCGTCCAATAAATATGTGTGTTACATGCCAATCCATTTTTACCTCAATTTTTGGTATTGTAGTTAGCGTTTGAGACCAAATGAATTCCACATAATTATA
This sequence comes from Gardenia jasminoides, assembly GCA_013103745.1. Classification (NCBI taxonomy): domain Eukaryota; kingdom Viridiplantae; phylum Streptophyta; class Magnoliopsida; order Gentianales; family Rubiaceae; genus Gardenia; species Gardenia jasminoides. Next base: position 20,342,360 of record CM023095.1, read on the forward strand.
TCTTAATTTATCTTGAATATTTAATTTATATATGAAGGAGTGGAATGCTCTAAAACCTTGGCATTCACCATTATCAAGGGTCCTCTCTAGTATAAAAGTTTGTGGTTTTTGACTATAGATTCGAGATTTTTCAAATAACATTATTTATTTAAAATAGTATATCTGATCTTCTTTAGTTCTTTAAACAACATATGAATTACAAATGCCATTGTTAGATTAGAGATGGAAATTTTCAATTGTGTATAGCATCAAATAAATAGTGCTGTATTTTCTATGGTATTTACCGACACTAAGAGTTAAATTTGTGCACAGAGTATATTTACTTTGTTGGTGTTCTTTAATGTATTTCCTAATTTAACATTGTTACATTCAAACATTTCTAGATATTTACACGAGAATTAGGTTAGGCTTTACATGATATCCTAGTATCTGTTGTAGAAAATAATATATGTCAAAAAGTGTCATGTCTTTTAAATTCTTTCACTCTTGTTACCATAATCCTAGATTTCTTTTTAAAAACATCCATCTCTATGTCATCTCTCATTTTACAAGGGGATTCATCAAACATTTGGTTCTCCAAAGACACAACTTCTCTCAACTGAATTGACGCTAGGGGCAAATAGACATTTTTATGATATAACACAAGAAAAAGGAATAAAGCAAAAGAAGAAACAATTTGAGATTTGGAGTTAGTTAGCGTAAGCGTATAAAACAAAAGAGAGTAAGTTAATGTCACCAGATGAGAACGGGTCAGACAAGTAATGATTGTCCACCAAATGCTATCTTCATAGAAGACCCTCGAATCATGGTTTTCATGGAAACTAGTGCCAGTAGGTGACCTTAACAATCTCACCAGCTCTCTCTCTCTCTCTCTCTCTCTCTCTCTCTCTCTCTCTCTCTTTCTTTGTATTCATTGTTTACATTTATTCACAATTCCAGATCACCATATGACTACTTATTTCCTTACTTCAATTTTCTCAAACAACCCTATCTCTTTCAATTTTCTAGATTCATCAAACCCCATTTGGTTCTTCAAAGACACAAATTCTTCTCTTGAATATATAGCTGACCAGTATATTCTTTATTGCTTGTTGATATTTGAATTGTATGTACCTTACCATTTGTACCCTATCCACAAATTCAAAGACAAGGGAATAATTAGTTAACAAAGTTTCATTCTAATCTTTTAGAATTCTATATCTCTAATAATAAATAGAGAATTTATGCCACAACAAGATTTGGATAATCTACACTATAGTGAGATTGGGTGTTTCTAATATTTTGGGGTTTTGGTATATTTTATTGGCTTATATAGTTAACTTTATTGCAAAACTAAATTACCTTTCCAAAATAATTTACAAGTAAAAAAAACCCAAAATAATTTACAGGTACAAAAAAAAAACCAAAAACATCCCAAGAACATCTAAACCATGGATCAAGGTGGGAAAAAAATCTATGGTACCTTCTCCCTCCAAATCATCAATCCCTAGCCACTTCTCTTCTCTACCCCCTTACCACCCCGAATACCAACCTCTTCCAATTGCCATACCCTCCTCTCCTTCTATCCCTTTCCCAATCTGTCCATCCAGTCTCCCCCTTCCTTCCCTCCCTCATTTCTCTCCCAAACTATGCCCCTTACTACCTTAACTTGATCTTACTTCCCTCCAAATTCAGAATTAATTAGTAAATACACAATATCAATTCAACCCATATAGAAGGCATGAACAATTTTCAAAATGATTTTAGAATCTAAGAAGGTAGAAGAGAGACTTAGGGACTAAGAGATTTAGGCTTAGAGCATCTCTTCAGATACACTCAACCAAGAAGGAAGCTTGAAAATAGAGTTATATTTTAGTTAGAAAATTTGTAAACAAACTTATTTGTTCAAACATAAGGGCAAATTACACTAAGCTCGCCTTGAAGTTGGGACTAATTGCACTTTGCTCCTTCAAATAAGGTCAATGGGCACTTAGCATGGATGAGATACTATTTTCTACTTTTTTATCTTGTCATCTTATATTGCAACAACTAAAGTTCAAATGCAAGATTTTCTAAAACATAGAATATGTTTGGATTAACATGTTTTTGAAAAATTAATGTATTGAATACAAAACTATAGTAACACATCCTCAAAATACTCCAAATACATCTTAAATAGACCTAATAAAGATATATAAAATTTATAAAAATAAATAAAACAAGATCTCCCTCCCCGCCTTTCTCCTCTTCCCTCTTCAAGAAAAGATGGGGGAACGGGAATATAAGAGGGAAGAGGAAGGAGGCGAGGAAAGAGGAAGGAGGCGAGGGAAAAGGAAGATGGAAGAGGAGAAAGCAAGAAGGATAGATGGGAAGAGGAAGAAGGAGAAGAAAGGAGGAAAGGAATGATGGTAGAGATGGTGCATGGTTGTAGCAAGGGAGGGTTAAATTTTTTATGTAATACCTCAATAAAATTATAAATTTAAAAATTAAACTATAATAAATCTATAGTCAAAAGTTTTTAGTATACAAAGCTATAGGAAAGTTTTCTAAAAATATCTCTAAAATACCTAATTCATACGGACCTATAAATGACAAAAACTAATTCAATTCAAAGAAAGAAAAATGTTTATTGTTGTAATAACAAGTGAACAGGATGAAAATATCATGTTATTTGTCTATCTCTACAATGTAATACATGTATTGTAATATTTCAAAGATGATGTCTGAATATATACCTTTGATGTCTTGCCAATGTCCTAATTTAAATTCTATGTAAGAATATGAATTAAATGAAAGCAAGAGAGAATTGTGGATAAAGAAACAAGAAGAAAAGAATACAGAAACCAATAAAAAAAATAATAATAATGCTAATGGAAGCTCGATTGAGAAAGTTGTTTGTCCACTGAGAAGGACTTGATTTAGTGGTTAAGATTGAAACTCTACAAATTAGAATTTATGGGTTCAACTACCATTTCCCGATTTGGACTTTGTAATTTCCACCCCTCTCTTGATGTGAAAAGGAGTGAGTCCAATCAATAGGAGGCCTGAGTATGGAAAACAATATTGGTTATTCAAATTCAAGCACACAAGGAAGAAACACATGGAGAAGGGCAAAAGAAGATGGAACGCAAGCCAATAAAGATGGATCACACAAAGCAATTCAAGAGGACTAACCCAAAGGATTGTCAGGTCCTAAGACTGGTTCCATGTTTGGCACCCGACAACACTATAAGGTTTCGTGATGTTAAATGTGCAACCAGAATATGATGGGTCGTCAGATGAGTTCCATGTCTGGCGTCCGACATAGCCGAATCTAGGGGTTTCTATTTTCTAGTTATTTTTTCCATTTTCTAGTACTTTTTTGTTTATTGTAGGCCATTAAGACATATTTAAAACTAATTAGTGTTCGGTCCATAGGGTTTAGCTATCTTTAAACACTATTTTGTCAAGAACGATGTTTTGGATATTAGTTGGAGAATTACCAAAAAATTGAACTATGAGGTTTTTCTCCAAACTTGAGTGCAAACTCTTGGCTATTCTAAATCTTAATTCATTTCAAGTGAGGATTCTTGAGTAGATTGAGTGTCATATCAATTTGGTATCCACCCAAGTTGTGATCAGTCTAACAACAAATTGTTGGAACTTAATCTAGGATCCCAATATCAGATATTTGAATACAGTTACAACAAGTACTATTACAGAAGCGTACCTGAATTCATTTTGATTGAGTACTTGACGAATCCTTAGATCCTGGGGTGGCCTTCCAGATCTACACGTACTCGTTCTTTCTCTTGAGGGAGTCTTTAGTCTCTCTCTAGGTATTATTTCTAGAGGATGGAATGTCTAGAAAATATGACGGCTAGGGTACGTGTGACTTGGGGACCATGACCCTATTTATAGATAACTTTCCTGTTACCTGTTGGAAACCCTATTTCAGCCCATCATTGAAATAGGAAATCCCCTTAAATCTTTACACATTAAAGACCCACACCCTATTAGATACATTAAAACCCAAACCATAATAGATCACTTTAATTGGGCTAACTTTATTTGACAACCTACAACACATAATTATTTACGTATAAGTCCAATGTTGGATTAAGGATCCAACAATCTCCCACTTGGACTATATGTGTAACTTTATAATTATGTTTTGCAAAATAACCATATGAGCTCAAAATTTGCTGCCATAACTAAAATGTATCTCTAACCAATTCGGTCCATCAATTACACCAACATAGAATCAAAGCGGCCTTTATTACAATTTTCGTAACTCGACCCATCAATGGTCACGTATGTTAATATAATTGAATGACATGAATTATAGTGTGTATGTGTAGCATGGAAATTTCATGTAATGTGATCTTAACATGCCTATTTCCAACTGGTCCACCTTAAACTTTTGTGAGATCAAACCATACCAAAATCAAAGTGGAAATAAACTGAAACTTTATTTATACAGAAATATCCTTAAACAACTGAAAAATATCAATGTCTCAAGAGCATCTAAAATAACAAACTCCCACTAAAACTGAATATCATCTAATGCCGTTACACCCATATGAGCAGTGTGCTCGTGAAACATCTTGGGTGGCAATCCTTTAGTAAGCGGATCCGCAATCATGGAGTTTGTTCCAATGTTCTCTATAGACAACTGTCCACTACGAACTCTTTCTTTAACAACCAGGAATTTGATATCTATATGTTTTGACTTTGTCGAACTCCTGTTGTTATTGGAATATTGAACTGCTGATTTATTGTCACAAAATAGTTTGAGTGGTCTATCAATGGTATCCACCACACGTAATCCTGTAACAAAATTTTACAGCCAAATTCCATGGTTGGATGCCTCATAACAAGCTATGAACTCTGCAGCCATAGTGGAAGAGGCTATGAGAGACTGTTTAGCACTCTTCTAAGATATGGCACCCTTAGCCAATAAGTAGATGTAACCTATTGTTGATTTCATACTGTCTTGACATCCAGCATAATCGGAATCAGTATACCCAATGGTCTCGAGCTTATCTGATCTCCGATACGTGAGCATATAGTCTTTTGTTCCTTGTAGGTACCGCAAGACCCGTTTGGTTGCTTTCCAATGATCCAATCCTAGATTGTTTAAATACCTACCAAACATCCCGGTAATGTACGCAATATCCGGACGCGTACATACCTAAAGGTACATTAGACTCCCTACTGCTGAGGCATAAGGAATCTTCTGCATCTCATTTTTCTCAAGAGCATTTTTGGGACACTGATCAAGACTAAATTTGTCTCCTTTAGCCATAGGGATAACACCTGGTTTGCAATTTTGCATGCCATATTGTTTGAGAACCTTTTCGATATAGGTCTTTTGTGATAATCCAAAAATACCTCGAGAGCAATCCCGATGTATTTGGATGCCTAACACAAAAGATGCATCACCAAGATCTTTCATTTCAAAATTCTTAGTTAGAAATCTCTTGGTTTTATGCAACACTTATATATTGTTACTGGCAAGCAAAATATCATCAACATACAATACCAGGAAAATATACTTGCTCCCACAGAACTTATGGTATATGCATTCATCAACCAAATTTATCTCAAAGCCAAACGAGATGATCACTTGATGAAATTTAAAATACCACTGTTGAGATGCTTGCTTGAGCCCATAGATGGATTTTTTAAGTTTGCAAACCATATTCTTTGGATCACATGATACAAAGTTTTCTGGTTGCACCATATAAATTGTCTCATCAATGTTACCATTGAGAAACACTGTCTTTATATCCATCTGGTGTAACTCAAGATTGAAATGCGCCACTAGTGCCATTATAGTTCTAAAAGAGTCCTTCGAAGAAATTGGAGAGAAGGTTTCTTTATAGTCGATGCCTTCCTTTTGTGTGAAACCTTTAGCGACAAGACGAGCTTTGTGCCTTTCCACATTGCCTTTCGAATCCCTCTTGGTTTTAAATATCCATTTACAACCAATGGGTTTCGCTTCTTCTGGCAATGAGACAAGATCCCAGACGTCATCGTCTTTCATAGATTTCATCTCTTCGTTCATGGCATCAATCCACTTTTGAGAATTTGAACTTTCCATGACTTGATGGAAGTTGATTGGACCATCTTCCATCACTCCAATGTCATCGTCATGTTCTTGGAGAAAAACAATGTAATCATCTGGCACTGCACTTCTCCTTTCTCTTGTGGATCTCCTTAATGGCACTAATTCTTGAGGTGATAGAGTTTGTTCCTCTGGAGTAGGAGATTGTCTGATATAGTCTTGACTTGCTGTGTCATTAACAATGTTAGGAATAGGATCCTGAACAACGCCAATAACACCTGTGGGAATATTAACATATTCCTCTTCAAAGACAATATCTCTAATTATATCTTCTCCCCCAAACTCAACATCCTCAAAGAATCGAGCATTTCCTGTCTCGAAAATTGATTTAACTGTGGGATCATAAAATTTGTAACCCCTGGATCTTTCAGAATATCCAACAAAGTAACAACTAACCATTCTTGAATCCAGTTTCTTTTCATTTGGCCTATAAGGCCTTGCCTCAGTTGGACAACCCCAAACACGTAAATGCTTCAAACTAGGTTTCTTACCAATCCAAAGCTTATAAGGGGTTTTGGTAGTTGCCTTAGTTGGAACTCTGTTAAGGATATATGTTGCAGTCTTAAGTGCTTCGTCCTAGAGTGATGCTGGTAAGGTAGAATGACTTATCATACTCCTCACCATATCCTTAAGCGTTCTATTTCGTCTTTCAGCAATACCATTCATAGTGGGTGAACCCGCCATAGTGTACTGCGGGACGATACCGCATTCCTCTAGGTACTTAGCAAAGGCCCTGGACGTTGTTCACCTGAACCATCATATCTACCGTAGTATTCACCACCACGATCAGATCTGATGCTTTTAATTCTGTATGTATAAGTTCTAAGACGCCTGAGACCCTATTGGCTTCAAATCTCCTTTTATTAGTTTGTTTCCCCTTTATACAGTTAATACAATCACCAAAATCTGTAAAATTTAAGGGGTCGAGAATTTCATTTGACACAAGTCGTTCTGTTCTCCTTTGGGAGATATGACCCAATCTCTTGTGCCATAATGTAGCTGAATTCTCGTTGGTTAATTTTCTCTTTACACCTCTAGTACTTAAATGCAGGGATTCATTATATGAAACAATTGTGTCAACTAAATATAGATTATCACAATATGATAAAGTACCGGAACCAACCAATTTTGAATCATGAAACAATCTAAATTTTCCATTTCCAAATGAACAAGTATAACCAGATTTGTCCAAAAGAGAAACAAAAATTAAATTTCGTCTAAAAGACGGTACAATAAAAGTTTCATTAAGATCCAAATAAAATCCGGTCTTTAGTAATAATCTAAAAACTCCAATTGCTTCAACTTGAACTGTTTTGCCATCGCCAACATAGATATATCTTTCACTATCATTAGGCTTTTGGCAACTCAGGCAACCCTGCATAGACACACTGATGTGAGTTGTTGCACCAGAATCCATCCACCAAGTGTGTCTAGATACCGAAGTTAAATTAACCTCAGAACAAACCAAATTAAGAAGCATACCTTTCTTAGCACGCCAAGCGTGATAATTGGTGCAATGCTTCTTTCTATGCCCTTCAGCACCACAGAAGAAACAACCATTCTTTCCCGATTCAACCGGTTTCTTTTGTTGTTTCTTTGGAGGTTCTGTACCTGCAGCTACTTTATCCATCTTCCTTTTACGTCCCTTCCCTTTATTATTAGTGGTAGAGACTAGGTGAGCACTCTCTGTCTGATCTTATTTCAACTTTTCCTCTTCCTCTACACAGTATGAGATGAGTTCATTTAGAGACCAAGTCTCCTTTTGACAGTTATAGCTCACCTTAAATTGACTAAACTGTATAGGAAGAGATATCAAAATCAGATGCACTAACAATTCCTCAGAAATTGTAAGGTTTAGTGCACCCAATTTTGAAGCAAGATGAGACATCTCCATGATGTACTCCCTGATGTTGCCTTTACCACTATATCTCATTGAAATTAGGCGTGTCAAGAATGTACTTATTTCAGCCTTTTCATTTTTGACAAACCTCTTTTCAATGTCCTGAAGGAACGTTTTAGCTGAATGTGTCTTGTCAGACATAGTCCCTCTAAATGCTTCTGGAATGGCCTTTTTCATGATCATTATACACATGCGATTTGATTTCTCCCACATTTCCAAATTCCTCTTTTCATCAGAGGTACTGGCATCTGTAAGTGGTGGGGGAGTATCAACCCTTAACGCAAGGTCTAGATCCATGACTCCAAGAACTATCAGGAGATTCTCCTTCCAGGACTTGAAGTTAGTGCCATTTAATAAAGGAATATTGCTGATACTGGTCATGATAGTTGCAGGATCATTCACAACTAAACAGAAAACAACACATATAATTAAAACAAGTTCACATAATTCAAAATAATAATTATAAATTCAAATAAGGTAACCCCATCTCAAGATATCGATATTCCATTAATATTTTGTCTTTCGACGAAAATATTAACTTCTTAGTGATATCTTGTGTAATAACAAACACTGACAATAAGAACATGTCAAAAAATAAATTTTCCTTTGGGTCAATTTATAATTTACATGTAAGATCCAAATAATCATCACGTGTTTATTACTACCAGTGCACGTATAATTCCGTCAAATATCAACCTCCCTTTGGGGCGATTAATAATCACAAAAATTATAAATACACAACTAATTATATTTCAAGACAAATTAACTTCCACAAGAGAGGTCACTTTGGTGACATGTTGTTTCAATTAATTCATCCCAAAATATATATACAACTTTACCAATATTCGAATTTAAAATTATTCTAAAATTTTGAACAAAGTCAACTTTGGTCAACTCCGGTCAAACTAGTCAACTCTGGTCAAACAAGTCAACTTGTTAAATCTAACAATTGGGTCAAACTTATTGGATCAAAAAATCCATATCCATAATTTTAGCCCAATAGTTAATTATTTAAGCCCAAATTCTTATTAAAGTCCATAAACGCTTTATGAGACCATATGTTTGGACTTTATAAGACTTAAATAACTTAAATTAGGAAACCCTAACTTTATATATATCTTTATTAGGGTTCAATCAAATTAGGAAACCCTAATTTCTTAACATAAACATACTAAGATTCATAAGATTTAACTTCATGAAACAACAAATTTAAAGAAACCAAATTTAAAAACTATGCATGGAAACTGTACAAGTCTAATCCATCCGCAGCAAAATTTTCATCTGAAGCAAAAGAAGAGAAACCATGAATCCATGTGGCTCTTATTCACATATTTCGTTTTGTCAGTTTCTTGCTAACGAACATGCATCAAACTGAAGGTCTCATGCAGGTCCTATCACAAGAACATGCATGACTCATAAACAAGAAACATACGGGTCAAATATGCAACAAGAAAGCCAAGAAACATGCGGGTCCAATGCAACAAACGAACAAAGCCATGAAACAAATTGGAAAAGCTCAAAGGCATGATTATTTAATAGTCAGGAAGGCCAAGTGACCTGCGGGTCCCAAGACTGAATTCATAAATCACGCATGCAGAGACCGAAACAAAAAACCATGCGGATCATTGATAACCGAAACATGATTGGACTTCCTTAATCCAAAAGCTGAAACTGAAAGCAATGCAATTTCTGAAACTGAATTCATAAGTTCATGCCTTATTCCATTGCATCAGATCAGAGCAAATTCATGTATAATCATGAATAACTCCAACAAAATAACCCAAGTTTAAAACTTTAGCGATTCAAAATCTAATATTGGGTGCTCTGATACCACTTGTTGGAACTTAATCCAGGATTCCAATATCAGATATTTGAATACAGTTACAACAAGTACTATTGCGGAAGCGTACCTGAATTCATCTTGATTAAGTACTTGACGAATCCGTAGATCCTGGGATTGCCTTCCAGATCTACACGCACTCGCTCTTTCTCTTGAGGGAGCATTTAGTGTAACAGCCCCACCTCTCCCAAGGGCGAACCCAAGGGTATCAGCGGACTGCTGCCCAGCTCTCGCCGGGACTCACTACAAATTCCCAAATAATAAACCAAACGTTCATTCGTAAAGCCATCAACATAAGATATTAAAATTTCTAATAAACTCCTACAAAATACAAACCCCAAAATTTCATCAAAATTACATTGATAATAACTCCAAAATACCATAAACCATCAAACTCATCCATTAATATCAATCTTATACAAAAAGGGGAAAATCCTATACAAGTACTAACTTCCTCGATTCACGTGCCTCTCCTCGAAACCTGTTAAGGAAAACAAATTGGGATGAGCTAACGCTCAGTGAGGCCAAGAAAACATGCACAAGCAATTCAAAGCAATTAAATCAATTAATAAAGCAATAAAAGAGCGAAACAGTGAATTTAGCAATAAAACTTTTAAACAACACAATTTAAAGGATACAGTTGCCGGCTCCACGTTTCCGAAATCTCGGTAGTTACTTTTTCCGCTTCACAAGTATCAATTTCTGGCCATACGTTGACACTCCGTCAACCACTCACTCTCACAGTCCATATTCGTCACTTTTCTCCCTCTCCCGTCTACTTACACCCCCTTGACCGGGCCCGAACTCCTAAATTTGAAAAGTGTTTGGCAACCCACTATGAGTATGCCAAGTCGGTGGACTCATTCCAACCGACGTACTTTAAACATTAAAAACCCATGGTTTTCCCAACCCTTGCCCTAGCCCCTGTTGCCGGACAAGGCGAAGGGATCCCCGATGGGGTTTGGGCGTCCCCATAGTTATCAACAAGTTAAACAATTCAATCAAGTCAAGCAGTTGAGCAAGAAACCATTTAAATAGTTAAACTCATTTTGAGACAATTCAAGAATGTGAGCGCGATAAAGTACACGCTCACCAGTTCACACAAGCATGCTTTTCAAATTATTTACATCAATTAAAGCAATTAAACATGCACTTGAACACTCACCGACAAAGTAGGGGTCGGAGTCCAAATTTTGATCAGTCGCAAATTCAGCACTTTGCCCTAAAAATGATTAAAAGAGATCAAAAATGAGTTTTCTTTACTCAATGGCGAAGTTGAAAGCGACAAGTCGAAAGTTCGACGATTTTCCTAATTGAGCTGAAAACTTTGAAAAATCATAACTCAAGTTTCACAAGTCGGAATTCTGCTCATTTGGTACCGTTGGAAACCTCTTTAAAAGCTCTACAACTTTTCAGAAAACATCAAATTAAAATTATGGACGAAATTCGCCCAGATTTCAGTTGAACATTCAGCTACAGTAAGTCAACAGTATCCGTCAGGCTGGTTATCCAGAACATTTTGAAAATCCGTCAAAAATTACAGAAAATCAATTAACCTCTGAAATTTATACACAATATAACCCTACATAAGAAGTTTCAACAGCCACTGACGGAACTCAATTCCGACACTTGACCAAGAAATTATAGCAGTTCAAACTAGGGTGGTTCGAAATTCTGCAATTCTGGAAACATGAAGATACAGGGCAGTTTTCAAGTTACTGTTTGAGTGACGAATTCAAGTCCAAAAATTACCAAATTTGGTACACCAAAAATAACATATATAGGCTAGGTTCACACCAAATTTCAGCCATAAATTCAAGCAAATGAATGTCAAACCGAAATGAACTCAAACAGTGCCCAAAGCTGGGGAAGATTTTCCAGGTTAGAGAGGCAGTTTTGAAACATCATTTGGGTAACGAAATGGTACTGGAAAAACACCAAATTTTGCAGACAACAACCTCAGTATATGAGCTACATCTGTACCAAAATTTAGCTAAAATCTCGCACAGGAAGACAGTGAACAAAGCAACTAATATCAGGGCAGCAAGGTTCGATAAATCTGGAAACTGTTTTCCAGATTTTAACTTCATTTTTTTCATGCGATTTTGACACACCAAATGGAATGATTTTTTTCAAATAAATTTACATACATATAAACCAACATTTCAGCTCCCAAGACAACCAAGAAACTCATGAAAAATCACAGCCAAAACAGGGTAAAAAAAATTGGAAATAAAACCGGCAGCACTTCCCCTCTTCTACCAATTTTGCTTCTTCCTTTCTTTTCCTATCTTGCTACCCTTCAAGAACTCACACAACTCATCCATCACACACCCACACACATCATGGCAGTCCAATAATCAAGGAATGTGGGATTTCATAGAGCCCACTTCAACAACCCAATTTCAACAAGAACAACATCAAGAATCTACAAAACTTAAACCTACAAGATGAAATCAAAAGAAAAGATTTTGAAGAACAACTTACCTCTTGCCACCAAGTAGAAACCCTAAGCTACCAAAACCCTCTTGAATCCAAATTTGAACTTCACTACCAAGTGCTTCCAAGTCCCAAAGCAAGATTGATGGTTGAAATTGGCAAAATCCCCAAGCTTTTCTCTCTTTTTCCTCTCTTTTCCTCTCTTCTTTCCTTCTCTTTTTTCACGTTTTTCCTTCTCCTTTTTTTCCCTTGTTTGGCGGTTCATGTAAGCTATTAAATAACTAAAGATAACCTCAATTAGATATTTTTACCTAGTCAAAGTTTGGTCAAAATTATCACACCAATTCAACCTAACAACTTAGGTTGTTTTCCACTCTTACCCACATGATTTCTTTTCCTATCAAATTAGTCCATAGGTACTCAATTTAACCTAGCCTATCAAAGCTTAATCACACTTACTTAGGCTACTAATCACCCAATTACCCTAATAACTCTCGTGCGCGTACAAATTCACACTGAAAATTCTTGAAATAACGAACGTTTGATTTTTACATATAATTAGGGTTTTGAGAAAACATATTAGGGTTTAATATACAACTAGGGTTTTACTGTAAATTAGGGTTTCGAGAAAGGGGGGAAAAAATACATATAGAATTCAATTTACAATTAGGGTTTTAAAGAAAATTTAGGGTTTTGTCGAAAACTAGGGTTTTCAAAACAATTTAGGTTTTTTTTTTATATCCACTTAGGGTTTCCAAAATAACTCTTGGCCATTTAAATTATACAAATCAATACTTATTATAAATAAATATGGTGAGAAAATAGGGAATAAACTGGGTCCTCACATTTAGTCTCTCTCTAGGTATTATTTCTAGAGGATGGGATGTCTTGAAAATATGACGGCTAGAGTACGTGTGACTTGGGGACCATGACCCTATTTATAGATAACTTTCCTGTTACCTATTGGAAACCCTATTTCAGCCCATCATTGAAATAGGAAATCCCCTTAAGTCTCTACACATTAAAGACCCACACCCTATTAGATACATTAAAACCCAAACCATAATAGATCACTTTAATTGGGCTAACTTTGTTTGACAGCCTGCAACACATAATTATTTACATATAAGTCCAATGTTGGATTAAGGATCCAACACAAATTCCATCCCTAAACCTGTTTCTTGCAATCTAGGCATCCAGTGAGGTCGACGAATTCTTCCTACCCTAGGAGGATTCGTACCATTTCTAGTTATTTTTTGAAAAAATTAAAGAAAGAAAACTGTCGTTTATTCATGTATAGTTTGCCACCACTAAGAAGTAAAATATGTTCTCCCGCAATAACATGTGTGTCCAAAACCGAATCGGTTTTTCTAAACTTGGCTGACGGATTAGGATTCGCTCCATTTAGAGTAATGGAGGATCATCGATAAAATCATCTTTGAAGAAGTTTAAAACTATTTCCAATCATCAAGTTTTTTTATAATCCACTTCATGTTTCATGCAACTGGTCTGCGACTTGCAACTTTAGTCCAGTGGATAATGTTTCACATTTCCATCAAGCAATTCAGAAAATTTTCAGAGTTTTCACTATATCTAAGGTCATCCAAATTTTGCCTACGAAAGACATGGTAAATTACTCTACTCCGGTTAAAGAGACTTTTTTTCGATTAAAATGACTTTTTTCCTATTAAAATGACTTAGATAATAGTACTTGTGAATTATAGTTTTATTCCTTGGACAATCTTGTTTAAAGTATAGTTACTTGGATGTAGATAAATGGGCAAGTAAATGAAGTAAAATCCAAATCCAGAATTATTTAATTTCAACTTTGATCTGCTCGCAACGTTGTTTATGTGTCATGGCTTATCATACTGCTTCACTGAGATGTTTCTTAATCATGTATACAGCAACGCAAATTTTTTTCCCTTGAATAATGTATATATAGGTAGTAGATTTTACATATACTGACCTGTAAAATGTGTTACTGCAGCTTTCTAGTGATGTTCTTTTGCTCATTTTTGATTAACTTCTCAGATGTTTAGACAAAGAAGCAAATTTACTATTAAGCAATCATATTTTTTACATCCACAATCTGTGTATCATACAAATTGAATCAAATCCGCAGGGCTTATGACACAAACTGCCAGTCTTGGGGCTAAATTTGTACAAACAAATTGATAAAAAAAAATTAAAAAAAATTCAAACACCAAAGCGCACAGATCACACACTGGAACAGGGGTATGGATTAGTTTCGTCTTCTTGTTGATGCACCATGAATAGCAGCAATGTACAAGAGTTGAGTGGCTGAGAGAATGATCAAGAATGCTTCTATAGTTCTCTGAAAAAGAAATAAATTTATAGGACATAAAATTTTGTTGAATTTCCAAATTTTACGAATAAAAATATAAGGCGAAATACTAACCAGACGGGCATTCCTGATGCGTAGTTCAATCTCTTTACAGGCAAAGCTGGAAAAAATAAATTCATTTTTTTCTTGTCAGTGAATAAGAAAAGGATATAGGATTTGATATTTCTACTCTTACAATCAACCACTTTATGCTAAAGAACATTGAAACTACAGAAAAACAAGTTTTGTAATTAAAAGGTAGTATAAGAATATTATTCAAAATCAATCACCCCCTCACACTGAAAAAGGAATGAAACACCGGGGCCCAGTCAAGCTGTTAATTTTTCCCTTTTTTTGTTGCTTTTAGGGATAAATGCCATGCATATTTTTTCAAATTTAATGTATTCCACTTATAATTAACAATAAAAATTTCCTTGCAACATGTATGTTCTATTGGAGTTAACGAAATTACCCCATGGCAAGAAGCGTAAGACTCCAGGCAATTGTGGCAGCAGAAGCAGCAGCGGGCAAGCTATCAATGTCCCAGAAACGAAGATGGTTTAGTCCAGTTATAACAGACGCTACTCCAACAACACCAGCAATCATGGTAAACAGCACAAGAAATCCAGTGGCTGCATTTCCCATAGGGAAGTATATAGGTGAAAAGTGTGCTGGTAAGTCAAATCCGGGACCTGCAAAAATAATCCTCCAAAGTGTTGATTACCATATATCCAAGAAGAATTTTACCAAGAAAATATTACCAAAAAATCAAAATTTTCAACATTTTTGTTTTTTAGTATCACTATAATTAAGGATAAATTTGAATGTATACTAACCTATGATGAAACCATGATCAATGGCTCTATTCAAAGCCCAGCCGCCAATGCCCAAAATTATGACATACATGCAGAAATTAAGGACTAAAAGTAGTCCGGCAACCGGCTTCATTTGATCACCAGCCATTTTTTCTTAGTTGAAAAAATTGAAAAAATATATGAGAAGTGTTTTTGAAAGATTGGCTACAGAGCTAGTCTGGTTCTTGGGGGAGTAAAGTGTATTTTGTATAAAGTTCTTTACACCTACATGTGTTTCTTGCAAATTCTTGGGTTCTTATAAGTAGTTAACGTCTTGCAAAAACTTTGTTCCTTTCTTGTAAGGCTGAATTGGAAAAATGGCTTCTGTGAGGTTGTAAAGGAAATGCTTCATGCTCAAGGAAAGGAACCTAAGTTCTGATTCCTTGTTTGATCAGGCACTTTTTGTTAGTTTTATTAATTCTATCCGTTTATTCTGTCCGTCGCCTTTAGAAATCTTTAATGAATATATTAGGTGGCTCGAAAATTTTAAAATGGAAAAGTTTAATCTGTTAGGATTGAAAATTAACACCAGGGATTCGGTATACTTTGTATTCCCGAAAGGAATAAAGCAATGCCAGTAAACAAAGATTATTCCTAGTTCTTAACCTTTAAAATTGGATAATTTATACTTCCCATATGTCTTTATGCTGTCAAAAGCAATTATTCAAGCACTTCAACAAAAGATATAATGAGCAATCATTGTGCGGGTCTACATGTGTGTGTGTATACACACAGACATATATATATATGTACGTCTGTATGTATGGATGTACATATACATATCTATATATACATGCATACATACATACATACATACATACATATATATATATAATATGTATATATACATGTACATAAGTGTATATTTACATATGTATATATAATATGGGGTTCATTTGGATTGTTGTTTTTGGCACTTGTTTTTCATATACTGTTTTTCACACCCCAAAAATGCTACAGTAAAAACAACCCAAAAACAACCCTTAAAAACAACCACAATAATTTTTTTCTATTTCTCTTTTTTTTTTCCTTTTCCCTTTTCTTTCTTTCTTTTCTTTTTTTTTTTTTTTTTTTTTTGCCCTTTCTTCCCAGTCCCACCTCCCCTCCTCCCTCCTCTCCTCTCCCCCTCCTCCTCCCCCTCCCCTCCTCCAGATCTTCACACCCATCTAGTCACACTAGATCGGATCGACTAGATCCGTGACCAGATCTGGTGGGGAGGGGAGGGAAGGGTGGAAGGGAAGACTGGGGAGGAGGGAGGTGGAGGTGAGGAGGGGAGGAGAGGAGGGGAGGGGCTGGGGAGGGAGGTGGAAAAGATAGGCAAAAAAAAAAATCCAGAAGAAAAAGGAAGAAAAATGAAAAAGAAAAAGAAAAGGAAAAGAAAAAAGAAAAGTAAAAGAAAAAAGAAATAGAAAAAAATTTATCCAAATACAGTTACATACCATTTTTTCACATCTACAATGCTACAGTGTTGTTTTTCACAAACAGACCCAAAAATAAGGAATCCAAATGGACCCATGTATATATACATGTATATAAGTGTATATATACATATGTATGTATAAAAATGTATGTCTGTATATATGCGTCGCACGCATGCATGCAAACATGTATATGCCAAGAAAAGCAAGTGTTTGAACTTGTAAAAAGCAACCACTTGTAACCATTTTTCCATAGTCTACTAAAAGATTTAGATACATGTGTAGTACAATATTCAAATTGAATAGAAAAAATGATATGTGGTCAACCAAAATTTAAAAAAAAATTGTATTAAAACCTAAAAGATGAACCCAATTTTACTAGCAAGACGCTGCTGATGAATCCAATCTAACTATGTTGATATGTTATATGACCACGATCAATTTTCTATAGTTAGATAAACTCTTACTCTTTACAGTCTATTTAGTGGATTAATAACACTTTATCCTCTTAACCTATGTAGCTAGTAACACTTTACCTTTTTGAATCAGTGCAATGAAAATCTAAGGACAAGTCTTACAATTTTTGAATCAGAGTCTAATGATTTGGGGATTACATAGTTGTGAAAGAATTTAAATAGGTTTTAGGCATCTCTTTGCACTTGATGGAAACAAACTACAAATTTATGGCATGAATGCCAAATTACGCTTGATGTATGTTGTGTCATGCATGAATTAAGAATAAGAAAAGTCTAAGTTATTGACATTAGAAATTCAAAAGGCAAAGTATACATTTTGTTTTGGTTCTTTGGATAAAGTGTTATTACCCAAAGTTTGGTGCTAAACTGTTTTTTGAGTTATTATCCCAAAGTTTAGATGCATCTGTTTCGAACACTATTCATTTCTTGATTTGTATTGTAATACTTATATCTAGTGAACCCATCCTTTAATAGGTAAATTCTGAGTGAGTTGAAATTTAGGGATCTATAAAAATAAGTTAGAAAGTTAAGAGACTATTTGATAATAGTGAATATACGTATAGACTAGGTGGAGATCTCAGAATATAAATATTTTGAATTTTAATTTCAGTTAGAATAGATATACATATATATAAATGTATGTATGTACGTGTGTGTGCGCGTACACACAGAGGCTAAGTTGAAAAAAATTATAGGGGAGACGCATTGTTCTCTTTCCCCTCTCTCTCTCTAGAAATGCCTCCTAATCCTCTTCTTCCTCGAGGTGAAAGTTAAGAAATTCACAAAATTGAAATTAGTAGGGGAAAAAAGAAACTTAAAATTAGAGGATTAAATATGTAAAATGCAATTTGTAGTTCCCCGAGCCCAGTGACAAGTCAGAGGGGGCCTCAACCCCTGTCCGTTCTAACGGCTGAGCCAATGAGTCGTTATGCTGATTCTTGGCGGCTTATTTCAAAAATTAAATTGTATATCAAGATCGTCAATCATCCAACGGATTCTTCTCATAAAGCCCTTCAAATCTTTGTTGCGCTATGCAAAATACTCTAGATTAAGTGCTCCCAGTTGCAATTCAGTCGTGAATTATCACCTCAAAAACGGAAAGCTTGACGAAGCAAGAGCAATTTTCGATAAGATTATAACACCAGATGTGTACTTATGCACTAGGATATTGGCTGGGTATGTGGAAAATCGTAGATTTGATGAAGCATTGGAACTGTTTGATGAAATGCCTGTGAAAGATGTAGTAATATGGAATTTGATGATGAAGGGGTGCTTCGATTGTGGGGAACTTGAGGTGGGTTTGACACTGTTTGATGAAATGCCTGAGAGGAATGTGATTTCCTGGACTACTTCGATGAACGGATTATTAAAAGTTGGACGAGTTGAAGAGGCTGAGAGGTTGTTTTTGGGGATGCCTGTGAGGGATGTAGCAGCATGGAATGCAATGATCTATGGGTATTTTGTGAATGGCAAAGTGGACGATGCAATGAAGTTGTTCAATATGATGCCTTCAAGGAATGTCATATCGTGGACTTGTATGATTACTGGTCTTGATCAGCATGGGAGGAGTGATGAGGCTCGATCGATGTTTGCAAAGATGTTGGTGTTTGGCGTTGTACCCACTCCCAGTACTTTTTCCAGTGTGATTACTGCTTGTGCAAATGTGTCAGACTTATATCTTGGTGTTCAAGTTCATGGATATATAATTAAGTTGGGATGCCTTGTTGATGCATATGTTGCTGCTTCTCTTGTCACTTTTTATGCAAATTGCAAGAAAATGGATGATTCTCTTAATATATTTAATGAAAAGCTGCACATGAATGTGGCTGTATGGACATCCCTCTTGACAGGATATGGTATGAACAGTATGCATGAAGAGGCATTGAATGTTATGGGGTCTATGTACAGAAATGGGATTCTTCCAAATCAATCTTCTTTTACGAGTGCTTTAAATTGTTGTTCTGAAATGGAAAGTGTTGATCAGGGTAAAGAAATTCATGGTGCAGTAGTCAAGCTTGGATTAGATACTGATTCTTTTGTGGGTAATTCTCTAGTTGTGCTGTATTCTAAATGTGGAAATTTAAAGGACGGGATAGTCACATTCAAAGAGATTTCTGTCAAAAACATAGTATCATGGAACACCATTATTGTTGGATGTGCACAGCATGGATGTGGTAAGTGGGCACTCACCTTTTTCGGTCAAATGGTACGTGCACGAGTGTGCCCTGATGATATTACATTCACAGGTTTGCTATCAGCTTGTAGCCATAGTGGTATGCTTCAGAAAGGAAGACATTTCTTTGATTATCTACAGCAACATGAAACCATGGAGGTGAAGCTTGAGCACTTTGCTTGCATGTTGGATGTTTTCTGCCGATGTGGAGAGTTGGAAGAAGCAGAGGATTTGATAAGAAACATGTCCATGAGACCAAATTTGTCAATGTGGCTTTCTCTCCTAAATGGTTGCAGGAAAGATTGTAATTTAGATTTAGCTGAAAGAGTGGCAAAAGATGTTTTTTCTTTGGATCCAGATTGTAGCTCTGCTTATGTATTGTTGTCCAACATGTATGCTTATGCTGGTAGATGGAAGGATGTTGCAAGAACTAGGGTGCAAATGAGAAAGAGGAGAATGATTAAACAGCCAGGATGCAGTTGGGTGACTCAAAAAGGCGTGCGGCACATATTTGTTTCTGGTGACAAGTCACATCCTCTGAGCAGCAAAATATATCAAAAGTTAGAGTGGTTAGGGGAAAAGTTGAAGGAATGTGGGCATGTCCCTGATCGAAGATTTGCTTTACATGATGTGGAGGATGAACAAAAAGAGTCGATCTTGTCATGTCATAGTGAGAGGCTTGCTATTTGCTTTGCACTGATTAACAGTGAGGAGAGAGCAGCAATAACAGTAATGAAGAATCTACGTGTGTGTGAGGATTGCCACTCTGCCATCAAGGTCATAGCAACAATCATTAAGCGTGAAATCATTCTTAGAGATTCTACTCGCTTTCATCATTTCAGGGATGGGTTATGTTCCTGCGGGGACTACTGGTAGTATGATCAGGACAAGATTGAACTCCACTCCATATAAATTACCTCCAATTCCACTAAGTATAGGCTTTCATTGTTGTTGACATGTGTACTTAGCAATCTCAATAGCTTATGTGATTTTTGTTTGACTCTGACAGTTAACTTTGGTTGAGTAGCTGTGGTTAAGATTGCTCAGTAAAGTCTCTATATCTCCACTATTGTCATATCACTGAAAGGCATATCAAAATCCAACTAGCTCAAGATCAATGGCATCCTTTGACATTCCCTTCCTATTTTAATACATAGTTGATTGGGAAATGTGGAGGAAAACAAATTGACTCTTGGCCCTAAACTTTCATGTCTGACTAAAAAACCATGGTTGCAAAGGATAAGAAGAAGGAGACAGAAGGAGAAAAATATGTCTCCATTGGTTTCAACAATATAACAGGTATATCTCTTATTTGTAGAACATTTATTTGTTGTTGAGCTTGTAATTCAAATGAAGAAGAAAATAAGATAGCAGAATTTGAGGATAGCAATTTCTGCCATAAGGTTTTAGTTTGCCAAGAAGTCCTTGATTATTCATTTGAATGAAAAAATATAGTATCGGTAATCTCATGTTCAAACTTGATAGCTAGTAATTGCATTAAATTTCATTGTTGATGTAGGATGTTAATCAAATGATTGATTCATTATTCAGTTTGTAAATCTAGCGTGTGTTTAAAGCAAAGTGGAGGTAAACCTCAAAGAAGAAATGTACTGTATATACTGCCACTATCAGGGGTTGTCTTTCTGAAATTGATAACTGATACTTCCTTCGAACGTAGACTACCATAGATTGACGTTCTCTTTATTTTGGTAAGGCATTTCATTCGGAGATTTGAGTTGTTACAATTTCCTTCTATTTTTCTGCAGAGATTTGTAGTATGATTACCAAATTAATATGTTTCATTATGTTTTGCTTCTTTATATTGCCTTTCAAATAGCTTTTGACTTGTTTCTGTTACTGAATTTCCAACATGAAATTTCCTTAAATTGATCGTTAATCTTTGTCAATATTTCTTCGATAGCTTGGATTAAATTTTATATGAAACCGAGACAGTTACCCTTCAGAAAATTATAACGATAGGGAAAGTTTATTCTTCTGGAGATGGGAAAAAGGACAAAACTAAATAAAACAGATTGGAATATGAATCCAAATTTTAGTTTGAAACTCATGTAATTAACCTCTTTTGGCTAACCCGAAGAAATTGGATAGATCCATAGAAATCCCATTCATTAGATAGTATGTGTTTCCGTGCGTGCATCTCCGCCGGGGGGGGACGCATGAAAGAAGGAAGGTTGAACTTGATGCAAATGGCTAAAATTTCGTCTGCTTTATATGATTATCAATCAAATAAAAAGTTATTTTATGTATCAATCCTTACATCTCCTATTGCTGGCGGAGTAACAGCCAATTTTGGTATGTTGGGTGATATCATTGTTGCCGAACCCGATGCCTATATTGCATTTGCAAGTAAAAGAGTAATTGAGCAAACATTGAAAACAACAATACCTGAAGGTTCACAAGTTGCCGAATATTTATCTCGGGAGGGTTTATTTGACCTAATTGTACCACATGATCTTTTAACAAGCGTTCTTGGTGAGTTATTTCAATTCCACACTTTTCTTCCTTTGAATCAAAATGAAACAGAGTACTAAAAAAGGGAACATCTTCTCTAGCAAAAAATTCCACTTTATCGTTAGTTGACTGATGATTGGAAGACACCCAAGGAGATAATTTCAAAAAAAATTAAAAAGAGGAAGAAAGCTGTAGAGGTTCTTATGCATAGGTTTCTGCTTTTCTTGCCTTCTTCTCTTGGCTTTCTCTTGGCTTGTAAGTTGATTACCTGTATTGTTGATGCAGTTTCAAATGAAAAGAACGACATTAGGGCCTCAATGACGATATCATATGCACTTGTATTAATATAAGTTTGGATATAAAGAGAATAGACTAGAAGAATTTAGAGAAATAGAAGCATAAGGTATAAGAAACTAGAAGAATTTTCAGACAACCTATAGTGCTCTTCTATATACTCGTGTATCTTGTAACTATTTTTTTTTTTTTTCGTCCTTGTTTTTGAAGGTTTATGGACAGTTCCCCTAAGGAATTGGAGGATAATTACATTGACATTTTACAGGTTAACTCATCTCTTCCAACTGAAATTTGGCAGTGGAATTTGACTCGATTCGAAGATGCATATACTTGCTACAAAGCTATGCTGCAGCTGTTAATTTTTGTATTCAAAAATAATATCAAGCAAGAAAGAAGTACATGGCTTTGTAATGTCAAGAAAGCTTAGTTGTTGGAAAGAAGGTTACAAGGAAAGATTGAGGGATTTTCTGGTGGAGAAACCAAAGCAAGAAACTTTAACCGATCTCCAGCTCATATAATCATCCCAGAATGGAGATCATGTCACTTCTTCTGAAGCAAAGCATGACCACCATCTTTCATCATAAATATCTTGCTTGTTGCCATCAAATCTAAACAAGGTGCTCAATCTGTTGAACTTGACTTAGCCAATTAATGATGCAAGATTACAACCCTAAGAAGCTCATGTCTCTATACAAGCTTGCGGTGAGAATTGTGGGATTTACTAGAAGATACATTAATCCATATGCAGTAACAGGCACAAAAATGACTTGAAACATGGGGAATCTTGTAGTTTGTCTGTGTATTTTGAAACTCAGAGATTAAAAGGTCCCGGGTTTCAAAGTTTTATTCAATTTGGTCATGACTAATCACAAGTGTGTTCTGGGCTGATTGCGGAATGATCAAGGATCATTTTAGGAGTCGTTTGGTTCAAATTCTACTATCACTATCACTATCGGTGTCATAGAGTGGTCAATGATAATGGGTTTTGATGAAAAATCCACAGTGTGTTTGTTAATGTGGAATGGATTTTATAATTTATTATTTTTCTTTTTCATTGTTTCTTTTTTTCTTTTCTTTTTCTTTTCATTTGTTGAAACAGTAGCATTTTATTTTCTTATTTTTGCATTTAATGAGAATAAAAGAGTAATTAAGATGATTTAAGAAGAATAAGATGGGCAACTAAAATGATTCCCTAGTAACAGGTGATTAATCAAAAAACCCATAGAAGAGGCGTATCATTCACATTAATTTATTTCCATTGACCCCAACCAAATATTTTATATGGGTATAATTGAATTTGAAACTCATAGTGGGGTTGAAACCCATTTACCAAACACCCCTTAGTCGTATCCTTTGACAGAACCATGAATGGAAGAAAGCCTTGAGATTACTGACATTGTGCCTTGGCATGAACAATCATAGGGTAGTGATGTCCTTTCGTGCTGCTCTATTAGACAATGAGGGTGCTAAGTTCTTTGTATGGATTTTTTAGACATTTTTCGCAGCAATATGTGAGGAGGAGCTTAAGACGTTCATTTTAGATGAAGGTAATGGAATAATCATTGTTGTTCAGCTGGTAAAGGCTGAGTCATATCTTCAGTTGTGCGTTTGATACTTGATAGAAAAATGCCAAGAAGAAAACATCTTTATTGTCCTTGTATAAACTGATGACTAGTTTTCAGGTGATGTTGACAGCTTAATTTACAAGGATGAAACTGAGGCTTGCAAAAGAATATTGGTTGAAAGAAAATTTTGCATTCAGACAAAAATGATCTCTTGTGCATAGATAAATATATTTTTTGAGTAGATATTAGCAGCAGCCAAATAAGTGAGAGTTTGAATGGTTCGAGAGAATATTTGAAGTTTGATTTGGATTTCATATAATTCTTTAGGTTTGTTATGAATTACAACTGTGGATAGCCCTAAATTGGAAGATAAAAAAGGAAAATAATATACTGTAGAAAAAAGAAAGTAGGTGTTTTTATGAACTTTCTCAACCATTTTCATTGGGAAACAATCTCTTTTCTGCAATTATTACTAGCTTGTAAATGAAAAAAAAAATTGCACAAAAACAAAGTGAAAATGGTAAAGAAGACTAAAATCACACAAAAATCTATAAATCAAAAAACATTTTTATAAATATATAAACACTTCTGGGGCCATTAACTAGTAAATGACTCTTACCTCTCGTTTGGTATATAAAAAAGGCATGGAAAGGAAAGATCTTTCCTACTTGTCAATTCCATTCTAAGATTTGGTATGACTCATTTAAGTGGGAAAACCCTTCCCCCTTAAAATGCTCATTCCAACTTTTTCGTGGAATCCCATTACTCAAAAAACTTAGGAAAGTTCTTTCCACCTACGTTTTAGAATGTTTAAATACTAGGATGTTAAATTTATCCTTATAAATCTTTATACTACATCATAATATCTTAACCTATTTGTAAACTCAATTAATATTTGAATGTAAGTTTTCATAATAATTAATTTTTCTTTTATTTGAAATAATTTTTTTCTTCTAAACTAGGAAATAAATGTTTTAAGATATTTTATGCTTTGACTTTCAAACAATTGTGTAAGAATTTTTTTGAATCTTTATTGAAATCAAAAATAGATTAAAAATAAGTTATAATTATTTGACTTCATGTAATTTATATTTTATGTTGCTAATTATATTGTTAGTAAATGAAAATTTTTAATTTAAAAATCTATACACTGGATTGAGTCAAGCATTACAATTGAAGAATTTTGATATCAATCTTCATTTATTTTTGAAGTAAATATGAAAATTTCACATAAATTGACAAATAGTATTATAGAATAAATAAAAAGTAATAAACATATTGCGTCCTATAAACTAATTCAGGGCAACTAAGTCAAATACGTATTTAGTATTTTCCATCCTAACATCTAAATATTGATTATACCAAATATTGAAAATTGAGTAAACATTCCATTCTGACTTATCTACCAAATCCTGGAATAATAAAAAAAATTTCCCCACCCATTCTAGGTAGAAATGTATTTTGGGTGAAAAAGTATTTCCATTCTGAGTATTCCTACTTACCAATTGGGGGGTTAGAGTTTTTCCGCAATTCAAGGTGAGCACAAGATGCATAAAATCAGCAGAAAAGAGGAAAAGAAAAGAAATAAGAATCATCAAAAAGGAAAGATCAGAGTTTTGATAACAATCAGCACAAAATGCAAAAATTTCTCTAAATTTAATTGAGCCCAAAAACTCTTTTGCATCACAGCACCCCAAAAAAAAAAAGGAAAAGAAAAAATGCTAAAACAAAATGGAAACTGGGAATTAAGACAAAAACTAAAAATAAAACAGAAATTCGTGTCCTAAACTTTTTAGGGCAAAAAAATTGTAAAATATAAAGGATTGACCGAGATAAATATTGAAGGAAAGAGGAGAGTTTTTACGGCCCTGTTTGATAACCTAATTCAGCACTTAAACTTAATGGGTTCAAATCTTAACCGTTTAGATGCGTTTGATAACCAAAAATAGAACATCTGAATTAATTAAGTGGCACTGAATCTTTTAGGCAAAACTTACTCCCAAAAATAAGTGATAAGCTTTTCACTTATCACTGAATGTGATATACATTTAAATGTATTATATCTAATACTTAACAATTCAATCACTTAATGAATTCAGACTTCAGATTTCAAATTTCAGACTTCAGATTTCAGATTTCAGTTTTATCAAACGCACCCTAGGTTAGAGCTGCATTTAGTCCAGGTTTTTTGTGTTTAATCGATGTTCTTTATTAAGTGGAATGTTAGAATATTGAATCAACGTTCTTTATTAAGTAAAATGTTTACATTAATAAACAGGTAATAAAAGCATTTAATCAAATAATAATAGTGTTCTCGCTTTTTGAATTCTATACTTCCTCTACTATGAAAAAAATTAAAAAATAAAAAGAGAATCAACTAATGCTTAAAATCACAATACGATGATACGATTGTTGCAAGATTGACATCTCATCTTCGAACTTATCTAACTCGAATCAACAAGCTCATTCTCGAGTCGAGATTGCATCATTTGCAAGCCTATTTTAACTTAGTTTTTCCTCACTCAATCTAATCCTCCGTGTTCAATATTGCCTCCATCGAAGCAGATAGCCTAAAAGATAGAATCATGGAAACCAACTCCTTATCAAATTGATCAAGGAAAACAAGGCAAAGGATCTTCAGCTACACACAAGTGTATGTTACGCTTCTGTTACGTTCCTTGGTGTATGACTCATAGCATTTGGTGTGTTTTTTCATTGGATTAGTGTACACTTGTCTCAAATTGTGCAGTGGTGTTGTATATCTTGCAATATTTGGTGTATCTTTCTACTGAGTTTGTATATGCCAAAACTTATACCAAAGTATATTTTGTAGATATACGGCTTTCAATCTTTGGTGTATCTTTCCACCAAATTAGTGTGCAGCAAGACTTGTTTTTGTTGGTTTAAGTGTGGTGTACATTAATCTAATGAAAAAGTACGTTAAATTTTGCAAGTCGTACACCAACCAAAAGAATATTACACGAGTGTGAGTTACACTTGTGTAACTGAGGATCCTCTGACGGAAAGCACTGTGTAGACTCAGGGACCTGTCAATAAATTGTGGTATCATCTATGCTAATCTATATTTTTTCATTTTGTCTTTTAAAGAAAAAGAAAAAATAACTATCTAGAACTAGTTGTATTGGATCAACTAGAAAGCTTAAAAGACAAATTTTGTCTTTTGCATGGAAAGGGTGGAATTTAACAAACGAGAGGAGAAGAAGAGATTTGAACCAAGATCTCTAATTCCAACTTGTAAAACAGTAGTTAATACCCAACGATCACTCCAATATATATATATATATATATATATATATATATATATGTGTGTGTGTGTGTGTGCGCGCGCGCGCGCGCGCGTGTGTATCTATGTGTGTGTACATACATGTATGTATATGTATATGTATGTATGTATAACCATTTTATATATATAACCATTTTAAATAAGTCTCAATGTTTGCAAATTTCCCAGTTTCATACGATATCCATGATTTGTATTTTGCTTCTTTCCTATTAGTCTGTCATATTTTTGGGTTAATTATAATTTATCCTCTTAGGGATCATTTGATTTATAAGACAAGACAAGATTGGATGACTTATCCTGCCTCATCCAATGTTTGGTTGCATTTTTATAATTGAATTATATATCCATGTTAACTGAATTAATCCTCTCTAGAGGGAATAAAGTCCCGTGAGGGGTCTTGGTATTATTTATCCGGGGATAATTGCGAGAGGGGATAATAATTTCTAAGATTCTTTTACCCTTATCAAGATAGACCAAACCTACAACTATATTAATAAATCAAACACTGGATAATAAGGATAAGTAATCCCATGATAATTAATTTCAGGATTAATTATCCAATGATGAGTCATTCCATCTCATCCAATCAGTGAACCAAACGAACTCTTACCCCTCGTTTGGTACGTTGGAAAGGCCTAGAATGGAAAAGTCTTTTCAACTTTTTCATTCCATTCTAGTGTTTGGTATGGCCCTTTCTCCTTGGAAAACTTATTCCAACTTTTTCTTGGAATCCCATTCCTCACAAAAATCTAGGGAAAGGGCATTCCAACTCTATCCAATAAATACCTAAATTATAGGAGTCAAGATTATCCTTCTCTATTATATATCTCTAGTTCTTGTGTTCCTATTTATCTTTTATATATATATATATATATATATATATATATATATATATATATATTAATTTGCCAATTACTTTGTCAAATATTAGGTCTATTTTGTGAGTTTAGTTAATAAGTCTACTATTTTTTTACTTAGGAATAATTTTAATTCTATCTAATGACTTTTCTTTCTTTTTACTTTGAAATAAAATATTCAATTAACATTTTTAATATATTTTTATTCACAATATTGTATTATATGATAACATTTGTTAATTTAAACAAACAACAACATGCCAAAATGCATACATATGAAATTAAAAAATTTAAAAAAGAAAAGTAAACCCACTAGATTATCTGTTAAGGCACAATTACATTTTTCTATTTACAAATAGTTCTTAAAACCATCCAAAAGCAAATCAAGGGTAAATAATTTAATATGCATGAATGACGGATTTAACATGCATAAAAAATACACAGGATTCAACATACATATAATTTAAAATTTTAATTTAGTTACAATTGGTATTCATCTATTACAATTGTATTACAGTTAGTATTCACCTATTGTAATTGTGTACTATTAAAAAGTTATGTTTTCACTTAATAAGTTATTGTGATTTTATACTATTAAAAAGTTATTTATTAATTAATAATTCACCTATTGCAATTGGTATTCACCTATTGCAATTGTATTACAGTTAGTATTCACCTATTGTAATTGTGTGCTATTAAAAAGTTATGTTTTCACTTAATAAGTTATTGTGATTTTATATTATTACAAAGTTATTTATTAATTAATAATTCATTTGTCTCTAAATCAAGATGTGTATGGAATGTTATATATATGGGCAATTTAGTCAATATAGTAGTTTTTACTATTCCATTCTGACTTCTCAATATGATTATACTAGACATGGGAAAAGAAATTAACATTCCATTCTGACTTGGTTACCAAACACTGGAATGATAAATTTTTTCTTCTCCATTCTGGCAGGTAAAGAATTCTGGGTGGAAAGACCTTTCCATTCTAGACCTTTCCATCGTACCAAATGAGGGGTTAAAGTTTACCTTGATTCTCACTTTATCCCCTAACCTTTATTTTGCATCACTTAACCTCCTAAGAGACGAAAGTAATCCTCTACTACGTTGTTGTTTTTTTTTTTTTCTCACTTCACTTTTTTTAATCCAAATTAATTTTCTTTTTTAAATTTTTTATTTTTAAGAAAATCAGAAATTTCTCTAACAAAAGATTTAGGGTGTTCATTATTTATCTTAACAATATATATACATACATACATATATATATGTGTGTGTGTGTGTGTATGCAAATCAATTTTATCCTTTCTCCAATTTAAGAAATTAAGAAAAAATTGTACTCTATCTCCTTTTGACTAGACAATTCAATGTCAATTACGTATTTTTATAATCAAATGTTCACATGTTAATTATAGGAAATTTATTTTGCTATTTTTCTTTAATGAATTTTTTCTTATTAGATTTTTTATTTTTTAAAATTATTCAACTATTAGTGTATTATCTAATATGTGTGTGTGTGTGTGTAAAGAAAGAGAGAGATAGGGAAAGAGAGTATGTACACAGCTACATAATCCAGTAAGGGAATGGGTATTATCTACTGAGCGTACATCACTCAATCCATGTTTTCTCTATTTTTCTTATAAATTAAGAAAGCAATATCGTGTCCATTTAGAAGATAAGAGAAAGGTAGATAGATAGATGTTTACACACTAAAACTATAGAGTAAGGGTTTAGTAGATGTATTGGTTTAAATGTAGCATGTATTTCTTTAATAATTTAAAGTTTTAAATTGTAGCAAATTTTTATAAGTTATAATCATATTGCCTGTTATTCGTAAGAGTAAGATCTCATAGATACAGTGTACCACATTACAAATCCGATCCAAGGATGTGATAGGATAATCTAATCCTCTTGTACTTGTAGGGAAAAAGAAAGAAAAATAGAATTAGATTAACAAGAAAAAGAAAGAAAAATAAAATTAGATTAACAAAGAAAGTAATACAATAGTTATCCAAATTAATAAGAGTGTTTAATCCTACAACTCCAAAAAACCACCAAAAGAATAGAAACTCAAAACATAATAGATAAATAAAACATAAAATATTCCAAACATTTATTTTCATTTTCTCTACTTCTTAAAAACTATTAATTCATTTTTTATTAAGAATGACAGATTGCTTAGCAACCAAATACGAAAGTTCTAAAAATTAAAAATAAAACAAGTCGAATGGTGAAGTGGATATTATTCATGATAAAGGAAAAGAAATTTTGAAGAAGACAAAAAATAAAATAGTAGAATGAAACTAATGCCAACAAATGTAGGAAATGGAAAAAAAATAAATTGAAAATAAGGTTAAATGCCAAGTTTATAACTTGTGAAAAATAAACCATATAATGGTACGGGTCTCATAATTTGAATTATTAGAAAATCACTAAATAATTATAAGTTGAGACTTGGATACTAGTTATCTTAACCAACTTTACACATATATAGTTAGATTCAAGGAGCCGTAGTTTTCGAAAATTGAAAAAATACTCTAACCTAATTTTTCAAGTAGATTCAAATAACCTGACCATTTTGAAAACTATGGATGGTTTACACTATTCTCAATTTGGATTAATTTAATTTTCTCCATTACCATTTTTTTTTATCTTTTTGAAACACCCCTAATCATAACCCATTAGAAAGTAGAAAGCCAAAAAATGAAAAAGAATTGAAGGAGCACCAATCCCATCTTAAATCTGAGCACCAATCCCATCCTGACCCTCTACTACTTTTACAAGACTGCATTAAATAACTACTTGTTTGATTAACAGGTGCCCAATCTCATTAAGAGGAGTATCAGGCATTAGTTCTTTTTTGTTAGAAAATTTCAGTTAATTTTGGAAAGTACGGTCATATGCTATAATAATATGTTCATGTTGAGAAACTTGTAACTATATTAAGGATTTCTATAGAAGGTGCTTGGTGGACACTCGTTGGCACTTAGAACAATTAGATTATACCTAATTTATTGCAATTAGATTATGTCTAATTTTTCATATAAATACACAAAATCATAATTATTGCACCCCCTTCATTTAGTTATTTTTTCAAATAAGTCACATTTTTTTTCAAAAGACTAATATATGTCTATTGAGCACCTATTAGCCAAACCATCCATTAATAGGCATTACAAATTTTGTTTCCTTGTTTCTACCTGTGTTGCTATTATCAATAGATAAAAAGTAGGAAGAAAACCCGTTGATCGGCAGAAGTTGTCCCCTTTTACTTTGAAAATTACGGTTCCCAATTTGCATTTTCCGACCGAATCAAAAGGGAGTCAGGTACTTATTTATATGGGAGGTAGATCAGTGTCAGAGGTTTAAGAGTTCATGGGTCCCCCGCGCCTTGCATAAATATCTATTTTTTTTATTTTTTTTTACTTTCATATACATATAGAAATATAATTTCTAGTGCAAACTAAGTTATTTCATTAAGCAATTTGCAACCCTAATATGAGAGACTATAATTTGTTTACATGATTCATTTGCAAAGGTCATGATCTTATTTTTTTAAAAATGAATTTATTGATGTAGAATATATAAAAAAGATAATACTTATTATGACTTTCGTTGAAAGATTTAGGGTTTTAAAGTTCCTTTCTACATATACAAATACATATATACATATACATATATATATACATACATACATACATATGCATTGCATATATATATATATATATATATATGTATACACACGTGTATATATATATATATATATATATATATATATATGTATGTATATGGTCGAGGTTCAGGGTTTTAAAGTTCTCCCCTCTGCATAAATAAATACATGCATACATATACATATATACATTCACATATACACACATACATACTCTATACACACACACACACATATATATGTGTGTGTGTATGTATATGTATATATATATTACAGCTTTCACTGATTTGGATTCTTTTATTTTATTTTTATTTTTTTTGCCTTATACTCTCTTTGGATGTTTCTTTCTAGACTCGAGACTTTTTGTTGGGTAAATTTATGTGAATCTCAAGTGAACATGTGAAATACAAAACAAAATTAGAAAAAATCATTTAAAAAATTAAATAATGAGAGGGGCGGAGCAGGTATCTGCTGATTAGACCTTTTGTCAGCAAGTATGCCCTGATATTGGACAGAGAAGGGTCAAAAAATGGCTGATCTTGCGAGTTAAGTCAGTCAAATGCCATGCAAGACAGGTACCCGATCTGCTCCCACCACCATTTGTGGGTAGTAGTGCTGGCACTCCGTATTTTGTTATTTACACTCCATCAAAATAAGAAAGGGTGCTTGTGTGGCGTTCCGTGCAATTGAATCCACTTGCTGTAATTGTTATATTAGTTTGTGTACAATCACATTGAATTGTTATACTCGTAGAAAAAATTGTGTACATGGATAAAATACTTCACTTATATTTAGTATAACATTGTAACGTGATTGTACACTAAAATACTAAACATTTACAATAACTAGATCAAATTCCACACAATACAAGTACACTAACACTCAACCCATCGAAATAAATTCTTAAAGAAACCACAACTCGTCTTAGTGAAGTCACTGCCCAGCAACACATGAGGTGTAGTTCTGAAAGGGTTTCAATCCCTTTACTCCTGGCACATTCAGTTCAAACCACAGAGTGCATGTGATCGTCTCCAAAGAGTGTTCTGCTAATTGAGCTTTTTCGGATTCTATGGTTCTGCACTAATTTCAAATGCTTGTTCACATTGCACATCTTGCCCAACCAGTGTGTGGGTAGTCTCCATAGTGTATTTCTTATTGAGCATCTTTGGATTCTATGGCTCTGCAATAATTTGAAGTGCTTGTATGCTCGTTCTCGAATGGTTACGTGGCTCTGCACTAACTTCATGTGCTTTTTCTGCATTAGTTTTCAAATAGTTAGCCAGTCCTGCACCAACTCCATATGCATGTTCCATGCCACGTTAGTTTTCAAACGGTTAAGACTAATTCCCATCTCACTTTTTTATTTTTTTTATTTTTTTTATTTTTTGTGTATAGCATTTTATTATTATGTACTCCCTCTGTCCCGAAATTTGTTATATAGAAGGATTCTATCTTTTTAAAAATAGTGGATTAATTTGTATAAGAAAAGAATAGTGGATTGATAGTGATGTTAGTAAATTTATTTTTAAATTTACCTTTTTAAAAATGGTAAATTCATAGCGATGCTAGTGAATCTGTTTCAAAACTTACCCTAAAAAATTCAAAATTCCAATTTGAATTTAATATAAAATATAGAAAAAAGATGAGAATAACATCCAACAAAAAAGATCAAAAGTAACATTAATTTTAATAACATCATAAACATTTTGAGGCATTCCAAAATAAAAAAAGTATAACACACTCAACCAAACTAATGAGATACCTTCCGTACTTGCTAAAAATGTCAATTTTGCCAAACATGTAGTAATCAACCACTAATACACGAATCTATTACAAATAGTTATCAATTATCCCTCTACTTGCACTGTATTACAAGTAATGCAAAATTCCGTGTTACAGTTAGCTGATATGGTTATGAAAACATTTTCCATTGATGCCCAGATATTCACATACCAAAAAAAAAAAAAAGAAAGACAAACAAACAAACAAACAAACTGCTTTACTTTTTTCACTAATGCTAGGTTTCCATTCTCCGTACAGGAACAAGTACTTGCCATCATCATTCTTTTGTGCTGCCGAAACACACACAAGTCAAGATATAACAACAAAATCTGAACTAGGACCCAGGCACATCCTGTGACTAAACAAACGGACTTCAAGAAAATCTGAAGGAGATCAACTTTAAGAAACACCAAACTGCTTAACAATAAATGCATTAACCATATAGTATATCTGTATGCATGGAACATTATAGAACGGTCTAAACCATCTCATCTGTCAAATATTACAATGTTACTAACAAGGGATGATGTAAACAAAAAGGCATGATAATCAAAATAAACTAAGTTCAGCGCATGAAAGCCAAAAAGCTCATTCCTCCTCCTGGCTGCGCAGCCTAGCAAGCTTGTTACTAACAACAACATCTAGCTGAGCAGCACGCTCCACTATCTCTTTCCTCTTCTTTGTGGACACATTGTGTGCAATCTCAGCACAGTAAGTCCTGGGAAACATAAACAATACTTGTTCAGAAGACAACCAACAAAATGAACCGAACTCAATAGGAAAAATTAAGAAGTCCAAAGTTCCAAGTACAGAAAAATAAGAGACAAATGACTTAGGTTGAATACACTACCTGTTGTGCATCATCAATAACTCAAGCTCACTGACATTGTGCACAACAAACTTCTTAAAACCATTGGGAAGATAATGGCGAGTCTTCTTATCAGATCCATAACCAATATTGGGCATCAAAGTGCATCCCTTGAACTTTCTCCTGACCCGAGAATCAATACCCTTGGGCCTGCGCCAATTGGTCTGTCACAGAACAATAGTTCATGATCAGTAAGCAGTACTCTAGAGCGAAACATTGCAAAAACATGTAAAACTGCAGTATATGTTTCTTTTTGGAAATTGACGGGCAAGAGGTGACATGCATCAATTAAAGTACACAACAATTCTGCTTCCAACTCCCACCCAAAGCTCATAGGTTACAGTCAACATAATGGTGTCTACTTGAAATAGGATTTTCGGCACGCAAGTTCAGGCCACATTG
Organism: Gardenia jasminoides; assembly: GCA_013103745.1. Classification (NCBI taxonomy): domain Eukaryota; kingdom Viridiplantae; phylum Streptophyta; class Magnoliopsida; order Gentianales; family Rubiaceae; genus Gardenia; species Gardenia jasminoides. Next base: position 20,377,112 of record CM023095.1, read on the forward strand.
AAATAGAAGCCATACTAATTTCTTCCAGTTACTATTCAACAAAATAAACATATTGAACATAATGACTAGCATCACTAAAACGCATCACAGTAAGTGAAGATGTAGGCAGGTATATAGTAACAGAAAGCTTATCGTGTTTGAAGCTAACTGTGTCGCAAGACCTGTTTTCTACATTAATTTCAGCCCTCAAAACGAAACATCCAGCAACCAATAAAGTCTGGACATTAGATACCACGGGCAAACCTCCCAATTCGGGAATGCAACAGTTGATACAAGTACACATAGAATTCAAAAAATGAAAAAAATAAATAAATAAACCTTAAACGCAATCTCAGCCGAAAGATGGTGATAATATTTGTGATAATCACACTTAAATCAGCACTACTAATGAGCTTCATCATAGATTGCGTGGATATCATAATAAAACAAAAACTATCGCTAATAGCATTGGTATTTGGACTTTTTGACCAAAATAACATGCCCTAATTCTTTTGCTGGCCAATATCACATTAGCTAGCTGGTTACAATACAAAAGCCATCACTAGATTAACTAAACCTACCCAAAAAACACTGAAAAGGTAACTCTAGAAATGACATCACTAAATGAGATATACAACAGAGATCAGATGGTAGTGCATGTATAATAATTCATCATTCAGAATGCAGAATAGGTGGATAAGCATCATCACACCTCCTTGCATATCTCCATCAAGCAAATTTAATTAGAAGATGAAAATCCTATTAAAAATAACCCAAAGACCAAATTTTGACAATTTAAGAAAACATGAAAATAACTACACAGAAAAGGAATCAGATATAGAACATGTCAATCACCAATTTGCATCTCAAGATGCAAGTAAGACTGGGGCGACAATATACATCATCATATTCCTCAATAACTCAACCTACTACCAATCAGAACAGAAAATGTACCCTCCTAGTAATTGTTGCAAAAAAAAAAAAAAAAGATTCCAAAACAAAAAGCTCAATCCAAAACTAACATCCGAAATTCCAATTTATTCCTTCCCATTTCTTATCATTTTTTTAAAGTTTCAACAAGAATTTTCCCATTTCGCACACATAACGTACAAATAAATATCGTTCTGCAAATGCCTTAAAAACTGCATTTCCTAAAGTACGATTTTAACAAAATAGACATTCATTTCAAGAAGAATCACGGTGGTATACCTTAACGGAGATTTTGCGGTCGCTCTGAGGTCGCTTGAACTTCTTGACCCTCTTCTTCACTATCTTCTTCGAGAGCAAAGGCACCGCCATCGCTGCTGGTTCTTCTTATCTTTTCCCTCCTTAACCTGCACGTTTTCACACACAAATCACAATCAGCTAACGATCTATTACCGTCTGTAAAGAACAGAGTAGCGAGGGAAGAAGAAGAAGAAAAAGAAAGCCGCGGCAACAGCAGAGCATTGAGAGCTTACTGTGGATTAGGGTTCAGCGGAGCCGCACAGGTTTGGAATGGAAAGGATTGTTTGGCTTATATAGTAGGCAGATAGGCTTGGTCGAACTTAGGGTTTTGGGGGATTGTTAGTTAAAGTATGGACGATCAACGGTTAGGAATTGAGGTATGGTTAAAGAACGGTGAAGATTTCAGTACTCTATTTTCTACCTTTTTTTTTTTGTTTTTTTGGGAAGAAACCACACCTTCAAGTTTCAACTCCAAAGTAACTGTGACTCTTTTTTTTTTTTTTTTTTCCCTTACTCATAATCCTTCCCACTTTATTACTCAGCCTGCCTCACCCCCTTCCATTGTAATTGGAGTAAGGCCCTGTTTGATAACCCAATTCAGGTCTTAATCACGGTTTGATAACAAAAAATACTATATCTTAATGATTAAGTTGGTCTGAATTGTCTAGACAAAATGGAACCCAAGGAATAAGTGATAAGTTTATCACTTATCACCACTTAATAAAAAGTACGCTCAAATGGTAGGGTTTAAGTACAGTTTTTAGGACATAAATAACCCTTGCCAAATAAAACACAATCACCTTATTTTTTCGTCTTCGCTTTCTTCTACCGTCTTTCTTCTCCCTCATTCTTTTTTTTTCCATCATCGTTCTCAGTTTATCAACCTCTTCTCCAATTTTTTTTTTTTTTTGGTCAGTCTTCATTCTTAAGAAGTTTACCCATTGAAGCATTCAATTTTTTAGCATAAAGATAAGTATTAAATTTATGCATATGCTTTTGTTTCTACTGTGTAGTTGTCGTTTATACTCATATTCAATAAAAATCTATGTTTCATCTATGTATTTGATTTATACAGTTAATGAAAAAATAATCTTCCATGATAGAAATAGAAGCGTAGGTAATAGAAACTGACTAGAAAAATAATATTTGAGAATAATGAAATTGTGGTACAAAATGAGCAACATGCTAAAGATAACCCAGAAAATGTAGAACATGAAGGAAGATCTCAACAAGCTAATCAAACTTTTATGATCAACTTACGTGAGCAAATTAAAAATCAACATTTTTAGCTTTTTACATTAATTGTATTTATAACATTTGATAGACTAGCATTTATATTTTATCAAATAAATTTGTTATATTATAATTTTATTTTCATTTTTAGCTCATTCTTTTTCTTTTTTTATAATAGTTCATTCTTTTTCTAATAAATAATTCTTATTTTTTTTGATAATAGTTCATTCATTTTTAGTTCATTCTTTTTGTAATAAATAATTCTTATTTTAAATAAAATTAAATTATATGTACTACTAGTAAAATAGACCAATATACATCATTTATAAACAAGTCAATATAAGGACAAAATTGTAAAATACAAGAAATTCAGTATTCAGTCGTCTATAATTATCAAACAGGCACAATACGTTCAGTGTTTAGATTCAGACAAAAGTTGTATTAGATTCACTACTTAACAATTCAGTGACTTAATGAATTCAAACTTCAGATTTCAGATTTCAGTTTTATCAAACGGGGCCTAAGTTATTGCAAAATCATAACATTTTGCCACAATAAATTAAGAAAAGTATTTAAATAGAAAAGAAAATATTTCATTAAATTAATATTTTTATAACACTATCACCATTTGACGTATTACAACTAATCTGAATTTAAATTTGAAATTCAAATTTTACTCATGTGTTATTCATCAAATTCTAATAATAGTGTATCCATTGTTTTTATTTATTTAAATGCTTTTCTAGATTAACTGTGACAAAATTTTAACCAAATTGACTTAAGTGTGGAAAAACGAATTTAAAAAAAAAAAAGGAACAAGTGATATACTGAAAAGGTTCATGAAAATTTGCTCCTTTGGATGGAGTAATTTTCAGAAATATGGCATAAACTATATTAGGAAAAGTGTTACGGTGATAAAAAAAAAAACAGCCATCTTGAAGGACAGTAATTTTCAACCCAGATCACCAGCTTGTATGATTATTGGAGTCTCCAAATATAAGGCATTTCCTGACACTGACGATACAATCATCAGACATCGATCCATTGGCAAATTCCTCATAATAATGCTAAAAATCCAAATCATCTGCAAACTAGTGCTTAATTTTTTTGTTTTCCCAATCTAGTGGTGCCTAGAATTTCACCTTTTTTTTATTTTTGGATAAAAGACTAAAGAGGGATTGGATGCAATTTAGAAAAATTTAAGTCTTTTCTGTATTGCCATTTTCTATATTTTTCATGAAAAAATATATTGTAACGATGTGATGTATGTGAAGTAAAAAGGTGTTTGGGAAATGTGATCACGGAAAACGTCAAATTTTTTGATAAAAAATTGCAATCTAAACAAAGCAATGTGTCCAATACCGCACATTGTAGAGGGAATTAGACCTTACTAATACCAAAACAAAAAAAGCAACGCTGAAACAAAAAAAAAAAATTTCCATTACTGGTGCCACACTTCACGTTTGCGGCACCAGTAATACAATCTTTCATGAAATTATTTCGCTTCTACTAGAAGTTTCAAACGGCCAAACTAGCCATTAGATGAGTTTGGCCCAATTTTGCCTCTAAATACCATGTGAATCGATTGTGGTTCCTCGCTCAACTTTGCATCATTCTCACTCTAGACTTCGATTTCTTAGTTACTCTCACATAGTGTTAGGATAGGAGATTGTTTGTGCGATAGGTTGAAATAATTGTTTCGGTAGTCTCTGGAGTGTGGACAGACGACAAAGACGACAAGAAGACACCGTGAGGAATTGTGGTGGTTGGGGCACTGGAGGCGGGGCAGCAAGGGTAAAACTTTGATCCGCACATTCCATTTGTGGTGAGATTTATGTAAGTAATTATATAATTATTAACTTTATCTATTTATTTTAAGCAAATAACAAATTACATTCTATTTATTTATTATGTGTATGTTTAATTAAACACTTACATGCTTACATGTCTACTTAATCGCAATGCACGTTCAATTATTATTACATGTATATTTAATTGATTACATGTTTACATGTCTATTTGATTAGTTACATGTTTATATAATTGCAATATGTGTCTATTTTATTAATTACATGTATATTGAAACAATTATTGCATCTATTATTGAAGTGCATGTCTTTTTAATTAATTACTTTCATATCTATTTGATTAAATGAAGTATAAATATATTTGAATTAATTCAAGTACGTGTCAATTTAATTACATATTTAATCAATTATGGCGGGGCAGTGGAGGCCGGGGCAGCGAGGTTGAAAGTCGAGTGGTTCTGTGCATTCCATTTCCTTCGAGACTCATGTAAGTGTCTATTTAAGTATTAACTTTGCCAATTTATTTTAAGCGAACACTAATTGCGATGCATTTCTATTTAATTATTACATGTATGTTTATTTCAATACTTACATGCCTACATGTCAATGCACATGTATTTAATTATTATATGTATATTTAATTGATTACATGCTTCCCTTACAATTTAATTAATTTCATGTATATTTAAATATTTATTGCAATTGATAATGAAATAGATGTCTATTTAACTAATTAGTTTCATGTCTGTTTGGTTAAACAAATTACATATGTATTCAAAGTAATCAGAGTATGTTTATATTTAATTACATGTATATTTAATTTAGAACATAATTTATCATATGCCTATTTTACTTCAATTATATTGCATGTTATTGTAATTGCATATTATGTCTAATGAAAATTTGAAGTCACATTTGTTACCACTTAGGTAATTTTTTTTAATATTGTGTTTAGAGACATAGCACTAGCGAGATTTTGGAAAATTTATTATAGTCTACGTAAATATTTCAAATTAGGCAATATCTTAAAATATAAATAACATTAGATGGGAATTGAGGTCGTTCCTTTATGTTCCATTATATTACATGATAGCAATTTAAAAGATACGAAAACTAAAACTAAAAAATTTGAAACTCGATCTAATAATTTCTATTTTGTCCTTGCGTAAGATGATTAAATTTAGGTACGTGTAGGAAGTAAAATATTTTCTGAAACCTTATGGCCAAATGACAAACCTCCAAAATAGTTCATTTTGGAGGATCAATGTCATACGACCCTTTGAGGTACAATAAAGTAATATTAATAAAACAAGATGTCCGTTGTATATTAATAAAGTAATAAAGTAATAAAGTAATATTAATAAAACAACATGTCCGCTTTGATGGCTTGCTGGATAGAATATACAAGGTCATGCGTTTAGATCCAAATTGTTTGAGACTTAGTTTTTGGCTAAGGAATCCAATAAGAATAGGTTTTACTAGTGTCCCAATAGTAGATGATGATGATATGGAGATTCTGTATTACATGAATGCGGATACTCCACATGCACCCTGTGAATTTATGTGAAAGTTGAGACCATTTCACATGGATGCGAAGGGGGGCAAAGTACGGAACTGTCTCATGGGGTTCCGAAACGACCATTCACAACCATGTTGTGTGCTGAGCAACTGGAACCAGTAAACATACAAACCCCATTTGAAGTGCCATCGGAACTTGTGCACACCAAAACTTCATACGAGGTGCCTCCTGAGCCAGTGTACCCAACAACGCTGTTCGATGCGCTTGTAGGGACATGTGTCTCTAAGGGGATGCATTACTCCCAAATTAGTGCCTTTGAATATGGTGTGTTGTCACCTAACATTTCACTACTAAGACGATGAAGAGGCAGATGTATCCATCAACAATCTGAGAGTACCAACCAGGATGATTTTGCCGCCATTAGGGTTCATGGCATGCAACATCAGAAATTAAACCAGCACCAAAATGCAAGAGGTAGATGCCATTGATGAGGATGATGATTCTTATGAATCGAAAAATTGCGAACCGAAAAGCAATGACTCGAGCGATGCGGGTCTCGAACATGACGGTTCTAGCCTACGTATCCATCTGACTAATGTTGCAGGCCCTAGCCATCACAATGTTAGTGTGAACATCGGAATGGACGGCTTGCAATATAGTGAAGGCGTCGATGAATTGATAGCATTTGATCCAAATAATCGTTGGGCCTACGAGAAGATAAAAATATGGGATGATCATACAAAAGAGTTGAAAAGAGGACAGGTGTTTGAGACAAAAGAACACGTGTAGAGAGCTGTGAGGTTGTGGTCAATAAAAAACAACTGGGAATACAAGGTCAAGAAAAACAATCTGCATATTTTAATGTGGTCTATAAGGAAAAGAATTTATCACGCTCATGTGATTGGGAATTGAGAGAAACATTCTAGAACTCTCGAAAAATGTGGATGATTGTCACATTTATGAAGGACCATACCTATGTGAGAGTGTCAAACTCAAATGACCATCAATAGTTGAGTTCTGAAATCGTCGCCCAATTTATCGTCCACCACATTCGAAATGGTCCAACCTTCGCGATAAAGGAAATCCAAGCAAAGGTAAAGATGCAATTTCACACTGAGATATCATACAAAAAGGCGTGGTAGGCAAGGCGACGGTCCATTGATATGGTATACAGTGACTGGCCCACCTCCATACCTAGCTACCGACATTCATGCATGAGTTGGTAGTGACCAATTCTGACACAGCAATTGCTTAGGAGTTCCATCTTTAGAGCATATCCCAACTCTAAATATTCGATTTTGTGTTTTGAGCCTTTTCTCCATCCATTGAAGCATTTTCACACGTGAAACTAGTCATTTATATTGATAGCACTTTCATGAAAGGTGCATACAGATCAAAACTTCTAATTGCTGTCAGATTTGCTGTAACTAATCGTATGTTACCCCTTGCATTTGCTCTTGTTGATGAGGAAATAAGTCATAGTTGGGGATGGTTCATGCAGCAGCTCCTACAGCACGTATGCAGAAGTGTGGAAAATATATGCATAATATCCGATCGGTACAATGGCATTATCAGTGCCATGAGATCATTGTCAGAGTAGGTGAAACCTGTTGCATTTCATCGGTTCTGCTTAGTTCATGTCCAGTCAAATTTTGTCAAAAAATTTAGAAATCAAAGGTATGGTTGTTTCTTGACCTTTCTATAAATACAGATCCCATTTTATGACTTTCATGTATGTTAAAACTTTATATTCGTGTTGTCGTAGACTGAAAGATCTAGTGTGGCTTGTTAGATCTGCAATGCAACCAAGGAAGTATGACTAATGGATGAGGTATATTGAAGCAATCAATGAAGAGGCATATCGATAGTTGCTAGTGAGTCGGTTAATCCACAACAATGGGCGCTATGTAAGGATGGAAACTATAGGTGGGGTCATACGTCCACAAACATTGCCAAATGCTTTAATAAATTACTTAAGGGTGCCAGACTTTTACCAATCAAGACATGTATGCAGTTCACTTTCATCCAAAGTGTGAAATTGTTTGAGAAGAAGAGAAAAATTGCTGCAAATCCCAAGTACTATCTTCCGAGGGAGTTGTGGAAAATTTATACAAACAATGAGATGAAGGCACGTGCCCACTATGTCCAGGTTAATGACAGTAGAATTGAAATATACCGTATAACAACTACAAGACTGCATAACGGTCAAGAAGGGAATCACCAAGTTGTTCATTTTGGGAACCAGATGTGCACGTATGGAAAATGGGTTGAATTTAGATTCCTATGTTCCCATGTTATGGTTGCATGTCTACACTCTAAATCTAATTCATTCGAGTTAGTTAGTCACGAACACACAAATGCCGCATACCGGTTTGCCTTTCGTGAAAAATTCAACATCCTTAGGCATCCTTAGCACTGGGAATCAGTTGATATGCATGTCACATACGTGTCTGATAGGTTGAAAGAAAAAAGACCTAGATCGATGAAAATTGCGAGAATATAAAATGAAGTGGACCGTCGTTATCCGGACGCTCCTTACTATTGTACTCACTATTCACAGACCGGTCACAATACTATTTTGTGTCTTTATTCTAGCCATTTTCTTTCATAGGCATTTGCCATTGTTCTGATCCTATTTAGTCTTGTAGGTTTTCAACAGGCTATGTTATTTCACGTTTTCAATAATATGCAATATTACATATTAGAGCGTATGTTTTGGATATGATGTACCATTCTTTCCTTTCAAGTTCATTGAAACATGCATTGCGGAGATTTCCATTTATCGATTTTATATGTATATGTTTCCCTTGTTGAGTGTCTACCGTAGAAAATATTTATGATCTTGTCTCACAAATTTATTTCATGCAGCTAGTGACTGGAGGATTTTCCTTCCTTTCACGCGCCTATGCCACATCCTCAACCTGGACTCGAGAATGCGTCACTTTTGACATTATAGGATAAGCATCGATCTCGAACATTTTTTTTTTTGCCATGATTAGCAGTTGAAGGTAAAGAGGTGCAATAATTTTTTTCTGGGACGTGGTAGAGGGTTTTACCGGCAGACTTATCCTCCATTATTTTGATTTGGTTGGCTTCGGCGAAGTTGTATAAGCGAAGCACCTTTGGTACGATTAGGGGCTAACCACTGTCCTGATTAAGTGTTGGGCATCAGGAGATGCACACTTTTCGTCTTTCTTGGGGTGAGATAATTGTGACACTGCAGGATATGCAGATCCTCTGGGATTGAGGATCAACGGTTTGCTGGTTACCCGTGTTGAAAGGAAAACAACGCTTGATGAGCTGAAGAGCGAGCTTAGTGAGTTGTTGGGTTTCTATTTCAATAGCATCCAGTTCAAGCAGAAGAGGCTAAATATAGCAGCGCTACACTTGTACATGTATGCCAAGCTTCCAGATGATGCCCTTGATGAGGTCATACGATACTATACCCACATGTACATTCTTTTGCTACTGGCAAAGTAGCTATTTTCTGACACGTATGGTAATCTTGTGAGTTCACATTAGTTTGGTTACATTCGACATATAGAGGGGATGGAACAGGACAGTTGGGACAGCTGTCCTAGTGTATCTATATAGGCAGAATGTGTCGCGCATGCCAATCTGATGCTTTGTCCACATCCAATCCATATATGCTATTATAGGTGCGAAATATTTGATCGTACTATGTTTTTTTTCGAAGGTAAAATTTTTTATTTCGTATCAAAAGTAATTTATTTCCCAATTTTTCAGTGGTGGGTATGGGAGTGACTTCTTACTATTCGTCCATCAATCTTTATCCCTGTAGGACTGGAAGACTACCATGGACAAGAAGATGGGCCACAAAACATACTCGGGTAAAGGTCCACTAAAATTGTTTGACATACTATAGAGATTAGCTAACTAAATTTGGCCAGTATAAGATAAATACAATGGAATCATTTTGGGCATTCTAGGTATCCATATTAAATTTCATTTATCGAATAAAAAATTTCCTTTATACCGTACATGTATAGTTCATTTGGGAGCCTTACACGCCAGATGTACTAGCATCCTCTCTCCATATTGCACTATGGATGCATATCTGTGGCGAGCGAGAGTCCCAATGATTTTTTGGCATATTATGGAGATACATCTCCCTAATCAGGTATTTTAGCAGTTTGGCATGCAACAGATGATCTCCAACTAGTCACAGACATTTGAAAAATTGTATGACCTTTCTCGCTCCAGATATTAGGGGGCAAATTGGGTCCAATTGTATGCCAACTGAATCGAGTACTGGAATAGACGGGTCACGTTCTTAGTCCATGACATTCTGGCAGATCCCAATGTACCAAATTCAGAATATTTGTACTGGTACACAACTCATATAGTGTGCTACATGACCCCACTTATCATACCTAGCATGACGGCCTTCGAGCGGATGCAAGATGGCATGATTATCTGGTATGGTTTCCATATTTACTCACATTCAAGACTATTTCAAAATTTTCATTTACTTTACATATCATGAGGTCAAAATGTTTCTATTTTCTTCGATCATTGCATAGATGGATACGGTCACTTGCATAGCATGGCAATCGTGTGATGTTCTTGCCCCAGATTCTTCATACGAGAGTGTGCAAGAATCTCTTCAATCCATCCAATGTGAGACTTTTGGTAGTATGAACTACATCAAGAGAGGTATGTGGCTAGACTCGGGGTATTTGTTCAGTAGGAATCTGAATCATCGTTACATTATGATGTGCCTATAGGCCACCTAAGGAACGGGCCCAACCTCTTGCACGAAACACGTTCAGCCGAAGAGGTAGAGGTCGCCCACAGGTCTAGGTGTCTACTATTTCCAACAGCGATAATCTAGATGGTACAACTAGTCAATTCTCGAGGTCTACTAGACAGGATTTAGGTATGTCCACTACTTCTACAGGTCATGATGTTGTAGGCAGCATTAGACTTATGCATTCCACATATTCTAGAGAGACCTTCCAGGATTCCTACATATTGGTATTTGAGTAGAATAGTTTCAACTCGTTACAGACTCCAACTCAAGTGTCGGCATTTGATGTCACATTTCCCTTTTCTACTGCTACACTCAATGCATGTATCAGCGATGACATCATTCTAAATTTTATCTTCGGTTCCAACAGACATTTTTCTCCTACTCTGACGCCAGAGGCTTGCTGCCTCGGAAGCTCGAGAGCCAGTCTGCCTAGCCCTCCATCATGTCTAACGTGCTGTGAAACTGCTATCCATACTAATAATGAGCTCGATGACGAGCCACCAGAACTCCGTATTGATCTCAGCCTATGAAGGTCTTTTCGACAGCAGGTTCAACAATACAGGCAGCATAGAAGAAAGCATTGGAAGTGCAACTGCCCAACTACACCAAGGGATAAAGGTAAGGGGCCAGTAAATTGGTGAAAACTTTTGATCTGTGACACTTTCATTAACTTCTTGTAATGTATTACTAAGTATGTACAAATTCTATTTGTTATTTAAAACCCATTGCACTTGTGGTTTATGTACAATTATTGTTATAGACTAAAATGTTTTGATTTATTAGTACAATTTATTTTTTTTTAATTTTCTTATGAATTTTTTAGTATAGAGTATTTTTTTAACCCCTAAACCTACCTTAACCCTAACACTAACCCTAACCCTAACTCTAACACTAACACTTTCCTTCAAACTTTGTAATTCTTTTGGATCTTTTATTGGTCAGACGTGTGGCATAGAAACTTTTCTGTAACATGACAAAACTTTTTCTACACGAGTTTTATCACATATTCGCTTTTCCTAGTTTATCAATTCACTCAAATTTTTTTCCATTACTTCCCAAAATTATTCTTATAAAGTATTAAAGTATTTTTTAAGAATTTCCATCCAACTTGGATTTATTAGTATATAGTCTTTTTTTGTAAATCCTAAAGTCCTAAACCTAACACCATGAACCTCAAATCCTAAACCCTAACTCTATCACTTATCCTAAACCTTACTAACACTATAAATTTCCCGCGGACTTTGTATCTTAGAAATTATATTGGTAAGACGTTCATCACCAAAATTGTTTCTCTAACATCACAAAAAATTTTCTACTGGAGTTTACAACATATTTGCTTTTTTGGGTTTATAAATTCACTCAAATTTTTTCCATTTTAGTTTGCTTGAATGGAAAAAGGAGTTGCAATATTTTCATAAATTTCCTTCCAACTTAAGTTTATTGGGATTGAGTCAGTTTTATTTATTAGTATAGCGTCTGTTTTTGTAAACTCTAGAACCCCAAATGTAAAACCCTAAATCCTAAACCATAACCCTAACCCTAATAGTAAACCTTACATTAACACTAACAAATTATCTCTCAAATTATTCTTTTAGTTGAAACGGTGAAACATAATAGAAAAAAAAATTGCATTACTAGTGCCGCACTTCATTGATAAGGCACCGCAAACAAAATGAAACCCTAAAGCCCTAAACCTAACACCATGAACCCCAAACCCTAAACCGTAAACCTTAACCCTAATCACACCACTCATCCTAACCCTACTAACACTAACAATTTCCCTTAGAATTTGTAACTATTTGGAAATTATATTGGTAAGATGTTCGTCACCAAAATTATTTCTCTAGCATTACAAGAATTTTTCTACTGGAGTTTACAAATATTTGCTTTTTCGGGTTTATCAATTCACTCAAATTTTTTTCCATTTTAGTTTGCTTAAATGGAAAAAACTATTGTAGTATTTTCGTAAATTTCCTTCCAACTTAGGTTTATTAGTATTGAGTCGGTTTTATTTATTAGTATAGCGTCTGCTTTTGTAAACTCTAAAATGCTAAACCCTAAAACCCTAAAACCCTAAACCCTAACCCCTAACCCTAATAGTAAACTTTACACTAACCTAACAAATTATCTCTCAAATTATTCTTTTACTTGCACCAGTGAAGCAGAATAGAAGAAAAAATATTTGCATTACTAGTGTGGCACTTCATTGGTACGACATCGCAAACAAAATGAAAAAAAAAATTTTAATATTACTGGTGCCGCAAACGTAAAGTGTGGCACCAGTAATGAAAAAAAATTATTTTTTTTGTTCCAACATTGCTTTTTTTTTTTACCAGTGCAGCACAGATGAAGTTCGGCACTGATAAGGTCTAATTCCCTCTGGAACCACACATACAATGTGCGGTATCGGACACATAAATTTTTCCAAATTGTATCCAACCTATCGTTAGTCTTTTATTCAAAAACAATTAAAAAAAAAGGAAAATTCTAGCTGGTACTGCATATCAAATGTACGGCACCACTAGATTGGGAAAACAAAAAAATTCAACACCAGTTTGCTGATGATTTGGATTTTTAACATTATTCTGAGGAATTTCCCTCTATCCATTGCTATACGAAAAAAAACACAAAACGAATGAAAGGCTATAATGCTTTGCTTTTGTTTTATTTGGAAAAATGGGCGATTGGAAGATCGAATATTTATTGGTAAGCTATAAATTTTTGAGAAATTTGAGATGAGGTATGGGTTTCTGTTCACAAATTAAAATAATTAACTAATTTATTACTAAATGACTAGATTAACCTGATGAGAATGTGCACTTTATTAAACATAAACATGAGTGTACATTTTTACAAATAAAAAATCTATACTTTGACAAATATAAATGTATATCCAAATGTGCACATAAAGGATGAATTTACAATTTATACTCTGTTTATATTAACCGATACCCTATTTACAAATATTCTGACATTTATACCTACTTAAGAATTTCCATTCTTCCTATTCTCATTTTCCAAATTTTCCCTATGGTTTTATATGAGCTCTCCAAGTCAAGGACTCTCTGAAATACTGCGCAATGGCATAACGTAAGAGATGCTGATGAATTTATTATAGTCACTTCACAGAAAAAATTGGTACAAGAAAAGGATAATCATTGTAAGTGCAAATTTCGTTGCCTAAAACAAAAGACAAGAAAACTTGTGCAAATACAAAATATATTGAATTAAAAGGAAAAGGATTACAATCTCTGAAATTTCTTAGATCAAAAAATTAGTCCTTTAATTCTTCTCTTCAAATAATCTTGGTCGAAGGGTCGATGTGACTTGTTCTCTAATCAAAAAAGATGTTTCCTACAATTTAAGCTTAGAAAAAGGATGATTTGATGATGAAGTTGAACACTTGAATCTTCAATCTCCAAGCCTTCAACACAAACGGAAGGATTTGTTTTGCTTTGATTTGATTTGGATTTGAATTTAAGAGAAGAACCTCTTGAGAGTTGGACAAAGTTTCTCCGAGATGTAGGGTTTTTCAATGTCCCTTTGAGTTGAAGGAAGACCTTTATTTATAGCCAAAATATGGAGGCTAGTCTTCAAGAAAACCCTATAGAACCTTCCTGCATTTTGGGTAATTTGTAACTCAAGAAACCCATTTAATTTAGACTTTAGTAATAGGCTGACCCGCATAACCTATCATGGATTAATTAATCCACTTTAGTTCAAATGGACATCATAAGTTTAACTTGATTTAACGGCCCATATAATATTAGCCCAATTAATGAGTCTAAAACATAATGGACTTCCATAATTTAATTTAATTTAATCAAAATTTATTTAATTTATTTAATCTTGACCAAATAAATTAAATAAATTTCCTTTGTTTACAATTGCCCCCCACTTCAAGGCTTGATGAGGCGTCGTTTGACAGTTGCCAGAGACAAGACTTGAAGTAGTAATTTCTTGCCTCAAAATTCTTTTATTTGTAAAGCCTATTTGCAGCTTCATAACTTAAATGAAGTAGAAGGAGCTTGGCATCCGTGAATAGCAGTCCGTGCTTCCAAAAACATAGCAATTTGCCAAAACTCTGAATGAAACTTCAAAAGAAAGTTGAATTTTAACATTGCAATTTCTTAAAATGGTCACATGCATGAACTTCCTATTATTTTAAGCATCAAGAGCGCAAAACCAAAGTTACCAAAGAGAAATTGCGTCGTTGTAGTGATTTTGGCAATTGCCAAGTCAATCAATCACCAAAACCACGCATTCATCGTGAACCTTCATATCAAAATGGAAGCAGCCAAAACCAAGCATCCAATCGGGCATTAGAAGCTACTGAAAACAACCCATTAAATTATTAGAAATTGCCTAACCAAATAACTTCCGAAACCAAGCTCAACACATAACAATAAGCATTTCCGAATAAAGCATCGAGTCCCTCAATTTATCAGCATTGCTTGAGCTCTACGAAAGCAACCAATAAGATTCTTTACTGTTGAACGAATCACAACATCATGGGGAAAGATTTAATCCGGAAATTTCTGCACCACTAAGGTAATTGTCGAACCCCTTTTATTAGTTGTAATTTCAAGCTTTTCCTGGCTAAACATCTGCTCATGCTTGCTGAATTTTCTATGCTTCTCACCATGCGTCACCGATTAATCCCAACGAGAATTTGCATGCTTCATAACATTGTTGAGTTCTTTTTGTTGTTGAACAAAAGCTTGCTTGTCACGTCTTCACTGTTTGAATTGGGTTTTGCCAAGGTCTCTGAACAGTTGGGAAGCAATTTTTTTTTTTTTGGGTGCATTCTAGCCATTTGCTCAATAGCTCCAGATAAACTTAATGATCATAGATCGATCATTGAACTTGTGCTTAGACCACTTAGCCTCGTTTTTTTGGTTTTGCATGTGAAGCATCTTTGCTTGTCTCAAATCATAATGTCCAGAACCATGCCAAGTTTATAGTAACCTATTACTTTGATGCATTTTCATGCTGATTTAATTGGTTAGAGCTATACAAAGCACTAAAGCGACACATGCCATGCATCACATCTTTCTATTGAATGCCCCAATCTTGTGAAACAAGCTGAAATTGCTACTGATGAACCTTTTCTTCGATTAAAAAAAAGAAAAAAGCAGCTCGTATCAACACCCTTGTTTGAAGCAAATTTGATGCTTCATTGTGTTCGCGATTTCAAACCACGATTTTCAACCTTCCAAGAGTTTAGGTAACTCACGTACTCCATGGCTTTTACCTTCTCCTAGTGCCTTTTCTTTTCCTTTCTTTTTTTTTGCACTTTTTTTTTTGGTTTGGTATTTGCAAACTCATTTGCTTGGAGAATAGAAAATCTCTGTTGGGATACTAAACGAATCAAAGAACCCTAAAAAATTTTGATGATGTCCCAACCTATTGCATGAAGATTTCCTTAAGCTTCAATGACGGCCTACCCTGACTTGAGATGTCCGTTGCATGAAGATTTTTCCTTATGCTTCCATGAAAGCTTACCCTGGCTTGAGAAGTCCGTTACATGAAGATCTTTCCTTAAACTTCCATGACGGCATACCCTGGCTCAAGAAGTCCGTTGCATGAAAATTTTCCTTCAAACTTTCATGACGGCCTACCCTAGAGCAAGAAGTCCGTTGCATGAAGATTTTTTTCATGCTTCCATGACAGCCTACCTTGGCTCGAGAAATCCGTTGCATGAAGATCTTTCCTTAAGCTTCCATGACGGCCTACCCTGGCTCGAAAAGTCTGTTGCATGAAGATCTTTCCTTAAGCTTCCATGACAGCCTACCCTGGCTTGAGAAGTCCGTTGCATGAAGATCTTTCCTTAACCTTCCTTGACGACCTACCCTGGCTTGAGAAGTCCATTGCATGAAAACTCTTTCTCTAAGCTTCCATGATGGCCTATCCTGACTCTAAAAGTTCATTGCATGAAGACTCTTTTTTTTTTTTCTTTGTACAAGTCCTTTCTAGTGACAATTGTATCAAACTAATCTTGCTAGGAGAATGCTTCGTTGTTGACAAAGATTTGAATGGCTTGACATGACCTACTTTTTTTTTTTTTTTGTAGGTTGAAACTGTTGAGACACACAATGGTGATTTTCAAGGAGTTTACTGCCTCAGACAAGAATTACCTATCGATTCTTGATCATGATTATGACCTCACTGAGGATGGTACCTTACTACTAGTCCATACTGGTAGACATGGCAATTTTCATGGAATTTGGCCTCAACAAAATCATCCTAATTTAGAAGAGTGGTCGTCTAAAATATTGATGGATGGTGACACTGAAGCTTACCTTTTGAAGTCTCATCGGCATATTGAGAAGCCAAGAGTGTCATCATTTCAGACTTCGGACAGACGAATCATCTCTAGAGATGTACACTGGGGGCGATGTGCTGAGACTCAATGGCGAGTTTGGCTTCATTGAAAAATATTGGGAATGGCTGGAAGATGTCCTTGGGCGTGTAGACACCAAATTTTTCATGATTTTATTTTCTTTCTTATTTTATTTTATTTTATTATGTATTTTACTTGTCCTCACTATTAATTTTGGGTTTTTATTCAACCCATTTTTTTTAAATTCCAAAACCCAACATTGAGCCCAACCAACAGCCCAAAGACTAGGAACAAAAAGCCCAGTTTTTTTTTTAGCCTTAAAAAAAAAAAACGTTGCCTGCACTGCACGCGCGCATCTTTCTTCTTCAGCAGGCAGTACCAAAACGGTACCATGGCCATGGCAAATTCCAGTTGTTTTGTCCCATTTTTCTATTAAAAAAAAATGGTACAAGACAACTAGATTTCGGAAATCTTATCATCAATGGATGATTTACAATGCACCACATCATCATGTTTTTTTCACCACGAGTTCGTTGCTTTTTTTTTTTTTCCTTTTTCTGAAAAATTTTGAAGCCCTATAAAATGGCAACAATGGAGAGGTTGTAGGGTTTAAGAGAGAGGGGAGTAGAGATAGAGGAGGCGGAAAACAAAACAAGAAAAAAAAAGAGAAGAAAAAAAGAGTCTGACAAAATTCGAAAAAAAGAGGAACAGGAAGAACGAAAAAAAAAAAAAGAAGAAGAAGAAGAAAGAGATTTGACGGAAAAGGGAAGCAACCTGCTTCATCATCATTAACATCTTCAGAATTCGATTTTCTTCAAAACATTGTAAGAATTCATAAACCATCCTTTCTATTTTTTTATGTCTTTTTTCTCCTTACGTGAATAAAGCCTTATCTATTTTTCTTGCTATTACGTTTTTGTGTTAGCCTAATGCCTTGCCGGAAGTCGATTATATACATTTAGTCTTGATTCTTGGTTTGCTGAAATGAAAAAAATTTGGGCCAGATTGTTTAGGAATTGCATGAAAACGTTCATTTTTGTTTTATGCCTTTAACATGTTTGATAAAATGTCCCAAAGAATATGTGTTTGTTCTTAGACTTTTTGTTTCGTTTTTGGATTAGTTTAGGTTTTTTTTATGTTGTAAATATGTTTAGGAAGAGAGAAAGAAGTGTTTTTGTAAAAAATTTTCTCAAAAAAGGCTGCAAAAACGATTTTCCGACAAGCTTCCAGCCATTTTGGTCAGAATTTTCCAGATTCCGGCGACTTGGTCGGAATTTTTCCAGATTCTGACGACCGTCGCCGGAATTTTCCAGAATCCGGCATCGGTCGTCGAAGCCTTCTTAAAAAAAAAAAAGTTTTTTTAATTTGTTAGAATAATATTGGTTTTTTTAAAATGGGCCTTTTATTATTTTCGATTTTGTTTTTCTTTGGGCTTCTGGTGAAATTTTGGTTGATTTTGTTTGGACTTTTTCGGTTGGGCCATGGTTTTTTGGCTTGGGCTTTTGCACCAGACTTGTGTTTAATTTGTTGAGTTTGTTTTGTTGGGTTTGTTTGGGTTTGGCATCAGATTTTGATTAATTCATTTGGGTTTTGTTGTTGGGCTTTTTATTTAGTTTGTTCGGGCTTTGTGTTTGGGTTTTATTTAATTTCGTTTGGGTCAAAACAATTTTAGCCCAATTCTCAAAAAATTCTCGGCTCACTCCTTAACCCATCAAATAGAATTTATACATTGACCCCTAAGTTCTCAATCAGTTTCACTTCAACCCTAGGACTTTTAATTTCTTTCATATAGGTCCCTATTTTAATTTCATTTTGACCCCTAAACTTTATTTTCATATAATTTTGACCCCTAATGTTTTAGAAAATTATGTTCAGACCCTAAAAAAATTTTCAAATATTTTCAATATACCCCTACTTGAATATTGACTTTGCAATTTTAAATGTTTCTTTTCTTTAATTGTTAAGTGTGAGCTTCTCATGTGTATTGTTTCCCTTTAACATTTTGATTTGAGTTATTTATTTTGATTAGCATTTATTTATTGTGGTATTTTGATGTGTGTATTCTTTTTGAGTAAGTGACCCAAAGTTCACATGTGAGTCGCGGGGGAGGTATATCTAAACCCTTTAGAATTCTCTCTTTATGTGCCTTATGTGATTTTATTGCTTGAATTTGCATGTTTAAATTTATTTTCCTTAGTTTTATGCATTTTTAGTCGTTATTTATTTTATTTAAATTTTGGGTAAATTATTTGGAGGCCTTGAATGCCAAGTTGTAATAGATAGGTTTAATTTTGCAAAAAGTGTATTTATTTTAGAAAATGTAATAGTTAGATTATTATTTCGAATTTTCCCTCTTTAGAATTGTATATAAGTTTCCCCAATGTAATAATTAGGTTTTATATGCTTTATTTGTGTGTTTGCATACTTATGTGTTTACTGCTTCCATAGGGTTTTGCATCTAGACATTATGCTTATGTGTTATGTGTTTATGTGTTTTTATATGTTTACTTGCTTTATTATCATGTCTACATGTTTTGTTATGTAAATGTATTGACGCCACCACACTAGTCCAACGCTAGTTGTGGCCTTTCCTTTCGATTTCTTACTAATCCAATGTTAGTGAGAACCTTTAGACGAGAGTTAGTCCAATGCTAGACCCTTAAGGCTGTTTATGCATTAGATACGAGTTTCACACACATTTCACTTTTAGGGTTTCTTTTCCATTTTTGTATGTTATTCTTCTCCCATCCCGTATGCGAAACATGTCATTTAGTTTTCTTTTTCGTTAAAAATAGATTAGCTTTTTTAGGGCATTACCCTTTGAATTAGGGAAAAGAGTGAGTATGGCTTCTTAGTTTTAGCACGCTTTTATTTCCTTCTATGAAAAGGAAAATTGAAGTCACGAATTTAGTTTCCCCATACCCATTATGTTGCATTTCTCCTTTAGGACATATACATGCATAAAAGTTGATCAAATTCATTCTTTAAAGCCAAAATTCCTTTTCCCCTTGAAAAATCGCTTTTCCTTGAAAATTCATGTTAAAAATCAAATTTCCTTTTCCTCTTAAAATTCATTTTTTACAAAATCCTAAAAATTTCCTTTCTTTTAAGAATTCATCTTTTTCAAAAATCCAATTTCTTTTCCTTGAGATTTTTATAAAGAATTGCATTTCTTTTGAAAACCCTAATTTCTCGTTTTTTCAAGTCTCATCATTTGCATTTTTCGTGATCTCCTTGAGAGATCAAATTTGGATGATACAACTAATGTGATCAATTCCAATCAATACTCAAGGAGACATTTTGCCCCTTCCCGACCCAACATTAGATTTAGGTTTTGCATCCATATAGATAACATCCAAATGTGATAAATTTTAAAGTTAGAATTAGGAAATTTTTAACTAAATCACGCAACTAGCTTTGGCTAGGTTAGAAGGGTGCCTTAGAGACGAGTAACATCGAATCTTTGCCTTCCCTTCTTTCAACCGTGACCCCCGAACCTTTTTCTCTAGTTTTTTAAAGACCTGGAGTCGTCTAAAAAAGGGTTTTCTTAGTTTATTTTTATTAATTAAAATTAAAATTTTTTAGGTGACTTGGTACACCTAAACTCCATAACAAGTGGCGACTCCAAATTTTTCTAAAAACCCTTTTCTAGACTTTTGTTTTGGGTCCAAATCGTCGCATTTTCTAGTCCCATGACCCATTTCTTTTTCAAAAAATCAAAAATCATTTTTTAATTAAAAAACCTTCTTCAACAAAAAAAAACTCGAAACAACGAGTTTTTCTTTTCCTTTCAAAAAATAGGGTGCGACAGGGAGAAGCAAGAAAACTCTTCGTGATGCCTATCTTGTTGGCCCAAATGCAACCAAAGGGGGGTGAATTTGGTAGTTTAACAAGACAAGTAAATCTGCAAGAATTCACCCAATAAATCAAGCACAAACAATTTTTCAAGTGCGCACAAAGATATGTCAAATTAATCACAATAAGTATGTCACAATTGAGCAATAAATAAAAGAGATAGAAAAAGAAATGCAAACCAAATTTCCTAGTTGCACCGAACTTGGATACACTCCACTAGTAGATTCTTCAATTGAAAGTGAAGCTAATCAACTTGTACAAGTGAAGGTTCACTCCTTCCTCACCCTAAAGGCCTTTAGTTGAGCCAAGGAGTTTTACAACTATCCTAATTAACCCTCAACAAGCTACAATTGAAAGTTCACTCAACCAATTAAGAACTACTATTACAAGTGAGGTAACCTTCACCAAGGTTTTACTCCTCCTATTGAGTAACCTCACAAACCCCACTTTTCCCACACCTATACAACAAACAAAGAATATTTCTACCCAAATATTACACTTGTAAGCTTGTATTTCATGTAGGCAAAAGTCTATTATTTTCTTGAACTTGTGGGTATTTATAGAGTGTGAGAAATGACCTCAAGAAGCTCTCCAACAGTCAAAAATATGGCTGTTAAACAATAGCCGTTGGAGCTATTGGACGTCCGACACAATGTTGTGCATCCGATGCAAGCGTCCGATAGGTTGTTTCAATCTTTATCGGACGGCCGATGCATATTTTTGCGTCCGATGAAGCTTGCGTCCAATGCTGGTCAGAGAGTTTGGATTTCATCTTTTATTCTATCGGACGTCCGATGATGATGATATGCGTCTGATAGAAGTGTCCGATACTTCTCCTGTCTATCGGACGTCCGGTACTTCAAGTTGAGTGTTCGATAGAGTGTTCTCGACTTTTATCGAACGTCCGATACGTGCTATTGAGCGTCCGACAGAGTTGCATCTTCTATTGATTGAGTTCTTCAATTGCATCATTTTCACCAATGACCTAAACTGCCATATTTCTCAATGGAAGACATTAGATTCAATTTTTAATTATTTTGTAATTGTCAAAAGCCGGAATCAAGATTTACATATCTATATGAAGCCCTATATGCTTCGCTCTTCACATATGATAGGCATCCTAATATTATTCAAGCATTCTGCGAGGCATGATGTCCAGGAACAAATACACTTCATACCTCTGCTAGAGAACTATCAATCTCTCTTTGGGATCTTTACAAAATAGGAGGACTTCTTATTGTAGGAGGCATTTATGAGGAGGTGATCCTTGTGCAGCTGAGTTAACAGGAATTGATGAGAAGAAATTTAGGTACATCCCACAAAGTTGTGAATATTTGTTCACAGCCTACCATCATCTTCAACGTGAATGTACCAATAATTCTGGAACCCCCATTAACAAGTGGATTGACTTTTGGTTCAAAGGGAAGCCCAAATATTCAAAACCTAAACAGAGAAGGTTACAGAAAGCATCTCACCCTCAAGCAACTCAAAATCCAGATGGAGAAATTGGACAACCACGTAAGTTTTCGAACAAAAATAATGATGCCTTTGATAGTATTAGGGTCAAAACCCACCTTGGAGGTGAAACCTATCTTACAGCATTTATTTCATGTTGGCTATGTGCATTCACCCTTCCAAATGAGGATCTCCATATTGTCAGACTTATTACCTTTAAAACAGCAAGCTTGATGGCTTCTGGATGTAACACTTGTCTCGCTATACCAGTTCTACTCAGAATTTATAGAGGTCTCAACCAAATTTCAAACTCTCCAACCCCCGGACAATCACGTGTGTCTTTTCCTCTACATTATGTGTATGCTTGGCTAGTACACTACTTTCTAACCCATTATTCAACGCCAAATACTTTGCCTCCACTAGCTATGACTATCTATTCTGGAGAGGGTGGTGCTCGAATTTTCAACAAAACTGATGTTCAAAATCTCATCTATAAGGGTGACCAAGTGACTTGGAGTGCAAATTCTCTTGTGAAAAATCGTAACGAAATTTTGGTTGAAAATGGTAAATTATCAAGTTTAGAACTCGGATATTTTCTCAGTGCACGTTCAAACTACTTGGTTATGCATGTGAGCAGGAACTTCTTGGTTGAACCATATAATCCTTACAGGTTTGCCCAGCAATTTGGGTTTTACTAAGATATTCCAAAAGAGTTTAAAGTTGATGTTCGCATAACCAGTTATGATTTATGTCGAATGTTGTGGCGGACCACTACTCGCCAAAGGACTAATGCAAAAATACTCTTTCCTGCGATCCCTTTGAAGGCCAAAGAGCATGTTTCTCCTGAATTCAAGTCATGGTGGTTTAAAATTCATGGGCAATACCTTCTCGAGGGGCAAAGTGACAAAGCTGAAAATAACATCATTGCCTCTGGGGCTCTTACTTGCGAAGTAAGACCATCCAAAAACGCTTCATGTTGCCTTTCCTCTGTGTTTGTGAAAGTAGCAAATAATGAAGGTTTTAATGAAGAAAAGAGAGACAGCGTATGTGATGAAGAGGAGGAGCAGTCTATTAGCACGGATCATAATTGGAAACACAAGAACCCCAAGGTAATGACTCTCCCTTCAGACGATATTGATCTGAATCCTAAGGAATTCTTTAAGGATATTCCAGACATATATATGCCTGGTATAAATTATGCAAATATTCTAAGAACCCTTCTCGCACTCTTTATTTTGGTATTCGAAAGCCACTTGCTAATTTTATGGCCATGATTTGTTTTTGACATTTTTCTTGTAGTTGAATGACCAAGAGCTTATCTTTGTCGAAGATGAAGAATCGAGCCAACAGTCGGTCGAGGGACCTAATGCATTTGAGCTTCTAGTCAAGCAAGCGGCCAATTCCACCCAACTAAAAGATGATAGTAGGAGTTCAAAGGAAGTGGCTGATAAAGAAACTCCAATATTGCAAGTGGCTCTACAAAAAGAAGAACATATGGCTCTACCAGAGAAAAAGAAGTTAAAGGTTTTTGATCCACCATCATGGTCAAGGCACCACAAGTATCCGACTTTTGTCCTCAAGCTGTGATCTCATCATGCCGCCGAGACTATCTCCAAATGCTTTGGAATAATTTGAAGGTTATAATATCTCAAACTCCACTAGAGCGTATGTCTACTCTTAAGGCAAAAGCAAATGAAATTATGGAGGAGATGCAACACCTTAATACCATGGATGTTTCACCCTTGCAAGGCCTTTTGATGGCTTTCTTTGCAAATGAAATACATTACACTACAATGAAGTCTTCCCTTGCAAACAAAATTCCCGTTGAATCATATAATGAGTTGCTTTTTGTTGCTAACCAACGTCTCAGAGATGCGCAAGGCATGGAGAAGACACAAACAAAAAAGATCTCAATGCATATGCTGAAGATTAGAGAGATTGATCATGAGGAAGTAAAGCAGAGGAAATAACTTGATCTTTTGGATTCTCGTAGAAAGGAAACACTTTCATTACTATGAAAAAAGCAGGATGAGTTTACACTAGAACAAGCCAAGATAGTCAGCCCACGGAATGAAGTTCGAAAGATTGAAGATTCCACCCCTTTACTTGCCGAGGAAAGTGAAACCCTGGAAAAAAATGCAAGCATTACTTGAAACCAACCTCAAAGAATATCATCATTTGAATTCAAAAATTTACTGCAGTCTTTTACTTTATTTCCTAAAGCATGTAGTTAAAGGTACAAGTATTAATTGGACCTTTTTTTTACCTTTTATATAACTGTCTTGAGGATTTTCTTTACTTTTACTTGTTGCTTGCAATAATCAATATTTCAGATTAAAACAAGAAAAGCAAATAATCCAGACTTTACGTGATTTCAATCACACTTGTAAAAGATAATTGTCTAAATAATTTAGTAACTTAGACAACACACTTTATAATAGAGTGGTTTGACTTGCCCCCAAGAGGAAGAGCTTTTCACATTTTCTTGCATAACATGTTTGCAAAGAGTAAGCCATCAAGGGGAACGGGCTTGGTTTGTGGGGTTATAACTAAATTTAGAAGGTTCCTTCTAAGTTGCCTACGTATCCCAAAAGGGAATCAAGTACACGTAGTTCCTACCGTTCACAGTTTTTACTTATGCAGGTCAGGAGCATCCATTTGTTTACCATGTAGACACCAAATTTTGACTATTTCTTTTGTTTTCCTATGTTTTTATCTATTAATGTTTAGTTATTTATTTTTGAATTTTCTAACGTATTTTTCTCATTTTTGTAGGTTTTTCTTAAAAAAAAAAAAAGTCAAAGTCATAAAACGCGGACCAGTTACGCGGATGAGTCCGCATAACCAGTCCGCGTAACCTGATCAGAAGCGAAAAAAAAATGACGCGCGGATTTTTCCAGAAGATTGGATCATCCTTTTCCAGCTGTATTTTCCGATGCTTGAACGATAAGAAACCTATTTAAATATTCCCCAACTCACCCTAACCCCTAACAACTGATCTAACGTTCAAAATTAGCTCACCTCATCCCAAGAACATCAAAACCCTTAGTTCTAGGTTTGGTGGCTATAAATAGCCTAGATTAGGGTTTAACAAAGAGGTGGGGAAATCTGAGAGAAAAAGAGGCAATTAGGAGAGCTTTGAGAGAGAAAAAAGCAGAGAAAAACGGCTGGGAATTAGAGAGGAAAAAGGAAAAGAAAGAAGAAAAGAAAAGCTAGGGTTTCACACTTGAGGAGATTATTCTTGGAATTTCTGGCCTCTTCCTTCGGTTTTTATTCAAGCTTCCGATTCAGGTAACATACTTATACTCTATTTACTGTTTTTAATCGTAAAATTATCTGAGATTTGGGCCTTTTGGTGGAACCAAGGTCTTGAGTAGTTTTTCTTTTAGTTTGGGATATTTGATGATGATTATCAGCTGTTATATGAGCATGTTGTATTTATAAAGCCTTGGTAAGGCTAGTAGACTTGTTTTTACGCTTAAAATTAGACGTTTGATGCTTCTGTGATGATGCTGTTGTGATTCCTAAGAAATTTCTGGAAAAATGTTCTTCGCGTTTTGAAGATGTGAAGAAACACGGACTACTTGCGCGGACAACTTCGCGTAACGGTCCGCGTTTCCTCTTGAATGTTTGAAGCTGTGAAGAAACGCGGACCTCTTGCGTGGGTTACTTCGCGTAACGCTCCGCGTTTCTGTTTGAATACTTGAAGATGTGAAGAAACGCTGGGATGTTACGCAGGCCAGTCCGCGTAACCTCCCGCGTTTCTACCCTGACAGTTCTTCCCTTCCCCTTTTTGTCTATTTGATGATGTTGATGCTTAAGATTTGGCGTTTCTTCGATTTTAGCTTGTTCTGACATGATCTGAATGCTGTTGTTTGATGTTTAAATCGATCCCCTTGCCTCTGAGGATTTTATCTATGATATTGTCTGAAAAAACTGGAAGCAATCTTCCTGGTATTTTGAAGATGGGAAGAGACGCGGACTGTTACGCTGCTGAGTCCGCGTTTCCAGTCCGCGTTTCCCCTCTGGTCTTTGATTTTTGTCTGTAACGCGAACTGTGTTGCGCGGCTCTGTCCGCGTTTCTAATCCGCGTAACCTCTCTGTTTTTGTATTCTGTTGATATTTCCTACTCTTTTGTTCCAGAATCTTACTCTATTTCCTAGTATTATCTGTTTGCTTGCAGAATCTGTTTAGATACCCTTTCTTTGTATTTTTGATTGATTTTTCCTTTAAATTGGTACCTTGATCCCTTTTGTTGACATTGAGTCTTAGATAATCATTCCTATCATTTAAGGATTCAATTAAGGCCTCACATCAAGGGATGGTAACTTCTTTCCCCTATTATGTGCTTATTATGTGTTTTTGCATGATTTTGCATGTTTTAAAATTAAGTTTTCCTTTGCTTTTATTCATGTCTAGTCTTTATTTATGTTATTTAATTTTTGAGTAAATCATTCGGAGGCCTTGGATGCCAAGTTGTAATAGATAGGTTTAATTTTGGCAAAAGTGTATTTATTCTAGAAGATGTAATAGTTAGATTATTATTCCGAATTTTTCCCCCTTAGAATGTATTTAGGTTCCCCTCAATGTAATAATTAGGTTTTATATGTTTATTTTGCATGCTTGCATGATTACGTGTTTATTTGCTTTCCTAGGGCCTTGCATTTAGATATTATGCCTATGTGTTATGTGTTTATGTGTTTTATGTATTTATTTGCTTTATTATCATGTCTACATGTTTATTGTGTAAATGTATTGACGTCACCACACTAGTCCAACGCTAGTTGTGGCCTTCTCCTTCGATTTCTCACTAATCCAATGTTAGTGAGAACCTTTTGACAAGGGCTAGTCCAATGCTAGACCCTTAAACGCCGTTCATGCATTAGATACAAATTTCACACACTTTTCACTTTTAGAGTTTTCTTTCCCATTTTGCATGTCACTATTATCCCATCCCGTATGCGAAACATCTCATTTAGTTTTCTTTTTATTAGATTAGTGCATTTAAGGCATTACCCTTTGAAATAGGGAAAAGAGCGAGTATGGCTTCCTAGCCTTAGCACGCTTTTATTTCCTTCTATGAAAAGGAAGATTCAAAGTCACGAATTTAGTCCCCCGCACCCATTATGTTGCATTATTCCTCTTTAGGACATACATGTGCATTATTTTAAATGCTATCAAAATCATTCTTTAAAAAACTCAACTTTCTTCTTCATATTTTAGCAATTCAAAGTTAAAAAACCACTTTTCTTAAAATTGCATCTTTTTGGAAATTTAAGTTCCTTTTTGCATTTAGAATTGATCCTTTCAAAAACCCAACTCCTTTTCTCTGGATACTTTATAAAGATTGCATTTTGAAAACCCTACTTTCCGTTTGTTCGAGTCTCATCATTTACATTTTTTCGTGACCTCCTCGAGGGATCAAAAATGGATGACACAACTAATGTGATCAATTCCAATCACACCTCAAGGAGACATTTTGCCCCTCTCGATTCAACATTAGGTCTAGGTTCTGCATCCATATAGACAACATCCAAATGTGATAAATTTTAAAGTTAGAAATTGGGAAATTTTCAACTAAATCTTGCAACTAGCTTTGGCTAGGTTAGAAGGGTGCCTTAGAGACGAGTTACATCGAATCTTTGCCTTCCCTTCTTTCAACCGTGACCCCCGAACCTTTTTCTCTAGTTTTCAAAGACCTGGAGTCGTCTAAAAGGGTTTTTCTTTGTTTATTTTCATTAATTAAAATCTTTTGGGTGACTTGGTACACCTAAACTCCATACCAAGTGGCGACTCCAAATTTTTTCTAAAAAATCCTTTTCTAGACTTTTGTTTTTGGGTCCAAACCGTCGCATTTCTTTAGTCCCATGACCCCTTTCCCTTTCTTTTTCAAAAAGCAATAAAAATCAAAATCTTTCCCTCTTCACCATTCATTTAATCAAAAAATGGGGCGCGACATACCACCTTAGACTTGGTGGAGTATTTCAATAGTTTAATCACGTACTACACTATTAGTGGTTGCCGTCCACAATTTTAGCTCATGTAGGCCCGAAGCAACATGCAGTTTAAGGTCATGCATTACGGAGCATCTATTTGTTATGACATGTATAACTTCAAGAATTTTCCATTTATAGGACCAACTTTCACACCATCTTTGTCAACCAACTTATACACACCATTTGTATAAATTTCTCGGACAATATATGGGCCATTCTATTTGGAGATAAATTTGTCTTTGGTAGAATGAGTCATGACTATTGGCCTTCGAACAACGAGCACCATGTCACCAACTTGAAAAGAATGGCGACAAACTTTCTTATTGAAAGCTTTAGAGAGGCAAACCTGATAACATTCAAGATTTTGTTGAGCTTCCAATCTCTTTGCATCTAAGGCTTCCAATTCTTCAAGATGCAAATGGGCATTTTCTTCCTCAGTGAGCCCTTCTTGGATAGCAATCCTTAAAGAAGGAATTTGTTGCTCAAGAGGTAAGACAGCTTCTACACCATAAACCAAAGCGTACGGCATTGCCTGCGTTGGAGTTCTATGTGTGCTGCGATAAGCCCATAGAGCTTCTCCTATCCATTCATGCCAGTCTTTCTTTGATCTAGCCACCACATTCTTCAACAAGTTGCAGAGAGTTTTGTTAAATGCTTCAACAAGACTGTTGGCGGGAGCATTATACATGGAGGACTTGCGCTGCTTGAATTTGAATTTCTCACACAACCTATCCATCAAACTGTTAGAGAAAGGTTTCCCATTATTAGTGACAATATAACGGGGAACTCCATAACGGTAAATGATGTTTTCACGAATAAAATTCACTACATCTTCTTTTCTGACTTGTCTAGACAGTACAGCTTCAACCCACTTAGAGAAATAGTCAGTCCCATGCAATATGTATAAGTATTGATCAGATGATTTTGGCAATGGTCTAACAACATCAAGACCCCAAACATCAAATAGAGAGAAAGCAACAGTTGGGTGTAATGGCTCAGGTGGTTGATGGATATAATTTGCATGGAATTAGCAAACTTGACACCTTTGAGCATACTCTATGCTGTCCTTAACCATAGCAGGCCAGTAGTACCCCATTCTTTTGATGCGAAAGTGCAACTTAGGGCCAGATTGGTGAACTCCACATATTCCTGAATATGCTTCTTGTATAACTTGAAATGCCTCCTCTTCTCCCAAGCAACGCAGGAATACACCATCAAAAGACTTTCGGTATAGTGTATCCCTGTACAAAATGAAACGAGGGGCACGACGACGGATGTCAGTTTTTCTACGTTGCTCCTCAAGCAATTTTTCGTACTTGAGATAATCGATGAGGGGCTGTCTCCAATCTTCTTTCTCTACCTCATAAATAGAGACAACATAAGTATTATCTTCTTCACCACCTTCATCATCAAATAATGACAGAACCACCCATTTTTGACATATACAAACTTGTATCTCACGACTTGGCAAGGCAAGTGAAGAGGCAAGTATGGCTAAGGCATTAGCTTGCTTATTTTCTTTTCAAGGGATGTGTTCAATACTTGCACCCCTGAGCCATCTTAAGAGACGCATTGCATATTTGTGATATGGGATTAATTCAGTCTTTCTGACTTCATAACTTCCCAAGAGTTGGTTGACAACTAACTTTGAGTCACCATAAATTTGAAACTCGAGTTGCTTCATGTCAATAGCCATTTCAAGTTCAAGTATAAAAGCTTGATATTTGGCGATATTGTTTGAGCAGTGATGACTCAGGGTGAAGGAATATGGCAAAACTTCTCCATCAAGTGTTACAAATATAGCTCCAGCGCCAGCTCCATGACGGTGAGCAGCACTATCAAAATACATTTTCCATGGGGGTCGAACTTCAATGAGCAGCACATGTTCATCAGGCAAATCATCACATAATTCCCACTTAGCAGGTATTGGATGATCAGCTAGAAAATCCGCCAACATCTGACCTTTGACAACCTTTTGTGGAACATAGATTATTTCTAATTGTTGCAACTGGAGGTACCATCTTGCTAGACGGTCAAATAATACTGGTCTACTCATCATATACTTTATGGGATTTGCCTTGGAAATAAGTCTCACACTATGAATTTGAAAATAATGCTTCAACTTTTGTATTGCAAAAATAAGAGTTAGGCATAATTTCTCAATTGATGAGTAATTTAATTCATTAGGGATCACCATTCTACTCAAATAGTAGAGTGCAACTTCTTTCCCCTCAATATTTTCTTGTGCAAGCAATGCTCCCACTGAACGTTCTTACGGCGGCAATATAGAGGATCAATGGCTTTCCAAAAATAAGTACGGCCAGAACAGGTGGTCTCATGAGAAAAGATTTGATGCTATTGAATGCATTCTTGCATGCCTCATCCCAATGAAATAGTACATTCTTTTTCATCAAACGGCTAAAAGGTTGACATCTTCCAGCTAAATTTGAAATGAACCTTCATATATAGGCTAACTGCCCTTGCAAACTCCTTAGTTTATGGATATTTTAATGTTCAAGCATCCTCGCTATGGCATCAATTTTGGCCTGGTCAATCTCAATACCTTGATGGCGGACAAAAAGGCCAAGAAATTTCGTAGATGTGACTCCAAATGCATATTTGAGGGGATTCATTTTGAGCTGATGCTTTCTCAATCGATCAAAGATTTGTCTTAGATCTTCTAAGTGGTTACTTCTTTTCTTTGATTTAACAACCAAATCATCTACATAACACTCAATATTTTTGTGGAGCATGTCATCGAAAATCTTTTGCATTGCTCTTTGATATGTGGCTCTGGCATTTTTTAGCCCAAAAAGTATTACTTTATAACAATAAATACCTTTAAGTGTGCAAAATGCTGTGAGTTCTTCATGTTTAGGGGCCATGCGAATTTGGTTGTAACTAGAAGAGCCATCCATGAATGACAAGGCTTCATGTCCAGTAGTTGCATCAATCATGAGTTCAGCGATTGGCAGAGGAAAATCATCTTTAGGACAAGCACTGCTAAGATCCCGAAAATCAACACAAATGCGGATTTGTCCATTCTTCTTTTGCACTGGTACAATACTCGAAATCCATGTGCGGTACTTGACTTCATGAATGAACCCAGTTTCGATGAATTTATTGATTTCAACTTCAATCAAGGGAATTAAAGCAGGTCTAAATCGTGATTGTGCTTGCTTCACAGGGCGAACTCCTTTCTTAACCGCTAGGTGGTGGACTGCTACTTTTGGATGTAGATCAGACATTTCTTTGTAACTCCAAGCGAAAACATCTTGATATTCTTGCAAGAGTTCCACATATGCCTTCTCCTCATCAGGACTTAACAAAGCACTTACATATATTGGATGCGGGTCCTGAGGAGTGCCAAGATCGATTTCCTTTAAGATCATCAACTGTGGCCTTGACCCCTTCTTCAAATTCAGGTGGAGCATCCTCAGCATCTTCTACTTCTTCAAAAGAGTCATTATCAATTATGGTTATATGATTGCATGAAGAATACTCTCCTCATCTTCCTCTTTTGGTCTTGTATGCACTATAGTATGCTGCCTGACCTTTAATTCAGTCCTACAGTCTATGACAAGATTAGTGCACCATCTCATTCTTGAAGGAATAATACTGCGATACTTACTTATGTTGTGAGGACAGCCAGAGAGTTCTTCAAATCCTCTCATCATTTTCGTGGCCTTTGATTTAATTTCATTAGAATTTAGAGGCTTTTGTCTTCTTTGTGGTCCCAACCTTTTGAAAATAGACACTCGTGGAGTCTTGCCCCTACTCCTATATGATTTGTCAACTATTTTAGAAGACTTATCCCGAATTATAATGTATTGAATATCAGTTCTATTGATCCTAATATGAACTGGTGCAGGAGGGGAATAACCAAGGTCAGATTTGGAATTCTCAATGGCATGTCCTTTCTCCTTTAACATCTTTTGGGTTGAATTCAATCCATAGGCCATGTCACCCGAAGTTTAATAAGGTAGAGCATTTAATGATGCAGATTTCTTGAAGTCATATCCAACCTTAGTAAGAAGCTTGTAACCAATAGGATCAAAACCTTCCTTGGTTCTTGACTTCGACAGCACGTCTTACTTATTCTCAACCACCTTATTAGGATGATCAAATTCTTCAAGTGGAAATGACGGTATCTCCATAGCATCAAATTTAGTGACAGGAAGAGTTAATCCCTCCAGAGCTTTATGCTAAACGAAATATAATTGTTCTTGCTCCAATTTTGACTTGGGAGGGTAATAAAAGACGATTGAGTCATTCTTTGACAACAAAATATCAGATTTGGGGACTAGCACATTCTTTCCTTTTGTGTTTGATGATTCGGGATTTTGTGTCTCAACCATAGATGGAGATTGTTCAGATTCATCCTTTACATTATTTTTCTTGATTTAAAATTTGCATCGGCTATATGCACTTCTGCTTCAGTGAAGGGATTGTCATCAGCCCTTACAATCTTTTTCACTCCATTTCGACAATACTTAAAACATTGATGAAGAGTTGAAAGTATGACCCCATTCTTATGAATCCAAAGTCTTTCCAATAGTATATTATATGTCGTTTTAGCATCTATTACATATAATAATGCTCAAAACGACATATCATTAATGATTATTTCCAAAATTAATGATTCAATAGCTCTTTGGCCTCCTTGATTGAAATCTTGGATCATCAGTTGGCTGTTGGATAATTCCTTAATGGGAATGCCAAGTTCCTTTAAAATTCTAAGTGGCAAGATGTTAACTGCAGAGCCTCCATCTATCAAGATCCTACTCACCTTTTATTCTCTAGCATACCCGGTCACAAACAAAGGATGGTTATGTGATGTAGTTCCAAGTAGCAAGTTCTCGTCTGTGAACGTGATATTCATGACTTTCACCTCTTCATTGCCATCAAGTGTACAAGTTTTTCCAACTAGAGATTCATTAGAATTATTTCTTGGTGCATCAATATCTCCTATTTGTATTGCGTGACACGAGACAACATCAAAGTCAAAGAATTTTCTTGGCATGAATTCTTTTAAGGTGATAGGAACCCGTGGCTTTTGCTTGAAAGTGTGGGTTTCGTGAAAATTGAGGACATTATCATCTTTTCCCACATTATTTTCTTTCTTCTTCCAAACCACTCTATTTCTTGCTAAAACCTTGTTCGTCTTATGAGACAGGCGGGTGTTTCGCCTTCTTCTTCATGTGACTAAAGTCCACCCTTCATCATCTACTTCTACTTGTGTGGATTTCAGATCTTCATGTTCATGCTTTTGAGCCACTAGAGGGACAATCTCTTGTTGAATTTCTACAGATTCAAAGGATCCAAAATTGAATAGTTGATAGTGCAAGAGCTGTGGCTTCTCTAATTTCATTGGCAAGCTTTCCAACTTCTATGGATTGGAATGAATCAATAGTAGTCTGGCTTGTGCTCGCCTTGTCTTCTTCAAGAAGAATTTTTCCTTGCCTAACCAACTCCACCACTTTGTCTTTAAAAACAAAACACTTCTGAATGGGATACTCGATTAAGCGATGATATTTACAATAATTCGGATCATCAGTGCTCCCAGATTCATTTGGCCATTTCATCTCAGGAAGTGTAATCAAATTCGTACTCAACAGGTCATCAAATATACCAGGAACGTCAGAATCAAGAAAAGGGTACTCTTTTTCTTGCATCTCCTTAAGAGTTGGTTTTCTCCTTTCTTGCTCTTGACGGATATTGAGTTTCTTGTCTTGCTTCTTAACAATTTTAGAAATAAATTTGAAAGGTACTGCACTTGCTGTCATGGTCTCCTTCTTCTCACTTTTAACAAGAGGCTTGCCCCCTCTTCTTATATCTTACTTGTCTCTATGCTTGCGTAGGTTAGGAACTGGCAGTTCTTGCTCATCTAGATTGATTTCTAGGTTGTGGGCTTTTGTGAACAATTCACCAAAAGTTTCTGATTGGATGTCTTGCAAATGTATCTGAGTCCCCAATGCATACCTTGAATACACATCTCAATGATGGAAGACTCAGAAATTCAATCTCGACAATTCAAACTTAAGGTCCTTCAATGGTCGATAAAGTCAACCACATGCTCATCCTTCCATTGGTGCGTATTTGAGAGTTTCGTCATGCTGATAGTTCTTTTTGTGGTGTAGAAGAGGTTAAGAAACTCTTGTTCCAATTGCTCCCAACTATCAATAATATCGGATTCTAGTTTCGTGTACCAATCAAAAGCATTGTCTTTCAATGAGCGAATGAATTTTTTGATCAGCAAATCACCATCAGTACCAGCATTGCTACAAGTTTCCACAAAATGAGCAACGTAGTGTTTGGGGTTGTCTTTGCCATCGAACTGTTGAAATTTCGGGGGTTGATATCTGACAGGCATGTTCAAGTTATCAATTCTTACAGTGTAGGGCTTGGCGTAACCACTATACATTGTGGTACTTCCGCCGATCTTATTTTTGATTGTGCCCTCAATGAATTCTTTCAGGATGTAAACATGAATGGTCCCATCAGGAGAGACAAAAAACTCTTTTGTCGCATGCAACTTTGCATCATCCTTCCTTCTCCCTTGATGATGAATCACCTTCGTCTTGCGCCTTGGATTTCTATTTGAATGTGTTAAGGCTATTTTCACCCATGTTTTGAACCATAGCCATTAGTTTAGCTATCTTTGCGGCTTGATTCTGTGCATGAACAGCTAGCCCTTCGACAATTTTAGCGAGACTTGAAATCTAGTCCTCCATAGTTGTAGTATTAGTCATCATGACAGACATCATCACAGAAGTAGCTGAATCGCCTGAACTATTAGTGGATTCGGTATAGACTCCCTTATTGTTGGGAAAAACTTCAAGACTTTTCCTTTTAGTAGCAGCGTCCGCAATAATCTTTTCAGCTAAGGATTTAGTCGTGCTTCTTATCATAGGCGCAGCATACTGCACCTCTTGAGTTACAGGAACAACAATAGTTGAGTGTTTGAAACTCAATTTCTTTGACTCCAATGATTCTTGAAATTAGTAACTCGTTGGAAGAAAAGAGATGAGAAGCAGAGATGGTCCCACCAGGTGTGCCAGAAATTTGTAAGCGCAAATTTCGTTGCCTAAAACAAAAGACAAGAAAACTTGTGCAAATACAAAATATATTGAATTAAAATGAAAAGGATTACAATCTCTGAAAATTCTTAGATCAAGAAATTAGTCCTCTGATTCTTCTCTTCAAATAATCTTGGTCGAAGGGTTGATGTGGCTTGTTCTCCGATCAAGAAAGATGTTTCCAATTTAAGCGTAAAAAACGGATGATTTGATGATGAAGTTGAACACTTAAATCTTCAATCTCCAACCCTTCAATACAAACGGAAGGATTTGTTTTGTTTTGATTTGATTTGGATTTAAATTTAAGAGAAGAAACTCTTCAGAGTTGGACAGAGTTTCTCCGGGATGTACGATTTTTCAATGTTCCTTTGACTTGAAGGAAGACCTTTATTTATAGCCAAAATATGGAAGCTTGGTTTTCAAGAAAAGCCTATAGAGCCTTTTTGCATTTGGATAACTTGTAACTCAAGAAACCCATTAAATTTGGACTTTAGTAATAGATCGGCCCCTATAATCTATCGTTGATTAATTAATCCACTTTAGTTCAAATGAAAATCATGAGTTTAACTTAATTTAACGGCCCATGTAATATTAGCCCAATTTGTGAGTCCAAACATAATGGACTTCCATAATTTAATTTAATTTAATCAAGATTAATTTAATTTATTTAATCTTGACCAAATAAATTAAATATATTTCCTTTGTTTACAATCATATTAACAAATTTCTCTAATTTCATACAACTCTACATAATAATGTTTAAAGAAACCAAAAGAGAATCAAAATCAGTTGCCACTTCCAACTTGGGAGACTTTTTGCTGACAATGAACAATTCATATATCACTCTGGAACCTCTAATACAGAAACCTGACTGGGAGGACAAGAGTTCAAGCAACTGTATATCGAACAACGGAACTCCAAGGAGTTAGGAGATGTTGGAATAACATCAACCCACTCTTTGTCAACTTTCTGTGTATGTGCATTGGCCTTTGGGACAGCTTCAAAACGCAAATTATTCGTCTGCTTCGTTAACTTTTTCATAAATTTTATTGAAAATACCATGTTAAGATTTTCCTCTGTTCGGTCCATAGCCTCTGAGAGTTCGAGTCCAGCGTTTGCTTTGCGTGAATCAACAAGTCCGAGTAGTGTTAGTCTCCGAGTATCCCTAACTCTGTAATCACAAACCTGTAACAGCATCCCAGGGTAGTAAATCAATGTCGATTACACATGCAAATTCAACACAGAAATTTGAACCTGTGTTGGCTTGGAAATAAGGGATGGCTTAGTTACAGCCAAAATAATCCGATGGTTCAGGTTCAGATCCATTTCTAGAACACTTTGTATTACAAAGAAAGGAAGCCGTAACAAAGCAGATATTACAAGTGACTAGGACAAGAAATGCTGCTTTCAGCTACTTTGCCACATTTTGGAAACCCCAATTTGTATTTAGAAGTCTTTTTCTGATTAGCTTCACCAGCAGAAGCTAGAAAACTGGGAAGTGATGCACAAAGATGCAGACTACTAACACCTAAAGCAGATGCTAATATTACAAGCATATGTTGCAGACCTTCATCAATTCTATTTTGAACAACTAGCAAGACTATACAAGTTTCTTGAGTTCTATTTAAAACTGTTAGTTTTTCTCATCATGTGGGTTCATGCATTTGTGGTTAATTATATGATTACTAAAGCAGATGCTCGTATTACAAGCATATGTTTCAGATCATCATAAATTCTGTTTTGAACATTTAGCGAGACTATACAAGTTCCTGAGTTCTATTTACAACTGTTAGTTTTTTCATCCTCTGAGTTCATGCATTTGTGGGAATATGACTGCAGTATCTCAATTGTCAGACCATAAAAGCAAAAAATGCAGAACCTTTTATTATGAAATATCTGACCTGAATATAATCCACACCAAGTGTCCTAAGATGATTCAACAAGTTATTGGATGAAAGTAAGCTAATCACTCCTCCAGATCCGACTGGTGTTTGGAGTATCTCCCATGGTGATTCCATCAAAATCTTAAGCTTTTTTGGTTCCTCAACAGGAACACTAACAACTGGAAGCTTCTCTTCTTCAAAGAACCAAACCTACAAATAGTTTCAAATGATAAGAGCAAGTGCATGATAAGCCAAGAATTTGAAGCAGATGTAGTGAACAGGATCTAGACATTTTTACATCCTCAGAACTACTTAACTAAAACATAGTAGTAATAGAATTGCTAAATAAGATTGTGCTGATTCAGAGTAATAGCATGTTCCTGAATCATATTTTTTAACAATGTCTAAGATTCCAGTTCTCTAAAATTATATTTCCAACACTGTATTGGAGTTCAAGACAGATTCCTGAAAGGATCAGCTCTTCAGTGTTTACTTTCCCCATTTGACTGAAAAAGCACAAATGGAATTAGCAAGCTGCATCAAGTCAACAAATCAAAA
Organism: Gardenia jasminoides; assembly: GCA_013103745.1. Classification (NCBI taxonomy): domain Eukaryota; kingdom Viridiplantae; phylum Streptophyta; class Magnoliopsida; order Gentianales; family Rubiaceae; genus Gardenia; species Gardenia jasminoides. Next base: position 20,414,821 of record CM023095.1, read on the forward strand.
GGCATCAAAATGAAATTGTCATCCTGTCAAAGGATAAAAAGAAGGACCTTCCTGGCTTTTTAATATGAAGATCAGTCCAATTTAAGAAAATATGGTCACCTAAAGAACAACTTAAGTTCTTAAATCCCTGCATTAATATTCTGTAAGAACACAAAAAGCTATTCCAAATATATTTGCAGATCACTAGAAAATGTTTTTACTTCCTCTTATACATTATCTTTCTTCACACTGCTTCTAAGAGAAATATGACATACTAGTTCATAAAATTAAAAAAGTCATCAATAAAAAAGAAAGTTCAAACCAACGCAGGCAACTATGACTGAAAAAATGCTGTAGTTTGATCAAATGCTACATGTGACGTGCGAGCCTTTAGCATTTACTTAGAGAAAGTCAATGAGAATATAGAAGATGGTAGAATGTCATTGAACACAGGATATCGCCCAGCTTCATCAGCCTGAGTAGTTAATTTAAAAAATAATGCCAGACTATCATTAAAAGGAATAATGCACCTTATCAGGGTCGAAATCAAAGTGGCTATAATCTGAAAAGAGTTCCTGAAGAGAACCAATTGAATGGGCTGGACAAACCAATACCAGCGGCACAGAAGGGCGCAATTCTTTCTGCAATTAAAAGATATACGAGTCAGATTATGCTGTATAATGGTGCTTCCATCATGCTGTATAAAGGTACTTCCAAAAATTTTCTTCTCCGAAATTAGATGGGATCAGAGGAAATTTAGCATCCAATAATAAGTGTGACACTAGCATTTTCAGAGTTTCAGTCATATATTAGAAACAAGCATTATTTCAAAGAAATAAAACAGACACTTTTATAATTTCATCCAGACTTGAACACAATCATCTAGTGACGAAAACCTAATTTAGCAAAACATTTTTAACAGGAAGGACAGAACCCAAATATATACCCAGAAAAATTTATAAGCCTACAAGATGATCTCTTTTAACATACTTCAAAAGAATACCAGTGCAGCATACAGATCATGAATTTACCAAAACTTTTTACAAGGAAGGACAGGACCCAATTATACATCCAGAAAAATTTATAAGCCTATGAGATGATCTCTTTTAACATACTTCAAAAGAATGTCAGTGCAGCATACAAAGAATCATCTGCAGATAGACAGTTTAGCATTCTGAATGTCGACAGTGTACAGATAGTCACATCTGATAAACAGTTCAGCATACTGAATGTCTTCTATATTCACCCAAACTAACAAAAGTTCGTCAAATTTGACTGCTATCACAACAGATCACCTTCACTAATTGTTGGCTGTCACTCATTAGTGCCTCCATGAGCAAACAGTTCATTCCTTCACTTCCCTCAGAATCAGCTGCACACAGATTAGAGCTCCTAGCCTCTTGACTGTCTTCCAAGAGCAAAACAACAGCAACCTTGCCTTGAGACATAAGGTATAGGCCCTTCTCTTGAAATTTTGAATATACGTCTGACTGCCCCTTAATTTTTGCAGAGAAACATTTTCCCAAACTCTCTAATGGACTTTTTATTTGCATATCGCTGAGAAAATTAATTTCATGCAAAAGAAGTCAACATAAGCATAAATCAGATCCAAAAAGAATCTGCTCCTGGCACCTTGAGGGGTGCATGGAGGCAAGGGGAGGAAAATAATGTATAAAACATACAAAATGTGTAAGAATTACATTTTCAAGCCAATTGGAAAAGGTGAAAATGGGACTAATCACCAACTTATGTTTTATTCAACCGCATTCAAAAAAAATAATAATAAAATAAGGACTGTAGAGGGTTCCACCTACAGTCCTTATTTCTTCTATCTCACAAGTCACACACATTACTGAAGTTCTGCTAAATCCATCCAGCTTTGGCAGAAAGAATGCACCAGAATTAAAGCACTAAATTAATTAAATGGTTAAAGTGCTGTGGTAAGGAAAAGCAAGTCAACTCCAAAGCTTAATTTAAAAGCCATATTTAAAATCACCTCCTTTGTTACAGGAATTAAAAAAAAAAAGCCATATTTAAAATCACCTCCTTTGTCACAGGGCAACAGGAAAGAGAAAGTTCCAGCATGCTCACACCACTAGCTTGATAAAGTGGTAGAGCCGGCTACAAATAGTGAAAGATTAGTGGTTCAGACATTGCGTATCTATGGGTGCAATTCTTAAGCATTTGATCTACTAGGAAAAAGGACTGCAAATCAAACAATTCTTTATGACTTCCGTATGAAAAAGTACAAAACAGATTTTCACACTTCCACACTTTCAAGCGATTAGGAGTTATGGTGACAAAGCCTGATAGCAAAGTCACATAACATAAGCTGTTTTGAAACATACAAGTATGTTCAACAGCACCACAATGTGCAAGATGTTCCCAGGCCTCAATCTTTAGAAACCACAGTAATGTGTTTAATTGGATTGGACTGAAGTCATGTCTGTTGATCCTCACAAGAATCAAAACCAAATTACATTTAATATAGCTTAAGAATTACCTCAGAGTGTTCATCTCAATATTCCATAATGCCTTTTGAAGCAATTTAGAATTTACAGTGACTATCTGATCAGCAAGTATTCTTCCTTGCAATTTTCCCCCATGTTTAAACCCATCAAAAACATGCTGCTGCTCCAGTTCACAAAGTTTCTTCTTGGCTGCTATGACACATTTTCGAAATTTTTTCCTTTCTTTCCACTCCTGGAATCCACGAAGAACATGACGAAGTCATAAAATCTAGACCTGCATCAAGAGTTCTCATATATGGAACTGGAATTTATCAAGGTAAAGTACAAGTCAACTTTCACTGATTCAACTAAACAAACCAGTGGACGTGCTCAGTAGTTCCTATAGTATAGGTTATAACGAATTACCTTTTGCAACTATAATTGTAGTGAAAAGAAAAACTAGCCTGAGAGCACAACTTAGAAATTAAATTGATAACAAATAAGCTTAACAAAAGTTTGTGCAGTTCAGTGTGCAAAAAAGGCCGGCATCTAACAGGCATAGGGAGATACTCAAACTGCAGCACAAAAGAAAGGCAAGAACATGAATTATGTTTCACAAGCAAATGGATGCTGTACAATACAATGTAGCAGAGTAGAAGTAACAACATCACAACTCTAAGAAGAGCCGCAACAAAATACATTTAGAACTGAACACATGTCAGAGGCTCAAAATCAACCATAAGTGAGAGTTGCTACTGAGACAAAGTACACATTAGGATTAGGGTCAAACAGTATGCAATCACCGGCTCATACATTGAGGATAGATATTAAAAAGATCATTTAGAAATAGATAAAGACCCAGTAAGACGATGACAAAATGAATATTCTTCCACACTGGAAAAGTGGACAGTAACAGCACACAGATGCAGGAGTCCAAAGAAAGAATGGAAACTCAAATAGAATGAACAAATTTATAAAATGACTGATCCAATGATCATAAACAACACTCTTGCATTTTAGATATAAAATCAATTAAAACAAACATTTAGATAGAAAAAGAGTATGCCTCACAAGCTGGCGCCTTTCTTTCTTGGACCTCACATCAGAGCGCATATTTAACTCGAGAAGCCCCTTCGGAGGTGTAATCAGCATCTCTCTCTTGCTTACATCAACATCTGGAACAATTGCTTCAACAAATGGAATCCACACGAGACTGCAAGAATCACCTACTTCCTGTTTAGGTTTTCCAGTTTGATTAGATATGTCTACAGATGAACTCAGTTGGACATGTAGAAGGTCACTTGCTCCACTATTGTAAACACTAACAACAGTTCCAACTGGCTCCCAGGTATCCTGAAACAGACAACATGCAATGAAATGCTACAGACATCAATGAATTAGAGTAAACAGAATAAAACTATGATTCTCTTTGAGAAACTTCTATACACAACTGTTTACCACTTCTGATACAGAACACATAGTAAAACATGCTCCTACATTTGAGATGGTAGTGCAAGTGCAGCACCAACATGTTTAAAATGAGGTTAGTACCTGTTTAATGATAAGTAAATAGAATTTTGATACTAATGACCAGCAGTCATTTGAGACTTCAGGAATACGTGTCAAAGAGGCAAGCTAAACACAGAATAATTTGTTTGTGTTTGCTTAAAATCAGCTGCTAATAGTTGTTTTCTAGACTCAGTTGTTTATAGCTGTTTCAGTTTAACTTTTCTGTCAAAGTCATTTTAGGCCTACAAATCCACTAACTATAAGCAGCCCTTTAAGTACTTTTGAAAACAGCTTTTAGCTTCTCAAAACTTTGACACATAAACATGTCTTCAATTCGTCAAATATCTATATTCAGAATCACTTTCCCATGGTCAGCTTAGAAGAGCCAGGAACTAACAAAAATATCCCTCAGTATTGGATCTCTAGTTGCAGGATTACAAACTGTGGAGCAACCTTAAGGATAACTTTCATGCCAACAAGGTCATGAGTATAAAACTCCCCTTCCTCCAACGCTGGTCTATCTTCTTCAGATACCAGTATAGTTGACCCAACAAGTTTCAGAGCCTGAAAAGGAAGGAAGTACATATTAAGTTAAATAGCATGATTACTGCAAGATCGTCCAATAAATTAATATTTGCTTAATCCAACACCAGAGAAAGTTAATCTCTAAAGTGTACAAAATGTGTTAACCAGAAACATTCCCTTCATTTGAGCCATAATAGGTCTTACTAGCAATCAAGAGAGTGTTAGTAGTATATAATAGCAAACACATTGGAAATATCTGCATTGCAACATTTTTTAAGGAATAGAACAATGCCAAGAATACCTGATCAACAGAGTCAATTTCCTTGAATTTAAGTATCCAAGCCTGTCCTGAGTGTCCTCTCCCCTCGACCAGTTGAATTTCTTGAATCGTTTCCCTCCCAGAAACTTGCTGCCTTAGCCATCGCCTCCCCGGCTAATAAGGAACATAGACCACCAAATTAGAAAGCATGAAGCACTTCAAAATGGAAGATTCAAAAATTAATTGCAGATTCATATTTCTATTTTTTTAGTACCTTGGAAAATCGCAGATCAGGAAAGTCAGTGCTTGGGTTTACTCGCACCTCCCCTTGAAGCCCATGCACACTACATATGTACCCGATGTCAACTAATTCTGATTCAGTTGGAGTTGTTTCAACAACCTCCTGTGTAGCTGTGGCTAACTCATTTCACAAGATTGCATTAGTTCTAAGCTTTCAGTAGCTATGCAAATCTACCAGAAAAGTATAAACAAGCAAAGAACAAGCATTTACTACTGCACCAAGAACTTAAAATAACATGTGGCATCAGTTTGAGAATCATATTAGAATGTCAAAGCTTTCATGGAGCCAATGCATGAGATATAGAGAAAAGATCATAGTGGCGAAAAAAGAAAGAAAGATTTATCTGAGAAATCACAATGAATGCAAACATGAACTCGGTTTAATGTCATATCCAATAACCATATGCTCATAAGTATGAATTGAAACCATAGCACATCTATCAATGAATTGACAAAACTGCAATTCAACGTCACTTAGAGGACACCATATTTTATGGATGAATCTCGAGTTTCCTGCCAAACATGTGGTCAAGGGGAAATTGCTCATGAAATTGTTCAGGCCACTAAATTATGAAGTAAAATAACAAACTCAGTAAGGATACCCAACATGAAAGTGAAAAGGGTGATTAAAAGATTAACAATAAGTAAATTTAGATTGAATTTCTCCTAACTGAAGAGTGTGAAGAAAGCAAAAATGACCTACAAACTAAAACCAGTAATTTTATTTCTTCTTTCTTTATGATTACTCTGAACTAATGCTTCCTTGAATCACAATCAGCAACACAATGGAGCTTGGCCTACAGGCTGATCACGCTATACTTAGGACATTTCAAAATAGTTCAGCTAATTTTAAGTACTCTAATTTCTGCTGCTAGCTATACAATAACAACAACAGCAGATTTCCCCGAATTGATCAAAATATTCAGAGAACGAAGAGGAAAATCGTCTCCATTTCTAACCAAATTGATGCCTTATCAGTCCCATTTCACAGGGAAATTTACTAAATTGGGACAAATAGACTCTCTTTCAAACATTATTTGAATATAACTGTTCAGCGGGGAAAACCAGTCAAAGAATCACTGTGCAAAAACAACTATAGTGCACTGGCAAAAATTCTCAAAACATGGAAAGCCCATGTAAAAAACAATAAAAATGATTAAAACAAGGTTCGCTAATATTATCATCTTCCACAAACAAACAAATAAACAAGAAAAGGGAACAGAGAGCATAATACTTAAAGAATATAAGCAACTCACAAAGGAAAAACCTCCAAAAATAAAGGAATGATTGAAACTTTATGGTTATAGCATTACCTGTGCAGTGAAGTGAGGGGAGCGTATGTAGATGAACACACAAAGAACTGAGGGGAAATTTAGCCGGAAAAGGAGAAGGGGAAACTGTTTTAGTTCGTTGGTTTCTAAAGAGAAGTGCAAATTTCTGAGAAGGGAAAGGATGTGGGGAGAAGGGAAAGTTTGAAGAACAGAGGAGAGAAGAAGAGCTCTGCATGGTGTCTCTGATGAAACGCTTAGAGCAGAATTGGAGAATACCGGGTAGACTTGAAAGGATGCTGGTGAAGAGGTGATAAACTAATTGTACAACGTTCAATGCTCGAGGTACAACTAATGATGCATCACCTTACTCCAGTAGTTGTTGTAGTCGGTGATAAAAAATCTTCTGATATAAGCTGCCAAGAAAAAATAAAAAAAAACCTTCGAATACATATTTTTTTCCCCTACGGTGCAAGGTTTTGAAATTGACTAAAATGGTGATTGGGTGAAGAGTTATTTGTTCAATCATTAGACTAACGATTAATATTACACAATTTATTCACTTCTTTCAGATTCTTTTCTACTTTGTTTAAATCCTTTTTTATAATAGGGAGATGCAAGATTTAAAAAGTTTAAAAGGCGAAAGGAGGATGTGCGAGTAAAAACTGGTGGAGCGAGTTTCTTACCTACAAACACAACTAAAACCAACGGCACTAGTAGTTTTATTCCCTAGGATGATTTCGATGCTTAAATTAGTGAAAAGACAAATAAGAACTCTCTTACCCTTCTTTGTGAGAATGGAATGTATTTATAATTCAAGGAATTAGTATGAATTGTAAAAAATCGGGATAAATGGATAGTCATGAGAGGATAGTAAGTCAAGACATGTGATTTCTAACCATTATCACATCAAACGGTGAGGTCATGCATAGTATGGATAATGTCAATTAACGACCACATCTGAAGCATTTACTAACTGAGATGATAGTCAAGACTCCACATAGAGGATTGAAATCTAAATTGTTTCTAATCACTATCGCATCAGGCGGTAGGGGTTATATGCCAAGGTAGTAGTTAAGGCCCCACATAGAGAACTTAAATCCAAGTTCTTATGATTTCTAACCATTATCACATCAGGCGGTGGGGGTCATACGCCAATGTGGTAGTTAGGGCCCTATATAGAGGATTGAAATCTGAGAGAAATTCCCAAATTTATGATAGAATTTAAAATTTTTCTGCAAAAGGGGTGATTTGTTTGTAGATTCCCAACCAGTGATGTTCACATTCAGGAAATGCGAGTTCAACTTAGATCGTATTTCCTGAATGGGAGCTCATTGGATATTGAAATTTAAAAAAAATGTTAATTCTCTAATACTCGCATTCAAGAAATGCGAGTTCAATTTATATCGCATTTTCCAAATGCGAGGTCACACATCTTATTTGTAATGCGAGCAACTAGAGCTTGCATTCTGGGGAATTAAACATTAAAATTCTCCTATAGCTCGCATTTCAAGAATGCGAGGACATGCATCCAAGAAACTGGCTATGCTTACCTCGGCACATTCAATTGTTATCTCCAAAAAAAAAAAAAAGCTAAATTTTGTAAGCAAAAAATGAATAGTAGATGAAGGACATTGGTGGGACGATTTAATTATTGTTTATCCCATTTTTTACCTTGGGAGAGTAAATTTAATCTCATTCCAACATTGCCTTTTATTGTCTTACTCCTTTTATTATCTTACTTATTACTAGAAGTGGGTCTATTAAGCAAAAAAATAAAAAAAAAGAAACTTTCTCATGATTAGCAAAATATAAAATATGTTGTATACTAAGATAAAGCATACATTGCAAGTTCCAAAGATAAAGCATTTCTCTATTGTAAAGTGTTTTGAGTTAATTCAAAAATTTTTATAAATCATTTACATATTTTTGTATTTTCTTTTTTTGTGTGGAAGGACTAAAAACCAAAAAGATACAACTTGCCAAAAATTATATATGAATTTCATTTATATTATCCTTAAACCAGTGCACAAAGGTATGATAATGATTATGAATTTTTGCAACTTATATTTAAGAGTATTGTAAATGACTCATAATTTTAAGTAAATCACTAACAATTTCTACAATAAGGGCGGTTTGTTTGTAAGCGATATTCATTGAATGCGAGGTCAGTGCCAAAAAAAAAATCCTTATTTACAAATACTTCATGGGATTTGCAAATACATTGCATTTGGTGAATGCACGTTCATTAATTGCATTCAGAAAATGCGAACTCATGGAGCTCGCATCCACGATCTTGCATTTACTCAATCTGATATTTTTATCTCGCATTTTAACTATGAATTTTTGCAAGTTAAATTAAGGAGTATTATATAGGTTTGTCACAAATTTAAGTAATTTAATATAAGTTATCCGAACCGGTGATATAAAAATAGTAAAGAGTGTTTCAATCTCATTGGCAACGTATGAAGTACATCCATCTATTTAAAAAAAATAAGAGAAAATCTGGGTAATATATGGTAATTAAGAAATCAGGAGAAAAGGATAAATGTGGAACGAAATTACCTCCAGATTGTTGTCCCCTTTTTTGGACAATAAATGAAAAACTTGTCCCAAAAAAAAAAAAATTGGCCAATAGAATTTAAATATCTTGTATATTGTCATCATCAATTGCCCTAACCTTTTTATTACATTTGTCTCTTTGCAATTGAAATCAGAAATTTCAAACACTCTCTTTAGTCCAAATTAAGATGTCAGAATTGTTCAGAAACCCTAGATTGCCAAGGCACTAAACAACTCATGTGGTTATTTTTTTGTATCAAATTCACATTGACCTTGAATCCAACATTAAAGTAATATTAAAGATGTTGTGATGCATTAACTAAAAAATTATTTGTAAAAGGGAGTTACGGCTTGTACTCTAGGAATAGAATTTCGAGATACCTAACCCTTGCTTTTGCTGGAGTGGATGCTAAGGTAAATATAGAATCTCTTTACATTTTGCCATATTATGGAAACATAGAATTGCACGCTTCGAAAACAAAGAATTTGAATTTATGAAAAAAAAAATCAATCAGTACTAGGTTCAATGTCCTCCAAGATGTCTACTAGTGCCACAATCTCTACGTTTATGCACTTTACCTCTTCGACATGGCAGGTTTGGCACAACCGGAGTCACTTGAGTCATCTATGATTCAAGTGTCGTATACTGATCATGTACAACATTAGTGCATTCATGTTCTTCAGCACCTCCGTCCCGCTGCCCGGAAGTTCCAAGGCCTATGTTCTCCCAGGATGTAAATTCTTAAAACATCACCGGTGACCTAGATGTTGTACCCTCGTGCATGATCTGTGACTGAGATGTGAGTAGATTAAATGTATCAAAGCAGTGCTCGGTAGCCTGTGAACTTCCATCAACGCCAGTTTGAATGATGGGCTCCGGTGATTGCACCCTACGATGACGGCCATAACCATGTTGGCCTCTACCGACATTCCGAGGAGTTCGCTCAACACAACATGAGTCAAGATGTCGTGGAATGTATTGTGGTATAGGCGGAGGGCGAAGTGCAAGCCGCCGTGCCTTTCTAACATGTTGTAAACTTGTGGATGCAAACTCCATTATTGCACCCAAATAACCCCTGTGCTGACCGTCCCATAGTACCTCATAGTCCAATGCCATATAGTGAAGGCGCGACATAGTATCCATCTGTATAGTAAATAACAAAAGAAATGAGTAATAAGGCCTTATCACGAAATTGACTAACAGGACATGTATGTCGAGGAATAGTAGGTGGTCACAACTTATAAGATGTGCTGTCTTGGCAGTATCGCTTTGAAAGCCCTCTGCAAAAAAAGGATATCTACTCGGGTTTGAGACATAGAGGACTGTCCGCTCTCGATACCACTGATATTACTCATCAGATGGATATATAGAATTGTCAACTGCAATGCCCTCTTGCACCTCTGCAAGCTGATTGGTCCAAACGTCAATGGAATGTCTATGTGTAGTAACCCAGTCATGATTCTTCCTACCACGACGACCCAATCGATGTAGAGTTGCGTTATTTTTGACAGTCTAGGGTTGAGTACGAGTTGATAAAATCCAAACTATCGCATTACTCGGTGAGGGAGATGAGCTTCAACGATCTCCCAGTAGATGATGTACGTGACTGACATCCAAATGTCATGACCTGAGGTACAATACTCAGGAAGAGAAGCAAGAACCTCCTATATATTTGCCAAATGAACTGCAAAAATAGAATAAACTTCATAACACAGTTTTTAAAAATTTCGACAAAGTCTCCCCTATAAATGGTTCAAAACTCCTTGCCAGCAAATCCATTTTTCAACAACCGTAGGCCAGTGGCACAGTAATGAAATTTGACACATATTTTACTCATGTCCTGTACATAGATAACTTATACAAAGAAAAATTTTTATGACTAGTGCAAAGAATATCTCATCATGCAGTAGACCAGTCAATTGATCTCTAAAAACTGGCAAGACATGTCATGCAATCCTATGTAAGTCGAAATCAACATTCCATCTGAAAAAAAAGAGACATTATCGCGATTAGTAAATGACCAATAGAATCATAGATTTGAATTACAAGTACAACAAATAGTACTCTACTGACCTCCATATGACTGGGATAGTGATCTAATGGCTGCACTCGATCAGGGCGCATAGTCAGATTCGTTCCCACACCCATATCTGCAAATTTCATTTTTTCAATTATGCCAGCATATTAATATAATCTTAAGAACATTCATTTTATAGAATATATTATACCTATAGAAGTATCAATGGATCTAAGATCTCGGAAGTATTAGGATTTGTGGCATTACATAGAAATCGATAGAGTGTAGCTAAAATCGTACTTCCCCAACTGTATTGGCCTACGATCTCCAAATCCCGTAACAGTGGAAGGTACATCAAGAGAACTTTATTCCCAAATTGATTCGATAGTAGGTGACTGCCCAATAGTAATATGAGGTAGATACGTGCCCTCTGCCTACATAAATTGTTAGTAGTATCATCTGACAATCTCGTATTTAGTGCTGTAGACAAACATCCCAATTTTAAATATTCCCGATTAAAGTCAGTCGGCACGAGGTAAAAATCGATAAACTCCTCACATTTAGATCCCTACTCTTCAAAAGTGTGAGATCATCCATACCTATAATTGGAGGGACATCAATGCATAGTCCCCATATAACCTCTGCATCCTGTAAGGTCGCCGTAACCTCTCCGACGGGGAGATAAAATGCACCTATCTACTAAACTGGTAATCAGAGCATGATCCACAGTCATGTAACCATAGTCAAGTGCCCCATCAAATTCTGCCAATCGGATGTACTGGCACACCTACTCAAGTATCAATGTATGGTCCCAAAAATCCTTATCACACCATCAGACACCGAGCTGATCTCCTGTAATATGCCAATGGAATATAGAATGTGCTCAGTGCGTAGTCCTTACCGCAATAATATCATGTACATACGAACCGGGGTGCATATCTGATTGGAGTGGAATATCAGCCATAATGAGCTAAATCTATACATTCAACATTATAAGTACTTCGCAATATACAATTGTTCTCATAAGAATAATTACAAAAAATCAAGCTCACAGAATACTAGCAACTACTATTATAAAAATATTATACTTAATAATATAAATACATTGTGCATCACACTAAGTTAAGAAAATAACAAAGAGAGAGAATTTTACATTGTACATTATATCATTTTGTAAAATTTTAACAGCATAAATTTAGCAAATTGAATAATCACGGCCTATAATTTGGACAATTCCTCCTATTATGACCCGTTTCATGACAATTTGTACATCTTCTCGGTTCTTGCGGGTCTCTCTCATCCATCTCATTCTGAATTCTTTTAGAGCACACCTGTCATGCCCTTCGTATAATGTATCTGCCACTATCTGCTTGCAACTCCCATTCACGATCCACCCAGTCATCCAGATGTGATAAAAAGGTTGAACTTTTCAGAATATTGCATGAACCACCTTTGTTTCGTGAATTGCGGATCCATATGTCTACTTGGGTTATCCCCTCGGTGTCTACACACTGTCAGAACGTGAGAGCATGGAAACCTATACATCTGCCACTTTTCGCGTGAGCAGGTATTCTCGAAATACTTAACAGTCTATGCATTACCCCCTTTGCCATCTATACGTCAGCCTGTCACAATTTTGTATACCCCTGTAGGTCCATGAAACTCCAGGAGCCTATACAATCCCGCTTTCTGGTCAACAGCGTTAAAGCGCCGCCATATCCTTGGAGGAAAATTATGACGACAATGACTTGCATCCGCTCTTCTCCTCTTAAATAATTCAACTGTCTCGTAAAATGTCATATCAATGCACGTTCAAATTGGCAGATGTCGTGCCCCTCTAAATACATTATTATAACTCTCTGACATTTTAGTAGTAAGAATACCGCAACAATGACCATGATCATAAGTCAGACACCATTTTTCTTCTCCAATTTGTGATAGATATGTCCACGCATTGGAAAACATGCGTTTCATCTCGCGTTTCAATCCCCTCCACTTGCGCATTTGTCTAACCTTCCCTAGAGCCCAACACAATCTTTTAAGGTGCTAGCCTTTGAAACGCGTCATGAGATTACTTCTGACCTGTCGAACATAGAGTCTATGAAAAGCCAACGGTTCTTGCCAATATTCATGAATCGATATAACTTGGATGATACCATTATGGTGATCTGAAATTACGCAGATAGGATGGCGGTCTCTGGTTACATGATATCTTAATTGCTCCATAAAACAGTCCCAACAAGCAATTGTCTCCTCATCGACTATAGCATAAGCAATGGATAGTATCTGGTTATTCGCATCTTGTGTGACTGCAATAAGGAGTTTGTCTTTATATTCACCACGTAAATAAGTGCCGTCAACGCAAACCACATGCCTACATATGTGAAATGCATCAATAGCAAGTCCAAATACCGAAAACACATATTTAAATATTTTAAACCGGTCTCTTCTGGGTTGTACAACCAGTTAACCACAGTCCCTGAAGTGGACTGCACAAGTGCATGAATATATTTGGGTAACTCAGCAAAATTTACCTCCCAGGTTCTAAATACAAGCTCAATAGCCCTCCACCAACTGTGCCAAACTTTCTTGTAGGTGATGTCAATTTTCAAATCATTTTTTATAGCAGACATTATGTTTTTCACTTTGAATCCAGGATCATCTTCCATGTTTCGAACTACATGATTGGCAATCACCTAAAAAGTCAAACTTGTATTATTGTTACTTGACAATGTATCAAAACAAGTATGGTTGCTAGTCCATTTAATAATCTGCCACAACCCATGAGTCTTCTTTCAAAATGCTCTAACGGACCAGTCACACTCATTTGTGCTCATCCCATCACAGGATGACTTGCATTTGGCAATCCAGGATCATCTTCCATGTTTCGGACTACATGATTGGCAATCACCTAAAAAGTCAAATTGTATTGTTGTTACTTGACAATGTATCAAAACAAGTATGGTTGCTAGTCCATTTAATAATCTACCACAACCCATGAGTCTTCTTTCAAAATGCTCTAACGGACCAGTCACACTCATTTGTGCTCATCCCGTCACAGGATGACTTGCATTTGGCCCACCCACGTGTCCCTTTTACTCTCAACAACGTTGAACTCTCCATTCTGGTTGCTAGATCACATCTGGATAGCCTTGACAAACAGCTGCTTGCTCTCGAATCTCATATGCAATCAAATGTTCCTATTGTCCTCCCTATATATAGGAATACTGTTGGGATCATCCTCATCAGCGCAGTCACCATCAGCATTTATTCCAAGGTTAGTAAAAAAAACCAGTCTCCTTGGAACATATGAGTGACCAATATGAATATGCTAGCCAATTCCCGCAGATTGCTTGTTAGATGGAACTGAGTCATCGTCAAAGGCTGTTTGCTGACCAAAATTTTATTGAAAGCCACCAGCTGTGGTCTCATCATCTAAATCGCTTATGGGTACGTTTTCAGATTTGGATTCTTGTATATCTTAACATCAAGCTCGGGATCAACCTCTTGATCCGAAATAGGAATTGTATCATGTATACCGACATAAATATCATCTTCATCATGTAATTGGTGACTTGGACCCGGATATGAGTGATAAGCTTCTGAAGACTATTGGTATGAGGATGCAGGGTCACTAAAACTCAAAACTGAGTCAAACCCATGGTAGTGTGGGGTATGAATGTTACGTGATACAGCATTTTGTATTCCACAGTAACCAATATCACCTGTTATGCTCCATGATCCTGCCAGTTCCCTGGAGATGCCTCCAAGCGAATGTTGGGATGCAGATGTGATCTTGGTCATTATTATAAGGGGAATACGATGCATCCTCATTGGATTCATACAGGCATGGACAAGAGACATCATCGGACCAACGTTGTATGACGGAGGAATGGGGGCAATTTCCTCCTTCTCAATGTACAATTTTGTAGTGTATGGAACTATTTCATTCCATAAATTGTACATTACATCTAGGGTTTCATCATCCACAATTGCAGAAACATTATACGACAAGCGGCCGCATGGTTGACAGAGAAATATGTTCAACTTGAACATTCCCTTGTCCACTCCCATATATTGGCAAATTTTATCAACTAACTCATCATACAGAATTCTACGGCGCAGTATGAATGTATGATTGGAGGTAGGAAGGAAATAAAATGCTGACCCCTGTTGGTAATATATTTTACCTCTCCAGTAGAGTGAGACTCAGGAGGGCGCTCGACAGACATATTTTCCAATTTTTATCCCCTATTGTGTTGGAAAATGAATAAGTTATCAGTACATCAATGAATACCAGATCGGACATATTCTTACACATTATTCCATATTTTTTTAACATAAAAACACTTATTTCCCTTTAAGGATTTTGTTAAGGACATAAGCTGGAAATAAAATTTGTATAAAAATTTTGACTGAATCTTCCCTACAATATGACTAAAACTCCCTCCCAGCAAACCCATTTTATTCCACTACCAATGCATTACATAATACTCCTAGGTATGGAAAAGCACATTGGATAGGTTTTTGGTGTTGCGTAACTTAATAGGGTAGCAAAAGAAAGTAGTATGAAAGAGAAGGTAATGGATATTGAGGGAAGAAATTCATACATTACTGATGCTGACATACGTAACTCTAACATTCGCATACATAATTCTAACATTCCATTCTACTTTTCCGATAGCAGTAACTGAAATGTTCTGCTTTGTACATCAAATTACCAAAAGCTTCCTTTTCTTTTGCTTCCATATATTCCACAATATATGTGCAGTCCAAATCATAGAAGCATCAAAAAAAAGTGCATGAAATTGCATCAATTTTACTTGGCAAACCAACCTAGCAAATGAATAGGTAACTTCAAATACATGATGTACAAAGCCTCAAATCTTTCTATGGCCTCATAAATTGAAACATGATTTTGTATATGATGTGCATGGTACAGCACTTCGTATAAGCTCATCCTTACTAACATAGACAAAGTTGCTACGTAAAATAGGAATGCAAACCCCATCCTTCCCCCCATTCGAGTATATTACCACCCCAATTTTTTACCTAATAAAACCTTTTAGCTATTCTATTCGAATTTAGAAAGGACATTATATAAAACAATTTTTAGGAAAATTTTGACTGAGCCTCCCCTATAAAATGACTAAGGGTGCGTTTGATAAAACTGAAATCTGAAATCTGAAGTCTGAATTCATTAAGTGATTGAATTGTTAAGTACTAAATCTAATACATTTGAATGTATATCATATTCAATGATAAGTGAATAGCTTATCACTTATTTTTGGGAGCAAGTTTTACCTAAAAAATTCAATGCCACTTAATTCATTCAGATCTTCTATTTTCCGTTATCAAACGATCTAAACGTGTTAAGATCTGAATACATTAAGTTTAAGTGTTGAATTAAGTTATCAAACAGGGCCTAAAACTCCTTGTCAGCAAACCCAATTTTTCCAAATCTCAATATATAACATAATATTCATAGTTACATGAGGCACATTGGATTGATGTATAGCGTAGCTTAGCTAACTAGCATAGCAATGGAAAGTAATAAGAAAAGGCTCAGGTCATGGAAATGGAAGGAAGAAATGCAAACGTAACTAATGATGACATACATCTTTCTAACAGATATCTGCCAAC
The DNA here is from genome assembly GCA_013103745.1 of Gardenia jasminoides. Classification (NCBI taxonomy): domain Eukaryota; kingdom Viridiplantae; phylum Streptophyta; class Magnoliopsida; order Gentianales; family Rubiaceae; genus Gardenia; species Gardenia jasminoides. Next base: position 20,431,334 of record CM023095.1, read on the forward strand.
AAAAATCACACTTGTATTTTTATTCTGGAGAAAAATTACTGACCTAAGTTTTTAGGCAGTACACAGATTTTGTGCTCGAATAATGGATGGTAGAGCGCTATAGGTCTCCTCCTGCCTCAAACCGTAAACTTGGTTGGAGCGAGCCTAGTCTCCGCAAGCTTCAAGATGTTACAAAAAAAAACTTGTTTTTTCTGCTAGACCCTAGTATTGAAATCATTCAGAAAGAGTAGTAAATTACTAGGTATCACAAACTGATCATAACTAGGAACAATGCACCACACAATGCACGGCATAATTTTCAAGGTTGTCCAAAAATGCCCAATTATTCAAATTTAGATATTAGGTATGAAAAGTTATATAAAGGTGCACCAAAATATTTGCAGTTATATTTTTGTAGTTTTACTAAACAATGAAAATGAGTAATTTGTTCAGGAATTGCAAGACAATATAATAAGTACAGAAATGCAATACAATATAATGATTAGAACACTGAGATCATTAAAATGTTCCTTATTTTTGCATACAATGATAATAGAATAATCAAAAAGACCGACATAATTGAGGAGCTAACAGTTTTGCTCGTAAACTTTTGTTTGATTGAGTCAGATGAATAGTGGGGTTGAAACAATTAAAGAAATCATCATAAAAGTAGAAGCAAAAGGAATTTTTATAGTCACTATTTGTTAGGGTACAAAACGAGCAACTTGGTAATGATATTAGAAAGAAGGAAACAACAAGGTATCAAGCTAAGAACTCTATCAGCTTTCAAGGCTCCAAATTTTGGGCTCTGGATCAAATCATGTTTGAAGGAAAAATGCCTGCTGTCTATATTTTTTCACATTAAGTTTGAAGATGACAATCTTGCTAGGATCACTGGGAACACACTGGCATCCATTGGCCATAGCTTTGTTCATTGTATAATTAGAATTCTCTATAACTAGAATTCTCCGTATTGCAGAAGTCCATTGATAAAATCCAATTCAACTTTTCTTACAAATAATTTAGAATCAAAATACTTTCTGTAATAGTAACAAAAGCTACAAAAAGCAATTATGATGGGATCTCATATTGAGCAAGACAAATAAAGCCAACTCCACTTGCAATCTTGTGTTAAGAATCTAACTGAAGGTGGCCCTTTTGTTTAGTAACTTGTTTGAAGAAAGACTGACAAAAAAGAAATTTCCTAAATAGTTAGAATATAATTCCTTTGCAAGAAATAAATCAAGAAAAGATGTGGTACGCTTACAAAAAAGAAATATGCAAAAAGTGATAGAAAATGGAAAAGATATAGTTTGAAGAAACAGAATGGAGGAATTTCTTAGAACTCCTGCAACTTGTTTTATCAAGAAACTATTTAATTATTAAACTTAATGTTTTATTCCATTAGACCAAGAATCTGTCTATTCAACAAAATGTTCAAAATGTAATTTTTTTAATGATTTTAGATGCAAGTACCAGTTTTCCATTCCATTCAAACAATCACTATTGCAAAGACAATATAATGGTAGGAAACTGTAGAAGATGAAAGGTCCAACTAAATAACATTCATGCAAGTAAAACAAAATTTAAATACGAACAAGAAAAAATTCCTCTAATCGTTACAGGATATGGAGCAATTTGCTTCTATAGCGCAAATAGGCCAGTGCTTATACGCTCAAACAGCAATATGAAAATTTTACCAAAATTTCTTAAATTTACATAAACATAACTATTATATGACATAGTACTTTTCAGTTCCATAAAAATTATCATTCGTCAACCATGTGAAGTGTTTGGTTGAAGACAAAGTCCTCAATATTGGCTCCTACAACATTGGATCAACAAATTCATAACATAACTGAAAGGAAAAATAAAAGAGAAATCTTCATCATCTGATCCCATCCTTCGTAGCAGCCAATACTCAAGTTCCATCTAATCTAGAAAACAAATAAGATGGAATATGTAAGGTTAAACATTCATTAAACTTTATTTTATTTTTGTGTAAGTTAAGCTAAATTTATGATAAAAAGGAATTAGGTTATATTTCTTCGCATGTGTTGATAAATTTAGGGAATATGTAATAGAGAATTTTTCTCAATCTAGAACATGAGAATGGCTGAAATTTGGTGACTTTGGAGCAAATACAAAAAAAAAAAAAAAATCATGGCCAAAGTTTCTTGCTCATTTGAGATTAACCACGCAAATTTGGTGAGGTCAAAGAAAAAGCCCAAAACTGTAAATAAGAAAAAAGAAAGTCAAGGCCAAAAACCAGAATTTGAGGAGACAGACCTTTGGTGCTATCAACGGTTTCTTTTTGGTATTTTACTTATCTTGATTTGAAAGTATTTTATTACTAAATGTGTTCTATTAAACTATTATGTTTTGTTTTTAATAGAACTTGTTTCTCCTTTCCAACGAGGCTTGAGGTGAAAAGGCTAATGTCAGGGGTCCCTCGCTCCCGAAGGGGAGTGTATACTTTATTGCACTCTCTTAAGGGGCTTGAAGGTTGAAATTGATTGTCAGCGGTCCCTCGCTTCTAAAAATGGTTGATAGCTATTTATCATTGTTTTAATTACTTGTGCATGACTGTAAGCCATGTGTACTCTAACACATTGGCTAAACAAGGCCTTTCCCCCTTCGTTACCAGCCTATTCGAGCCAGAAGCGGACTCGGTCGGGTAGGTTGGTAACCTAGGGTACTGTACAGTGTACTCGAGTATTACCACTGGGTGTTATAAGGAGGAATAGAGGGTTGATTGACCGACAAGATGGATTGCAACTGCTCCCGGAGGACACTATATCCTTTCAATACTTGAACTAAATGTTTACTGAATTATTGTTTACTGCATGTTGTTTGTTAAATTAATTGCTTATGGAACGATTGTTTAAGAACTTACTGTTTCTTGTATCCTCTTAAATGAAAAGATTCTTAAATACTTTCAATGTGAATGTGTGACCATGTTCTCGACTTACACGTTATTCTTTTAAATACTCAAATGTTTTACAAAATAATATTTAATTCAAATGTCCATGAATTTGATAAAACATGAATTTTCTTGTTTTCACTAGACATTCACTGAGCTTCAAGCTCACCCAAAATATTTTATTTTCCCCCATAGGGCTCAAGACGAAGGAAAGCATGTGTTGTGATCTTTCTTAGTGTGATTGGCTGGATTATTTCTTGTACCATTTGTAATTATGGATTGTTGGACTTTTGGTGTATTTGGACTAGATTGAAATGTTTATTAGCTGAATGTAAATTAGTGGAGTATCTGATGTAAATATTTAAGATTGACATTGTAATTGGTCTAAGGACTGTATCTATTGAAGTTCAAACTTTAATTTATTCGAGAATTGTATTGAGTCCCAGTGAGAGTTGGGCAGGCGGTCCACCGAACCCTTTGGTTCGCCTTAGGGAAAGATGGGGTCGTCATAGGTGGTATCAGAGTTTAGGATTCAGATCTCTGTAGTGTATCCTAGGCTTAACGTTTAGGATGCCGGACTGTGAGCCTAATTAGCTGTTAAGTGAAATGTTGAGTGCTAGGGTTTCTTCTATTGTAGGAAAATGAGAGATTGTGTGGGATTGATTTGGAAAATGATAAGTGAGTTTCACGAACAATGGTACTAGTTGATATCTATAGGAGTGAATTTGACTAAGGTAAATCATAGAATTCGAGGTGTTCTTTAAGGTTTTAATCTCCATATGTATGTGTATGATATTGGATGTGATTCTTGGATTGATTGTTGAAGTGAGACTTCTTGTGAATTTTCTATGAGGAATAACGGGGATTGAGTTGATTAGCACCTGGAGATGGCCAGTCTTGAGGTGAATTGACTTGGTTCCTATTTGGCGCTTAAGTTACCAAGTTGTACCCATTCTTTGGGCTTGAATTTGGAACTTGAGGCTTTGACTAGAAACCCTAATGCTGGTGATTTTTGAAGTGTTGGTGTTTAACTAGAGTTGTTCTTGGATATAAGCAAATTTTAGAATGTCGAGGACGACATTCTCTTAACGGGGAGAGACTGTGAGGACCCATAACACCATTTCAATTTTATTTTTTTAATTTCTATGTCATTTTATTTCATTTTATTTTATTTTTTAATAAATTCATGTCATTTGCATCGACACGAAAAATTTTAAAATTTGTCGCGCGTGTTTAAATTCTTCCATGTCTTGTACTGCATGAGTGTTTATATTTCACGTTTGAGTCTAAAGTCGACCGTTGGACATAAGTTGAGAGTGTTAAGTAATGTGTTTGGGGTATACAAGTGAGAGGAATCGGACTCATCAGTGTCGTGGTGCGACAACTAGTACGAGTTGACCCCGATGTGACATAAAGTAACTCAACCTTATGTCATGTCCCTTTTGTCTTTCACTTTTTCCTTCACACTACCGATACTTAAGAAATAGAAACACACTCCTTCTTCTTCATTTCCCTTGGCTGACCCTCTCTTTCTTTAGATCTCAAAAAAAAAAAAAAACAGCTTTCATTTGTTGCAAATTCAGCCAAGAAGCTTGCTTGATCTTCCACTCTTTAACTTGCAACTTGGAGTTCATCTACTCTTGAGGAAGCCAAACTTTAGGAGAGGGAAAAATTGGTGGGTTTTGAGGCTTCTAGACAGCTTCATCTTGAGGATTTTGTTCTTGAAAGAAGAGGTACTTTACTTCCACTAAATCTTATTCTTTTGGTTACCCATCTTATGAGTTGAAGCACCATTTACTCATTAATCTCATTCTTGTTGTTTTGAGTTGTTTTGAGTGGGCTCTTGGACTCCCACTAGAGTTGGTTGTGGCTGTGTTTGATGTTGTTGCTGTGTTATGGTGACGGATTTTAGCTTAGTTTTGGTGTTTACAAGTTAAGAAGAAAATTTGGTGAAGATGGGTTGTTGCTGTCCGATTTTTCTTGGAGATTTTTCCCCTATTTTACACCAGAATTTTCGTGGCTTTTTTATGCTAAAATGGTTGATATATGTTGGGCTTTGTGTGTGTAAATTTTCTACCAAAAATTCCTCCATTTGGCTGTGTTAAAGTTGAGTAAACTGAAGACAGCAAATCTGGAAATTTTTCTGTCTAAAATGCTGTCCATTTGTGCTACTGTTTTGGCACCATTTTTGTCAAAATTTTTGATGCAATTTGATCACAATTTACTCAAGAATCATTGTTGGGAACTTGGCTTCAAATGTGGGAAAATTGGAGGTAGTTTTCTGCTAGATTTAACTCCAAAAGAAAAGTTTGAATGTTGGCAGTTTGTTGTGGCAAAACAGGGGGGCTGTTTGTCACCCTTAAAATCCTACTTCTCATGAGAATTTTTGGCTGAAATTTGGTACAAGCCTAGTCCATATAGTGAATATTAAGTGTAGAAAATCTGGTAATTTTTCCATGAATTTTCGTTGGCCAAATGAAGCATGAAATTTCACCTTGCAATCTGGAAAACGGACTGTCAGGGGGTCAGAATCGAGTGCTGTTTGTGGCATTTGAAACTAGACTCCAAGGGATTTCCAACGGTATAGAATTTGCATGTTAGTTCATTTTCTACAAGTCGTAGACATTTCAGGAAGTTGATTGATTTTGCAAACTGATAACACTTTGCTTTAACAACAGCTGAATCTTGCGGCTTGATTTGACTTATCTTGCAAAATGAATTTGATAGCGAAGTCTTCCAATGATTTTTAGTACGTCGAGTCTAGTTTACAACGTCTTAAACCATGTCCATTTTTGACATGTATAGCTTTAGTTATTGGCTGAGTGAGAAACTGTGGCATGAGCTATCTTGGTAGAATTGAAGTGTGATGGATGTAGGTTTGGATTCTAGTTAGAATGGATAGTTTATGACAGCTATATTTTGCTCAGGTGATCAAGGCGACTTCGAGAGTGACTTTCGGAAATCTAAACATGCTCTTGCTTGCTTATTGGTGAGTGTTCCAATCCATTTTAAATCAAATATTTTACTATTATTTGAAAATGACGTGTGAAATAATTTACTTGACTCATATTTACAAAGAAATGATTTACCACTATTTCCAAGTAAAATGCTTTTACAAGTGAAATAAGTTATGAAAGATTTGTGAGTGCTCCTTGTTGCTAGTTGTGCTTAAATGTTTCCATGATTTGAATGGGTGCTTAATTGATTGATTGGGCTTGTTTAAATATATATACTAGTGCTTCTATGCAAAGTAAACTTTAACTGTTAATTTCGATCGTTATAAGTAAGTGCTTGGATTGGTATTTTACTTATCTTGATTTGAAAGTATTTTATTACTAAATGTGTTCTATTAAACTATTACGTTTTGTTTTAAATAAAACTTGTTTCTCCTTTCCAACGAGGATTGAGGTGAAGAGGCTGACGTCAGGGGTCCCTCGCTTCCGAAGGGGAATGTATACTTTATTGCACTCTCTTAAGGGGTTTGAAGGTTGAAATTGATTGTCAGCTATCCCTCGCTTCTAAAAATGGTTGATAGCTACTAATCTTTGTTTGAATTACTTATGCATGACTGAAAGCCATGTGTACTCTAACACATTGGCTGAACAAGGCCTTTCCCCCTTTGTTACCAGCCTATTCGAGCCAAAAGCGGACTCGGTCGGGTAGGTTGGTAACCTAGGGTACTGTACGGTGTACTTGAGTATTACCACTGGGTGTTATAAGGAGGAGTAGAGGGTTGATTGACCGATAAGACGGACTGCAACTGCTCCCGGAGGACACTGTATCCTTTCAATACTTGAACTAAATGTTTATTGAATTATTGTTTACTGCATGTTGTTTGTTAAATTAAGTGTTTATGGAACGATTGTTTAAGAATTTACTGTTTCTTGTATCCTCTTAAATGAAAATATTCTTAAATACTTTCAATGTGAATGTGTGACCATGTTCTCGACTTACACGTTACTCTTTTAAAGACTCAAATATTTTACAAAATGATATTTAATTCAAATGTCCATGAATTTGATAAAACATGAATTTTCTTATTTTCACTGGACATTCACTGAGCTTCTAACTCACCCCAAAATATTTTATTTTCTCCCACAGGGTTCGAAACGAAGGAAAGCATGTGTTGTGATCTTTCTTAGTGTGATTGGCTGGTTTATTTCTTGTACCATTTGTAATTATGGATTTTTGGACTTTTGGTGTATTTGGACTAGATGGAAATTTAAATTAGCAGAATATAAATTAGTGGAGTATCTGATGTAAATATTTGAGATTGACATTGTAATTGGTCTAAGGACTGTATCTATTGAAGTTCAAACTTTAATTTATTTAAGAATTGTAGTGAGTCTCGGCGAGAGTTGGGCAGGCGGTCCGCCGAACCCTTTGGTTCGCCTTAGGGGGAGGTGGGGTTGTCACATTATGATTTTGACCAAATGTGAATTTGCTCATTTTTCAGAACCTCACTGAGCTTCTAATTCACCCCAAAAATATTTATTTCCCCTCCACAGGGCTCGAGGCAAAGAAGCACTTGTAGAGACTTTCTAGTGTGACCGGTTGGATTAACTCTATTTCTATTTGGGCATATTATTTCTGATATCTTGTGAAATGTACTTTTTGTATTGAAGTAGTGGGGAAATAACATCTCATGATTGTAATATTAGTTTGAAATATTTGGAATTGTAAGTATTGGAGTTTAAATTGTAAGATTTGTGGTTATGTGATTATTTGGAAGTACTTGGATGTAATTGTTGGAGTTTTATTGTCATTATAAAAATTTTGGAACTGCGGTTTGATTGAGGACTGTAGTGAGTCCCGACGAGAGTTGGGCAGCCGGCCCGGAAAACCCTTTTGGTTTATCTTAGGGGAAGGTGGGGTTGTCACAGGTGGTATCAGAGTTTAGGTTTCAGATCTCTGTAGTGTATCCTAGATTAGAAGTTTAGGATACCAGACTGTGGGATTAAGTTGAATGTTACGTGAATTGGAGAACCTATTGTATCCTGGTGATTAAAGAGGATTTGTCACTTGAGAGTTTCTTACATGGGATTGGTGGAAAACAAAATTGAAGAACTAGGTAATGTTACATTGAAGAGAAACAATATGTGAGGGATTTATAGTGAAAGATTGACTGAGACTTGAATGATCATTGTACTTGTAAGAATGGAAAGAATCGGGGCGACTATCGGTATTGGCTATAGAAGTAAGATATTGAAAATTTTTAGTTGATACTTTATGTGATGGTTTTGAGCTAAAATAAAAGAGGTTTCAAAAGAACAAAATGTGTTTTCCTACTTGTTTAACTGTTAGAAATTTTTCACTCTGAAGTTTAAAAGAAAACTGTGATGAACTAGTTTTATTTTCCAACCGATGGTTGAAGATGACACATATGTGTTTTAAATACTCTATAACATGTCGTTCTTGACATGTATGTGAATTCCACTATATTTTTGAATTAAGAGTTGGAAAGAAATTGATGAGCTTGCTAGATTTCTATATAGAGGATCTAAGAGGAAAGTTAAAGTTTTCCAATCGTGTTTTTCAATTCTTGATTTTAAATTGATATATTTTCGCACATGATTTTGGCCATGTTTGCAAAAGAAATCTTAAGTTTGAAAGAATTATCAACGTACATTTTAGTAAGGTAAACCCTGAACTTGAAGAGAATTTTGTAACTTCAATAGCTCTTGTTGTATTTTCAAAAGCTTAGTTTGAGAATTGAACATACAATTCAGGCATAAGAACTGAAAAGGTATAGTGAGCGCATCTGAGAACTTGCAGTTAGTGTGATGGGGGATCAAGAATATACTAGTGATTTTATGACTAGTTTAAGAGATCAATAACTGTGATGATTGAAAGGAGAGATAACTATGGGGTTAGCTTAAGCGCTGGATGTATTCTTGCAGCAGATTGTGTAATCTATTTGGTATGTCAGGTAGGAATGAGAGTTGAGTTGATTGACCTCTTAGGTGGTCAACCATGAGGTGAATTGACTTTCTTCTTATTTTGGTGCTTGAAAGTGTGTGTTATCAGGATATTAGTATTGGATTTCTGTGGTTATCTGGTTTTGTTATGAAGTGAACTAGAACAACATGACACTCAACCCTAGCAGGGGTAGAGAGGTTGGAAGTTGGAATATCGAGTACCCTCTTTTCTGAGAAAACCACTAGATGGTTCTCGTCCCTATATTTGCATGCTTGCATAATTGTTCTAACTACATTTCTTTACTTGGTTCTATTTGTAAATGTGATGTGACTTGATGTGTTTCCTTTGAAAATGAGTGTACTTCTGTGACATACTAGAGCACTCCTTCTCTTGTTATGAAGATATAATATATTTTTGGTTCCGCCTAAAATTTCATTTGCTAATATTTCATTTTTGTGTTTATCTTAAATGTTGGTCCTCTAAAAAGATCATAGACGGTAGAAGGAGGGGACGAGGCCGTGGGAGAGGGTTTAGACAACCCCAAAATGTGGGAGGTGATCAGGAGTCAGCGGTTGACCAATATGTGGGAGCCTAGGATTGAGGTTGGGGAACAAGTAGCTACTGCCATTAACCGCATGACAGACATCCTAGAGCGTATGGCTAACTAACAAGGTCCTAGACTTGCAAATCAACATAAATGCCCTGAAGGTAGTGAGGATAAAGCCTTAGAGCGATTTCAAAAATTTTCCCCACCTAAATTCTCTGGAGGGCCTAATCTCGAAACGGACGAGAATTGGTTAGAAAGAATAAGTGACACATTCGCTGCTCTAAACTACTCGGAGGAAAGACAAGTGACTTTTGCAGCATTTCAATTTGAGGGAGCCGCCCGATCGTGGTGGAACATGGTTAGGGCTAAATGGAATAGAGACCAAACCCCTAAGATATGGATGAACTTCACTAGAGAGTTTAACGTTAAATTCCTCCCTTCCTTGATTCAAGAGAAAAGAAAAGATGCTTTTATTAAGTGTCGACAAGGAACATTAAGTGTTGTGGAGTATGAGGCAATGTTCACAAAATTGTCTAGGTTTGCCCCTGAGTTGGTGGCAACTGAACAAAGAAGAATAAGGAGATTTGTACAGGGGTTAAATGTGAAAATTCAAGAAGGCTTAGCAGCAGCTCAAGTTAACAACTTTAGTGATGCAATTGAGAAGGTCCAGAGAATTGAAAGTGCAAGAGCCCAAGTGAGAGCTTTTCAAGCTAGAAAAAGAAGTGCCCCTACTAGCAATACTAAACGGGGAGACACGAGTACCCCACCACCCAGGATGGGAAGAGGAATAGATGGAGTGAACACCCTGGGAACCCCAAGAGGGGCCATGACGAGAGGTGCAATATTGAGAGGGACTCCAAGTGGAGGGTGAAGGTCGTTAATAGTCTTGGTGAGTTGGATGTTAAGGGTTGAATGAGAATATGGTGAAGAAAGAGTATCTAGAGTTATTTGTGTAGAAAGTGTGAATTCGAGGACGAAATTCTTTTAAGGAGGGAAGGATGTGAGGACCTCAAAATTCTATTTTTATTGAAAAATAAATAATAATATTTATTTTATGTTTATTCACTAAAATGTGAGTGAATTTATGCTTTGAATTATTATTTTCTAATTTTGAGAATATTTTGAGAATTATTTGCCGGTGCTTGGTTTTGGCCAGTTTAAGTGTCGATTTCTGTTCCGAAATGTGAATAGTGATTTTAAGGTGAAACCAAACATATGTAAAGATATTACAAAGATATATTTAAGGTTGGACAGTGTTAGAATGAGATAAATCAGTAAAAGTTAGAGTGTAGCGCGTCGACGCGACAAAAAGTGGTCGTTTGACCACTTTTCCTTAAAATAGGGATAACTACACTTTTTGTCCCCTTAAAAGCCATGTTTCTTACTTCCTTGCTTCCTCAATTTTCAGCCACATTTGAAGCCAAAGAGAGAGAGAGGGCCGAGAGCATGGAGAGAGAAAAGAGAGAGTTTCCAAGTTGTTTCTTCAACTTCTTCTTCCTCAAATTTCTTGAAGCTTCAAGACTTCATTGAAGGCTTTGATCTTGGTTCATCTTCTTCCTTTAGCTACTGTGAGAGAGAGTGGTCCAATTTGGAGAGAGAGAAAAGAAGAAGAAAGAAAGCTTCCTAGTGTTTGATATCTTCTTGTTCTTGAATTTTGGCGAAGAAAGCAAGCAAATCCTTGGAAAACTTGAAAGATCTCGAGGTGTCGAAACTTAGAACATCATCCGTGGGTGGAAGTACGTTAGATCTTCCTTGATCTTGCTAGATCTGAAAATATCTTGAGGTATAATCCTTAAAACTCTTAGCTTTAACCTTATTAGCGGTAGATCTGTTAGATCTATGGGTTATTTTGCTAAGAATGCTTATGTATGAAGCATTTGAGTTGGGCTCTTGAATTCCCAACTTAGGTAGCGGACTTGAGGTGACTTTTTGGTCGCAGACTTGAGGACCTGATTGTGGTTGCGTTTGTCGTTTATGAGATAAGTGCATTTTATGGTTAGAAATTAGCATTTGTTGTTGAAATTTTGAAGGAAAAGAGTGAGAGCTGGCCGAACCTATGCCTGAAAATTTTGACACTTGATTTCGAGATTTTGTGATGTTTCATGGTTAGATTTTACTTAAATAAATGTATATTATATTCGTTTATGAGTATATGTTTAGATAGAGTTAAAATCTTGAATTTTATTGGTGAAAAGTTGAGTTTTCACTAATTTTTAGGTAGATATGCTATTTGGACAAATTTGAGGATTTTGAAATGTTTTTATCTATTTTTCATAAATTTTGAACATTGAGAATTGGTGAAAATTGTTCTAAATATGTGTTAAAACCTCGATTTAAGTTAGTGTTGAGTTTAAACTAGAAGGGGTGATTTTCGAGGTGAAAGATCTCACTTTATGTCTTTATTCAAAAATTTGAAAATCACGAGTATGGAGTACATCGAGAGAGTATTTTGTTTAAATTATATATCGATTTGAAAATGGAATCTTTTATGATGAATTTCGATTCGAGTGACTACTTTTTCACTCAAGCAAAATTAGAGGAATTTTGGGATGATTTTGATTAAACATATGACTAAGTTTATTTAAGTGTAGTTTCGCTATTTGTGGGGTGAAACTTATTTCTTCTTTTACTTGATCATAGGAAGTGGGGAAGAGTTTGAACCAGATCCTAATTTGGATTGCCAGCTGTGATTAATTGGTGAGTATTCCAATTCGTTTATAAATCAAATATTTTACTACTATGTGAAAATGACTTGTGAAATAATTTGTTCGACTCATATTTGCAAAGAAATGATTTACTATTATTTTCAAGGAAAATACTTTACAAGTTAAATAGCTTATGAAGAGTTTGTGAGTTTCCATGCATGTTACTTGTCTTGATTCGCAAGTACTCATTGAGATGGTGATTTATTTATGTGATTTTGAAACTGTGACTAGAAATGAATTATATGTTGAATATGTGTTGTGTTGTGTTGTGTCTTGAATTTTGATTTATGTGTGATAAGTGGAAGTATGTACCACACTTTAATGAGTGGTATGTGCCTCTCATCCCGCCATATGTGATAACCGGAAGTATGTACCACACTCTAATGAGTGGTAGGTGCCTCTTGTCCCGCCTTAATCTTAAATTTTGAAGACATCGATTGGAGCGTTGTCTCGTCGACCATATGTGATAAGCAGTAGCATGTGTCACACTCAATGAGTGGTACGTACCTCTCATCCCGCCCTAATCTTAACTTTTGAATATGTCGATTGGAGCGTTGTCTCGTTGACCATACGTATTGAGTGGTAGTATGTACCACACTTTAATGAGTGGGAGGTGCCTCTCATTCCGTTTCAGTATTTTATGTGTGATTAAATCTGAACGGTAGTATGTGTCACACCCAATCAATGTGGGAGGCAGCTCTCATCCCGTCTCAGTACCTTTGATTTGATTAAAGTGAATTGTTGGTTTGATTATCGTCCGAATGCTTGAATGCTCACATCTTTTGATAAACGTATACAAATGTATTCTAGAGTTTTCTCGTTATAGCACTTCTTAATGAATCATACTTTTGTAAGTGATCTTTAACAACTCAACTGTTTTGTAAAAGTGCTATTTGATTCAAGTGTTATGATTTTGACTAAATGTGAATTTGCTCATTTTTCGGAACCTCACTGAACTTCTAACTCACCCCAAAAATATTTATTTCCCCTCCACAAGGTTCGAGGCAAAGGAAGCACTTGTAGAGACTTTCTAGTGTGACCGGCTGGATTAACTCTAGTTCTATTTGGGCATATTATTTCTGATATCTTGTAAAAGGTACTTATTGTATTGAAGTAGTGGGGAAATAACATCTCATGATTGTAATATTAGTTTGAAATATTTGGAATTGTAAGTATTGGAGTTTAAATTGTAAGATTTGTGGTTATGTGATTATTTGGAAGTACTTGGATGTAATTGTTGGAGTTTTATTGTCATTATAAAAAGGTTGGAACTGAGGTTTGATTGAGGACTGTAGTGAGTCTCGACGAGAGTTGGGCAGGCGGCCCGCCAAACCCTTTTGGTTCACCTTAGAGGAAGGTGGGGCTGTCACAATTATGGCTCGCACTAGAGTAGGTATTCGTCGCCGTTCACCATCCTCAACTTCCAGTGGTGAAGAGGAACAACATGAGACAATGCCTCCACAACAAAGGCGACGACCTAGGCGCACGACTACTAGAAAGCCACCACTACCGAAATATGACGCTCTTCGGTTCACATCAAAAGAGAACCAAGAGTGGTGTGAGGTTAGAGAGCATAAGGGCTTCATTTTTAAGATGCATGTAACTCCCAATGTCAATACCGAATTCAAACTCACCGAAGCATTTGACATCCTTGGTTGGGGTCCTATTTTATCATTGTCGGACCATTACTACCCCCAACTGATAGAGGAGTTATATGCAAATGTAGTGAACAAGTCTGGATATAGTGGAGAGAATATACGATTGTATATTCGAGGAAAAAGACTTGATATCACTCGGGACGCATTGGTTAGATACCTTGGAATTTGAGATACCGATTCGGCCGTAGATTTAAAGAAAGAATTTCATGCACTGGATAGGCATTGGGAGATGGGACATGCACTAGCTCGATTTCAAATTGAGTAGCATTTTACTTGCTCTCAACAAAAGGCTATGGTGAAGGTAAACAAGTTTGAGCCTAGATTGAGATTGATCACCTATTTGTCTGCCCACAACGTAATTCCCAAGAAGAGTAGTTTCAAAAAAGTAAGGAAGAGCAACTTGTATTTCTTGGACAAGATGTTCAATGATCAGACATCTTCATTGCCAATATTCCTTTTCCTAATATCATTATCTGCTATTTGAGGACTACAGCGAGGCATGCTACTACCACATATCGGTTTGGCTTCCTATGACTTCTCTTTCTTCTTTTTGAGAGGATAGAGGTGAACTTGGACGGAGTTGAGCAAAGGCCAGTCAAGTCAAATTATGAGTTGAACTTTTATGTCTTGAATGACTTGGGTATTACATCGGCCAATATTCTTCATCCACGATTTCGGCAATCTCAGCCCACCTCTCAATTTGAAGTAGGAGGACCTTCAGGTACAGCCCATGAAGAAGAAGGAGGAGTCGGTACCTCTACTTCCATTCCCCAGACTCGTCCTTCTACTTCTGCTCCTTCTCGTCAAAGATCACTTTGGGAGCGCATATTAATAGCCATAGGTTGTTTGGAAGCCCGAGTGAATGAAGGGTTCAATCAAGTAAACACCCGACTAGACACCATGGATACTCGCATCCGTAGGATTGAAGATCACATGCACATTCTCCAAGACGGTGGCGAGAAGGCTCAAAGGGACCATGGTGATGCTCAAGGAGATGAAGGGCCACATTGAAGACCATGTTTTCTTTACTATTATCTTAGTTTTTATGTTGTAGTATCTTTATGTTTATGAACAATTTTCCTTTCTTATGCAGCATTTTGTGGACTCGTAGATGGATGTTCATGCTGTTTTGGACTTTCTGGACCTCTGCCATATTTATTTGGAGAGTTTTACTATTTTAATTTTGATATTTCCCCTACACATTGATTACTAAAGTTGTGGAGACTAACTTTAAAATTCACATAAGTTATTTCAAAACACTTAAATCATTGTTGACTTGTATTTCTTATTGCTTGAGGACAAGCAATGATTTAAGTGTGGGGGAATTTGATAAGTGTCTATTTTGTATACTTGAAATATGTTTAATTATTTAGTTTTTGTGTGTTTTTGTTATTTTAATGGCTAATTAACTAGGGTTTCTAGTGAAGTTTTTCATTTTATGGTTTAAATTAGAAAAGTGCATTTCTATGGATTAAAGTAGTGAAAACTTCATGTTTATGTAGAATTAATAGTTCAATCATAAAATGAAGTGAAAAGAGAAGATATTTGCAATGAAGTTTGGAAGGAAAGTTGGAAATGATTTAAGTGTAGACAAGCAATGATTATTGCTTGAGGACAAGCATTGATTTAAGTGTGGGAGAATTTGATAAGTGTCTATTTTGTATACTTGAAATATGTTTAATTATTTAGTTTTTGTGTGTTTTTGTTATTTTAATGGCTAATTAATTAGGGTTTCTAGTGAAGTTTTGCATTTTATGGTTTAAATTAGAAAAGTGCATTTCTATGGATTAAAGTAGTGAGAACTTCATGTTTATGTAGAATTAATGGTTCAATCATAAAATGAAGTGAAAAGAGAAGATATTTGCAATGAAGTTTGGAAGGAAAGTTGGAAAATTAAAATATTTGAAGTTGATGGAGTTCCAAATTGGGATGATCAAAATGCAATTCAATCATCAAGGAACTAAAGGGTCAAAAGTCGGAAAAATTAATGCTTCAATTTCGTGACAAAAAATTCAGATTTTGCAATTTTGTAGCTGATCCGCGACCCAGAAACGCGAAGTGCCAATTGAAAAAATTTAAACAGCTCGCGAATCTCTCTTAGTGGAGACAGGGAACCGGATCCGCGATGCGATCCGTGAGCTGTGCCTCGCGGATCTACCTCGCAGATCTTTGATAATGATTGATACAACTTGCAGTCGATTTCCAGAAAATTTTCATCTTATTTTCAGCTCAATTTTAAGAAGAATTTTGGCTGTAGATTGCGTGAAGAATCTTGGAAAGTCGGAAAAACAACTTGGCAAATCCAAAACACAATTTGCATCAACTTTACAACTCATTTGATGCTTGATTAAGATGCATGAAGACATGTTTGAAGCATTTCAAAGAATGAAGATTCATAGAAGCCATTTTTCTTGACTTTTGAAACTCAACTCTTCTTGTGTTCACATGATGAAGATTTGGAAGCTTATGGAGGAATTCTTCTATAAATAGGGCCTTTGGTAGACATTTTGAAAACTTTGGAAGGCTAGAAACACTACTAAAAATGTAGTTTTCACTAGTTTTTCTTAATTCATTAGTTTAGTATAGTTAGTAGTGTAGTTATAGTATAATACAAGTATGATATTTTTTTTTCTTTTTCATGTTTGGCTAAGTTTATGCCTTGAGTTATGGATAAACTTTATATATCTTGTTTGTGATGTTTACTTGGTTATTTGATGCTATGGTTTTGAACAAGTTATTTAGTACTTTGGCTTTTATAATCATGATTAACCGGCTATTATTGTGATCATCTTAAGGTGTTAAGTTTGCCATGAGAATTGGAATTTGACACTTGTTCATGAAGTGGTAAACTTAGGAAGTCAGTCACAAGAGTAGGGTGGCGTCTTTGTGGCTTTAATGATTTATTTCATGTAATTTCATAGAGCAAATGAGTTTGTAGTTAATTCCATAACCACAAGAGTAGGTATGGTTTAACTATAAGTATAGTTGATTCACTAAGAGAGTAGGTTTCACATGCATTAGGAAATTACGTCATGCTTACCCAAAATAATAACATTAATTCAACCGGTAGTTTCATTTGCAAGAGTAGTAAGGAATTCCATAACTCTAGGAGCTTATAATTGCTATTTTTACTCATTTTATTTCATGTATGTAGTCTAGATTGATTTGCTTACTTGTGATCGTCTAAATAATAGAGGAGTTCGAAAATCACCGGTACTTGACAATCTTCCTTGTGGGATCGACACCTAACACATCCTAGATTCAATAAATGATCTGTATACGTAAATGGGATGTTTAGGTTTTATAATTAAAATTTGGTGTATGGTAGAATTTCGTCAATAAGTTCACAATTTTTTTCTTACAATATCGCATGCACATATGTAAGATAAAAAAAAAGAAAAAACAACTAGCAACTATTCAAATATTACATACGTATATTTCATAAGATGAGTGACATCCACACAAGTAACTTTCGTTTGGCATGGCCCTTAGTCCCATAGGTTCTAAAGTGGCCCCTGCAGAGTGTGGCATGAAAACACGTAATATGACATGGACATAATCATTGAACATACTTGCAAATCATATACATGACAATCATATCATCTTACTTCATAAAACACAACTCTTAACAAGTACATGTAATATCTGGATTTTAAGTACTCAGTTTAGAGATTAAATCCCTTCTAGGAGGGTAACCAAGAGATTTCGCAATTATCCTTGACCACATGACATGACATAATATGAGTCAATCAACTGAACTCTATACCAGCTCTATGACTAAATCAATCAGCCGGACTTTATACCGACTCTATAACTGTCAATCGTTCGGCCTTTAGACCAGTTGCTATGACCATTCATATCATGACTACAGCCTCTGCCGGTTGTTTCATGATTGTTCAGAAGTTAATTCATATGTCACAAAGGGGTAAGAACCACCTACCTTACTTTATCAAAAGATGTATAATTTGATTATATGTAAATAAATATTATTTATTTCCTTATTCATTCATTTACCCATTTCATATTTTATCTATTTATTTATAGTTATTTATTTACTTATTTAAGTATATAGCTTATTCATGTACTTATAGGTTTAACATATTTATTTATTAGTTTATATTAGATAGTTAATCTATTTATCGATAATATTTAAAAGTATATCTTATTCATTTGTTTACGTATTTAACTTATTTACAAATATCTTATTTGGTTGTTAGTCTTTGTACATAAAACTCTAAATATTTCTAGGACTTGATGTTTGGCCAACCTATAAGGAATTTTTGGAAAGAATTTCTAAAATAGAAATTTCTATCTGTGATTAATTAATTACTTAATTAATCATTTCTTATTATCTTTATTATCATTAGAAAATTAGTTTAATCAATTAATCCCTTAACTAATTACTATTAATAAATTAATCAATTAATCAATTAATCTTTTAAACAATATTAATTAATTAATTATTCACTATTAATGAATTAGTTAATCATTTAACTAATCATCATCTTCATTAATTAATTAACTAATTGTTATTAAATAATTAATTAGCTAATTACTGTTAATTAATTAATTAATCAATCAATTAAATAATTTTTATCATTAATAATTAATTAATTATTCATTAATTATTATTAATAAATTAATAAATTATTTTATTCATTATTATATTTATCAATTAATTGACTGATTATTATTAAATCATAATTTGGTTAATTCATGATCATGATTATTAATCAACTATTTAAGTAACTATATCACTAGTTAATTATCACTCAATTGATTACTTACTTGTCGAGTTATTATATTAATTGTCCATAATTAATTAATTAATTAATCTTTAAACTTTATATTACTATTATTATTATTTTGGTAAATAATTTACTTAATTAATTATTAACATAATTAATAACTAGCATTATGATTAATACTATTATCTTTCCTTGGGCTTAGTCATTAATGTAAGTTTTAATAATATAATTTATGATCCATACTTCTATCAGATTGGGCCTTAAATTATTTGAACTCAATTATAAGTTTACTGTTTAAGCTCTATAATAGATCCACATCTATTTATGGCCCACAGCTTAATAGCCTTACAAAATTAAGATTGGACTTCTACTATTTAGCCTATAAATTTTTTATTCCTGGCCTTCATCATTTTAGTTATTGGACCAAACATTGTAACTACGTACCCAACTAAAAATCCATTGATTCTATTCCTCCTTTCCATAACCCAAATCCAGCCCAAAAGAAAAATGGATCGATCCGACCCATTTCAATTAACCCTACCCGTTCTCATATATCCGATCTGTTTCTTTACCCATTTTCCTAAATGCATCCTTTCTTCTCCAACACAATTTTTCTCAAATCCAAAAACCTTAATTTCTACTCTAATCCTTAAAGCATTATCACCAACATGATCCTTACTGCTGCCATCCTCGTCTTCTTTGCTATTGGTGCTGGCGATGACCGTCGGTAGCAATGGCATAAGCAATGGCATATTTTTTTTTTCCCTGGCAGTGACGACCGTCGGTAGCAATGGCATAAGCAATGGCATATATTTTTTTCCCTAGCAGCCATTGTGGTTGCCCCTCCTTTAGCTGGCCTCTCGCTATAGATGATGTCGCCGGCCCTTGCTGGCGATGCTAAGTAAAAGAGAGGGTCTGATGACCCTCCTTTAATCTCATCATGGCTGAAGATTCAAGCTTTAGCCGTGAGTTTCTTTCTTTCTTTCTTTCTTTTTTTGGAAACAATCCCTTCAATTCCTATCCCTTTCACTAAAGCCAGAAAATATTACTAATCATACTAATTCCATTCATGAAATCACAACACTACTTAACTTAGAAAATTCCTACTTATTCTTCTAAGGAAATTTTGAATGAATGAAGTGCAACAATCATGGCATAATTTCCTTTTCTATAAATAATAACATGGAAATATTTAAAAGATGATAGCAAATTATGTTATAGAAATGAGCAAAGGAATCTTTAATTATAAAACTTACTTGATTGAAGGATGCTAATTTTCCTAAAAATTTGCTTCCTTTACTTCTTTCCTATCTCCGGAGTGTTTCTCTAGCGAGAGTTCTATTTATTGTGGATGAGTAGAAAGAAAAGTCATGTTCCTTTTGGTTTGGAAAGAGGTTATGCTATTTTGAGTTAGGAAACATAGTTCTAAAAGTGGGTTAGTTATCTAAATCCCCCAGAATTTGGTAACTTAGCCACCAGACTTAGTTGATAATGGTTGGTTAGGATTATGTCGCGCCCCATTTTTTTGGAAAGGGAAGAGGGAATGAGAACCCTCGTCGTTTCGGATTTTTAGTTGAAAAAGGTTTTTTTTAAAAATTGATTTTTGAAAAAGAAAGGGGTCATGGGACTACAAAAATGCGACGATTTGGACCCAAAAACAAAAGTCTAGAAAATGATTTTTAGAAAAAGTTTGGAGTCGCCACTTGGTATGGAGCTTAGGTGTACCAAGTCACCCAAAAATTTTAATTAATGAAAATAAACTAAGAAAAACCCTTTTTTAGATGACTCCAGGTCTTTGAAAAACTAGAGAAAAAGGTTCGGGGGTCACAGTTGAAAGAAGGGAAGGCAAAGATTCAATGTTACTCGTCTCTAAGGCACCCTTCTAACCTAGCCAAAGCTAGTTGCAAGATTTAGTTGAAAATTTCCTAATTCTAACTTTAAAATTTATCACATTTGGATGTTATCTATATGGATGCAAAACCTAAACCTAATATTGGATCGAGAGGGGCAAAATGTCTCCTTGAGGTTTGATTGGAATTGATCACATTAGTTGTGTCATCTAAATTGATCCCTCGAGGAGGTCACGAAAAATGCAAATGATGAGACTCGAACAAACAGGAAAATAGGGTTTTCAAAAGAAATGCAATTTTATAAAATCTCAAGGGAAAAGAAATTGGATTTTTGAAAAGATCAATTTTAAGTGCAGAGAGGAATTGAATTTCCAAAAGATGCAATTTTAAGGAAAATGGATTTTGATTCTAAATTGCTAAACATGAAGAAGAAACTTGATTTTTAAAGAATGATCTTGATAGAATTCAAAATAATGCATATGTATGTCCTAAAGAGGGATAATGCAACATAATGGGTGCGGGAGACTAAGTTCGTGACTTTAATTCTTCCTTTTCATAGAAGGAAATAAAAGCGTGCTAAGGCTAGGAAGCCATACTAAACTCTCTTCCCTAATTCAAAGGGTAATGCCTTAAATGCACTAATCTATTTTTTGACGAAAAGGAAAACTAAA
Organism: Gardenia jasminoides; assembly: GCA_013103745.1. Classification (NCBI taxonomy): domain Eukaryota; kingdom Viridiplantae; phylum Streptophyta; class Magnoliopsida; order Gentianales; family Rubiaceae; genus Gardenia; species Gardenia jasminoides. The sequence goes on from CM023095.1 coordinate 20,452,334, forward strand.
TGACATGTTTCGCATACGGGATGGGAGAAAAGTAACATGCAAAATGGGAAAGAAACTCTAAAAGTGAAAAGTGTGTGAAATTTGTATCTAATGCATGAACGGCATTAAGGGTCTAGCATTGGACTAGCCCTCGTCTAAAAGTTCTCACTAACATTGGATTAGTGAGAAATCGAAAGGAAAGGCCACAACTAGCGTTGGACTAGTGTGGTGACGTCAATACATTTACACAATAAACATGTAGACATGATAATAAAGCGAATAAACACATAAAACATATAAACACATAACACATAGGCATAATATCTAGATGCAAGACCCTAGGAAAGCAAGTAAACACATAATCATGCAAGCATGCAAAATAAGCATATAAAACCTAATTATTACATTGGGGGAACCTAAATACATTCTAAGGGGAAAAAATTCGGAATAATAATCTAACTATTACATTTTCTAGAATAAATACACTTTTTACAAAATTAAATCTATCTATTACAACTTGACATCCAAGGCCTCCAAATGATTTACCCAAAAATTAAATGACGTAAATAAAGACTAGACATGAACAAAAGCAAAGGAAAACTTAATTTAAAACATGCAAGATCATGCAAAAACACATAAGAGCACATAATAGGGGAAAGAAATTACCATCCCTTGATATGATGCTTTGATTGAATCCTTAAATGAGGGGAATGGTTATCTAAGACTCAATGTCAACAAAAGGGATCAAGGTACCAATTTAAAGGAAAAATCAATCAAAAATTCAAAGAAAAGGTATCTAAACAGATTCTGCAAGCAATATGGACAAGAATAGGAAATATGAATAATAGAGTAAGATTACGGAACAAGAAGCGGGAAATAGCAACAAAGCGAGGAGCAGAGGTTACGTGGAGTAGAAACGCGGACTGATCCGCGCAACTACGTCCGTGTTACATGCAAAATGTAAAGTTCGAGGAGGAAACTTCGGACTCAGCATGCTGTTGCGTCTCTTCCCATCTTCAAAATATCAGGAAGATTGCTTCCGTTTTGACAATAACATAAACAAAATCCTCAGAGGCAAGGGGATCTATTTAAAGCATTAAACATCATCATTCAGATCATGTCAAAACAAGCTAAAACCGAAAAATGCCAAATCTTAAGCATCAACACATCAAATAGACAAAAAAAGGGGAAATGGACTGTCGGGCTAGAAGCGGAAGTTAGCGGCCTACGTAACAATCCCGCGTTTCTTCACATCTTCAAATATTCAAGAAGAAACGCGGATCATTACGCGAACCAAGCCGCGCAAGGACTCCGTGTTTCTTCACATCTTCAAACATTCAAGAGGAAACACGGAGCGTTACGCGAAGTAAACCGCACAAGTAGCCCGCGTTTCTTCACATCTTCAAAACGTGAAGAACATTTTTCCAGAAATCTTTCAGAAATCACAACAAGATCAACACAGAAGCATCAAACGTCTGATTTTAAACGTCAGAACAAGACTATGAGCCTTACCAAGGCTTTATAAACACAACATGCTCATATAACAACCAATAATCATCATCAAATGTCATAAAACTTAAAAAAACACATTTAAGACCTTGGTTCCACTAAAAGGTCTAATTTCTAGCAATTTTTCGACCAGAAAAAATAATAGATAGAGTAAAGGAAGACTACCTGATTCGGAGGCTTGAGAAGAACGAAAGGAATCACCAAAATTCCAGAAATCTTCACTAAAAAAGGAATCCCTAGTTTTTATCTTTTCTCTCTTTTTCTTTTTTTTTTCTCTTTGATTCTCAATCGTTTTTCTCTCTTTCTGCTCTCTCTCAGCCTCCCTCTTCTCTCTTTCTCTCTCAGCCTCCAGCCTTTTTTTCAGAAAACCCTAACATGGGTGATTTATAGGCATTAAAACCTACAACCAAAGGCTTAGATACTTTGAAGGTTTTCTTGGGTTAATCTTAATCATTGGATGCGTTTTATTTGTGTCTTAAGGATCAAGGGTGATTTGGGCATTAACTAAAACGATTACTTGATGCCAAAAACACAAGAAATACAGCTGGAAATGAGGAAGGAAAGGCTGAAAAAAACGCGCGCGTTATTTTTTTTTCACTTCTGATCAGGTTACGCGGACTGATCAGCGTAACTGGTCCGCATTTTTGACTCTTTTTTTTCTTTTTTTTTTAAAGAAAAACCTACAAAATAAGAAAGATGTGTTAGAATATTCAAAAATAAATAACTAAACATTAATAGATAAAAACATAAGAAAACAATTGAAATAGTCAAAATTTGGTGTCTACAACTTGCTTTGCGAGTTTTGAAGAAACTCTAGACAAAGACATAGACACTAAATACTTACCTAGTTTCGCTGGTTATATTTGAACCATTGTAAACAACTGGAATGTTAGACTGCCAATTTTCAAACTAAAAAAGCATAATGTGACCGAACTTGTATAGAGTTGCCTACGTATCTCGCCATGAGAATCAGGTCAAACGTAGTTCAAATGCAAATGAACTGCGATGAAATGAGTACTGAATTTTTTTAAAAATTTCAACAAGAATGTAAAAATTTGAGAATGGGAGATAGAAGGGTGTGCGGTGGACGTTGAGACTCACCAACAGAAATTTAAAATATCAAGAAGGGTAGGTAGAAGGGTGCCCAGAGGAGGTTGAGACTCACCAATAGAAATTTAAAATATCAAGAAGGGGAGATAGAAGGGTGCTGGAGAGACTTAAGGAATTTAAAATATCAAGAAGGGAGGTAGAAAGGTGCAGTGAGGTTGAGACTCACCAACTGAATTTAAAATATCAAGAAGGAGGATAGAAGGGTGCAGGCTGAGACTCAAATTTAAAATATCAAGAATGGGAGATAGAAGGGTGCAGGCTGAGACTCAAAAATTTAAAATATCAAGAAGGAGGATAGAAGGGTGCCAGGCTGAGACTCACCAAATTTAAAATATCAAGAAGGAGAAGGGTGCAGTGAGACTCATGAATTTAAAATATCAAGAAGGGGAGATAGAAGGGTGCAGGAGGCTGAGACTAAAAATTAAGTTGAATCGGGGGATAGAAGAGTGAGGCTGAGACTCAATAGAAATTTAAATTAAAAGAGGGATAGAAGGAGGGAGAGACAACAAAGTAAATTCAGAGGGATAAAAGGTGTCAAACGGAGGTTAGAGACAACAACAACAATTTAAATTGAAGCGAGGAGATAGAAGGTGCCGGAGGTGAAACAACAAAAATTTAAATTAAGCGAGGGAGATAGAAGGGTGCAATGGGTGAGACATAAAATATCAAGAATGGAGATAGAAGGTGCAGAGACTCCTGTAAAATTTAAAATATCAAGAATGGGAGAAAGGGTGCGTGAGAGACTCAAATTTAAATGAAACAAGGGGATAAAGGGTGCCGTGGAGGTTGTGACATCAACCATGAAATTTAAGTGAAGCGAGGGGGATAGAAGGGTGCCCGGTGGAGGCTAAGACAGCAACCAACAGAAATTTAAATTGAAGCAGGGGAGATAGAAGGGTGCCCAGCGGAGGTTGGGACAGCAACCAACAGAAATTTAAATTGCTTTACCAAATTTAGACTATTTAGTGGGATTGGACCCAAGCCTGAATGACTAGATGGGAAAATGCAAATATGCCCTAGGTCTAAATTGCTGGTGGGATTAGACCCAAATCTAGACACTAGTGGGAGAGATGAAAACATAAATTGAAACAGAAATTCTGGATTGCCAGACTTTTAAAAATAAAACACATGCTGTTCGAACATGGTAAGTGTAAAATGCAAGTAATGATGCACTCAGTGAAATGTTGCATTTCTGATTTTTGATTTTCTTGTTTTGAAAAGGAAGTGATTGATAGGAACAGTGACTTCTCTTTTCTTCTTTTTTTTTTTTCAAGAATTGATGGATTTTGGAAATTTGAGGAGTATAACTAAAACCTTTCCTTTCCAGGGTTGGAACGAATCCACATATGTTGCTATCCTCTTGATCTGCAAACCTTTTTCGGCAAAAATTAATTTTGAATGCATTATCCAAAATTGGAGAGCACTTCTCTCAAAACAAAATTGCCCCAGTGTCAAATGGATCGTTAATCCTGCAGAAGTCATGAAATATTAACCAATTAGTCCATGGAAATTCAATCTTTTCTTCTCTTTTTTTTTTTAGATGTAAATTCTCTTGAGATCACAACTGTTAGCCACTAAAATGACTAAAACGTATGAGAATCATGCGATAAAAACACATTCATCAGATATTCGTGCTCATGAAATATTGCTTGTTCTCAAGTGGTAGGAAGTATTCATCAAAAACAAGTTATGGGATTGAAATAAACCATGCGATCTTAGAAATCCAAATCCTCATAAACCAGGCAAAACATTATTATGCAATTATTCAATTTGCATCAAGTACTCATAATATCAAGTAAAAGAGAGACAATTATATCTCAATTTTAACAATTCAAGCTTGATTTCTCACTTTCACCAAATTTCACAATCAAATGACTTATATAGTCCATTCAAACTTGCCTTTTCTACAGTTTTCTCAGATTTTACTGCTAAAAAGGATTTGCTGAAACACATCTTCTTACTCAAATTGCAATAATGCCTTTTGACGTGAAAATCAACACTTTTAGGTGAAGATTCCTGATTACTCGACATATGCCTTCTTGCTCAAATAGTAAAAATGTCTTTTGACACGAAAACCAACACTTTTAGGTGAAGATTCCCGGTTACTCAACATTTTACTTGTTCGAACTGCTTTGCATACTTGTAATTCAAGCACCGTTTTACGTGAAAGTTAACATTTGTAGATGCTAAACCTCCGGTTGCTTAGTACTAGAATCATTGGAATAGAACTTTGGTTCTCACTTTGGTTCTTTTTCTTTTCTTGTTTTCTTTTTTTTTAATAGCATATCAATTGAAAACGGATCATTTGCCAACTATATCAATCATTTTCTTGCAAAATCCAATAAAAGAAGAAATCTCATTTAATAGAAAAAAAAATTGAGGTATAATTTTCCCTATTTTACAAAACATACTTTCTAAAATGCCAATGTCATAATCACATAGTGATTATTTTCTGAGTAAAATGAAAAATGGATCTTTCAAATCGCACGGACTTTATTTCAGAGGGATGAAAGCAAATGCAACCAAAATTGGACATTTGCACCCTTTTTGAATCAAATTTTGAAAAACAAATCAATTTGTGGGGCAAATGTGCAAATTTAGATAAAGTTTTTTTCCTTTTTTTTTCTTTTTTTTCAAACACATATAAGCACATAAGAGCCAAATTTAAACAAATATATACATCCTGATGCAGCAATTTAACCAAAAATATTTCTAACAGTTAAACTTATGTCTAAAAATCAGAACACAAGATCAAACATAAAAAGAGAAAAAAAGCAAGAATGGAATAAATTGCAAATCAGGGGGCGGATCTATCGTCCCCCTTAGCTCCATTATCACCTCCGGTGGCCTCTGGGATAGGCGGCTCAGGCGGCGGAATGTCGAGGCGCGCCTCTATACGACCTAGTCGAGTGCTCAAAGCTCCGAGCTGCGTCTCCATACGCTTCCATTGGGCAGATTAATGTGCTCATGCATGCATTGACAAAAATCATTCAGTGAATGTTGCAAACTTGCCCCAATTTCACCTTTTATTGAGAAATTCTTTCTCGCAGATTCTTTTTTTTTTTTTAAGCATTTGCCCTATTTTGGTCAACCAAAAATTTGCCTCAATTTAATAAAAAAGAATGCCCCAATTTAGTTAATGGAGAATTTGCTCCAGTTTAATTCAATAAAAATTGGCTCTAATGTAGCCAACCAAAAAAATTTGCCCCAGTTTGATCAAATAAAACATTGTTTTTGCGGGCCATTAAAAATTTTCTCTCTTCTTTTTTTTTTAAAGTAAATCCAAAACTAGCTGTTAGAGTTGGCGCTCCTTCGAAATTGATAGGCTATGCCATCATCTTGAAATGTAGTGTTATTAATTTTTTATTCATGCTTGATCTTTGGATCTGCAAACTTTGTCTTCTGCTTCTTGCGGATCTCAGCCATGAATACTTGCATACAAGAGGGGACTTGCAAAATATGATGTGCACTTGAATTCTTAAACAATTTGCCTTCTTTATTATTATGCAATAATTACTGCTCAAGAAAAAATGCTAACTTATCAAAAGCTAAATTTTGAGTGGCAAATTTAAAGATGTGTTATTTGACCCTTGGGTATGCCCAGAAATACATTATAGAAACGTTCCAAAATTTTTTTTTTAAATATTGACCCATTTTTCTCTTAGATGCTCTGAGCTTGTGTTTCCCCAAATGAATTCTCCATAGTTTACATTGCAGGATTTACCCAAGAATCAAATAACACTTCTAATCTTCAAAACTTGATTAGATCAAGAAAATGTTTCTTTCTTATGAACGCCCACATTTTTATGAATGCAAGGGAGGGGGGAAAGGAAAAGAAAAAAAACTTAGAGTTAGTAAGCGGAATTGCAAAACCGGTATGCATGTCCTATGGGGGAGCCCTTTTATGCCAAGGGTCGGCCTAGCATGAAAAATGCAATCCTCTGGGGTATGCACCATACAATACCTGATGGGTCCGATCACTTCACTGATATGCGATTAGTAAAACAATCTAGAGGATTGACCAAAAGAAAATGTGATACTTGATGCATCACGAGGACAAAGTCCGAATGGATTTATTACTTTAATTGATATATGAAGAGAGGTTAAAGGTTAATTTAGTATGAAAAGGACTATTCTTGAAAGAATCGTAGTGTCTTGACTAATCTTGAGGGAAATATGGATCTAGTTCAAATGGATTGGACGTGATTGATGGTTTACCCAAAAGTCGACTGGATTCATTGCTTACTTGTAACTCCATATCTCAATTTTATTTGCAACACACTAGCTCATAAGCCTTCTAAAATCAAGATTTGGCCTTGACAAAATCATTATCTCATCAATGAGAAATTATTTGTGCATTTTTTCGATTTAGTGTCCTTATGCATGGGATTTTACCAACTTTGATAAAATGGCCAAAAAATGATTATTAGAGGTTTATATTCTACCATGCGAAGGTCACTCCATATCTTTGGATGCCATCATAGAAGGGATCGGACCCTACCTTACTTTGTGCACTACTCCTTTGGATGTTACTGAAAACATAAACATGCAAGTCTCATTGGATTATATATCCGAGACAGAAAGGATGGTTTATTCCTAACATGAGATTCCCTATGCGGCATTCCCTCTATGGCTTATGCATGATGCCAGTTTATTAAAGCAAGTAAAGGTGCAAAATGAAACATGGCCTATAGGAGCCCCATTTGAATGCCTGGGTAAGCCTAAAAGTGATATGCAATTACAACTTAAATGCAATAAACATAAATTCAAACGTGCAATAGTCTGTCTAGAAGGATGACTTGTCTTAAAAGAGTGTCAGGACTCTTATTTTCTAGAGTTTGTGAAATGCAAGAAAAGGAAAGACAACAAAAGGTTAGTTTAATCAACATATATCACATAACACGTTGGAGCAACAAATTGCACAAGAATAAAGAGGGGTGGAATCCCTCCTCTCGTGTCTAGTGATCCTTAATAGGGTAAGGTTGAGTCTCCCCTAGGTAATTCTAACATGGATGCATGAGGTTAGGCTCACTAATGCATCTAGACTCGATAAAAGTTATAGGCTCCCAAACCTTCAGACCAAAAGGCAAAAGGTCATCAATCCGAATGCCTTAAGTCGGTGGTTCGAGTGATCCCCTAGACATTGCTACGTGCACGTCGTGCCACGGCCACATGTCCAAGTGGATCAATCCTAATCCTAATAGGGAAAAGTGGCGTGACAAGCCACTAAAGTAAAAAAAAGTAGGGTCAAAGTAAAATACAAATGCACGTATGAAAGTGATTCCCTTTGAGAGGAGGGATTCAAATACCAAAACATTCTCGAAACTCTAGAGTAGATGCACACCCACACCCAAAATGCAAGGCGCGGTACAAGTAAATAAATAAACAATAATTCATTCATCATGTACGCGATGTGTAAGGAGCGATTGCACGGGAAAAAATCCTAAAGAGAAAAGAAAAAGAAAAGGAAAAGCAACCTAAAACATCAAATGTGATATATAAGAAAGTTAAAAAATGAAATAATCAACTAAATCAAGTGCTCGGACCCTCTTAGGAAAATCCCGATTAGATTAATGCCCATTTTTTGGAAGGGAAGGGGATGAGAACCCTCGTCGTTTCGGGTTTTAGTTGAAAAAGGTTTTTTTAAAAAATTGATTTTTGAAAAAGAAATGGGTCATGGGACTACAAAAATGCGATGATTTGGACCCAAAAACAAAAGTCTAGAAAAGGGTTTTTAGAAAAGTTTGGAGTCGCCACTTGGTATGGAGTTTAGGTGTACCAAGTCACCCAAAAATTTTAATTAATGAAAATAAACTAAGAAAACCCTTTTTTAGACGACTCCAGGTCTTTGAAAAACTAGAGAAAAAGGTTCGGGGGTCACAGTTGAAAGAAGAGAAGGCAAAGATTCGATGTTACTCGTCTCTAAGGCACCCTTCTAACCTAACCAAAGCTAGTTGCAAGATTTAGTTGAAAATTTCCTAATTCTAACTTTAAAATTTATCACATTTGGATGTTATCTATATGGATGCAAAACCTAAACCTAATATTGGATCGAGAGGGGCAAAATGTCTCCTTGAGGTTTGATTGGAATTGATCACATTAGTTGTGTCATCCAAATTTGATCCCTCGAGGAGGTCACGAAAAATGCAAATGATGAGACTCGAACAAACAGGAAAATAGGGTTTTCAAAAGAAATGTAATTTTATAAAATCTCAAGGGAAAAGAAATTGGATTTTTGAAAAGATCAATTTTAAGTGCAGAGAGGAATTGAATTTCCAAAAGATGCAATTTTAAGGAAAATGGATTTTGATTCTGAATTGCTAAACATGAAGAAGAAACTTGATTTTTAAAGAATGATCTTGATAGAATTCAAAATAATGCATATGTATGTCCTAAAGAGGGATAATGCAACATAATGGGTGCGGGAGACTAAGTTCGTGACTTTAATTCTTCCTTTTCATAGAAGGAAATAAAAGCGTGCTAAGGCTAGGAAGCCATACTCGCTCTCTTCCCTAATTCAAAGGGTAATGCCTTAAATGCACTAATCTATTTTTTGATGAAAAGGAAAACTAAATGACATGTTTTGCATACGGGATGGGAGAAAAGTAACATGCAAAATGAGAAAGAAACTCTAAAAGTGAAAAGTGTGTGAAATTTGTATCTAATGCATGAATGGCATTAAGGGTCTAGCATTGGACCAGCCCTCGTCTAAAAGTTCTCACTAACATTGGATTAGTGAGAAATCGAAAGGAAAGGCCATAACTAGCGTTGGACTAGTGTGGTGACGTCAATACATTTACACAATAAACATGTAGACATGATAATAAAGCGAATAAACACATAAAACATATAAACACATAACACATAGGCATAATATCTAGATGCAAGACCCTAGGAAAGCAAGTAAACACATAATCATGCAAGCATACAAAATAAGCATATAAAACCTAATTATTACATTGGGGGAACCTAAATACATTCTAAGGGGAAAAAATTCGGAATAATAATCTAATTATTACATTTTCTAGAATAAATACACTTTTTGCAAAATTAAATCTATCTATTACAACTTGGCATCCAAGGCCTCCAAATGATTTACCCAAAAATTAAATGACGTAAATAAAGACTAGACATGAATAAAAGCAAATGAAAACTTAATTTAAAACATGCAAGATCATGCAAAAACACATAAGAGCACATAATAGGAGAAAGAAATTACCATCCCTTGATATGATGCTTTGATTGAATCCTTAAATGAGGGGAATGGTTATCTAAGATTCAATGTCAACAAAAGGGATCAAGGTACCAATTTAAAGGAAAAATCAATCAAAAATTCAAAGAAAAGGTATCTAAACAGATTTTGCAAGCAATATGGACAAGACTAGGAAATATGAATAATAGAGTAAGATTCGGGAACAAAAGAGCAGGAAATAGCAACAAAACTGAGGAACAGAGAGGTTACGTGGAGTAGAAACGCGGACTGATCCGCGCAACTACGTCCACGTTACATGCAAAATGTAAAGTTCAGAGGGGAAACGCGGACAGGAAACGCGGACTCAGCCGCGTAACTGTCCGCGTCTCTTCCCATCTTCAAAATATCAGGAAGATTGCTTCCAGTTTTTCAGACAATAACATAAACAAAATCCTCAGAGGCAAGGGGATCTATTTAAAGCATTAAACATCATCATTCAGATCATGTCAAAACAAGCTAAAACCGAAAAAGGCCAAATCTTAAGCATCAACACATCAAATAGACAAAAAAAGGGGAAAGGGAAGAACTGTCAGGCTAAAAACGCGGGAAGTTACGCGGACTGGCCTGCGTAACAATCCCGCGTTTCTTCACATCTTCAAATATTCAAGAAGAAACGCGGATCATTACGCGAACCAAGCCGCGCAAGGACTCCGTGTTTCTTCACATCTTCAAACATTCAAGAGGAAACGGGCGTTACGTAAACCGCCTAAGTAGCCAGCGTTTCTTCACATCTTCAAAGCGTGAAGAACATTTTTCAAATCTTTGAAATCACAACAAGATCAACACGAAGCATCAAGCGTCGATTTTAAACGCGTCGAACAAGACTATGAGCCTTACCAAGGCTTTATAAACACAAGATGCTCATATAACAACCAATAATCATCATCAAATGTCATAAAACTTAAAAAATACATTTAAGACCTTGGTTCCACCAAAGGTCTGATTTCTAACAATTTTAGACCAAAAAAATAATAGATAGAGTAAGGAAGACTACCTGATTGAGGCTTGAGAAGAGCGAAAAGAATCACCAAAATTCAAATCTTCACTAAAAAGGAAACCCTAGTTTTATCTTTTCTCTCTTTTTTTTTTCTCTTTGATTCTCAATCGTTTTCTCTCTTCGCTCTCTCTCAGCCTCCCTCTTCTCTCTTTCTCTCTCAGCCTCCAGCCTTTTTTTCAGAAAACCCTAACATGGGTGATTTATAGGCATTAAAACCTACAACCAAAGGCTTAGATACGTTGAGGGTTTTCTTGGGTTAATCTTGATCATTGGATGCGTTTTATTTGTATCTTAAGGATCAAGGGTGATTTGGGCATTAACTAAAACGATTACTTGATGCCAAAGACACAAGAAATACAGCTGGAAATGAGGAAGGAAGGGCTGAAAAAAAATGCGTAATTTTTTCACTGATCGTTCTGTGGTGATCAGCTGGTCCGCGTTTTTGACTTTTTTTTTTCTTTTTTTTCTTTTCTTTTTTTTTAAAGAAATACCTACAAAATAAGAAAGATGTGTTAGAATATTCAAAAATAAATAACTAAACATTAATAGATAAAAACATAAGAAAACAATTGAAATAGTCAAAATTTGGTGTCTACAGATTAGGTTAGTGAGTAATTATCTAAAAAAGTAAATCACTTTCTTTTCTAGTAAATTAATTAAAGATAATTTTATCCTATAAAATATGAAAAATTACAAGGTTTCACATTTTACCGCTCTTAAATAAAGTTTCATCCTTGAAACTCTCTTTTTTTTTCTTCATAGGAAAAATGGTTGATTATCTTGAAGGAAGAAACATAATTCTAAATTAGTTCAAGTTTCCAACTTAAATTGAAAATATGGATATAAATCATAAAAGGGAGTTTATTATTATTGTTATTATTATTAACAAAACTGTATGTGAAAAAAATGTTTAAACAAGGACTAGTATAACCAAAAGCATGAACTGCATCATGCATTTATTTCTTTGAATCGAAATACAAGATATGAATTTTAAATTGTGAACAGAATATTCAAGAATAATTATTACCTATTAGTAATCTCAAGGAAATCCACTAACTACCTATGTAAAGTATTTCTAACTCTACTTACTTAATTCCCACTGAAAATTGACTCCTACTAAAATTACTATGAGTTCTAGATGCTATGAATCACTGCGGGTCCTCTATGTACCCCAAATCCTCACTCTCCTCTTGTGCAGCCGTCTGGTTTACATCATTGCCTACATCTCTCTCAACCTCCATGGCATTTTCATTTCCACCATTGTCTTCATCTTTAGTATCAGGTCAAAATGTGTCCATATCAGGGACATTCTCAACACCATCCTCAACAGCACCGAAATAGTTCCTTTTGCTTACATACTTAATCCTCAGTGCTCAGTAAACGGTGTCCTTCTCAATAATTTGCCTATCCCTCCTGTTAACTAGACGTTTTCTGTGACTAGTCTCAAATCTTAAACTTTCAATCTCTGCCCTTAGTTGGATACTTTCAAGCATCAGATTTTGAATTTCCCTTTCTAGATCCTCAATTCTACTTTTCATATAAGTCATGTCACCCTCCAATCTTGAAATTTTACATTCCATCAGTCCTTTTTCTTTTTCAACTTCTAGGTTTACACCTTGAAGTCTCTTGCCGTTCTCACATAAAGCATCATTCATTTTCTCCTGAATAAGTCTCTCACAATTCTTTTTCTCAAACATTTTCTTTGATTTCTTGTCCAAATCCCATGCAGCACCCTCCATCCTTTGGGCAGTCATCATCCAAATTGGCCTCCTCTCCCAAAAATACTCTCTTGGCTTTTCTATTTGGTTACCTTCAACAGTTACAGTTTCATTTTCCATCATTAAGCGCTTAAAATCGCATCCTGTTACCTCTAATATACAATTGCATTCTTCACCTATGCCATGGGGTATCTCCTCCTAGATTGTAGCATTAACTTCCTTCGGTTCATTTTCTTCTTCGTTTAATTTAATTGTCCTCTTTCGAATTTCTGTCCATATGTGCCTTACTGTTGGAATTCTGCTACCATCAGTCATGACCTATAAATAAAGAATTACATAAATTCTATCAATACAATTTCAACTTATGGTATACGTGCAGTTACAAATTGCTTACCGCTATAAAACAAAATAACCCTTGACCATATCCATTTCATTCTAACATCTTTATTTATTTCCTACTCACATCTACCTTCTTTATTGTTTCCAAAGATCGTAATGGTCGTCATTCCATTACATACACACCTCCTTTTTCCCACTTATCTCATTATAATTTTTAAATTCCCTAATATCTAATTATCATACTACACATTTCTAGAACATTAAACCTATGCTTTGGTACCACTATATGTCACGCCCCAAATCCGCGTTCTTGGATCAGATTTGCAATGTGGAATGCCGTATCTGTGAAACCTCACTCCCACAAATACAAGGCAACATGACCATAACTTATAAAAATTCACTAAAGTTTAAAACTTACATTTACTAATGAAATACAGATTGTCTTCAATCAATACAACTGCTAAACTTTTATACTATACTACCAATATAAAACGTCTATCTACCTGTCTTTCTCTTATCCTCTATTCGTACTCAAACTTGCTTTTGTGATCTACAAGAAAAATGATGGAAATGTGGATTGAGCGACACATGCCCAGTAGATAGAACTTACTCTCCTGTCAGATCATATAGTTACATACCTAATATAAGTTCACAATTTCTTTCATACAATACCACATGCACATAGTAAGGTAAAAATAATAATAATAATTGGCAACTTTTTAAATATTACATACGTATATTTCATAAGATGAGTAGCATCCACATAAGTAACTTTCATTTGGCGTAGCACTTAGTCCCGTAGGTTATAGAGTGGCCCCTGTAGAACGTGGCATGAAAACACGTAACATAACATGAACATAATCACTGAACATACTTACAAATCATATACATGGCAAGCATATCATCTTATTTCATAAAACACAGCTCTTAACAAATGTATGCAATATTTGGATTTTGAGTACTCAGTCTAGAGATTAAACCCCTTCTAGAAGGGTGACCAAGAGGTTTCGCGATTACCCTTGACCACATGACATAACATAACATGAGTCAATCGACTAGGTTCTATACCAACTCCGTGACTAAGTCAATCGGTCGGGTTTTATACGGACTCCATGACTGTCAATTATCTAGACTTTATACCGGCTGCCGTGATCATTCATATCAGGACTATAACCCCTAACGGGTATTTCATAATTGTTCATAACTCATTTCATACGTCACATGTATTTTCTTTCACAAAAATATGCCACTTAATTCATAGCAATTTGAATAGTAAAATATTTCAAATAGGCATACATGATCTATTTTTCATATACTAAAATAAAGTATTTAATTGAGAAAATTCATATTTGGCATTTCAAAAATACAGAGGAGTAAGAATCACCTATCTCAAATTGCAAACTTGAAACTATTCTTATCACGTCCTTAATTTGCGTCAAATCTATAATCAATAATATATATACATTAATTAATTCACCTATCTTGTATATATACATTAATTAATTCACCTATCTTATTCTTCATGTAATCAATCCTATATTAAACAACCCTAGGAAACATGATTAGGCATTCACTAAACTATACCTTAGTAGTTTCAAAAATAAAAGATTTTTCTTTTTGGAAAGTTCCCTAATTTAGAAACTTCCTTAATTTAGAAAGTTTTCCATTTTAGAAAATTTCCACATTTAGAAATATATATATATATATATATATATATCAAAAGAGGTATAATTTGATTATATGTGAATAAATGTTATTTATTTCCTTATTCATTCATTTACCCATTTCGTTATTTTATCTATTTATTTAGAGTTATTTAATTATTTATTTATGTATATAGCTTATTCATGCACTTATAGGTTTAACATATTTATTTATTAGTTTATATTAGATAGTTAATCTATTTATCCATTTAATATTTAAACGTATATCTTATTCATTTGTTTATGTATTTAACTTATTTACAAATATCCTATTTGGTTGTTATTCTTTGTATATAAAACTCTAAATATTTCTAGGATTTCATGTTTGGCCAACCTACAAGGAATTTTGGAAAGCATTTCTAAAATACAAATTTCTATATGTAATTAATTAATTACTTAATTAATCATTTCCTATTATCTTTATTATCATTATATAATTAGTTTAATCAATTTATCCCTTAACTAATTACTATTAATTAATTAATTAATCAATTAATATTTTAAACAAGTATTAATTAATTAATTATTCATTAATTAATGAATTAGTTAATCATTTAACTAATCATCATCTTCATTAATTAATTAATTAATTAATTGTTATTAAATAATTAATTAGCTAATTACTATTAATTAATTAATTAATCCTTTAAATAATTATATCATTATTAATTAATTAATTAATTAATTACTAATTATTATTAATAAATTAATATTAATTATTATCTTTATCAATAATTGACTAATTATTTTTAAATAATAATTTAGTTAATTTATGATCATGATCATTAATCAATTATTTAAGTAACTATATCGCTAGTTAATTATCACTCAATTGATTGCTTACTTATCCAACTATTATATTAATTGTCCATAATTAATTAATTATTTTTTAACTTTACTATTACTATTATTATTATTTTAGTAAATGATTTACTTAATTAATTATTAACATAATTAATTACTAACATTATAATTAATGCTATTATATTTTCTTAGGCTTAGTCATTAAATGTAAGTTTTAATAATATAATTTATTATCATACTTATATTAGATTGGGCCTTAGATTATTTTAACTCAATTATAAGTTTATTGTTTAATCTCTATAATGGATCTATATCTATTCTTAGCCCACAACTTAATAGCCTTATGAAATTAAGATTGGACTTCTACCTATTCGGCCTACAAATCATTTTATTCTTGGTCTTCATCAATTTAGTTATTGGCCCAAATATTTTAACTATCTAACCCAATTAAAACTCTATTGATTTTATTCCTCCTTTCAATAACCCAAATCCAGCCTAAAAGAAAAGTGGATCAATCTGACCCATTTCAATTAACCGTACCTGTTCACATATGTTCGACCTGTTTCTTTACCCATTTCCCTAAATGGATTCTTTCTTCTCCAACACAACTTTTCCCAAATCCAAAATCTCTAATTTCTACTCCAATCCCTAAACCATCATCATCAATCCTCACCACCATCATATTTACCACTACCATCCTCATCTTCTTCACTGCCGATGCCAATGACAACCATCGGCAGCAACAATAGCAGTAGCGGCATCCTAGCAGCCACAGCTTGACCTCTCACCACAGATGATGTCACCAACAATTGAGTAAAAGGGAGGGTCTAGTGACCCTTCTTTGATCTCGCCATGGCTAAAGTTTTAAGCTTCAGCCGTGAGCTTCTTTCTTCCTTTCTTTTTTTTTTTGTTTGAAACAGCCCCTTCAATTCCTATCCCTTTCATTAAGGCCAGAAAATAGCACTAATCATACTAATTCTACTCATGAAATCACAACACTAATTAACCTAGGAAATTCCAACTTGTTCTTCTAAGGAAACTTTGAATGAACGAAGTGCAACAATCATGGCATGATTTCTTTTTCTATAAATAATAACATGGAAATATTTTAAATATGATAGAAAATTATGTAATAGAAATAAGCAAGTAATCTTTAATTGTAAAACTTACTTGATTGAAGGATGCTAATTTTCTAGAAAATTTACTACCTTTACTTCTTTCCCTTCTCCAGAAACTTCTATTTATTGGATGAGTAGAAAGAAAAGTCACGTTCCTTTTGGTTTGGAAAGAGGTTATGGTATTTTGACTTAGGAAACATAGTTCTAAAACTGAGTTAGTTACCTGAATCCCACAGAACTTGGTAGCTTAGCCACCAGACTTAGTTGATAATGGTTGGTTAGGATTAGATTAGTGAGTAATTATCTAAAGAAGTAAATCACTTTCTTTTCTAGTAAATTAATTACAAGATAAAATGTAAAAAATTATGGGGTTCCACATTTTTAACGTACCAGATGAGGGGTGACTAAATAACTAAAAATTAAACAAGAACCTTCTAGACTTGGTTTATCTTACCAGCATTGCCCTACTTAGATCAAACTCTTCAACATATTCTTTTTTTTCCTTTTTAGGTGAGTGATTATTATTCTTTAAATTCTGTACACTAATAATATAAGAAGTCATAAAATTGTAGTTCTATAATTGGTTTTAGCAAAAGATATTCCCTACGTACAAATGTATATGTGAAGAGGTGAAAAATAAATTCTCAATCAAATATCTAACAATTTCATTGAAGTTAAAACTCAATAATAACAGACTCACAATTGTCAATTTTGGAAGGGTTTTTCTAATTGTTTTGCATCACTCTTCTCAATTAAATCGAAAAACAAAGCACAAGGAAAATCACAAGAAAATAAACCAGAAACAAGGAGAAATAAGAGTAGCTGCCAAAGGCCTTTTTAAGAGGGAAAAAATCTTTCTTAATTTTCAAGACCTTACCCTAAGTACATTTATAGCATTACACATTTATAGTAAGATAGCCAAACCGACTTGGATATAAACAAACTAGAAACTAGGAGACTTACGCCTATCAAAACTTTTACTGACTAACTATGAGACTCTCTAGAAAATAACTTGTAAAACACATGGCTATATCTTTATGTGTATCAGTTCACCTACAAAAGTGAAACCAACTTAATCTAAGAGTCTAACCAATGAAACTTCAAGAGCAAAGCTAATGCGAGATGGACAATTAAAGGTTAATAATATAAAACTTGGTTTAATATTTTCGATAGAATTACCGGTATCTTATCTCCTGATGCAATTGAGGTCTATGCAATTAGAAGTGTTCTAACATTTTAGAGCATTCTAACATTTTAGATTTCCAATTTTGAGAATGTTCTACCAACATTTCTTTGCAAAATCAATGAACAAGTTGGATATCTATGGTTGATGTCATATCATATGACCAACAAATTTAAAATCAATGAAACAACACAAGGAATATGTAAAACCTTAATTTGATGAGGATAATCATAATTTTATGGGTGGTTTTGCTTTTATTTATTTATTTTTTGAATACATGTAGTAGATAACTTTAAAATAATCACATTTGACAAATTTTGAATGTGATAGATTTCTTATAGATATTAAGCTTTGTTGAGATTGAAATACTTAGCATGCTTAAAATTTTCAAATAGATTAAATCAAATAGAGTGTGATATGACTAAAAGCCTTCAAAATACTTTGAAACAATTGAATTGTACCTGGAACATAGCTTATGGTTCAATCAAAATAGCTCGATCTCTTTTTTAGTAAAGCAGCTCGATAAGTCCTTTGCTAATCCACGTGCCTGCTAGATACTAGAGGTACAATTAAAGCTGACATAGAAGGAGTTAAATGATTGTGCCTAATCAATAATGGGTATCATTAACAATGAAATCTCATTATACAAAAATCAACTCTTGGCTTTTTCTCTTGTAATATGTTGATTACTTTCCCACTTGGAAAATTTTTGTGGTTATGTGTTATTCCATTCTTAATGACATATCTTCATGAAGAGCCAAGAGGTTAGTTGTGTTGTGTACTCTTATTATATTTTTATATTTTTTTCCTAATAGCGAAGGAGTGAGATTTAAGAAAGGAAGAGCATCAATGAAGATATTTGAACTCAAAGGCTCTAAAATATTAGCATATACATTATTATTATTTTGATATTTGCTCAACTAAAAAACCAACTAAAATAATATTGAAGAGGTTTCTTGAAATTGAACTACTATATGCATAGAAATATGGAATTTGTTTGTGTGGGATTTTTTCTTCTTTTCTATGAACATGGAAGCATTTTAACTTGATAAAGTCATTTTTATCTGTAAATGTATAATCTTAGTGGGCACTTAATGATATTTCATTCTTCGTTTACTTAACTTTACTGCCTTATATTCTTCTTTGATTTTCTTATATTTCTTTTTCTTGTCAATATATTCTTTGTGCAAAAGAAAGATAGGATTTGGTTTCTAACTTTGTATGAAAACGAGCTACGAAAATTAGTTTTTGTCTTTTTAAATCATAGATTGCTACACTTAAAAGTAGCCAAGTATATATTGTTTCCCCCCCTATTAGAAGGTTATCATGACTTCCTTTTTCCCCTTCACAAACTATGGAGAAAATGGTTATAGTATTTTCTTAGTTAATGCTTCAATAAAAATTTACTTTCACGTTTAGCTTTAACTTAAAATGTTTAAGTAAAGCTCATTTTGGATGTGAAATTGACAGATACTTATTGAATATTCGAAGGGTTATTCTCAAAAAGAAAAAAAGAATATTCAATATTGGATATTTTTATGTTTATGATGTTAAAAGACAATACTATAGTATCCCTAAAATTGATAAAAACAACTTCTACAAGATAGTAATTGTTTAGCAAATTTTTAAAAGTTTCGTCCAAATTTTATCTTTTTTCCCCCTATGTTGAACCAAAAAAAGAAGGATACTAATTGCAATTGAAAAACCAAAGAAGGAAAGAAAAGTAAATCCTAATAAAGAATGTGAAATTAAACAAGTGATGAAAAAGGGAAAAAAGAAAGAAAATGTGTAAAGCAAATTGGATATTCCTAACTACCAAAAGCACAAAGGACACTTTCCTTGTAATTAAGATTTGGTCATGTAATAATATTCTCTAGTCACCAACTTCAGACTCAACCATACCAAACAGAAACGTTATTATATAATACCACATTACATCATATTACCATATTTAAATACAACATTCAATCTTATCATTCCTCAAAAAAAAAAAAAATCAATCTCATCATTAATAGTGCCCATCCAGCAACAAACTCAATATCTCAAGTGAAACCATTAGATCATATGTATACGAAGTAAGTTTTTTTATACACTGTGAGCATGTAATTGTTTACACTAACAAGTTTAGATCATTACCCCATACATACACACACACACACACACACACACACATATATATATATATTGAAATAATTTCTAAGAGTAAGTGCACCCACTTCCTTCGATGTTTTGCGGATGGTTGGTAGTTGAACTTCCTTCGATGGATGACATGCTCTTGCAAAATAAAAGTTGAAATAATTTTTTGAAGGTTAGATTAAATATTGATAGGGGTATTTTTGCTAAAAGGGAGAAGGGCATCTGGACCATAATTTTGTGGTTGGATTCCTTTTTGGGTGGCTAAATATGGGATGAGAGATGAAATAAAGGGTGTCCTGAACAAAACATTGTTTGTAAGGTCTTTTGCTAGGAGAAAGGTTTCTTTGATTGAGACTTCTGAAAATTGGATGGCCAGTTTGAGAGTTTAAACTGGATATCAAGTTTAGAAATTTCTTACAAGATCTTTTGGATAATAGGTTTAGAAAATCTGTATCATCATCAGAGGTTTCTTCTCCTTTTGGGAGTTTAGGCTGAGAAGAGACAATGTTTTGTAAGACAAGGTTGTCAAGGTCTTGTTTAGCTTTGATCACTCTTACTTCTTCTTTGAGAAGGGCAATTTCAAGTTGAAAGTCTTGGATTGATATCAGTTTTACTGGTTTATATGGAAATCTGTTTAGGATGTCTGTGAGGTTGTAGGTATTGAGTAGTCTGGGATCTTTGACTAATGGGCTGGAGAAGGTGTTTGAGGGTCTGTTTAGGGATTCTTTAAATTTACTGAGATAGAGTTGTCTCTTTTCAGGGTCAGGAATGATCTTGATTGCATCTAAGAGGAGATCCTGTTCTTTTGTTCGGACATTTACAGTGGCTTGTCCTTCTTTTTCATCTTCATCATTATCCTCACTGGTAGTTGATAAAGATGAAACATCATCATCCTCCAGCTGATTGATCCAATTGTCTTCTTCTTGTTCTACATCACTACTTTCTTCGATGAGGAGGTTTGAGAGTTGGTTTACTATCTGCTCGTCGAGTCCCAATGTGCTGATTCTTTTGTTTACTTTACAGTATCTGGCTACATGTCTAGGTTGTTTACATTTATGGCAAATAATGGATGGTAACGCTGGTAAAGGTTGTTGGCTAATATTTGGAGTCTGATTGTTTGGCGGTAGTTGTTTTCTGGCTTTGTAAGGCAGGGCCCTTCTTTGGCTTTGTTGAGGGTTTGGATCTTCTTCTGCTTTTTGAATGACAACTAGGGAGGCCGAACTGTTCACAGAAAAGAGCCAAGATCTTTTGCTCTCTCTGTGCTCGATCTTTTGCTAACTGTCTAAGCATCTTATCTTGTCTGCAAATTTTTAAAGCAACTTGTTGGATTTGACTTGTAAGCTATCCATAAGTGATTGTTTCCCATGGTACCACGCCATCGTACTGGTTTCGAATTTCTTCTCGAACAAGGTCTCTTAAGGGTTTGGAAAGCCCATCTAAAAACTTTTCCTTCCAATAAGCTTGATTTTCGTTTGGTCTGGCATATATTCTTGTCAAGAAGGTATCTTTGTACCATCGAAAATCTGAGAGGTTCCGACATTTGAGATTGTTTAATAATTCTGAGGATTTATCCCTGAATATTCCTGGGTCTCCAATAAATGTTTTTGCAATGGTGAATATCAATGTTGCCACTGCGTCCGAGATGGTATCACCGTCTTGTATGATTGGCTCTTCATCTGCATCAATTTTGATAGAGTTTAAGATTTTTCCTTTGTCATCTGAAGTGAGATGTTCATCCCACCATCCTTTAAGTTGCCCTGTGAATTCTGTGATAAGGATATGAACTACAAGTTGGTCGGTGCATCCCTGAGTTGTACGATATGCTGTTGCCACCATCGTCATTTGTTGGAGAATTGAGATTATATTGTATTCAGATACTCCATCTATGTTCCATTCATAGATATTGTTGGCATTGTAGGAATTTTGAAGGATGTTTGGTTTTTCTTCTATAAGGACATCAGGATAGGTTGCCCTAGAATAGTAAAGTTTTTGAGGGTTTTTCCAATTTGGAATATAAGAGAAAGATTTGGTCATATCAAGTTTGGCTATTCAATCAGCAGTGGTTTCTAGGTTAGATTTGTTTAGGACACAGGTTGTTTTCTTTGGAGGTTGGTTAATTGACACAGGAGAGTTTAATGAAGGTTTTTCTAAAATACAGGCTAATTGGTTATCAGGTTTATTGGTAGATGTGGAACCTTGCCCTGATTTTTGTTTACTTGTAGAGGTAACAAAGGATTGTTCTATTTTGGCAGTTCATTTTCCAAGATCATCAATGGGTTTATTCTGGAGTTCTTTGTGGAATTTGTTTGGCATTTCATATGGTTTGAACAGAGGATTGGATGAAGAGGTTGCAGTTTTGGTACTTGGAGGGAGCAAAGTTTTAGGCTGGGAGGTAATATATTCGCCGAGGGTTTGTAAGTATTTGTTGGTGTAGTTATTTTGCTCATAGATTCCTTGGATATCCCTGGCACTCACAGGATCTTCTTCTTGGGCTATTTTCAGTTTGAAGGGTTTAGCATTGATTTCTATGGATTTGTAAGGAAAGGTAATAGGTTTAGGTGGAGGTAGCTCTGCTTGGATTTCTCCATTTGCTGTCTGCCATTTTGAAACACAGACTGATGATGAAAAATGATAATCTATCTTGTTTCTTATTGCATAATTTCGAACCACTCAAAGAACTGGATATGCAACTTGGTTCTTTCCAGGAAGTGGTAAAAGATTGTCTGTATGGCTTTTCTTGATTCTTCTATTTTTGTTGAAGAACCACTGTCTCTTTGCCTGATTATGATCTGCATGGAATTCAGCTCGCAGGCCTTGCTTGTTGATCTGGTATTCTGAATTGAGAACTCTTAACTCTGGTAATGGTTCATTGGTCATGGTTGAATATGTAGGAGATACTGGAAGATCTTCATAGATTGTATCTTCATCTAAAGACTGTTTTTTTGAAGGATTCTCTGTTTGGACTATATATCTTGCTTGAAGAATCCTTGAAGAAAGATCAAGGTTGTGGAGTTTTCTGGATATGGAGGAGACTGAACGTCTCCCTGCATCAATGGTATCCATACTGGTGCTTGCCGTGGAAGATACCTTAACACTTTTGGATCTGTTAAATTTTATTTGGACAGTACCACTAGGGAATTGCCTGATGCTAGACAAGATGTATTTTGAGCGGTACACTAGGGGCTACTACCAGTAATGCCAGTCATCAGGGAGGGATACTTCATTCCAAGAGATAGTTCTAGGAATGGAGATCCTGGATCTGGCTGGATCTGTTTGGAAGAGCACCGTTTCTCCCTTCTTTGTTGTCTTCAGGGTTCTACTGTTGAAGGCTAAACTCATGACCTTGTATTGGATCCTGTAAATAATAGCAACAGGAAGAGTGCTAGTTTTTATTTTATAATTAATTGTTTTTATGTTTAACGTTAATGAGTTTAGGATGTTTCTATCCTGGAGGCATACGGAGAAATTTGGGAAACAGTCAAAGTACACAGGTCCTCCACATAGGTTTGTTTCTGCCATTCCGAGTAATGAGTCATTGAAGTTCAGGAATTTACAATATCAGAGGCAAAGGAGTAGGGATGTGTCCCGTCCTTCTCTTGTCAAGGGTTTAGCTGCAACTTGTACAAGTCCAAAATGTATATAGTTGTATTTCTATTGATGCCTTTCAATAGCTTTCTTTGATAAAAGGTTGATTTCTTCATGGTTATTGTTTAGGGCAATAGTTTGTTCTACAGTTTTAGTCGTGTAGTTTGTAGTTATTTTCCAACGTTTACTGTGTTGATAAATCTAAGTTTCTTGATATCTAGGAATTTCCCAACTATCAATGTCTTGGTTTATATCTTGAAGATTAATTTCTTCTTTAAGACTAGTGTTTATAGGAGAAATGCTTGAAATGAAAGATCTAGAGTTAGGCCTAAAAAAGGAAGCCATAAATTAATCAGGTAAAATAAAATTAATAATAAAATTGACAATAAAATCAAGAACAAGATCAATGATAAGATCAATGATATGTAAGAAGAATATAAAATCAATTATATGCAAAAGTTTCCTTCCCCTTGGCACAGATTCGTCGGGATCCATGAGGGATAAGTACACTTCTTAACCTACTATAATAGAGATAGTATGGAGCTAACAAGTCAGATCTAAAATTTAGGCAGCTTACCGCCTAGGGTACTATCATTCCCCTCGGATCTCATCAGGCCTACAGGTCTTACTACCAAATCTCATAGCCTTACTGCTAGGACCGCCTTCAATGACTTCTAAAGCTTACTGCTTTCAACTAGACCTGAACTCTTAGTTTCATACTAGTAGTATTATAGTATGCTAGGAAACATAATTATCACCCCACTTCCCCCTCTGGCTCTGATTCCAGAGCAGGGATAGGGAGGTCCCCTAAAGGCAGGAAAGTAAAAGAAGCAGAGTAAAGGAGGTGGGTCGCAGACGGATTGCCACTATGAGATTAGGCGGTATAACCGGCCTATTAATAGAATAAGTAAATAAACATAAACGGAATAAATAAATAAACAAGAATGTAAGTAGGTGGACTTAACCAGCCATGGACAGATAATAACTGAATAAAAAAGTTTATTGAAAGTTAGAAAACTTACAAGGATGAAACTTAACCAAAGTCTTGATCTAAGCTTGATTCCAAGCTGAGCCTAATGCTAATGATGTTTAGAGAGAGGGAGGAGAGTTTTCTTTCAACTAGAGAGAGAAAGAGTTGAAGAAAATTAGTGTGTGTGAAGTGGTGAGTTTGAGGGGTATTTATAGCAAAATTTTTTGATTGCTACAGTACTTGCTACAGTACCTACTACAGTGTCTGCACTGCTTCAGTGTTATAGTGTCTGCACTGCTACAGTGTCGCTACAGTGTATAGTACTGATTTTTCCTACTGTGTTTGCACAGTAACTTCCGGTGCTATAGTGATTTTTAAGAAATTCATTTTTTGATTATTTTTGAAGTTTTTTGTGAGAATTGGTCAGTCGGTTGAGCCAACTTGATCATTTTCGGAGTCTTCGTTGTTTGTTGACGATTGGTCTATTTCATTCGGTCGGTTCACTTTGATTAGTCAGATTTATACCTTGGTTGGGCTATGTTTGGATTTTGCTTTAACAGGTTGTTGCAGAGTTTTCTTCTAGGGTTTCTTGGATCCACTCATCATAATGTGACGTAGCCATACCCTATTCTTTAAGTAAATGCCTATTGGTAATGTACCTTTGGACATTTCTCATCTTCATAAAGCACTGCTCTTTTGAACTGGGAACCGAGTTTGAAGGCCTTAGGCAGACCTTACTGTGTTTGTGCAGAAGGTAGACAGGAATTTGTTCTCCGGTGTTGTAATCAAAGTATGTAGTACCGTAGTTGCGGATCCTGTCTTCCTTAGTTTCTTGTTGGTAGGAGCAATAATCTATCCTTAGTTGTGAGGTAGCATCATCCTTGAGTTTTGTATCAGAAAACATTCTAGTTTGTGGATTGTTGATAGTTGAACTTCCTTCGATGTTTTGCAGATGGCTGGTAGTTGAACTTCCTTCGATGGATGACATGTTCTTGCAAAATAAATGTTGAAATAATTTTTTGAAGGTTAGATTAAATATTGATAGATGTCTGTTTGCTAAAAGGGAGAAGGGCATCTGGACCATAATTTTGTGGTTGGATTCCTTCTTGGGTGACTAAATATGGGATGAGAGATGAAATAAAGGGTGTCTCTAACAAAACATTATTTGTAAGGTCTTTTGTTAGGAGAAAGGTTTCTTTGATTGAGACTTCTAAAAATTGGATGGCCACGTTTGAGAGTTTAAACTGGATATCAAGTTTAGAGCCATTAGCTCCACGGAACCCCTCATTAGATTCTTCAAAGATTTCAATAGGGACAAGTCCTTCTTGAATACAGCTAAGGTCTGCTCCGGTATCAAATAAGGCTTCTGTTTCAAGGATATACTCATTTTGGATAACTAGTTTAATTTGTACTAGAAATTTCTTACGGGATCTTTTGGATAATAGGTTTAGAAAATCTATATCATCATCAGAGGTTTCTTCTCCTTTTGGGAGTTTAGGCAAAGAAGAGACAATGTTTTGTAAGACAAGGTTGTCATGGTCTTGTTTAGCTTTGATCACTCTTACTTCTTCTTTAAGAAGGGCAATTTCAAGTTGAAGGTCTTGGATTGATATCGGTTTTATTGGTTTGGATGGAAATCTGTTTAGGATGTCTGTGAGGTTGTAGGTATTGAGTAGTCTGGGATCTTTGGCTAATTGGCTGGAGAAGGTGTTGGAGTGTCTGTTTAGGGATTCATTAAATTTACTGAGATAGAGCTATCACTTTTCATAGTCAGGAATGATCTTGATTGCATCTAAGAGGAGATCCTGTTCTTTTTTTAGGACATTTACAGTGGTTTGTCCTTCTTTTTCATCTTCATCATTATCCTCATTGGCAGTTGATAAAGATGAAACATCATTATCCTCCAACTGATTGATCCAATTGTCTTCTTCTCGTTCTGAATCACTGCTTTCTTTGATGAGGAGGTTTGAGAGTTGGTTTACTATCTGCTCGTCGAGTCCCAATGTGCTGATTCTTTTGTTTAGTTTGTAGTATCTGGCTACATGTCCAGGTTATTTACATTTATGGCAAATAATGGATGGTAATACTGGTAAAGGTTGTTGGCTAGTATTTGGAGTTTGATTGTTTGGCGATAGTTGTTTTCTGGCTTTGTAAGGCAGGGCTCTTCTTTGGCTTTGTTGAGATGATTTTGTTGAGGGTTTGGATCTACTTTTTGTATGACAACTAGGGAGGCCGAACTATTCACAGAAAGAGCCAAGGTCTTTTGCTCTCTATGCTTGATCTTTTGCTAGCTGCCTAAGTATCTTATCTTGCCTGCAAATTTTCAAAGCCATTTGTTGGATTTGAATTGTAAGCTATCCATAAGTGATTGTTTCCCATGGTACCATGCCATCGTACTGGTTTCTAATTTCTTCTCGAACAAGGTCTCTTAAGGATTTAAGAAGCCCATCTAAAAAATTTTCTTTCCAATAAGGTTGATTTCCATTTGGTCTGGCATATATTCTTGTTAGGAAGGTATCTTTGTACCATCGGAAATCTGAGAGGTTCCGACATTTGAGATTGTTTAATAATTTCGAGGATTTATCCTTGAATATTCCTGAGTCTCTAATAAATGTTTTTGCAATGGTGAATATCAATGTTGCCACTGCGTCCGAGATGGTATCACCGTTTTGTGTGATTGGCTCTCCATCTGCATCAATTTTGATAGAGTTTAAGAATTTTCCTTTGTCATCTAAAGTGAGATGTTCATCCCACCATCCTTTAAGTTGCCCTGTGAATCCTGTGATAAGGATATGAACTGCAAGTTGGTCGGTGCATCCCTGAGTTGTACGATATGCTGTTGCCACCATCGTCATTTGTTGGAGAATTGAGATTATATTGTATTCAGATACTCCATCTATGTTCCATTTATAGATATTGTTGGCATTGTAGGAATTTTGAAGGATGTTTGGTTTTTCTTCTATAAGGACATCAGGATAGGTTGCCCTAGAATAGTAAAGTTTTTGAGGATTTTTCCAATTTGGAATATAAGAGAAAGATTTGGTCATATCAAATTTGGCTATTCGATCAGCAGTGGTTTCTAGGTTAGATTTGTTTAGGACACAGGTTGTTTTCTTTGGAGGTTGGTTAATTGACATAGGAGAGTTTAATGAAGGTTTTTCTAAAATACAAGCTGATTGGTTATCAGGTTTATTGGTAAATGTGGAACCTTGCCCTGATTTTTGTTTACTTGTAGAGGTAACAAAGGATTGATCTATTTTGGCAATTCGTTTTCCAAGATCATCACTGGGTCTATTCTGGAGTTCTTTGTGGAATTTGTTTGGCACTTCATACGGTCTGAACAGAGGGTTGGATGAAGAGGTTGCAATTTTGGTACTTGGAGGGAGCAAAGTTTTAGGCTGGGAGGTAATATATTCGCCGAGGGTTTGTAAGTATTTGTTGGTGTAGTTATTTTGCTCATAGATTCCTTGGATATCCCTGGCACTCACAGGATCTTCTTCTTGGGATATTTTCAGTTTGAAGGGTTTAGCATTGATTTCTATGGATTTGTAAGGAAAGGTAATAGGTTTAGGTGGAGGTAGCTCTGCTTGGATTTCTCCATTTGCTATCTGCCATTTTGAAACACAGACTGATGATGAAAAATGATATTCTATCTTGTTTCTTATTGCATAATTTCGAACTACTCAAAGAACTGGATATGCAACTTGGTTCTTTCCAGGAAGTGGTAAAAGATTGTCTGTATGGCTTTTCTTGATTCTCTTTTGTAGTTGTTGAAGAACCACTATCTCTTTGCATGATTATGATCTGCATAGAATTTAGCTCGCAGGTCTTGCTTGTTGATCTGGTATTCTGAATTGAGAACCCTTAACTCTGGTAATGGCTCATTGGTCATGGTTGAATATGTAGGAGCTACTGGAAGATCTTCATGGATTGTATCTTCATCTGAAGACTGTTTTTCTGAGGGATTCTCTGTTTGGACTGTATATCTTGCTTGAGGAATTATTGAAGAAAGATCAAGGTTGTGCAGTTTTATGGATATGGAGGAGACTGAACGTCTCCCTGCATCAATGGTATCCATACTGGTGCTAGCCGTGGAAGATACCTTAACACTTTTGGATCTGTTAAATTTTATTTGGACAGTACCACTAGGGAATTGCCTGATGCTAGACACAGATGTATTTTGAGCTGGTACACTAGGGGTTACTTTTGGTAATGTCTGGTCATCAGGGAGGGATACTTCATTCCAAGAGATAGTTCTGGAAATGGAGATCCTAGATCTGGCTAGATCTGTTTGGAAGAGCACCATTTCTCACTTCTTTATTGTCTTCAGGGCTCTATTGTTGAAGGTTGAGTTTCCTTCCCCTTGGCACAGATCCATCGAGATCCATGAGGGATAAGTATACTTCTTAACCTACTATAATAGAAATAGTGTGGAGCTAACAGGTCAGATCTAAAATTTAGACAGCTTACTACCTCGGGTACTATCATTCCCCTCGTATCTCATCAGGCCTACAGGTCTTACTGCCAAATCTCATGGCCTTACTGCCAGGACCACCCTTAGAGACTTCTAAAGCTTACTGCTTTCAACTAGATCTGAGCTCTTAGAATCATACTAGCAGTATTATAGTATGTTAGGAAACATAATTATCACCCCACTTCCCCCTCTGGCTCTAATACCAAAGTGGGGCTAGGGAGGTTCCCTAAATGCAGGAAAGTTGTGACAGCCCCACTTCTCCCTAGGGCGAACCCTAGGGTATCGGCCTTGGACTCATTACCTCCCTCAATCATATTACAAACTTCAAATAATTACAATGCAAGATCTTCAAATAATAATTACATTTCCAATGAATCCAAGTACTCCAAAGGTCCAACTGTCCAAACTACAAATAGTACAAGAGATAATCCCGCGGTCATACTATGAAAGATCACTTCGCTTTCCTTCATCTCGAAGCCTGGGGAAAAATAAAATATTTTTCTGGTGAGCTAAAGCTCAGTGAATGTTCAGTGAAAACAAGAAAATTCACGTTTTGTCAAATTCATGGACATTTGAATTAAATACTTTTGTAAAATATTTGAGTCTTCAAAAAAAATACGTGTAAGTCGAGAACATGGTCAAATGTTCGCTTTGAAAACATTTAAGAATCTTTTGATTAAGATGAGACAATAAATAGGCAAACAAATAGACAATCTCACATTTAATACAAAATAAAGCAATACATGCAAATAAAGGATACAGGTGGCTTCCAAAAGCCATATCCGCAAAGCTTGATCGAACATAAGCCGCTTGACTCTCCGTCAACGCTTGAAATCTAGAATCAGGTCCGTAGACACCACTTACACCACAACCGTCCACCATTCACCCCCTTACCGGGCCCAAACACCTCAACTTATCAAATTTGGGTAATACTCGAGTATACCAAGCAAGTTAAGCATGGTCGATGAGATAACTCTTCAATCGACTTATCAAGATCAAGGTACTGAGACGGTATGAGAGGTGCCTCCCACTCTATTCGAAGCGACACATACCGCCGCTCAAGATACAAATCAGATGTAGGACTGAGATGGGATGAGAGGTACCTCCCACTCGGCTTGAGTGTGGTACATACTACCGCTCAGCACTTATAAATCAAGCACTTAATCAAGAACAATGTACTGGACGGATGAGAGGTGCCTCCCACTCTATTCGAAGTGACACATACCGCCGCTAGCACTCACAAGTCAAGCACTTAGTCAAGATCAAAGTACTTGGACGGATGAGAGGTGCCTCCCACTCTATTCGAAGGACACATACGCCGACTTACAAGTCAAGTATAAGCCATGCACACACCACAAGTTCATAATTCAAAGATACAAAATTTCAAGTAAAGAGATTGAGTGTGATAAAGTACGCGACTCATCTCGCTCACATTAAGTGGCTCACAAATCACAAGAGAGCGGATCATCACATAATTCAAGTATTCAAGTATTTCAACTAATCAAGTTGGTCAAGTAAGCAGCATGAAACAAATAATCCTTCAAAATTATTCCACTCGAAAAGTAAATTTTACTTGAAATAGTGATAAATCATTTCCTTATAAATACTCAGAATCATTTCAACAGATCATTCCTTTGCAACAATAACAAGATGTTTCATTTGGAAAGGAGTTGGAACACTCACCAATAGTAGAGGAGTACACGTCAATCTCGGAATATTTTCTCGAATCAAAATCAATCCTCAAGTAAAATTCATCATCACAATAAAGCTTAACTTAAGAAAATGGACAAACCAAAATATACAAGTCTAGGGTGTCCAATATAAAGCGATTAGAGCCTAACCGATCAAACTTAGATAAACTAAAGTCTATCCACGGTTCAAAAGTGTCGCCAAGGTTCAAAATGAATTGGAAGTGGAAATCAAAGAAGAATCAAGTACAAACTAGGTTAATGATTCAAGTACAATATGGACTGAAAAATATCCATTTGAACCAAATAAAAGGGATTGAACTAAGACAAGTGAAGAAAGGAAATGCAACGGTGAAGAACAAATGGTGACAGCTTTGTCACCCCTCGGCATTTTGATCATAACTGGTGCTATGTTTATCAGATTGAAAAGAATTTTATGGCGTTTTGAAGCTAAGACATAGACCTACAATTTTTATGAAGAGGTCGAATCTCAAATCAGAATTAATCATGGTCGAAATTGGCAAAATCAGAGGCACAGGAAAACTGTCGGGTCAATGACAGGTTGGTCAAACAGTCTCGGAAGAATGGCCATAACTCGATGTAGGAAAATCGAAATCGAGCTCCGTCAGCGGCGTTTAAAACTAGGTTCATAGGGCTTTCTAATGGTGTAAGGTTCGGATGCTAATTCATTTCCTACAGTGAACAGTAACCTCGGGAAGTGGACTGATTTCCACTTCTGATTTCCTGCAAAAATTTCCAGCTTTGACACAATCCTTCAATTAATCCTTTAAAGTCATTTCCATCATTTTCCAAGGTGTTTAATAAGCTAAAACAGCAATTAATTCCATCATTAAAGCATCAAAAGTCATTAAGCATTTCATCAAACACATGGTAAGCATAAACTTAAACCAACTCTTGAGATACAATTACAAGAATCCAAGCCAAGAACTCATGCTTCCAAGCATCCATCATCCTTAATCATCATTAAAAACCTTCATTACACCAACTTTAAAGGTCATGGAGCTAGGGTTTTGGAAGAAAATTACCTTGAGAAGTTAAAGAAGTGAGCCTTCAAGCAACTATAATCTTCTCCTACCAAGCTTGTGGATTGATGGTTAAGGTGCTAGCAAACTTTCTCTCTTTGATTTCCTATCAAACTAAGAAAGATTTAGGTTGGTTTTTGTGGGTTTTTCCTCTCTTTTTCTCTCCCAAATTTCGTCCAACACCTTCCAAAATAAAGCTGAAATTGTGTTGTTTTTTTAAAGGGATAAGTTGGAGGGAAAAAAACCAACAAGTCAAGGTTTGAATCCTATGGTGACAAGTGGCGGTTTCTTGACCAAGCTTACTAAAAATCTCACTTAATTGCTTCTAACACCTCTAATTTAATTTAGCCTCCAATTAACATCACCAACTCTATTTTTTTCTTGTAACTAAACCTTAGGAAAAAGTCTCAGTAATTCTAGGGTTCAATCCTTAATCAAGTATACCTAATCAAATGAAATGAATGCACTTAGGGGAAAACATGTCATTTATGCGCTAAAGGAATTTATATGCACTTAAATAAATACAATAACAAATAATTCATGAAACATTTAGGGTTTTCACAAGAATAGAAGTAAATAATTCAAGAAATTTCGGGTGTTTAGTTAAAGAAATTTCGGGTCCTCACAAAAGTAAAAGAAGCAGAGTAAAGGAAGTGGGTCGCAGATGAACTGCCACTATGAGATTAGGCAATGTAACCGGCCTATTAATAGAATAAGTAAATAAACATAAACTGAATAAATCAATAAATAAAAATGTAAATAGGCAGACTTAACCAGCGATGAACAGAATAATAACCGAATAAAAATGTTTATTGAAAGTTAGAAGACTTACAAGGATGAAACTTGACCAAAGTCTTGATCTAAGTTTGATTCCAAGTTGAACCTAATGCTAATGATGTTTAGAGAGAGGGAGAAGAGTTTTCTTTCAACTAGAGAGAGAAAGAATTAGAGAAAATTGGTGTGTTTGAAATGGTGAGTTTGAAGGGTATTTATAGCAAAATTTTCGTTTTGCTACAGTACTCGCTACAGTATTTGCTACAGTAGTGCTACCGTGTTATTATATCCGTACTGCTACTGTGTGCTCTACAGTGTACAGTGCTGGTTTTTCTTGCCATGTTTGTGCAGTAACTTCCGGTACTTGTAGTTTTTCCAATGTTACAGTGAATTTAGTCAAATTTTGTTTTTGTTGAAGAGATTTGAGAGAAGATACCATAACAATCATCTTTGTTTTGTTGGAGGCCTTCAAAACTTCCTTTAGATCAAGAGGTTGCAGTTTCCTTTTTGATAGTCAAGGAACTCGCCTTTTGTTTAGTTGCTGTTGGTGAGTCTTTTCTTCAGTTTGAAGTTGCAACAATACTTGTTGGAGTTGCTGAACATATTCTTGTTTATCAGTGATTGAGGCCATGTTGGATCCTTAATCCAACGTTGGACTTATATGTGAACAATTATGTGTTGCAGGCTGTTAAATAAATTTAAACCCAATTAAAGTGATCTATTATGGTTTGGACTTTAATGTATCTAATAGGATGTGAGCCTTTAATGTGTAGATACTTTATGGTAGTTTCTATTTTAATGATGGACTGAAATAGGAATACCGAAAGACAATAGGAAAGTTATCTATAAATAAGGTTATGTTCCTCGGATCATGTGTGTCCTTTGTGTCGTATTTTCTAGTACCACAAAAAATCACTCTCTTGATATCCCATCGTCAAGAGAGATGCCAGAGAGAGTTTAGAGGATTTTCTCATAAGGATTGGTGGATACGCGTAGACCTGGAAGGCCAACCCCACTTTAAGGCCAAAGAGGATTCAAGCGGTGATTATCGAATATGGATCCAGGTACACATTCACCCTTTCAGTTGTATTCATAAATCTGATATTGGGATCCTGGAGTTCTAACAGGTGGTATCAGAGCACCCAATATCAGGTTTTGAATCACTAAAGTTTTAAGTTTGTATTTTTTATTTGAAATTATTCATAATTATTTTATGAATCAAGTTTCGGACTTGCACTTTCCAAATTGATTCATGTGTAGTCGTTGGATTGAATAGCTATGGAAGGCTCTTTGCTATTTGTTATCAAAACCAAAGTTTTTTTTCAATAGTCGAGGGACCTGCATGCTTAAATAAACTTTGCTTTTGTTCGAGATTTGGAAACTGTAAAGCAAAGAACTTTTCTTAACATATATTATGGCTGCCGCATGAATTAGTAGAAATTCTTGAAAGTTGCGGGTCTTGTCTATTGCATGGTTGTATAGGCTACACAGAACTGATTGATAACTTAGATTTCATGGACTTCATAATGCATATGGCTTCCATGCAATGTCGCATGCTTATTGGAAATTCGGATTAAGTGAGGTCTTTTGAGTTTCCGCATGTTATTCTTGCTATTCCATGAAGTTAGGTTTTAT
Organism: Gardenia jasminoides; assembly: GCA_013103745.1. Classification (NCBI taxonomy): domain Eukaryota; kingdom Viridiplantae; phylum Streptophyta; class Magnoliopsida; order Gentianales; family Rubiaceae; genus Gardenia; species Gardenia jasminoides. Next base: position 20,486,351 of record CM023095.1, read on the forward strand.
GAAATTTAGCAATATGTTTATGTTAAGAAAATTAGGGTTTCCTAATTAAGGTTAATTAAGCCTTATAAAGTCCAAAAGGTTGGCCCACCAAACATATGGTCTTATAAAATATTTATGGACTTTAATAAGTATTTGGGCTTAAATAATTAACTATTGGGCTAAAATTATGGATATGGATCTTTGATCCAACAAGTTTGACCCAATTGTTATATTTGACCAGTTGACTGGTTTGACCAGTGTTGACCAGTTTGACTGGTTGACCAGAGTTGACTTATTTGACCAGATTTGACTGTTGACTGTTGATCAATTTAACCAGAGTTGACCAAAGTTGACTTTCTTCAAAAATTTAGTATAATTTTAAATTCGAATATTGGTAAATTTGTATATATATTTTGGGATGAATTAATTGAAACAACATGTCACTAAAGTAACCTCTCTTGTGGAAATTAATTTGTCTTAAAATATAATTAGTTATGTATTTATAATTTTATGAATATTAACCGGCCCAAAGGGAGATTAATATTTGACGGAATTATACGTGCACTAGTAGTAATAAACACGTGATAATTATTTGGATTTTACATGTAAATTATAAATTGGCCCAAAGGAAAATTTATTTTTTGACATGTGCTTATGGTCAGTGTTTGTTACTACACAAGATATCACTAAGAAGTTAATATTTTCGTCCAAAGACAAGATATTAATGGAATATCGATATCTTGAGATGGGGTTATCTTATTTGAATTTATTATTATTTTGGATTATGTGAGTTTGTTTTAATTGTATGTTATTTGCCTTTTAGTTATGAATGATCTTGCCAGTATAACTACCGGCATTAATGCTATTCCCATGTTGAATGACACAAACTTCAAGTCTTAGAAAGAAAATATTCTGATAGTACTTGGAGCCATAGATCTCGACCTTGCGTTAAGGGTTGACTCTCTTCTACCTCTTATAGATAAGAGTACCTCTGATGAAAAGAGGGATAAGGAAAGGTAGGAGAAGTCAAATTGCTTGTATCTGATGATCATGAAAAAGGCCATTCCGGAAGCATTTAAAGGGACAATATCTGAAATGACAACTACTGCTAAGGTATTCATTTAGGACATTGAAAAGAGGTTTGTCAAGAATGAAAAGACTGAAATAAGTATACTCTTGACACGCCTAATTTCAATGAGATATAGTGGTAAAGGCAACATCAGGGAGTACATCATGGAGATGTCTCATCTTACTTCTAAATTAGGTGTACTAAACCTTACCATTTCTGAGGATTTGTTAGCGCATCTGATTTTGATATCTCTTCCTACACAATTTAGTCAGTTTAAGATGAATTATAACTGTCAAAAGGAAACTTGGTCTCTAAATGAACTCATCTCACACTGTGTAGAGGAAGAGGAAAGGTTGAAGCAAGATCAGACAGCGAGTGCTCACCTAATCTCTACCACTAATAATAAAGGGAAGGGACGCAAAAGTAAGATGGATAAAGAGGCTGCAGGTACAGCACCTCCAAAGAAACAACAAAAGAAACCGGTTGAACCGGGAAAGAATGGTTGTTTCTTCTGTGGAGTTGAAGGGCATAGAAAGAAGTATTGCACCAATTATCACGTTTGGCATGCTAAGAAAGGTATGTTTCTTAATTTTGGTTTGTTCTGAGGTTAATTTAATTTTGGTACCTGGACACACATGGTGGATGGATTCTGATGTAATAACTCACATCAGTGTGTCTATGCAGGGTTGCCTGAGTTGCCGAAAGCCTAATGATAGTGAAAGATATATCTATGTGGGCGATGGTAAAATAGTTCAAGTTGAAACAATTGGAGTTTTTAGATTATTGCTAAAGGTCAGATTTTATTTGGATCTTAATGAAACTTTTATTGTAGCGTCTTTTAGACGAAATTTAATTTCTGGTTCTATTTTGGACAAATTGGGTTATCATTGTTTATTTAGAAATGGAAAATTTAGATTGTTTCGTGATTCAAAATTGGTTGGCTCCGGTACTTTATCATATTGTGATAATCTATATTTAGTTGACACAATTGCTTCATATAATGAATCTCTGCATTTAAGTACCAGAGGTGTAAAGAGAAAATTAACCAACGAGAATTCAGCTACATTATGGCACAAGAGATTGGGTCATATCTCCCAAAGGAGAATAGAAAGACTTGTGTCTAATGAAATTCTTGACCCCTTAAATTTTACAGATTTTGGTGATTTTATTAATTGTATAAAGAGGAAACAAACCAATAAAAGGAGATTTGAAGCCAATAGGGTTTCAAACGTCTTAGAACTTATACATACAGACATTTGTGGACCATTTCCTACATTTGCTTGGAATGGTCAACAATATTTTATAACCTTCATAGACGATTTCTCGAGATATGTCTACATATATCTCATTCATGAAAAATCACAGTCCTAGACGTGTTTAAAAATTTTAAAACTGAAGTTGAGAATCAACTCAACAAAAGAATTAAAAGCATCAGATCTGATTATGGTGGTGAATACTATGGTAGATATGATGGTTCAGGTGAACAACATCCAGGGCCTTTTGCTAAGTACCTAAAGGAATGTGGTATCATCCCACAATACACTATGTCGGATTCACCCACTATGAATGGTGTTGGTGAAAGACAAAATAGAACGCTTAAGGATATGGTGAGGAGTGTAATAAGTCATTCTACCTTACCAGAATCACTTTGGGGCGAAGCATTTAAGACTGCAGCATATATCTTTAACAGAGTTCCAACTAAGGCAACTACCAAAACTCCTTATGAGTTTTGGACTGGTAAGAAACCTAGTTTGAAACATTTACGTGTTTGGGGTTGTCCAACTGAGGCAAGGCCTTATAGGCCAAATAAAAAGAAATTGGATTCAAGAATGGTTAGTTGTTACTTTGTTGGATATTCTGAAAGATCCAGGGGTTACAAATTTTACGATCCCACAGTTAAATCAATTTTTGAGATAGGAAATGCTCGATTCTTTGAGGATGTCGAGTTTGGGGGAGAAGATATAGTTAGAGATATTATCTTTGAAGAGGAATATGTTAATATTCCCACAGGTGTTATTGGCATTGTTTAGGATCCTATTCCTAGCATTGTTAATGACACAGTAAATCAAGACAATGTCAGACAATCTCCTACTCTAGAGGAACAAACTCTACCACCTCAAGAATCAGTGCCATTAAGGAGATCTACAAGAGAAATGAGAAGTGTAGTGCCAGATGATTACATTATTTTTCTCTAAGAACATGAGGATGACATTGGAGTGATGGAAGATGATCCAATCAACTTCCATCAAACCATGGAAAGTTTAAATTCTCAAAAGTGGATTGATGCCATGAATGAAGAGATGAAATCTATGAAAGACAATGATGTCTGGCATCTTGTCCTATTGCCAAAAAGAGCGAAACCTATTGGTTGTAAATAGATATTTAAAACCAAGAGGGATTCGAAAGGTAATGTGAAAAGGTACAAAGCTCGTCTTGTCGCTAAAGGTTTCACACAAAAGGAAGGCATCGACTATAAAGAGACCTTCTCTCCGATTTCTTTGAAGGACTCTTTTAGAACTATAATGGCACTAGTGGCGTATTTCAATCTTGAGTTACACCAGATGAATGTAAAAACGGCGTTTCTCAATGGTAACATTGATGAGATGATTTATATGGTGTAACCAGAAAACTTTGTATCAGGAAATCCAAAAAATATGGTTTACAGACTTAAAAAATCCATCTATGGGTTCAAGCAAGCATCTCAACAATGGTATTTCAAATTTCATCAAGTGATCATCTCGTTTGGCTTTGAGATGAATCTGGTTGACGAATGCATATACCATAAGTTCTGTAGGAGCAAGTATATTTTCCTGGTATTGTATGTTGATGATATTTTGCTTGCCAGCAACAATACAGAATTGTTGCATAATACCAAGAGATTTCTAACTAAGAATTTTGAGATGAAAGATCTTGGTGATGCATCTTTTGTGTTAGGCATTCAGATACATCGGGATCGCTCTCGGGGTATTTTTGGACTATCACAAAAGACCTATATCTAAAAGATTCTCAAATTATATGACATGCAAAATTACAAACCAGATGATACCCCTGTGGCTAAAGGAGACAAATTTAGTCTCGATCAGTGTCCCAAAAATGCTCTTGAGGAAATGGAGATGCAGAAGATTCCTTATGCGTCAGCAATAGGGAGTCTAATGTATCTTCAGATATGTACACGTCCGAATATTGCGTACATTACCGGGATGCTTGGTAGGTATTTAAGCAATTCAAGATTGGATCATTGAAAAGCAACCAAAAGGGTCTTGCAGTACTTACAATGAACAAAAGACTACATGCTCACGTATCGGAGATCAGATAATCTCGAGATCATTGGGTATACTGATTCCGATTATGCTAGATGTCAAGACATTATGAAATCAACAACAGGCTATATCTACTTATTGGTTGAGGGTACTATATCTTGGAAGAGTGCTAAACAGTCTCTCATAGCCTCTTCCACTATGGCTGCAGAGTTCGTAACTTGTTATGAGGCGTCCAACCATGGAATTTGGCTGTGAAATTTTGTCATAGGATTACGTGTGATGGATACTATTGATAGACCACTCAAACTATTTTGTGACAATAAATCAGCAGTTCAATATTCCAATAACAACAGGAGCTCGACAAAGTCAAAATATATAGACATCAAGTTCCTGATTGTTAAAAAAAGAGTTCAGAGAGGACAGTTGTCTATAGAGCATATTCGAACACTCCATAATTACAGATCCGCTTACTAAAGGATTGCCACCCAAAATGTTTCACGAGTACACTGCTCATATGGGTGTCATGACATTAGATGATGTTCAGTTTTAGTAGGAGTTTGTTATTTTAGATGCTCTTGAGATATTAATATTTTTCAATTATTTGTATTTAAGGATATTTCTATATAAATAAAATTTCAGCTTATTTTTACTTTGATTTTGGTATGGTTTGATCTCACAAAACTTTAAGGTGGACCAGTTGGAAATAGGCATGTTAAGATCACATTGCATAAAATTTTCATGCTACACATCCACATCATAATTCATGTCATTCAATTACATTGACATATGTGACCATTGATGGGTCAAATTATGAAAATTATAACAAAGGCCGCTTTGATCCTATGTTGGTGTAATTGATGGACGGAATTGGTTAGAGATACATTTGGTTATGACAGCAAAATTTGAGATCATATGGTTATTTGACAAAATATAATTATAAAGTTACACATATAGTCCAAGTGGGAGATTGTTGGATCCTTAATCCAACGTTGGACTTATATGTGAATAATTATGTGTTGCAGGCTGTCAAATAAATTTAAACCCAATTAAAGTGATCTATTATAGTTTGGGTTTTAATGTGTCTAATAGGATGTGGGTCTTTAATGTGTAGATACTTTATGGTAGTTTCTAATTTAATGATGGGCTGAAATAGGAATACCGAAAGACAATAGGAAAGTTGTCTATAAATAGGGTTATGGTCACCGGGTCATGTGTATCCTTTGTGTCGTATTTTCTAGTACCACAAAAAATTACTCTTTTGATATCCCATCGTCAAGAGAGATACCAGAGAAAGTTTAGAGGGTTTTCTCATAAGGATTGGTGGACACGCGTAGACCTGGAAGGCCAGCCCTACTTTAAGGCTAAAGAGGATTCAAGCGATGATTATCGAATATGGATCCAGGTATGCATTCACCCTTTCAGTTATATTCATGAATCTGATATTGGGATCCTGGATGTTCTAACAGGCCAGTTTTGCTGCAGTCAAGGATTTTTGTTAGAGGAATTTACTAGTCTGATGCTCTCCTGGTTTGATCATCTTTGGGTTCTTCTGAAATCATGATTGAATGTTTGCTGGCTGAATAAAGTCTGTCCTGTATACTGGCGACCACTTTGTGTATCCCTGTCTGATGAGGAGAGGTGGGAGCTGTTCTTGATGAAGGTATTCATACTTCCATTGGTATACCCATGTGACAGAGAAAATGGAGAAATAGTGTAGACTAATTAGAATATAGTTGTTTGGAGGTTCAAACCTTTGATCAAACATTTGATATCCTTGTTTGATCTCGGTTGGTAAAATTTGAAGGTTTGGACCATGAATGTTCCACCAAGTGATGAACCATGTTGCAATATTATACTTGTTTCCTTTCATGAAATAGAACAGAAATGAGTGTTGGTTTATTTTATTTTGGAAAGAAAAAGTATTAAACCATGCCACTTGGTAGTCCCAGTAAATATATCTTGAGGGATTATAAGGAACTCCAAACGGTTTAACTTTGCTGAGATTTGTTCCCCATTCTACTGGTTTAATGACCTTTAGGATCTGGACACATGAGTGTGTGTTAATAGTCCTAGGATTGCCATCTTTGTCTTCGATTTCTTGTATGTATGGTTTAAACTTCACAGAGCTAGAATCAGTAAGAATAAGCTTGTAGAATTCAAGGGTTTTGACAAGAGTTTGTGGTGCAAAATGTAGGTTTAGGGGGAAGATGGCCTTGACCAACAAGTTTGGGTTATTGTGATTAAAATCAGGTTCTGTTTGTATGAGAGTTATGAATGAGTTTGTTTTGTAGTAGGTGCTTGGGATAGTAGTTTTCCTAGAAGTATATTTAGGTTTTGTTTCTTGTGTAATGGATGGTTGTGCCGTCAGGATTATTTCAGGTAGTTTAGATAAGGGATATCCTACAGATAAGACCCATTGTTTAATCTCTGATAACTCAGTTTCTTCATCCTCTTCTACAATATCAGACCAGGTTTTGGGAGAAATGCTAGATGAAGGTTGGACTGAGGCAATTGGTTGGAATGCATTTGGATTAACTAGGATTGTTTCAAGAATAGGTCGTTTACCAGACGATAGTTTAGAAAACTCAGGTTTAGAAGAGGGTAGAGTTGGTTGATCCAACTCTTCTTGGATCTCCTACTGTTGCTGCTTCTTCTTCTTAGGCATTATTTTCCCTGTAAAAATTCATGGGTTAGATAATCAGGAATAGAGTTTGAAGACCCTTTAATATATTTTATTTCAAAATCAAAAACAGATAAAATCGCTTGCCATCTAGCATAAATTTGCTTGGAGGCAAGGTTTTTTATATCCTTTTCTAAAACATATTTAGCTGATTTGCAATCTATTCTTAAAAGGAATTTTCAGTTTAACAAATCTGTTTGAAATTTTGAAACACATAAAATAATTGTTAGAACTTCCTTTTTGATGGTAGAATAGTTCTATTGTGCATTATTCCAGTGTCTAGAGGTAAAAGCAATAATTTGCTCCTTATTGTCTTTTATTTGTTTTAATATGCCACCATATCTAATATCAGAGGCATCTGTCTCAACTATCTTGGGAGAGGTAGGATCAGCTAGTGAAAGACATGGGATGGTTTTGATTTGGATTTTAATTTGGCGGACAATATTAGTATGTTTATCTGTCCATAATGGTGGGGATTTCTTTAGCCTTTCATATAAGAGTTTGGCTAAATTACTAAGGTCAGAAAAGAAATCTGCAATATAGTTGAGACATCCTAAGAATCTCTGAAGTTGCTATTTTTTAAGGATTTGGTCTGGAAATTTGTCACCGAACTGGATTGATCTCTCTATGGGTATAATAGTTCCTTGGTGAATATAATGTCCTAAGAACCTGACTTTTGTTTGAAAGAGACTGATTTTTTTCTGAGAGACCACCAATCCATTTTTTTGGGTAACATGGAGGAAGGTATTAAGATGTTTGAAATGTTGGTCTATGTTTTCTGAGAAGATTAGGACATCATCGATATAAACGATGATGAAGGAGAAATAAGGATTGAAGATGTCATTCATTATTCTTTGGAACTTGGAAGGAGCATTTTTGAGTCCAAAAGGCATGACATTCCATTTATAGTGTCCAGAATGAACTGTGAATGCAGTTTTGTATCTGTCGGAGTGATGTATCTGTATTTTCCAGAATCCTGACTTTAGGACAAATTTTGAGAATATTTTTGCCGAGTGGAGTCGTTGTAGTAGATCCTTTTTGTTGGGAATTGGATATCTGATCCATCTAAGGGCTTTGTTTAAGGCCTTGTAATTGATTACTAGGCAAGGTACTCCCCTTTCGATCTCCGACTGTTTGTTGACATAAAAGGTCGGACAGCTCCATGGAGATTGGTTTGGTCTAATGATCTTTTTTGATAAAAGATCATCTATTTCCTTCTGGCAATGTTTGAGTAGATCCTGAATCTGGATGGGCCTTGCTTTTGGTATGTTTCGTTCATCAAAATCTGGTTCATAGGGGAGACTGACCGTGTGCTGTTTTCTTTTCTAGAAGGCAGTTGGTACCTCAACACATACTTGTATTTGGATCTTTGACTGTAGATCTTTGATCCTTTGCTGAATTTTTGGTTTCTGTAGCTGCTCTTCTATCCTTTTGAAGGATCTTTCAAGAAGTTAATCTGATTTTCTTTTAGCACTAAAGAGTTAATAGTTTTGGAGACAAGTTCTCTTGTGAATGGTAGAAGGGCATTTGGTCCATAATTTTGTAGGATTATGCCTTGATAGGTGGTCAAATAAGGAACAAATTTTTGAATGAAGATTGTTCCTAATATGACTGTAAGGCCCAAAGACAACCTAAGAGGGGGGTGAATTAGGTTGATTAAGAACTAATCAAATAATGCCCCTTTTTCAAATTTTAATCACAACTTCTCACACAAATAATATGTCAAGCAAATAGACAATCAAAACCGAGATGTATAGATGATATTTCAATCAAAGAGTATGAAAAGAAGATTGAAAAGAAATAGATTTAGAAAGCAAACCAAGCTTCTTCAAAACTCCACTTGAGCTTGAAGAAAATTCCTCAAATAAAGCTTCTTCAATTCAATGAGATTCGATCAACCTTGTGTACAATAGAATGATCACTTCCTCCTTACCCCAAGCTCCACTTAGTCAAGCTAGGAAGTTTTACACTCTTTACAGAAAACCCTCACAAAACTACACAAATAATCAACTCACTCACAATTGAAAAGCTTGTCAATGTACTCACACTTCAAGACTAACAATTCTTACTCAAAAAGAGTATTTTCTAGCTAAAATCACTCTTAAGAACTTGTTATCCAAGTGTATAGTTGTATTTTTGATTTTCAGACAAGACATGTATTTATAGGAGACCAAAAAGTGCCTTGGAATTGAGGTCAACGGATCGAAGAAGCTGAAGAGTCAACTAACCGTTGGAACTATCGGACATCCGACACTCTGTTGTGCGTCCGATGCTAGCGTTCGATAGACTATTTCAATCTTTATCGAACGGTCGATGGATATTTCTGCGTCCGATGGGCTTTGCGTCCGACAGCGACCAGTGAGCTCAGAAAATCTTCATGAAAATGATCGGACGGCCGATACATGTTTTTGCGTCCAATGGGCTTGCCTCCGAAAGCAGCCAGAGAGGTCAGAAAACTTCTTGGATATCTTCGGACGTCCGTTGTGGTTGTTGTGCGTTCGAAAGAAGTGTCCAATAGACCCCCTGTCTATCGGACGTCCGATACTTCCAGTTGAGCGTCTGATAGAGAAGTTTCGAGTTTTATCGGACATCCGATACAAGGTATCGTCCGTCCGACAGTCAACAGTTCTGAAAATTTCTTTTGATAGATTTCTTCAACAAGATTCCTTGCCTTGATGACCTGTGCTATCAATGATTTCAATGAAAAATGTTAGACCAATTTCTTTAATTGTTTTGTGATTGTCAAAATTCGGGATCACGATTAACAATGACATTGTTGGTTAGGTATTTGGCTAGAAGGAAGGTTTCTTTTATGGATACTGAAGAGAACTGGATCTCTACATCTGAGAGTTTAAACTGAATGTTTAACCTGGAACCATTTGCTCCGGTGAGACTCTCCTTTGTTTTCTCAAAAAATTTGGTAGGAGTGAGTCCTTCTTGGATACAACTTAAATCGGCTTCGATATCTGTGACAGCCCCACCTCCCCCTAGGGCGAACCAAAGGGTTTGGCCAACTCTCACTGGGACTCACTACAGTTCCTCAATTCAATTGCGAATAACAAAATAACTTTAATATCCTTCAGTCAAATGAAACATTTAAACCCCAAATCTTTCTTATCAAACCACAAGCATCCCAAACTATAATTACAAATACAAAAGTTTATCCATTCAAAATTCCATAAGTACAATTCAAAACACAAGGGTTACATCAAAATACAATCTTAAGTCTCCAAACCAATCGACCTAGTGCAACCCTTGGAGGCTCTCGATGTCAAACCCTGCTAAGGAAAAACAAAGTTGGAAGAAATGAGCTAAAAGCCCAGTGAGCGATCCTAATATCATGCAAATCTCATAGTAACAGCGGAGCAATATATATATTAGTTAAGCACTCAACAGATCAATATAATTCAGTTTGGAAGCATAAAATGTGTAAAACACATAAACTAAGAAAACTCTTAGTGAAAGGATACAAGTTCCACTAGAAGCAGTTGTAGTCCGTCTTGTCCAACACTCAACCCCCTACTCCTACTTATAACTCCCAGTGGTAATACTCGAGTACACCGTGCAGTGCCCTAAGTTACCAACCTACTCGACCGAGTCCGCTTCTGGCTCGAATAGGTCGATAGCGAAGGGGAAAATGCCTTGTTCAGCCTATGTGTTAGTACACATGGCCTACAGTCATGCACAAATAACATACAAACAATGGAAAGTACACAGTTGAATAGTAAAATGAAAAGTAGGCTGAGTGCGATAAAGTACACACTCGCCCTTCACATAATCATTGAATAGCATTTAAAAGCATTTAACATGTCAAATGAGCAGTTCATCATGAAGCATTTCACACTTAAGCAATTTATTCACAAACATGCAAGGAACACTCACCGAGTTGAGTAAAGTATCTTCAAGTATTTGCATCCAAGTCCTCTCTATTTCCTCCTTCCAAGTCTATTAACAAATAAAATGGAACATATTTAAGCTCGGCTACCCAACCAAAAGAGACCAAATGCATATGCTCGATGTTTCTTTTCACTTGATAAAAGTCATACTTGCCTACATAAATCATAAAATGACCAATCCAGTTTATAAGGGTGAGCAAATAAGAGTCTTAACAACATCTTAGAACCATGCATGAGTGGGTCGGGACACGGCAAGAAGGCACAAGAATCAAAAGAAATAAAAGAAGCAATTACGGAAGTGAAACCAACAATGGATAGGTTTATCGAGTTTCAGTAATTTGATCATAACTGTGGCCACACTTATCAGATTGGGGTGTACTTTATGATGTTTCGAAGATAAGACATAGCCCTACAACTTTCATGAGAGGTCAAACATCAAATCATGCTTAATCATGGTCGAAATGGCTAATCTCAGAGACACAAAGAAAACTGTCGGCTGTGATCAGGCTGGTCAAACAGCCTTGGGAAAACAGCCATAACTCAACGTAGAAAAAGCAAAATCAACCTCCGTTAGTGGCGTTCAAAACTAGGTTCATAGGTCTTTCTAACGGTATAAGGCTCGGGCCCTAATTCATTTTCTATAGTCAACACCAACCTCGGGAAGTTTGCTATTTTTCATCCCTGATTTCCTACGAAAATTTCAGCTTTGGTACAACTTCATCTATTAATTCTTTAAAGTTATTCCATCACTTAACATGGTGTTTAACATGCTAAAACAGAAATTAATTCCATCATCAAAGCATCACAAGTCATTAAGCATTTCATCAAACACATGGTAACCAAAAATGAAAACCTAAGTTCTAGTTTTCAAACACAAGATTTCCTTCCATAATCTTTCCTTCCAAACAACCATAAACACTTTAATCCTACCTAACTAACATCCTCTTTGAATTTAAAGTTCATTAAAGCATAAATAAGTGAAATTTTACCTTGCTAGAAGAGTGAGAAAATCCACCCAAGAACTTCACTCCTTGCAACTAAGATTGAGGTTTAAGAAGTAATCTAGCTTAGGGTTTCACTCAAAGTAGTTTTTCCTTCACTAAAATAACTAATCCAAGCTCAAGTTTTTGTGGTTTTCTTGTCCATGGAGTTCGGCCAAGAAAGAGGAAAAAGAGAGGGAGTTTTGTTTGAATTTTTGAAGACAAGAGTTTAAATAGAAAACTTAAGTCAAGGATTTGTTGGATGGTTGACAAGTGTCATCTTCTTGGCAAAAAATGAGATAATATCTTTGCAAATTGCCATCAAATCCCTTAATTAAAATGTGACCCACATAATACCATATAGATTTCATGCATTCGTCCATATAAAACATGAAAAAAATGAAATTCGAAATTAAACCATGCAATACAAACGAAATTGAGTACTTTGGGAGAAATAATGTACTAAATGATTAATTGGTGCCCTTAATGGAAAATTTTTTTTCTCGGGTTCTCACAATATCAAGTAGGGCTTCTACTTCAACAACATAGGTTTTTTGAATGGCCATTCTGATATGAACAAGGTACTTTTGGAAAGAGATCTTGGTTGGTTGTTCGGGGGTTTTGTTGGTTTTGATTGTTCTAACTTCTTGCTTGAGAAAAGCAATCTCTGTTTGAAGATCTTTGGAGGTAAGAGGTTTGAAGAGATTTTGGGTAAGGACATTTACTTGTCCTCTAGAAGAAAAATCCTCTATTTCTTCTAAGAGTTCAGCTAACCTCCTTTCAAGAGTATTTACTTTCTCTTGAAGTTCCCGGCATTCTTGACAACCTTCTTTGGGTAGAACTGACTTTGCATTTTGCTGAAAGAATGGATAATTGATGTTATTGTAGGAGGCATATTCCTCGAACCAATCAAAGAATTGGATATGCTGGCTTGTCCTCTCTAAGAAGTTGTAATAGATAGTCTATATGGCTTTTCTTAATTCTCCTTTATAGTTGTCGAAGAACCACTGTCTCTTTGCTTGATTATGATTTGCATAGAACTCAGCTCACAGGTCTTGCTTGTTGATTTGATATTCTGAATCAAGAACTCTTAGCTCTGGTAATGGTTCGTTGGTCATGGTTGAGTATGTAGGAGATACTGGAAGTTCTCCATGGATTGTATCTTCATCTGAAGACTATTTTTCTGAGAGAACCTCTGTTTGGATCGTGTATCTTACTTAAGGAATCCTTGAAGAGAGATCAAGGTTGTGGAGTTTTGTGGATATGGAGGAGACTGAGTGTCTCCCTGCATCAATGGTATCCATACTGGTGCTTGCAGCAAAAGATACCTTAACACTTCTAGACTTGTCAAATTTTATTTGAACCGTTCCACTAGGGAATTGCTTGATACTTGATACTGATGTATTTTGAGTTGGCACACTAGGGGCTATATCTGGTAGTGTCCAATCTATTAGGAGAGATATTTCATTCCAAGAGATAGTTCTAGGAATGGAGATCCTAGATCTAGTTAGATCTGTTTGGAAGAGCACAATTTCTCCCTTCTTTGTTGTCTTTAGGGCTCTACTGTTGAAGGCTAAGATCATGACCTTGTATTGGATCCTGAAAATAATAGCAATAGGAAGAGTGCTGGTTTTTATTTTATAATTAGCTGTTTTTATGTTTAGGGTTAAGGCATCTAGGATGTTTCTGTCCTGGAGGCATACGGAGAAATTTGGGAAACAGTCAAAATACACAGGTCCTCCGCATAGGCTTGTTTCTGTCATTCCGAGTAATGAGATATAGATATATATATATATATATATATATATATATATATATATGTATGTATGTATGTATGTATGTATGTATGTACGCGTGTGTGTAATATATACACACACATATTATATAATATGCCATGTAAAAATTTTAATTTTATTTATCCATGAGTAAATGAACTTACTCTTTAATAACAGTTAAATCATTGTTTTAATACTGAGAAGACCTGTTTAAGTAAAATTTCAAGGTACTTTTCAATGAAATTAAAAAAATCTACGTATATCTTCGGAAAATAAAAGTAGTTAATCTTTAGTAAACTGAATAAATCCAAAAGCTAATCTCAAGAATTTTGTCATAAAGTACACCTAGTGAATTAGTACGTTCTAACTTTTAAATTGATCAATCAACATAATCCAACTATTAAGGTGCTTTGTATTTTACCCCATAGTTTGCACATAATCCCATGTATGTGTATTGTTGAAGCTTGAACTCCACAAGCTATAAGAATTAAATAGCCACTATATATTTCAAGGTTAAATGCACATAATTCCCTTAACTTCTATTCAAGTTGCGCTTTGTCCCTTCCTACTAATCAAATAGGGAATTGTGAAAAGTATTTTTCAACAATTCATGAAATTTGTTGTCCTTCTTTGAGACTACCTTTTCTATAAAGAAAAACTCATATAATTTTAAATTAAAATTTCTTCATCAATATGCAATTGATCAAACCAATAGTAATAGTTATTGCTCTAGTTTAACATGTTAAATAAGCAAATATAAGTAACACTTTATAATCTCTCACTTTTCACCACTTTTCACATTTCTCTTTTTATTACTTTCTTCTAAATAATATCATAGATTTTATCGAACAGGTCTAAACCTTGTGGCTGTGAATGGTGTCGCGCCCCATTTTTTGGAAAGGGAAGAGCGAATGAGAACCCCCGTCGTTTCAGGTTTTTAGTTGAAAAAGGTTTTTTAGTTAAAAATTGATTTTTGAAAAAGAAATGGGTCACGGGACTACAAAAATGCGACGATTTGGACCCAAAAACAAAAGTTTAGAAAAGGGTTTTTAGAAAAGTTTGGAGTCGCCATTTGGTATGGAGTTTAGGTGTACCAAGTCACCCAAAAATTTTAATTAATGAAAATAAAGTAAGAAAACCCTTTTTTAGACGACTCCAGGTCTTTGAAAAACTAGAGAAAAAGGTTCGGGGGTCACAGTTGAAAGAAGGGAAGGCGAAGATTCGATGTTACTCGTCTCTAAGGCACCCTTCTAACCTAGCCAAAGCTAGTTGCAAGATTTGGTTAAAAATTTCCTAATTCTAACTTTAAAATTTATCACATTTGGATGTTATCTATATGGATGCAAAAACCTAAATCTAATGTTGGATTGAGAGGGGCAAAATGTCTCCTTGAGATTTGATTGGAATTGATCACATTTAGTTGTGTCATCCAAGTTTGATCCCTCGAGGAGGTCACGAAAAATGCAAATGATGAAACTCGAAAAAAACAGGAAAATAAGGTTTTCAAAAAAAATGCAATTTTATAAAATTTCAAGGGAAAAGAAATTGGATTTTTGAAAAGATCAATTTTAAGTGCAAAGAGGAATTTGAATTTTCAAAAGATGCAATTTTAAGAAAAATGGTTTTTTGACTTTGAATTGCTAAAACATGAAGAAGAAACTTGACTTTTAAAGAATGAATTTGATAGAATAATGCACATGTATGTCCTAAGGAGGGATAATGCAACATAATGGGTGCGGGGAACTAAGTTCGTGACTTTAAATCTTCCTTTTCATAGAAGGAAATAAAAGCGTGCTAAGGCTAAGAAGCCATACTCGTTCTTTTCTCTAATTCAAAGGGTAATGCCTTAAATGCACTAATCTATTTTTTTTTTACGAAAAAGAAAACTAAATGACATGTTTCGCATATGGGATGGGAGAATAATAACATGCAAAAATGGGAAAGAAACTCTAAAAGTGAAAAGTGTGTGAAATTTGTATCTAATGCATGAACGGCATTTAAGGGTCTAGCATTGGACTAGCCCTCGTCAAAAAGTTCTCACTAACATTGGATTAGTGAGAAATCGAAAGGAAAGGCCACAACTAGCGTTGGACTAGTGTGGTGACGTCAACATATTTACACAATAAACATGTAGACATGATACTAAAGCAAATAAACACATAAAACACATAAACACATAACACATAGGCATAATATCTAGATGCAAGACCCTAGGAAAGCAAGTAAACACATAATCATGCAAGCATGCAAAAATAAGCATATAAAACCTAATTATTACATTGGGGGAACCTAAATACATTCTAAGGGGAAAAAATTCGGAATAATAATCTAACTATTACATTTTCTAGAATAAATACACTTTTTGCCAAATTAAACCTATCTATTACAAGTTGGCATCCAAGGCCTCCAAATGATTTATCCAAAAATTAAATGACATAAATAAAGACTAGGCATGAATAAAAGGCAAAGGAAAACTTAATTTAAAACATGCAAGATCATGCAAAAACACATAAGAGCACATAATAGGAGAAAGAAGTTACCATCCCTTGATGTGATGCCTTAATTGAATCTTTAAATGATGGGAATGGTTATCTAAGACTCAATGTCAACAAAAGGGATCAAGGTACCAATTTAAAGGAAAAATCAATGAAAAATTCAAAGAGAAGGTATCAAAACAGATTCTGCAAGCAACATGGACAAGACTAGGAAATACGAATAATAGAGTAAGATTCTGGAACAAAAGAGCAGGAAATAGCAACAAAACTGAGGAACAGAGAGGTTACGCGGAGAAGAAACGCGGATGAAGCCGCGCAACTAGGTCCGCGTTACATGCAAATGTAAAGTTCAGAGGGTAAACGCGGACCGGAAACGCGGACTTAGCCGCGTAACAGTCCGCGTCTCTTCCCATCTTCAAAATATCAGGAAGATTGCTTCCAGTTTTTCAGACAATAACACAAACAAAATCTTCAGAGGCAAGGGGATCTATTTAAAGCATTAAACATCATCATTCAGATCATGTCAAAACAAACTAAAACCGAAGAAGGCCAAATCTTAAGCATCAACATCATCAAATAGATAAAAAGGGGGAAGGGGAGAACTGTCAGGCTAGAAACGCGGGAGGTTACGCGGACTGGCCTGCGTAACAACCCCGCGTTTCTTCACATTTCAAATATTCAAGAAGAAATGCGTATCGTTACGCGAACCAAGCCGCGCAAGGACCCTGCGTTTATTCACATCTTCAAACATTCAAGAGGAAACGCGGAGCGTTACGCGAAGTGAACCGCGCAAGTATCCCGCGTTTCTTCACATCTTCAAAACATGAAGAACATTTTTCCAGAAATTTTTCAGAAATCACAACAAAATCAACACAGAAGCATCAAACGTCTGATTTTAAATGTAAAAACAAATCTATTAGCCTTACCAAGGCTATCTAAATGTAACATACTCATATAACAACAAATAAACATCATCAACTATTATAAAACATCAAAAAAATATAGTCAAGACCTTGGTTCCACCAAAAGGTCACATTTTCAGCAAGATTCACATTCAAAAAAATAAGGATGAGAAAGAGAATCACCTGAGCCTCTTGATCTCAAAACAAAAGGGGGAAGTTCCGGATTTGAAGATGGTTTCCTTCTCTTCCCAAAGCAAAACCCTAGAATCCTTTTCTTTCTTTTTTTCTCCCCTTTTCCTCTCATTTTTTTGTCTTTTATTTTCTCAGCCTTTTTTCTAAGAATTCTCTCTCAGTCCAAAAACCCCCTTTTTTTCAGAAAACCCTCTCATAAGCTATTTTATAGCCATAAAAACCTAGCATGAAGGGTTTGGATAGTTTGGGGTGAGGTGGGTTGATTTTGAACGTTAGATGAATTGTTAAGGGATTAAGCGTGAGTTGGGTATTATCTAAACATGTTTCTTGATGCTCAAGGTGCAGAAAATACAGCTGGAAATGAGGAGAAAAATGGCTAGGAAAAAGCGATTTTTTTTTTCGATCAGTTACTGAACAGATCCATAACCGGTCCGTATTTTGACTTTTTTTTAAACCTACAAAATAAGAAAGATGTGTTAGAATATTCAAAAATAAATAACTAAACATTAATAGATAAAAACATAAGAAAATAATTGAAATAGTCAAAATTTGGTGTCTACAACTCTTTGTCCTGAAGTTTCAAGAAACTCTAGACAAAGACGTAGACACCAAATGCTTACCTGGTTTCGCTGGTTATGTCTGAACCATTGTAAACAACAGGAATGTTAGATTGCCAATTTTCAAACTAAAAATGCACAATGTGACCGAACTCGTATAGAGTTGCCTACGTATCTCGCCGTGAGAATCAGGTCAAACGTAGTTCCAATGCAAATGAACTGTGATAAAATGGGTACTGGATTCTTATAAAATTCGAGAACGAGAGATAGAAGGGTGCCCGGCGGAAGCTGAGACTCATCAACAGGAATTTTAAAATATCAAGAAGGGGAGGTAGAAGGGTGAGGTGAGACTCACCAACAGAATTTAGAATATCAAGAAGGGGATAGAGGGTGCAGTGGAGGTTGAGACTCCCAACGTGAATTTAAATATCAAGAAGAGATAGAAGGTGCTCTGAGACTCACCAAGAGAATTTAAAATATTCAAGGAGGATAGAAGGAGCGAGACTCATGAATTTAAAATATCAAGAAGAGATAGAAGGTGGAGGTTGAGACTCATGAAATTTAAAATATCAAGAGGGAGAGGAGGACGGCAGACAGAACCAAAATTTAAATTGTAGATAGATAGGAAATAAATGAAGATAGAACTCCTTTAAATTGTAGCAGGGGATAGAAGGGTGCCCTAGAGACAGCAACCAATAGAAATTTAAATTGATTTTCCAAATTTAGACTATTCAGTGGGATTGGACCCAAGCCTGAATGACTAGATGGGAAAATGCAAATATGCCCTAGGTCTAGATTGCTGGTGGGATTAGACCCAAATCTAGACACTAGTGGGAGAGATGAAAACATAAATTGAAACATAAATTCTGGATTGCCAGACTTTGAAAAAATAAAATCCAAGCTGTTCGAATATGGTAAATGTAAAATGCAAATAATGATGCATTCAGTGAAATGTTTCATTTCTGATTTTTGATTTCCTTGTCTTGAAAAGTAAGTGATTGATAGGAATAATGACTTTTCTCTTTTTTTCTTTTTCTTTTTTTTTCAAGAATTGATGGATTTTGAAAATTTGAAGAGTATAACTGAAACCTTTCCTTTTCAGGGTTGGAACAAATCCACATATGTTGCCATCCTCTTGATCTGCAAAATTGGAGATCACTTCTCTCAAAACAAAATTGCCCCAGTGTCAAATGGATTGTTAATCCTGCAGAAGTCATGAAATATTAACCAATTAGTCTATGGAAATTCAATTTCTCTTCTTTTTTTTTTAAACCATAAAGTGCAAATTCTCTTGGGATCACAACTGTTAGCCACTAAAACGTATCAGAATCATGTGATAAAATGCATTCATGAGATACTTATGTTCATGAAACATTGCTTGTTTTCAAATGGTAGGAAGTAATCATCAAAAACAAGCTATGGGATTGAAATAAACCATGCGATCTTGGAAATCCAAATCCTCATAAACCAGCAAAACATTATTATGCAATTATTCAATTTGCATCAAGTACTCATAATATCAAGTAAAAGAGAGACAATTATCCTCAATTTTAACAATTCAAGCTTGATTTCTCACTTTCACCAAATTTCGCAATCAAACAACTCATATAGTCAAATTAAATTTGCCTTTTCCACAGTTTTCTCAAATTTTACTGCTAAAAGGATTTACTGAAACACCTCTTCTTATTCAAATTGCAATAATGCCTTTTGACGGGAAAATCAACACTTTTAGGTGAAGACTCCCGGTTACTCGACATATGCCTTCTTGCTCAAATAGTAAAAATATCTTTTGACGCGAAAATCAACACTTTTAGGTGAAGATTTCCGGTTACTCAACATTTTACTTGTTCGAACTGCTTTACATACTCGTAATTCAAGCACCGTTTTACGCGAAAGTTAACATTTGTAGATGCTAAACCTCTGGTTACTTAGTACTAGAATCATTGGAGTAGAACTTTGGTTCTCACTTTGCTGTTTTTTCTTTTTCTCTTTTTTTTTCTCTCTCTCTGTTTTTTTTTAGCATATCAATTGAAAAAGGATCATTTGCCAACTATATCAATCATTTTCTTGTAAAATCCAATAAAAGAAGAAATCTCATTTAATAGAAAAAAACACTGAGGCATAATTTTCCCTATTTTACAAAACATACTTTCTAAAATACCAATATCTTAATCACATAGTGATTATTTCCTGAGTGAAATGAAAAATGGATCTTTCAAATCGCACGGGCTTTATTTCAGAGGGATGAAAGCAAATGCAACCAAAATTGGACATTTGCACCCTTTTTGAATCAAATTTTGAAAAACAAATCAATTTGTGGGGCAAATGTGTAATTTAGATAATTTTTTTTTAAACACATATAAGCACATAAGAGCCAAATTTAAACAAATATATACATCCTGATGCAGCAATTTAACCAAAAATATTTCAAACAGTTAAACCTATGTCTAAAAAAACAGAATGCAGGATCAAACATAAGAAGAGAAATAAAGCAAGAATGGAATAAACTGCAAATCAGGGACGGGTCTATCGACCCCCTCAACTTCACCATCGCCTCCGGTGGCCTCTGGGACAGGCTGCTCAGGCGGAATGTCGAGACACGCCACGTCTCAGAAGAAAAGAATTTGAAAAGAACTGTGGGTTATAACACCTAGTAGTGTGCGTATGAAACCCCGTTTCCAAATTTTTCCGAAAAGGCACTTGTCCTTCCTCAATTTTGCAATTAATCAATCTTCAAAATGATTTAATCATACAGTCTAAACATGACTCAAAATAAAGTTGGTCTCCTCGATTGGACCGATCAGTCACTTGTCCCTGCTTCTCTGCAAAAGAAAAGAAATGGTGAAAAGTAATAATAACGCCGCCACTGTTTGATCTTTTTATCTCGAGCATCCCGTAAACATGAGTTCTTGGACGTCGATGAGCGGTGTCAGCTGAATCCCTTTTGTTTCACTGGTGCAGATCTGTTCTGTCGTCCCGCTTGCTTCTGAACCCATATCACCCATACCTTCATGGTAATCTAAGAGGATTGTCCTTTGATGAAAATGCCCTTTTGATGAAAATATGTGCAAAAGTTTGTGCAAAGAAATAATTTTATTTTAAAACGACATAATGACCATAGAATGAATGCTAAACATGGCATTTTAAATCAATAATAGCCAAACATCAGGAAAACTATTTAAAACAAAAGCATCGCACTTGACCCCTTTGGATATCGTCTCCTTGGAATTTACTGACGGTAAGGGAGTGCTTGATATAAGGTAAACCCTGATAAACATAATCACCAGCTCCCTTTGTCCTATGAACTTTTCCTTTCTGCTTGCACTGTTGCTTTTCAAAACTTGCCTTAGTACCCTTTCAGATTTGCACTGAAGTTGACTGATAAGGTAGCATAATGAAATAGACAGACTTAATCCCCAATTTTGTCAATTCAAACATGTTTATTAAAATGGTGGCATCAGTGAGACAATCCCTTCTGACAAAAAAATTCAGAGGGAATGTATTTGCATCATTTGCCTTTTGATTGAGAAAGTTCCTTCAGAAATTTTGCAAAAAAGGGTCGAAGTCTGTAACACTAGGGTTTTGCAAGGGGGTTTAGGTATGGTGTAGGGGCAAGTTTTAAACTCGAACGCAAATTTTTTTTTTTTTGAAAAAATCTGCCCCAGTTTGGTCATTTTCTTCTTTTCTTTTTTTTTTCAAAAATACAAAAATTGCCCCAGTGTGGGGTTTGTTATTCTCAAGAGGGTTTGCTAAATAATTAACTGTTCTTTTATAGGTTCAAACAAGAGAACTGGGGGGTTGAAGTGTTTAAACGAAAAGGAAGAAGGTCGGCTTTTCAGACCACCGTTTTGCGACAATTTCTAAAGAAACCTTACTCAATCATATGAAAAATCTTTTACACATGTCTGAATTGATTGGTTGAGGAAAAATCTGTCCGTCCATCTCCATGAGAACCAATGCTCCTCCAGGTAGCACCTTTTGAATAATGAACGGCCCTTGCCAATTCAGAGCGAATTTCCCCTTAGCCTCTTATTGTATCGGAAGGATTCGCTTCAAAACCTTGTCCCCCACTTTGAACATGCGAGGTCTGACTTTCTTATTATAAGCTCGAGCCATCCTCCGCTGGTAACATTGTCCATGACAAATGGCATTCAACCTCCTTTCATCGATCAAAGACAGTCGCTCGTGACGTTGCTTGGTCCATTCAGCTTCTTCCAACTGAGCTTCCATTAGAATGCACAAAGATGGGATTTCAACTTCAGCAGGTAAAACTGCTTCCATACCATACATGAGAGAGTAAGGTGTTGCCCCAGTAGAAATCCTGATTGCAATTCTACATGCCAAAAGGGTAGTTTCTCATGCCAATCTCGATGTGTTTCGATCATCTTGCAAATGATGACATCCAAATTCATGAGATATCAGAATTTTCGTCTATCAAATTCCAAAATGGTGACGTCCAAGGGTCAAAGGTTTTTATTTGTGGTCATCCAAGAGCAAATAAAATAAATGTGTGAAAATAAAATGAGTGGAACATAACTGAAGGACAAAAGGAGAAATTTTATTTCATTTGGCAAAGAGCAAGATGACAGATAATACCATGGAAGCATAATTAAAGGCATAATTTTAAACAAGCAAAAAGTGAAATAACAAGTGCATTTTTTTTTGAAGAAATGATTGATATTAAAGCATGATTCATCATTCTTTTTTTTTTTTTAAGGACAATCCCCTCAGGTTTACCAAAACCTCCTCCGAGCAGGCAGACAATCGGTAGCCCAATTTTGTATGACCTCTTGAGGAATCAAAGGAAACTCCACATTCTCCGTAGGATAGGTGTCAAGAGTGACCCCGACAAACAGTTGAGATAACCCTGTCTCTATATCATCATCAGACCTTTCCTTAAATGGTCTACCACCATCACCTCATCTTCTTCCTTAATTAACTGAGCATGGTCAACAAATTCCTCCTCCACACTGATCACCCCAACGACGTTTTTATGTTCCGAAAGAGGGTTTCTATTGACGTTCGGCCCTTGCTCATTCTTTCTTCTCAGAACTGTCCCCGGCATCCATCATGTCTTGAATTCTATGCTTCAAGGCCCAACAATTAATTGTCAAATGTCCTGAGTTTCCAGAATGGTAAGTGAAGATAGCATGGGGATCATACCCAGTAGGGAGTCCTCGGGGATACAGTTTGGGAGGGACAGTGCCGATTTTCCCAGCGACCTTCAATTGCTCATACAGCTGGTCAATGGGCGATTGCCCAGTGAAAGTCGAAGGTTTTCTGATTTTGCATTTCATTATGTTGAAAGAATTTTGGACGGGATTTTGTGGAGCAGGTCTAGGAGCATAGTTTTGCGGGGTGAGAGATAGGTTGGGAAGTTGAAAGCAAGGTGGGGTCCAAATGAATAGGTGTGAGGCATCAGGTGTGATAAGCAGTGATGGTAGGGATAAGGCAAGTATGAATTTGAATCAGTGGGGTGACTTCGAGCTCTAGGCCTGAAAAGTGGGTTCTGATCCCACACAAAAGTAGCTTCTCCTTCATTCTTTCTAAACGGGAGTTTCCTCCCACTGCCATTTTGCTCTTGCAATGCTTCCAATTGCTATTTCAGGGAGGTCACATTGACAATTTTTCCAGCTTTAACAAATTCATCGTACTCCTCCAACTTGTTGACAATTGTTGCAAAAGAACTCCCAGTCATTCGGAAAATCTCCTCAAAATAAGGCGGATCATGAGCCTTAATGAAAGTACGTACAATCTCCTCTTCTGTCATGGGAGGCTCAACTTTAGCAGCCAACTTTCTCCACCGCTTGGCATATGACTTGTGATCTTCTGAAGGTCTCCTTTTGATTCCTTCCAATGTTATTTGTGTTGGTGCCAACTCACAATTGAATTCATACTGCTTCACAAAAGCTGTTGACAAATCCAACCAAGTTTTGATCTCTTGAGATTTCAGGTTCGAGTACCAATCCAAAGCATCCCCTTCTAAGCTCTCGAGGAACAGACGCATAAGCAAGTTCTCATCATCCACTGGTTTACCAAGCATGTTGGCAAACATTTTAAGGTGCGTTTTAGGGTTTCCGGTACCATCATACTTGCTGAACTTAGGGGTCTTGAAACCCATAGGTAGCTGGACGTCAGGAAATAGGCACAGATCATCGTAATCCAATCCACCATGTCGGTTCAGACCTTGGTTCTTCTTTATAAACTCCTCAAACCTGTCCAATCTCTTCATCAGATCTTTGTCGACTGGTATGACAGGCTCATCTATCTCTGGCTTTCCTTGGGAGGTAGTGTCCCATACAAAGGGTTCCGTGGTATGAAGATGAGGCTTGGTATGACTAGGAGGTATGTTTAAGGTGATCTGGGGTTGAGTATGAGGGTTTGCCTTTTTGGTTGGGCTCAGCAAGATATAGTCAGGGTGAGTGTATGGAAAACCGGTGTTGTGGTAAGAAAAAGCAATCTCATGAAGGTTAGGAATAGGTAGAACAAGAGTGGTTTGAATATTGGTCGAGAAAAGGGGTGGATTACTTGTCAGCGGGGGAATGCTAACAACATGTTCATGATCATTCGAGGTACCACCTCCACTACTGTTGGCCACCAACTGATCAATTACTTGTGCGGCCATCTCGGCGCTCATCTCATTAAACCTTCCCAGTACTTCACTTAACTGAGCTCCCAAGGCAGCAAAGTCGGGCGAAATAACCAAAGTATTCCTATCTGAGCCTTCTGGTGCAGAACTCATGCTTACGGGCTGCTTTGAGCTTTTGCTTTTAGATCGGGTAACGATGGGGCTTCTGCGCGAAGCTATTTTTAAAAGTACCTGAGTGAGAAAAGAAACACACTTTAGGAGTTTATTTCCAAAGGGGAGCTGCGGAGATTTATTTGAAAGAAAAAAGAAAAAAAGAGTGAAGTTAGTGATTGTTTATATAATTCGGATGTATGTCCTAGAGGGGGGCCCTTTTATGCCAAGGGTAGGCCTAGCATGATGCAATACTTTCAAGGTGGGGCCCGTTCATCAAACCTGAAATTGGACACTTGTGAAAATGATGAAAAAGTTCTTCATTAGCAAATTCTAAACTTCATAGTCTACATCATCTCTTGAAGGCGTTCTTGTACAAAACCATTGAATTTTTTCAACCTATCTATTATAGCATCTTTTGGTTCTTTAGAGTAGGGGTTCCTCATGCGCTCAGCTTGGTCATATAGTTCAGCACATTTCCGTTTCAAGTCTTGGTTATTCTTGTCTACCAAATCCTTGTTTGCTTGCACGGATTGCTTCAATGGTACGTTCTCTCTATCCTTTGCCTCAATGATTGCCATCAGTCTCTTGACTTCATCGGTCTGCGCCCTTGCAGCTGTCTTCCATCACGACTTCTAAGCCAGTCTTCATACTGAGGTGTGACCAGAGCCAACTGTTTATGCTGTGGAATGTAAATAATATCCTTGTCCTTTGACAACGTTCCCCATGCTTGCGTGATCGGTATCTTCATTGGAATTTCGGCCGGGCAGACTCCCTTGTCAAAAATGATGGTGAAGTTGGTCAAATCGGGTAGAGGGGGTAGTCCTTGAACGCGTCCCAACTGTCTCAAAAATCTCTTTGGAGTGTAGCTCATAATGCCTTGAGTTCCTAGCAACGGTATAAAATCGGAGGATTTGGTGCGAAGAGCCGGATCGAGGCAGTCCATCCAGTCTAATACCCATCTAATCTTGTGATCTGGTAGTGTATTCAAAAAGTCCACCCATTCGGAAGCATTCCTTGGTAGATTATTCCTATCCACCCTCTTGTAATGAGTAATCAGCCAATTGTATCCCACTAGAGGCACACTATCAGGAGCGGGCAGTTATCCTTTGAAATGCTCCATAGCCCACATGTGCAGAATTCGGTTCGATCCATGGAAGAATTTCACCCCCTTTTGGCAATTTGTACAAGTTACGAAGATGTCTGCTATCACGGTCGGTACTATAGAGCCTCGTCGATTTCCAATCCCATAGAACAGGTCATTCATAAGCTTGGTGATCTTAAAACCAATTTTTCCGTCTCTTCTTGGAAATAAATAGATCCCCACCATGACAAATCCATATACCCACGGTCTTTTGTGCTCCCAGACAGCTTTGGAATTGAACGAAAAATCTTTGGCATATTTGTCGAATCCATCTCTTATAGCAAACCTATCAAACAAAAACCTCACATCTATACTCTGATCTGACCCTAGTACCATAGACTCCTTTAATCCAGTGAAACGACAGAACTCAGCCTTTCCAGAAGTAACGGGGAATATCACTGCAGTACCTTCTACTGATAAGTTAAGAAGACCAGATACCTCCTCAATGGTCATAGTAAATTCCTTATTTCCTATCTTAAAGGCTGAACAGCTAGGGTCCCATAGTTGGATTAGAGCCTCTACCAAATACCCATCAGACTCTATATCCTTAAAATCCCCAATTGGTCCGAGATAGGTCCCCACTTGATTGATCTCGCCTGGTGAGAGAAGTCCGAGCCATAACTGAATTTCCACTAGAACTGCTAACAGTTGCTTGATACGTCTGGGTCTATCTATCTGAATCACGTCAACTGGGTCAAATACCTTACCTACAGGCCCTACCTATCCAGTTTTACTGAAATTTAAACGTGAATCTCCTATAGAGGGTTACGTACCCAGGAGAATATAAGGTGGACGCAATCCTATAATGGGGTTCCCTAAGTGGCGTTCCCTCTATAGTTAATGCATGATGCCAGTTTATTAAAGCAAGTAAGGGTGCAAAATGACACATGGCCTATAGGAGCCCCATTTGAATGCTGGGGTAAGCCTAAAAGTGATACGCAATTATTTAATGCAATAAACTGTAATTTAAACGTGCAATAGCCTATCTAGAAGGATGGCTTGTCTTAAAAGAGTGCCAAGACTCTTATTTTCTAGAGTTTGTGAAATGCAAAAAAGGAAGACAACAAAAGGTTAGTTTAATCGACATATCAGATAACACGTTGGAGCAACAAATTGCACAAAAATAAAGAGGGGTGGAATCCCTCCTCTCGTGTCTAGTGATCCTTAATAGGGTAAGATGGACTATACCCTAGGTAATTCTAACACGGATGCATGAGGTTGAGCTCACTAATGCATCTAGACTCGACAAAAGGTTACAGGCTCCCAAACCTTCAGACCAAAAGGCAAAAGGTCATCAATCCAAATGCCTCAAGTCGGTGGTTCAAGTGATCCCCTAGACATTATTACGTGCACGTCGTACCACGGCCACATGTCCAAATAGATCGATCCTAATCCTAATAGGGAAGAGTGGCGTGACAAGCCACTAAAGTAAAAAAAATAGGGTCAAAGTAAAATACATATGCACGTATGAAAGTGATTCCCTTTGAGAGGAGGGATTCAAATACCAAAACATTCTCGAGGCTCTAGGGTAGATGCACACCCACCCCAAATGCAAAGCGCGATACAAGTAAATATCAATACAAATAAATAAACCAATAATTCATTCATCATGTACGCGATGTGTAAGGAGTGATTGCACGGGAAAAAATTCTAAAAAAGAAAAGGAAAAGAAAAAGGAATGCAACCTAAAACATCCAAATGTGATATATAAGAAAGTTAGAAAAATGAAATAGTCAACTAAATCAAGTGCTCGGACCCTCTTAGGAAAATCCCTGGAGTCAAGCTATTTTTTGGAAAGGGAAGAGGAATGAGAACCCCGTCGTTTGGTTTTAGTTGAAAAAGGGTTTTAGTTAAAATTGATTTTGAAAAGAAATGGGTCATGGGACTACAAAAATGCGACGATTTGGACCCAAAAACCAAAGTCTAGAAAAGGGTTTTTAGAAAAGTTTGGAGTCGCCACTTGGTATGGAGTTTAGGTGTACCAAGTCACCCAAAAATTTTAATTAATGAAAATAAAGTAAGAAAGCCCTTTTTTAGACGACTCTAGGTCTTTGAAAAACTAGAGAAAAGGTTGGTCAGGTTGAAAGAAGGAAGGCAAAGATTGATGTTACTGCCTCTAAGGCACCCTTCTAACCTAGCCAAAGCTAGTTGCAAGATTTGGTTAAAAATTTCCTAATTCTAACTTTAAAATTTATCACATTTGGATGTTATGTATATGGATGCAAAAACCTAAATCTAATGTTGGATCAAGAGGGGCAAAATGTCTCCTTGAGGTTTGATTGGAATTGATCATATTTAGTTGTGTCATCCAAGTTTGATCCCTCGAAGAGGTCACGAAAAATGCAAATGATGAAACTCGAAAAAAAGGGAAAATAAGGTTTTCAAAAAAATGCAATTTTATAAAATCTCAAGGGAAAAGAAATTGGATTTTTGAAAAGATCAATTTTAAGTGCAAAGAGGAACTTGAATTTCCTAAAGATGCAATTTTAAGAAAAATGGTTTTTTGACTTTGAATTGCTAAAACATGAAGAAGAAACTTGACTTTTAAAGAATGATTTTGATAGAATAATGCACATGTATGTCCTAAGGAGGGATAATACAACATAATGGGTGCGGGGAACTAAGTTCGTGACTTTAAATCTTCCTTTTCATAGAAGGAAATAAAAGCGTGCTAAGGCTAAGAAGCCATACTCGCTCTTTTCCCTAATTCAAAGGGTAATGCCTTAAATGCACTAATCTATTTTTTTTTGATGAAAAAGAAAACCAAATGACATGTTTCGCATACGGGATGGGAGAATAATAACATGCAAAAATGGGAAAGAAACTCTAAAAGTGAAAAGTGTGTGAAATTTGTATCTAATGCATGAACAGCATTTAAGGGTCTAGCATTGGACTAGCCCTCGTCAAAAAGTTCTCACTAACATTGGATTAGTGAGAAATCGAAAGGAAAGGTCACAACTAGCGTTGGACTAGTGTGGTGACATCCATATATTTACACAATAAACATGTAGACATGATACTAAAGCAAATAAACACATAAAACACATAAACACATAACACATAGGCATAATATCTAGATGCAAGACCCTAGGAAAGCAAGTAAACACATAATCATGCAAGCATGCAAAAATAAGCATATAAAACCTAATTATTACATTGGGGGAACCTAAATACATTCTAAGGGGAAAAAATTCGGAATAATAATCTAACTATTACATTTTCTAGAATAAATACACTTTTTGCCAAATTAAACCTATCTATTACAACTTGGCATCCAAGGCCTCCAAATGATTTACCCAAAAATTAAATGACATAAATAAAGATTAGGCATGAATAAAAAGCAAAGGAAAACTTAATTTAAAACATGCAAGATCATGCAAAAACACATAAGAGCACATAATAGGAGAAAGAAGTTACCATCCCTTGATATGATGCCTTAATTGAATCCTTAAATGATGGGAATGGTTATCTAAGACTCAATGTCAACAAAAGGGATCAAAGTACCAATTTAAAGGAAAAATCAATGAAAAATTCAAAGAGAAGGTATCAAAACAGATTCTGCAAGCAACATGGACAAGACTAGGAAATACGAATAATAGAGTAAGATTTTGGAACAAAAGAGCAGGAAATAACAACAAAACGAGGAGCGAGAGGTTACGCGGAGAAGAAACGCGGATGAAGCCGCGCAACTAGGTCCGCGTTACATGCAAATGTAAAGTTCAGAGGGTAAACGCGGACGGAAGCGGACTTAGCAGTAACAGTCAGCGTCTCTTCCCATCTTCAAAATATCGGAAGATTGCTTCAATTTTCGAACAATAACACAAACAAAATCTTGAGGCAAGGGGATCTATTTAAAGCATTAAACATCATCATTCAGATCATGTCAAAACAAGCTAAAACCGAAGGCCAAATCTTAAGCATCAACATCATCAAATAGACAAAAGGGGAAGGGAGAAGGGTTTAGAAGCGGGAGGTTACGCTGTGGGCTGCGTAACAACCAGCGTTCTTCACATCTTCAAATATTCAAGAAGAAGCAGCGTGTCGTTCTGAACCAAGCCGCAAAGGACCAGCGTTTATTCACATCTTCAAACATTCAAGAGGAAACGCGGAGCGTTACGCGAAGTGAACCGCGCAAGTATCCCGCGTTTCTTCACATCTTCAAAACATGAAGAACATTTTTGCAGAAATTTTTCAGAAATCACAACAAAATCAACACAGAAGCATCAAACGTCTGATTTTAAACGTAAAAACAAATCTATTAGCCTTACCAAGGCTATCTAAACATAACATACTCATATAACAACAAATAAACATCATCAACTATTATAAAACATCAAAAAAACATAGTCAAGACCTTGGTTCCACCAAAAGGTCACATTTTCAGCAAGATTCACGTTCAAAAAAATAAGGATGAGAAAGAGAATCACCTGAGCCTCTTGATCTCAAAACAAAAGGGGGAAGTTCCGGATTTGAAGATGGTTTCCTTCTCTTCCCAAAGCAAAACCCTAGAATCCTTTTCTTTCTTTTTTTCTCCCCTTTTCCTCTCATTTTTTTGTCTTTTATTTTCTCAGCCTTTTTCCTAAGAATTCTCTCTCAGTCCAAAAACCCCCTTTTTTTCAGAAAACCCTCTCATAAGCTATTTTATAGCCACAAAAACCTAGCATGAAGGGTTTGGATAGTTTGGGGTGAGGTGGGTTGATTTTGAACGTTAGATGAATTGTTAAGGGATTAAGCGTGAGTTGGGTATTATCTAAATATGTTTCTTGATGCTCAAGGTGCAGAAAATACAGCTGGAAATGAGGAGAAAAATGGCTGGGAAAAACGCGCGCGTATTTTTTTTCGCTTCTGATCAGGTTACGCAGACTGGTTACGCGGACAGATCCGCTTAACTGGTCCGCGTTTTTGACTTTTTTTTTTAAAACCTACAAAATAAGAAAGATGTGTTAGAATATTCAAAAATAAATAACTAAACATTAATAGATAAAAACATAAGAAAACAATTGAAATAGTCAAAATTTGGTGTCTACAAATGGTAACAAAGCAGTGTGTATACCACCATACAATTTAGTAGGGCTATTAGAATATACAAAAATGCAGCACATTTTTCAAATCCTTGGTTTTATTTTTTAAGATAGTTACTAGCAATGGTAAGAGAGTTTTGTTTTCATTTATATGCTTCTTGTGCACAAAAGAATTAAGGATTAATCTTTTATATACTAACAGTGTATATAATTCCACCATTAGATGCATGACACATAATTTGAATTTGAATTTGAAACCCAAATTTTGCATATGTATCATATAGCCAACCATGATATTGCATATATTGTCAGTGTATATAGAATTAACGCAAGAATTAAACCCAAGGAAAACTAAAATAAAATAGGTTATTCTATTCTATTCTATTCTAAAGTAAAAAAAAAAAGGTTATTCTAGTTTTTTTCCAGAGCAATAATGACAAATTACATCTAATCTTCTCTCCAAAATGTTATATTTCTCAATTGGATCGAACCTAAGTTAGTAAACTAGACAGTGTTTAAGTACAACAATGAATAAATTTGAAAGTTAGTTAACATTAGGTCAAAGAACAAATTATTCATTCATAAAATTTTTTGAGGGGCAAAGTCTAACTTTTATGAGTTTTAGGGACCTAATAGATATGAGTTTATAATTAGATGAAATGAACTAAATTAAAAACTCCTTCCTATCCACTTTACCATTCTAGAAATTAATTTTTAAATATATTTAATTAATTAACTTGGTTAATGGGTGCTCAAGTGCTAGGTGTTTTTCAAAAAAAGTATAAATAATCAAAACGGTGTCACAATTTAAGAGTGCAATAAATATGGATATGTGTATTTATATGGCAACTTATCGTATCTATGATTTACATGTCTTAACGAGTACCCATTCGATAACTATTAGAAAAATACTTAATTAATATATTATATAATATCATCCCCCTCTCTCCTCAATCATTTTTTCACTTACTTTACCCTTTGTACAATCACCTGACTTTCTCCCTCTTCAATTTATTAAATCAAATTAATCCATAATTAGAAGATACATACACATTCTAATTCTCCTATGCTAGGGGGAGAAATTAAATCAAATAAATAAATTAGCACAGAGAATACAAACAAAAACTAAGCAAGACAAACCTGATAAAAAACAACGGCACGTCTCTTTAGTGGTAATACTTCATTTCCTAATTTTCTTTTTCTTTTTTTTTCTCTTTCAAAGAATTGTCTTTATCTGCTTCTGTGGTACACATATATAGCTGTGTGTTTTCCTTTCTTTCTCTATTGATCAAGGCTGTAAGTTGTAACTAAAAACTTATTTGGGAATATTTCTTGGGCAAAACCTGGAGTGAGTTTCCTTATTTTTATATTTTGCTGCTTCTTCAGACAAATCTCAACTCATACTCTTGTGGATTTGGTTTACTATCTTGACATTCTTCTTCAGCTATTCTTTGTGTTTGTAGTCTCTGAGTTGTTTAGCATCGGCTTTTTTCCCTCTAAAGTATGTGTATGTGCTTTTTCTTTGTTAGTTTATGCTTTATTTTTTTTCAGTTGGTATTAGGATTTGTTTGGTTGGTTCAAGAATGCAGAGGTTTAAACCTTAACATCTATTTTTTTTCCCTGTCCATTTCTTGAATTTCTATGTGCTTTTAGATAATATTTGTTTGTAAAAGGTTTCGGGTTTGGAGAAAAAATGGTGGTAATACTATAGTTTTGGTGCAAAAATGTGCTTATCTTTTTTTTTTTCTTTTGGGTTCTTTAGCTAATATTTTATGAACTGTTTATGATTTTGATAATTGGATGTTGTCTACTTTATTATTTTCTTTGAATTGTATATCTATTAACTGACAATAATTTTTTAGGTATATTTTATGATAACAAATGCAAAAAGTCAACCTCGATTTATAATAAATCCTTTAGAATATTGCTATTTTGTATATTCTTTTGATCATCAAGTGTGGACCTTGATTTGGTTGCTTTATTTCTCTGCTTAGAAGTATTAGTTCTCTGTATGTATGTGTTTCTGTGTGTGCATTTGGATTATGTAGCTATTTTGTGTTATTATGCCTGCTTTATTTGCTTAATAATTTAAAGTTTAAATACACATGGTTGAGGTTACTTACGTGTATTCTTCTTGTCTTGTTAGACTAAGGCCCTGTTTGACAACTCAATTCAGCGTTTAAAGTTAATGGATTCAGATCTTAACACGTTCAGATTGTTTGATAATCAAAAATAGTACATCTGAATTAATTAAGTAGCACTGAATTTTTTAGGTAAAACTTGCTCCCAAAATTAAGTGACAAACTATTCACTTATCACTTAATATGATATACATTTAAATATATTAGATTTAGTTCTAAACAATTCAATCACTTAATAGATTCACACTTAAGATTTCAGATTTCAGATTTTAGTTTTCAGAATTCAGTTTTATCAAATGCACCCTAAGAACTTGGGCGTATATATGTGGTGGAGTATATCCTTAATTAATTATCATACATTGAGAACCATATAGGAAATGTGGGGATTTTCACAGGTTGGAAGTTCTTCTAGTTCGGCAAATTAGGTTTGAGTTGGAGATGACTTAAGTTTCTTTTTCTATTAAATTTAGTGTTGCTCTATAGGTTTTACTCAAGTATAAGGATGAGGTGCATGATAGATTCGTTTTCTGTTTGCTTCTATTATTTAGATAGAGTGCTTGAATTTGCTGTTTTTATCTAAACCATCAAACTCTTTTGGATGAATTAGTTGCAAGAAGTTGTCATGATTATGTTTTGTGGTAATTTTAACTGAACATGCATGTGTCCATATGAGCATAAAAAGTCAGGTTAATGAGCTAACTTTCTGCACACCCTTGTTGTCAGTTGTAGTGATTGCCACATTCTATAGGTTGAGCATCTTGTGTGCTTGTTTTGAATTTTACTATTAACCGTAACGACAACAAGGGCTGCAACCCTGTGTGAATGTTTATGTCAGCGAAATGTGGAGGATCTAATCTCATACAAAATCTAGTGAGTTAAATTTGTTGGCAAAATACAGTAATGAGCCTCATAAATTATAACGTTTTCTTCGATGCTTGGAATGAAACACTCAATGATGTTTTTGATTTCTTATGATGTTTCTTGCCAATAATGTGGTATCTTTTAGGGCCTTTAACCAATCCATTGATGAATGCATCTAATAATATGAGAACTACTGTACGGAAGATCTTTTCTAGATCTAATGGTCACCATGCCTCAACCGATGCTGCACTTTTTTCAAGTTCATTACCTATTCTTCCCTATCAGATATGTACGTACCCTCTATACTTTCAAATCGGTATTTAAAAACAATAACTTTTTTATTTTTCTCAGAAAATAGTTTATTGTTTACTCTAGTTGTTAAAATGCAGCGAATGTAAAAAATGTTGATCAAACCTGTCAATCCATTGAAGATGTCCCCACCAACTTGAAGGAATTCTACCCACATGTGGATGGCAATGATGTACTTGAAATAGACCAGAATCATGGAATTGGAAGCTTGTTTCCTGATGATGAAGATGAACTTTTAGCTAGAATAGTGTATGGTTTAGATTTAGGTGGGTTGCCTCGTCATGTGGATGATGCAGAGGACTTTGATTTTTTTGGCAGTGTAGGTGGCTTAGAATTGGATTTAGATTCTTTGGAGAGTTTAGGTATGGGAATGTCTAATGCTAGTCTTTCTGATGGTTCTCCTGGCAATGGAATGGCTCATTTTGGACTTTCAAATGGTGTGGGAATTGTTTATATAGAACACCCACTTAGAGAGCATCCTTCTAGAACATTGTTTGTTCGTAACACCAATAGTAATGTTGAGGATTTAGAGCTCAGAAGTCTCTTTGAGGTAATGTTTAGTAGCTGATATTGCAAGAATATTATAACATAGAGAACTAAACTGGTACTTTTTAAGTCAATCAAGATTGGATTGTATTAAAGCCATTCCATCCATCATAGCCTATTAGATACTTTCTTTTGAACAATAAACATTAAATTTGCTTGGAGGTCCTCTATATCAAAGGGTTGTTGGGGTCATTCTGTTTCTTGTTTGGCATTGATTACCATGTGTTTTTTTACCTGGGACAGTTAGCACTTAGTCTTTTTCCTCAAAGAGTTTGGAGGATATGTTTTCCCATGCTAGACCTAAAACATGATACAGGTTATTCTTTATCCCATACTTGATGAAGTTAGCAAATTAGATCACATTTTTCTTTCAGCTAAGGAAAGAAAATAGCTATATAGTTACATAAAATTAAATCCATAGATTAGTGTCCTTGGCATTAGAGAGTTAACTTTGATTTGCATCCTCCTTTGAAAAGTCCAAAGTTAATTTGTGGAGGTTTTCCTTTTCAACAAGGTAAATGGTTTAGGATTGTGAAATAGCATTTTGACCTAAGACCTTTGTTGTCTGATTATTAATCTAAAATACTTGTCAATTTTGTCATTGAGTGTTTCTTCCTTATATAATAGCAACATGGGGATGTCAGAACGCTTTACACTGGATGCAAGCATAGAGGTTTTGTGATGATAGCTTACTATGATATTCGTGTTGCATGAACTGCTATGCGGGCGTTACAAAATAGGCCATTGCATAGGAGAAAGTTGGACATCCATTACTCAATCCCAAAGGTAAATCTAACATTTTTATTGGTTGCTAGTAAAAGTTTGCCCTTTCCTTTATCTCCATTTCTTTATTCTCCATATCCCTCTCTTATCAAGATAACCCATCAGAAAGGGATCTTAATCAAGGTACTTTGGTAGTGTTTAATTTGGATCCATGTGTTTCAAATGATGACCTTTCAACAGATATTTGGGGCTTATAGTGAGGTCAAAGAGGTGAGAGATTTCTCTAAGGTGCTTTTTTCTGTTAACGGTGATTTACAATTTTTGGCCCTATCATTTTAGAATATAGTTTACTTTTGACATTAGACCCATCTTTATGTTAAAGCAGAATAGGGAAACACCGAACAAGCGACACCATAAGTTTGTAGAATATTATGACATCGGAGCAGCAGAAGCTGCTCTATGATCCTTAAATAGGTGTGACATAGTTGGAAAGTGGATAAAGCTTGAGCCTAGCCATTTTAGAGGGTCACATCGAAAGTATGTATACCTGATAATTTTTTTTTCTCATTTTGAGGTTCAGTTTGGTTCCTTTTGTAAGCCCTATAGAAGCTGTCTTTTTCCTTGCTCATGAGCTTTAGCCATCTTCATGAAACATCTAGAAGGGAAAGAAAAATGATAAAAGAATCTGATCTATATATATAGTCTTTGTCATCTAAGATAGTCATAAAACCATAATAAACATCATAACTTTATGCTGGAGACATGAATTAATCATTCTTTTCCTTCTATTGAATAGAGTTGCATTCATCATATATTACTAATATTGATGCCTATGTGAATTTTCTTTGCCTAAAAATTCTTTTTGTCTGTTCCTTTGAGTTCTCGTTGGTA
The DNA here is from genome assembly GCA_013103745.1 of Gardenia jasminoides. Taxonomy (NCBI): domain Eukaryota; kingdom Viridiplantae; phylum Streptophyta; class Magnoliopsida; order Gentianales; family Rubiaceae; genus Gardenia; species Gardenia jasminoides. The sequence continues at coordinate 20,522,511 of CM023095.1, forward strand.
CCTTTGCTTGGCTTAATGTTTTATTTTATCAAAGTGATTTAATGTATTGACTTCTGGAATTTATCTTTTATGCAAAATGCTTTTGTTTGTATCAGTAATATTTATGCCAATATGGAAAAGATGAACAATGATCTCTTCCTTTTTCTTTCCAACTGGACTAAAACACGAGAACAATTAGCTTCTAAAAAGTGTATGTTTAAGTAGCAAATAATTTCTCTACTTGCTTTTTTTAAATTACACCGAGTTATGATTCAGTCATTCTTGATCAAATTTAGATATTTTCCTTATCTCTACTAATAGGCTAAGGGTGTATAAGCTGCTATCTTTATATTATTCTTATCCAACATTTTGCCAATTGATTCAAGTTTTAGATTTTTATGGACTATAGTTTTATGTTCCAACTGAGTCATGATGCTGAACAAGACGAATCTCGTAGCTTTCGTCATCGAGCTGCTTCTTCTACTGGTACTTCTCCTCCAAGTAAGGCCTAGTCAGGACATTTTTTCCGGTCTAATGTTTCTACCTTGGTTATTTGCAAATCTACTAAGGTCTTCTAAGATGTCTTAGAAATCGTTTGGACATGTTATCATTCTCGTGATTCTAGCAGGTGACTAGACACAGTTGAGTAGTCCTCTGGAACATAGTCCTCTGTAGAGTCTCAGTAGATTCCCTAGTTTAAGGTCTGTCAGTCCAACAATATGCAATGATTTGCCTAGGTTAACTTCTATTATGCATCCTCAAACCTCAACCTCTATGAGGATTGCACCAACTGGTAGAATGCTATAAGGAGCAATTATTTAGAACATGTATGGGCCAATAGGAATTCAAATGTGAGAGCTACCTATCAACATGCTCTTTCCTTTCCTAAGCCAACCTCAAGTTAGTATTCTGGTGTTGCGTCTTCTTTTGGTGATTCAAGTTCAAATGGCTCAAGTATTGAAATATTATCTAGACCACAATTTCTCTGGGGAAGTCAAAAGCAATGCCTAAAGCCAACTGATTCCTTGGCTTAGAGAGGGAAATCAACTAGACATCCTTTCACATCTTATGGCCATAACATGGATTTTCATTCTCCAACTGTGTCTCATTCTTTGGTTCATCTCATGGCCACTGCCAATATCATCATCATCAGCATGGTGGATCTGCTCCATCTGGAATCCCTTTAGAAAGACACTTTGGATTTTATCAGGAACCTCCAGAGGCATTTGACAAATCTAGTATTGGAGGTGTCTTGTATGGTCATCATGATAGAAATTTGATGATGAATATGAGTGGTAGTGGCAGTATTTCAGTTTCTGGAGGCATGTTAGAAAATGGCTCTCCTAGTTTTGGCATGATGTCTTCTCTTGGATTTGGTCCTTTGAGTACAAGTAATGGTTATTTCTCTAGATTAATAGCCACTATATTGGAGGATTATAATGAACGTGTACATGCCAGATGTATTGAGAGTAATGGGGACCAGGTGGACAATAAGAAACATTTTCAGCTAGATTTGGACAAGATTAAAAGTAGTGAAGATACTCGAACAACGCTTATGATAAAGAATATTCCAAACAAGTAAGAGTGGCCTTCTGAGTAATGTTGTTCGCAAGTTTAGGTGAACAAAAGTATGTGCTGATATGAACCCAACCACACTTGGATGAACTCGTAATCCACAAGCTCGGAAACTAACGATGAAACCAGGTTTGGAAACGTAGTAGAAACTCAATCCCCTAAATTCCCACGTTATGAACTAGAACGAGGTTTTAACCCACAAGGAAGTGAACATAAGAATTTGAGTCGAAACTAGTAGGTGCCACAAACAAGTGTGATTTCTTGTTTGATAAGCTAGGTTGAACTCTTAGAACACGATCTAAGATGTTCAAGAATTGCTTCAAGTAGATTGAGAATAACTCACGAAATTTCTAGATTAATTATTAACTAAAAACGTCCAACGTTACCTCTTAAATAGGCATTACAAAGAGGAACCCTAGTATCACTTGGAAACTTAAGGAAAGGACGATTATAGCTCTAATTTATTAAAAATTAATTCGGCAATTAAGCTGGCCAAATTATAACTAATTATAACATCCTACTAAACACTTGATTAAATGACTTGACAACTAAGCAATATGTGAACCATGCCTTAAAGCTGGCCGCTTATTAAATTAAACCTTATCACTTAACTACTAAAACAACACAAACTACTCGACATAATGAACTTTCAAGCTAGATAATCAATTGGCCAAAAACTTTAAGGCAAATAACAATCCTCAAACAGCTTTGCTTGTTATCCTCTAATGCTTGACAAACTTCAAATTGATCACGAACTCCTTGTACAAATGCTTGAATAGACTCGCGCAACACCCTAACTTGAGCTCGCATCGTTGGACCTTGTGAAACTTGAAGTGCACCATCCTTAGGCAAATGACCAACTTGGTGATCAGCTCCTGTGCTCACATCATTCCCCTCCTCTTGAGAAGGATTTGTCCTCAAATCTAGAGCATCACCTACATCAAAAGGCTACAAGTCAGAAACATTGAAGGTAGTACTAACTCCATACTCACCTGGAAGATCCAACTTGCATGTGTTGTGATTGATGCGCTTGAGCACTTGGAATGGCCCATCTCCACGTGGAAGTAACTTGTTTCACCGTTGAATGGGAAATTGTTCCTTGCACATATGAAGCCAAACCCAATTTCCAGGTTCAAAGACAACTCATTTTTAGCCTTTATTGGCTTGTGCAACATATTGCTCCGTCCGTTTAGCGATATTCAATCGCACTTTCTCATGCAACTACTTAACAAATTCAGCTTTCTTTTTCCCATCGAGACTAGCACGCTCACTGAAAGGCAAAGGCGTTAAGTTCATAGGAGTTAACGGATTAAACCCATATACAATCTCAAATGGTGAAAATTGAGTAGCAAAATGCACAGAACGGTTATAAGCAAACTCAACATGAAGCAGACATTCCTCCTAAGTGCAAATGTTCCTTTTAATTAGAGCATGCAATAACATAGACAAGTTCTATTAACTACCTCAGTTTGTCCATCAGTTTGAGGATGACTAGTGGTAGAGAATAATAACTTTATGCCTAACTTAGACCAAAATGTCTTCCAAAAATAGCTAAGGAATTTAACATCACGGTCAGACACAATAGTTTAGGGAATGCCATACAATCTTACGACTTCGCTAAAGAACAAGTCAGCAATATGCAATACATCGTCAGTTTTGTGACAAGCAATGAAGTGTGCCATCTTAGAAAACCAATCTACGACAACAAATATGGAATCATGGCCTTTTCTAGTCTTAGGTAAGTCAAGTATAAAATCCATAGATAAATCAACCCATGGTTCACTAGGAACGGGTAAAGGTGTATATAAGCCATAAGGATTTACCTTTGATTTGGTGCGTAAGCGCTGTACACATTTTCCTACTTCTCTCACCACATCTCTCTTCATGAGTGGCCAAAGGAAATGATCCTGCAAAATAGCAAGGGTCTCAATGATACCAAAATGTCCCATTAAGCCCCCACTATGTGATTCCTTCACAAGTAATTCTTGAAGAGAACCATTAGGAATACACAGTTTATCTACATGAAACAAATAACCATTCGAAAGGTAAAACTTCCCTTAAGTAGATTTGGTGCAAGCCGCATAAATTTCATTGAAATCAGCATCATTGGCATACAAATCTTTAACTACCTCAAAATCAAGTAACTTAGCATCTAATGAAGTAAGTAGGGCGTACCTCCTTGACAATGCATCAGTGACAATGTTGGTCTTACCGGTCTTATACTTAATGACGTAGGGAAAATTTTCAATGAATGATATCCATCTCATATGCCTCTTACTTAACTTATGTTGAGCTTTGAGGTACTTCAAAAATTCATGGTCAGTGTGGATGACAAACTCCGTAGGGCGCAGGTAGTATTGCCATGTTTGAAGTGCGTGAACTAAGGCATATAATTCTTTGTCATAAGTACAATAATTCAATGTGGCTCCACTCAGCTTCTCACTAAAATAAGAGACTGGTCTGCCTCCTTGAATCAAAACAGCTCCAATTTTGACACTTGAAGCATCACATTCAAGTTCAAAAGTTTTAGCGAAATCAGGTAATGCTAAAATAAGTGCATGTGTGAGGTAGTGTTTAAGAGCATTAAAAGCATTGTTTTGTGCTTCCTCCCATTGGAACGATACATCTTTCTTGATGATGGCAGTTAGGGGTGCTGTAATGGTGCTAAAGTCCTTCACGAACTAGCAATAGAAACTCGCAAGGCCGTGAAAATTGTGAACTTCTCCAACACTCTTTGGGACAAGCCATTCTTGAAAAGCCTTGATTTTGCTCTCATCCACCTGAATACCTTGTGAACCAACAACGAACTCTAGGAACACAAGCTGGTTAGTGCAAAAATTGCACTTCTTGAGATTAGCATAGAGCCTCTCCCTTTGAAGTACTTCAAGGACAAGTCTCACATGCTTAATGTGTTCATTTAGGCTTTTACTATAAATAAGAATCTCATTGAAATAAACAACAACAAACTTTCCTAAATATTCACGCAAAACATGATTCATTAAGCGCATAAATATACTAGGTGCATTAGTCAAGCCAAATGGCATAATTAACCACTCATACAAACATACTTAGTCTTGAAAGCTGTTTTCCAGTCATCTCCCTCCTTAATTCTTATTTGATGATATCCACTTTTAAGGACAATTTTAGTAAAAATTACTGCGCCATATAACTCATCCAACATGTCATCAAGTCTAGGTATAGAATGGTGATATTTTACTGTAATTGCGTTGACGGCCCTACAATTGGTGCACCATCTTTAGGCAAATGACCAACTTGGTGATCCGTCCTTTTTAGACATAAGAATGACTGGTACAGCACAGGGACTTAAGCTCTCTCTCACCCATCTTTTGTGGAGCAATTCCTCAACTTGCCTTTGAAGCTCATTGGTTTCCTTCGGATTACTTCTATAGGCTGGAAGATTAGGTAAAGGTGCTCGAGAAATGAGGTCAATTTGATGCTCAATACCTCTCAAAGGAGGTAGGCCGCTCAGAATACCCTTGGGAAAGACATCCTCAAATTCCTGAAAAAGACACACAATTGCACTTGGCACAGAAGGGTGAATTTCGTTAATAGAAAACAAAGCTTCCTTATACACAAGTAAGAACAAGTTTCGGCCATCACAAAGCCCTTTTCTAACATCTTTGGTTTTTGCTAACAAGAGCTGTTTTCCTTCTTTTCTTTTCTCTCCAATCGGCTTATTGTCATTTACCTTTTTCTTGTCACTAATGTCAGCTGCTTTCTTACTTTTTTTCTCGCTCTTTTGCTGTTTCTTCCTCTCTTGATCTATGTCACATTCTCTTTGTATTCTAACTTGATCCTTATACACTTGCTTAGGTGTAAGTGGAGCAAGTGTAATTTTCCTTCAATGATCATAAACTTGCATTTGTTGGAACGACCATCATGCATTGTTCTCTTGTCGAATTGCCATGGTCTTCCAAGTAACAAGTGACTAGCTTGCATAGGGGCAACGTCACAAAGCACTTCGTCCTCATATTTCCAACTTTGAATGGCACGAGTACTTGACGTGATACCTGAATTTCCCCACAATTGCTGAGCCATTGAAGCTTATACGGCCTGGGGTGATCTTGGGTAGGCAAGCATAGTGTTTCAACCATCAACAGGCTGGCGACATTGGTACAGTTGCCGGGGTCAATCACCACACTACACACCTTGTCTTTGATGTGAAATCTAGTATAGAAGATGTTTTCCCGTTGAATGTCATCTTCGTTGATATGTGCAGCTAAAGCTCTCCTTGCTACAAGTCCCAATCCCATTTGATCATTGGTAGGACACACCTCATCCTCCTCAGTTTCATCATCATCTTCCATTAAAGGGGGCATGTCTTTGTACTCATTCTCATCATCAGTGACGACTTCGCCATTTGAGAGTACAATCATGGTCCTTTGGTTGGGACATTGGCTAGCAATGTGTCCTATGCCATGGTACTAAAAACACTTGATATCTCGGTTGTGTGATCTAGGGGTTGCACTAGAAGAAGGTTGAGTCGATTTCTCAACTTTCTTGGATGGTTTTTGTCATGTCTCTTCTTGCTTATAGACGGCTAATTTGGCCTGGTCGAGTTATTGAAATTGATCAAATTCTGGTCATGCCTCCTAGGTAGATTTGCTCGTGGGAAAGAAGGTGAGTAAGTAGAGGTCTTCCTAAACTGACCCCTCCTCTTAAGTCTCCTCTCAGCCTCAAGAGCTTTCTCAAGTATGTCACTGAGTTCCACGTAGTGGTACATCTCTACTTGGTCCGCTATTTCAGGCCGTAATCCACTTAAGAAACGTACAATTGTAGCCTCACGGTCCTTCACGATGTCGGCTCTTAGCATTGCCATCTCCATCTCCTTATAGTAGTCCTCAACGCTTCTAGTCCCTTGTGACAAGTTTTGAAGTTTTTGATACAGATCACAGTGATAATGACTGGGGACAAAGCATTTCTTCATCACAATCTTCAACTCGGTCCATGTTGTGATGGGATACTCACCACACCTCCTTCTACTTGTTGTGATTTGGTCCTACCATACTATTGCATAGTCGGTGAATTAGATCATAGCAGGTTTCATTTGTTGTTCATCCCAGTAGTCATTGCAGGAGAAAATGAGTTCCACTCTTTTCTCCTACTCCAAGTAAGCATTGGGGTCGGATTTGCCTTGAAAAGCAGGCAATTGCATCATAACTCCTTTGATAGATTCACCAATCAATTTGGATTGCCTCCTATTTCTCCTTGATTTTAAACCAGTATCGTCGTCCGAATTTGAGCTTTCAGATTCATGAAGAGAAGTCTTGCCCCGCCCTCCTTTGGATTGGTTTTGGGAGCCCTCAAAGCCATCGATACATGCATGGACAGTCTCTAATTTTTGGTCCAAAATACGTCCAATATCTCCCCTCAATGATTCTGTAAACAATTTTAAATCAAAAGCTTGGGAGCTTTCTTTCCCTCCGTTAGGCATGCTTAGGTAAACCTGCAAGAAAGAGTTGGTAGAAAAATTTCCTCACTCACTCCTTTACGTGTTTACTCTCGCACTCCTTTGTTTTTGCCACTCAATCACTCTAATGAGCTCAGTAATTATTCTCCAGCTTTTGATTTCACCCTTGAAGAAATTAGACTAGTTCAATAGGAATGCAACTTTAACTTACCCAAAAGAAGCAATAGTCATACCTTGAATTGAAGGGTTATTACGGACTGACTTGGGAATGAAAATATGTTAAAATGGGCTGAAATATGACTCTAAAAATACCCTAATCACTACTGTAAAGACTCAGATTAGACGATGAAAAAAAAAGACACAAATAGCAGAAATTTGGAAACCTAGAAAACTTTCTAACCGTACCTGTTTTGCTAGACTGTTTTTGGTTGTTGGGTGTGAGGTTTAGGTAGGTATTTTACTGGTAGTTAAGGTGTCTTTATGGATGTCAAAATAGGGTGTGTAAGGCCTGCTCAAAGTCGGCTAGAGGTTGCTTGAAATTTTAACTCCAATCGACTTCAATTTGGAAAGTAAAGGCAGTGGAGTTTTGGGCTGGTTGAGATAGTTAGGCCGGTTAATGTTTGGAAACTGATTTGGTGTAGAAAAGGATAGTTTATGGTGGTGGAAAGGTAGTCAAAATAGGTTTCGATTGGTTGATGTTATTCCAAGAGAATTCAGATCTACTTTCTTGCTTATTTGACTTGGTTTCCTAATTTGGTTGTTAAACAATTTAGAAACCTTATCCAATTGAAAACAGGTTTTGGGATTTCTTTCCCCATGTTAATTCTCAGCTTCTCAAATGACTCTTAATATTCAATGGAAGCTGATTTCGGATAAAGCAACAAGTTTTTTTTTAGAAGGCAGATTCAGTCCAACAATTGTTTTTTTTTTTTCAAGAAACCTGAGTTCTTACTTCAAGAACTTCAAGAAATCAACCAAGATGATCCAAAAAACTTCAAGATTTGGTTCAAGACTTCAAGAATTTTAGGAATATGATTAAGAAAGGCATGAACTTTCAAAACTAACTCAGGAGTGTCAACAAACAAGTTCAGGCAGTTTTGAATGAAAATTTCCAGTAATAACGTTCATGCAAGAACAAGGTACGTGACATTTTTTTTGACTCGACTAAGACAACAACTAACAAGATACTAAGACTCAATTAATAGACAAATCACGTAAAAACAGAAGAGAAACAAAATGGACAGATTTGAGAAAATGAAACCCTAGCGGCAATAAACCCTAGCAGCAAGACAAGCAATTCAGCTACTGGATTTTTTTCTAATTTGAAAACTCAATGAACAACATTAATTAGCAGCACAAAATACTATCCAAAAGATGATTAAATAACCCTAAGAATGACAAGACTCAATTCGGTAGGAAGGCAAACAAAAATCAATGATGAACAAGATACCCTAGTGATAGAAACCCTAGGGATCCGAAGATCTTTTTTTTTTTTTTTGAATAAATGCAGAACTTCAAGACATAAAAACACGACACAACTAGAACAAAAGAGATGCATATAACCTGATTTTGTCAACCAACTCTGATACCAGCTAATACGAATCCAATCACGCTTGGATGAACTCGTAATCCACAAGCCCAGAATCTAAACGACGAAACAAGATTTGGAAATGCAGCGGAAACTCAATCCCCTAAATTCCCATATTATGAACTAGAACGAGGTTCTAACCCATAAGGAAGTGAAGATAAGAATTTGAGTTGAAGGTAGTAGGCACCACAAACAAGTGTGATTTCTTGTTTGATAAGCCAGGTTGAATTCCAAGAACACAATCTAAGATGTTCAAGAATTGCTTCAAGAAGCTTGAGAATAACTCATGAAATTTCTGGATTAATTATTAATTAAAAACATCCAACGTTGCCTCTTAAATAGGCATTACAAAGAGTAACCCTAGTATCACTTGGAAACTTAAAGAAAGGACGATTATAACTCTAATTTACTAAAACTAATTTGGCAAGTAAGCTGGCCAAATTATAACTAATTATAACATCCTACTAAACACTTAATTAAACGACTTGACAACTAAGTAACATATGAACCATGCCTCAAAGCTGGCCACTTATTAAATTAAACCTTATCACTTAACTACTAAAACAACACAAACTACTCAACATAATGAACTTTCAAGCTAGATAATCAATCGGCCAACACTTTAAGGCAAATAACGGTCCCCGGACAGCTTTGCTTGTTATCCTCCAATGCTTGACAAGCTTCAACTTGATCACGAACTCCTGGTACAAATACTTGAATAGGCTCGCGCAACGCCCTAGCTCGAGCTTGCGTCATTGGACCTTGTGGAACTTGAAGTGCACCACCCTTAGGCAAACGACCAACTTAGTGATCAGCTCTTGTGCTCACATCATGTGTTATATCTGAAAATTTAACAATTTTCTTCCTCTAGGTATGCCTCAAATATGTTGTTGGCTACTATTGATGAAAATCATAGGGGTACCAATGACTTTTTGTATTTGCCTATTGATTTCAAGGTAATTTCATTCATGTATTTATTGTGCATTTATCGGTTTTCTTGATTTTGACTGTACTGATACACTTCTTTCTGCCACATGAAGAATAAGTGCAATGTCGACTATGTATTTATCAATATGAAATCCACACAACACGTACTCTCATTTTATGAGGTTTGTTATTATACTTTCTTAAGATATTGGAATTAGGACAAGTCATTGTGCTTTTCAGTGATAAATTTAAGGTTTTAGAATCATGGGTTGCATATCCTCTTCTGCCTACTCAATTTATTTTTTCCATAGAGGACAATAATTTGGATGTGTTATAGCATCATGAAGATGTATTAAGGCTACCATTTTTGTTTAGGCATTTAACGGAAAAAGATGAGAGAAATTCAACAGTGAGAAAGTAGCATATTTAGCATATGCTAGGATTCAGTGGAAGTTGGCCTTAGTTTCGCACTTCCAAAATTCAAGTTTGATGAATGAAGATAGGTACTATAGGCCGATTCTTTTCCATTCAGAAGGCTCAGAATGTAGTGACAAGGTAACATGATCAATTATTGTACGGAAGCAATTAATAATAACAATGAGTTATTTTCCTTGGTCTCTTTGTATTGGTTAGCAATTTTGTTCATCTAAGATAAAATTTGTAAGTCTCTCCTCTACCTTTTTTCCCATTTATTGTTGGGGAGAGGACGATAGGACAAGTTGGTGGTGTGCAGTTGTTCATTGGTGATTATGGGAGTTTAAGTCTACTTTTATCCTCTAAAATTCAAGATTGAGATAACAGTGGTTGCTGACATGCCTAATCTATCGAGGTCATTCGAGAACATCTTTCTTCCAATTGTTTGAATGTTCAAGCTCATCCATCATATGGTTTAGAACCCATGCGTCTCCTGCAAGCGCAGCAGAGGATGGTCAATGTGATAACTTAGAGTAGAGCTAGAAGTAACATGGAGTGGTCACATGCCACATTAAAGGTTGGCTGTGGGTGGTATACTATCCTGCCAGTGTATATGTGCACAAATGTAGGAGATAAAGCAACAAGAATTAGGACTTGATGGTTCTTTATTATAAGTTGGCATTTTGAGACAGGTTCAGATAGGGTCTTATGGTTTTTTATTTAATATTCATGAGGGAATATGAAAGGCAAAGTTCGCCTATATGTTTGGAATTCTTCAATTTTTTGGAAGTTGAGATTGGGAATTCAATTTCTTATCTATATGTTTAGAACGCTAACTTAAAGATTTTGAAAAGTTGCAATTTTTGGTTTATAGACTTGAAGCAGAGTTGTGGCTGAGAATCTGTATAGCAAAAAGCAAACCTCTTTCAAATTCTATATCAATTCTAGTTATTTATCAATCTTTTTTTTCCCTTTTGGTTCTTTTAGTGGAGGCAAATTAGCAATATGATTGGCTATATCTACTGGCACAAGGACTAAGTACCTTTTCATTAGCCTAATACTAACAAAGTAACAAGTTCAAGCACTCCAGCTCGTTCATGGTGAAAAATAGTTACTTTATTAAGTAATTTGGTATATTAGACATTAGTTTACACACAAAAATTGCATGTATATTTAACCAACACTTGCTTGCTGCTATTCTTTTACTATTATATTTGAACAACTAGAAACAGAGACATTTAGGGAGAGACTTAGAGCACAGAGGGGAATCATCAAATTCAAGCTGTTTAAGTTTATTTGAGGTAAGAAATTCATTATTTACAGTTTCATGAGTTTAATTTGTAAGATATAAGACTAAGAAGAAAGTTTTGGTGTTTCTTCATGGACATGGTGGATTTAATCACTTGGAGAGAATGAAATTTAATTGCTACAAATGTGGTTGATTGGAATAGTATTTTGTACCTCTTGCTGTTGAACCCATAACCAAAGATTTGGTATGAAAAGTAAAGGCATTTTAGACAAATTATAGCTAAGAAAAGTTTAATCAATTTCGTAACTAACAAGCAGCCTTGTGTAGTTGTGGGATATCAATTAAATTTTGGTATAGGAATGTTGAAATTAAATGTTGTTAGTTGTGTTTGAAACTAGATATGTAGATCTATTCAAGTTTATACTCTGTTGATGCCAACAAATTCGTAAAGTTGGTTGAAAATCCTACTTCCACAACTTAGGACTGGAAATTATATTGATTTGACTATCTTGGAGTGTTTTTTTCTAAAAATGTTTAGCACTTCAAGTTTAAATTCTAATGGCACATTTTTAAAACTTTTTAACATATAAAGCTTAATTTATGCTAGTTTAACTAAGTATTATTGGTGCTAAAAATCTTAAGTAGGTAACATTAAATAGAGTTGGTTATTTGATTAGCTAGTTTTGCATTGAATTACCTCTTACGTTTGTATAAAAGTATCTTATGAATTGAATTTATTTATTTTAGGAGAAGATTAGGAAAGTTCGAGGACCTAGAGATGAACTTGAAATTGTCATGGTTATCAAGTGGCTATTTTATATTTTTATGCTTTAAAATGAATTTTTAAAGTATTTATGAATTTAATTGTTAAAAATATATTTTTTGATATTAAATTAATTGAGTATAATGTTTAATAATTGTTATCTATGAAAGATTATAGTGTATATTCATGCACGATTATATTTATGATGTCTTGGATATTAGTTAACTTGTTAAAATAAGTGAATGATAGAAAAAGATTCTAAAATTGCTTTCTTTAAATACCGGCATAGGCCTCCTATAAGATATAATAATAGACAAATGGCTCTGTCACGAGTAAGAATAGTGACCATAATGTGATATTTGGAACTATATTTTAATAGGCATATGGTATTACCATGCATAAGCATAATCAGCAATGGCTTGCCTTGGGTATAAATTGACTGTAGCATACTCTTTAACTAAGGACAAAGAAAGAAGGAGGAAAAGACTTTTATGGGGTCATGGTTAAAGAATAAGAAAATACAAATGCATATATAGCATGTACGCGTGTATGTGTGTGTGTGTGTGTGTGATAGTCCCAAAATTTTATCTAAAGCGGTATTGATAATTAGAAATCTTCGTATGTCATAGCCACGTCTACTAATTTAATTGTGTGCTAAAAATATTTGGGGCTGAGTATAGCTAACACTCCCAAAGAGTACGTAGTGTTGGTCAATCATTAGGATTTTACACATTGCAAAGCAATTTGAGAATTGGAGGGAAGAACATGGGAATTGAATATCTGACTTCTGTGAAAAAAAAAATCAAGAATATTGTCGCGCCCCATTTTTTGAAAAAGAGGAGGGAATGAAACCCTCGTCGTTTCGGGTTTTTAGTTGAAAAAGACTTTTTAGTTAAAAAATTGATCTTTGATTTTTGAAAAAGAAATGGGTCATGGGACTACAAAAATGCGACGATTTGGACCCTAAAACAAAAGTCTAGAAAAGGGTTTTTAGAAAAGTTTGGAGTCGCCACTTGGTATGAAGTTTAGGGGTACCAAGTCACCCAAAAATTTTAATTAATGAAAATAAACTAAGAAAACCCTTTTTTAGATGACTCCAGGTCTTTGAAAAACTAGAGAAAAAGGTTCGGGGGTCACGGTTGAAAGAAGGGAAGGCAAAGATTCGATGTTACTCGTCTCTAAGGCACCCTTTAAACTAGCCAAAGCTAGTTGCAAGATTTAGTTAAAAATTTCCTAATTCTAACTTTAAAATTTATCACATTTGGATGTTATCTATATGGATGCAAAACCTAAACCTAATATTGGATCAAGAGGGGCAAAATGTTTCCTTGAGGTTTGATTGGAATTGATCACATTAGTTGTGTCATCCAAATTTGATCTCTCGAGGAGGTCACGAAAAATGCAAATGATGAGACTCGAACAAACGGGAAAATAGGGTTTTCAAAAGAAATGCAATTTTTATAAAATCTCAAGGGAAAAGAAATTGAATTTTTGAAAAGATCAATTTAAAGTGCAAAGAGGAACTTGAATTTTCAAAAGATGCAATTTTAAGAAAAATGGATTTTTAACTTTGAATTGCTAAAACATGAAAAAGAAACTTGATTTTTAGAGAATGATTTTGATAGAATTTAAAATAATGCACATGTATGTCCTAAAGAGGGATAATGCAACATAATGGGTGCGGGGAACTAAGTTCGTGACTTCAATTTTCCTTTTTATAGAAGGAAATAAAAGCGTGCTAAGGCTAGGAAGCCATACTCGCTCTTTTCCCTAATTCAAAGGGTAATGCCCTAAAAAAAACTAATCTATTTTTATTGAAAAAGAAAACTAAATGACAAGTTTCGCATACGGGATGGGAGAATAGTAACATGCAAAAATGGAAGAGAAACTCTAAAAGTGAATAGTGTGTGAAATTTGTATCTAATGCATGAACGGCATTAAGGGTCTAGCATTGGACTAACTCTCGTCTAAAAGTTCTCACTAACATTGGATTAGTGAGAAATCGAAAGGAAAGGCCACAACTAGCGTTGGACTAGTGTGGTGACGTCAATACATTTACACAATAAACATGTAGACATGATAATAAAGCAAGTAAACACATAAAACACATAAACACATAGGCATAATATCTAGATGCAAGACCCTAGGAAAGCAAGTAAACACATAAACATGCAAGCATGCAAAATAAGCATATAAAATCTAATTATTACATTGGGGGAATCTAAATACATTCTAAGGGGAAAAATTCAGAATAATAATCTAACTATTACATTTTCTAGAATAAATACACTTTTTGCAAAATTAAATCTATCTATTACAACTTGGCATCCAAGGCCTCCAAATGATTTACCCAAAATTTAAATGACATAAATAAATACTAGACATGAATAAAAGCAAAGGAAAACTTAATTTAAAACATGCAAGATCATGCAAAAACACATAAGAGCACATAATAGGGGAAAGAAGTTATCATCCCTTGATGTGATGCCTTAATTGAATCCTTAAATGAGGGGAATGGTTATCTAAGACTCAATGTCAACAAAAGGGATCAAGGTACCAATTTAAAGGAAAAATCAATAAAAAAATTCAAAGAAAAGGTATCAAAACAGATTCCGCAAACAACATGGACAAGACTAGGAAATACGAATAATAGAGTAAGATTCTGGAACAAAAGAGCAGGAAATAGCAACAAAACTGAGGAAGAGAGGTTACGGAGTAGAACGCTGAATGAGCAGCAACCACGTCCGCTACATGCAAAATGTAAAATTGAGGGAAACGCTGGACTCACCAGCAGAATCAAGGCTCTTCCGATCTTCAAAATATCGAAGATTGCTTCCAGCTTTTAGACAATAACACAAACAAAATCTTCGAGGCAAGGGATTTATTTAAAGCATTAAACATCATCATTCGATCATGTCAAAACAAGCTAAAACAGAAAAAGGCCAAATCTTAAACATCAACATCATCAAATAGACAAAAGGGAAAGGGAAGAACTGCGCTAGAAACGCTGGAAGTTATGTTGGCTCATGGAACAACCCCGCGTTTCTTCACATCTTCAAATATTCAAACAGAAACGCGGATCGTTACGCGAACCAACCCGCGCAAGAACTCCGCGTTTCTTCACATCTTCAAACATTCAAGAGGAAACGCAGATCATTACGCGAACTAAACAGCACAAGTAGCCCGCGTTTCTTCACATCTTCAAAATGTGAAGAACATTTTTCCAGAAATTTTTCAGAAATCACAACAAAATCAACACAGAAGCATCAAACGTCTGATTTTAAACGTCAAAACAAGACTATGAGCCTTACTAAGGCTTTATATAACAACCAATAATCATCATCTAATGTCATAAAACTTTAAAAAAAACACATTTAAGACCTTGGTTCCACCAAAAGGTCTGATTTTCCGCAATTTTCGACCAGAAAAATAATAGATAGAGTAAAGGAAGACTACCTGATTCAGAGGCTTGAAAAGAACGAAAAAGGAATCACCAAAGTTCAAGAAATCTTCACTAAAAAAGAAACCCTAGTTTTATCTTTTCTCTCTTTTTTTTCTTTGATTCTCAATCATTTTTCTTTTTCTTCCTAATTTCTTTCTTCTCTCTTTCTGCTCACTCTCAGCCTCCCTCCTCTCCTTTTTCTCTTCTTTTTTTTTTTCAGAAAACCCTAACATGGGTGATTTATAGGCATTAAAACCTACAACTAAAGGCTTAGATGCATTTAGGGTTTGTTGGTTGATTTTTGATCATTAGATGGGGTGTTAGGGATTAAGGGTGAGTTAGGGATTAACTAAATAGGTTTCTTGATGTTCAAGTCGCAGAAAATACAGCTGGAAATGAGGAGAAAAAGGCTGGAAAAATCGCGTTCGTATTTTTTTTAGCCTCTGATCAGGTTACGCAGACTGTTACGGTGACCATTCCGCGTAACAGGTCTGCGTTTCAATTCTAAGCCCCCCCTTTTTTTTAAACCTACAAAAATAAGAAAAATGTGTTAGAATATTCAAAAATAAATAACTAAACATTAATAGATAAAAACATAAGAAAACAATTGAAATAGTCAAAATTTGGTGTCTACAGCTTGCCCCTCTTTGTTTGAGTTTCGAAGAAACTCTAGACAAAGACGTAGACACCAAATACTTACCCGGTTTCGCTGGTTGTATCTGAACCATTGTAAACAACAGGAATGTTAGATTGCCAATTTTCAAACTAAAAGTGCATAATGTGACCGAACTCGTATAGAGTTGCCTACGTATCTCGCCATGAGAATCAGGTCAAACATAGTTCAAATGCAAATGAATTGCGATGAAATGAGTACTGAATCTTGAAAATTTCAACAAGAATGTAAAAATTTGAGAATGGGAGATAGAAGGGTGCGCGGTGAACACTGAGACTCACCAACAGAAATTTAAAATATCAAGAAGGGGAGGTAGAAGGGTGCCCGGTGGAGGCTGAGACTCACCAACAGGAATTTAAAATATCAAGAAGGGGAGGTAGAAGGGTGCCCGGCGGAGGCTGAGACTCACCAACAGGAATTTAAAATATCAAGAAAAGGGATAGAAGGGTGCCCGGCAGAGTCTGAGACTCACCAATAGGAATTTAAAATATCAAGAAGGGGGATAGAAGGATGCCCGGCGGAGGCTAAGACTCACCAACAGGAATTTAAAATATCAAGAAGGGGGGATAGAAGGGTGCCCGGCGGAGGCTGAGACTCACCAACAGAAATTTAAATTGAAGCAGGGGAGATAGAAGGGTGCCCGGCGGAGGCTGAGACAGCAACCAACAGAAATTTAAAATTCTTTCCAAATTTAGACTATTCAGTGGGACTGGACCCAAACCTGAATGACTAGATGGGAAAATGCAAATATGCCCTAGGTCTAAATTGTTGGTGGGATTGGACCCAAATCTAGACACTAGTGGGAGAGATGGAAACATAAATTCTGGATTGCCAGACTTTGAAAAAATAAAACACAAACTGTTCAAACATGGTAAATGTAAAATGCAAGTAATGATGCACTCAGTGAAATGTTGCATTTCTGATTTTTGATTTTCTTGTCTTGAAAAGGAAGTGATTGATAGGAACAGTGACTTCTCTTTTTTTTTCTCTCTTTTTTTTTTTCAAGAATTGATGGATTTTGGAAATTTGAAGAGTATAACTGAAACCTTTCCTCTGCAGGGTTGAAACAAATACACATATGTTTCCATCCTCTTGATTTGCAAATCTTTTCCGGCAAAAATTAATTTTGAATGCATTATCCAAAATTGGAGATCACTTCTCTCAAAAAAAAATTGCCCTAATGTCAAATGAATCGTTAATCCTGCAAAAGTCATGAAATTTTAACCAATTAGTCTATGGAAATTCAATATCTCTCTCTTTTTTTTTTAAATCATAAAGTGCAAATTCTCTTGAGATCACAACTGTTAGCCATTAAAATGACTAAAACGTATCAAAATCATGCTATAAAATACATTCATGAGATATTTGTGTTCATGAAACATTGCTTGTTCTCAAATGGTAGGAAGTATTCATCAAAACAAACTATGGGATTGAAATAAACCATGCGATCTTGGAAATCCAAATCCTCATAAACCAGGCAAAACATTATTATGCAATTATTCAATTTGTATCAAGTACTCATAATATCAAGTAAAAGAGAGACAATTATACCTCAATTTTAACAATTCAAGCTTGATTTCTCACTTTCACCAAATTTTGCAATCAAACGACTCATATAGTCAATTCAAGTTTGCCTTTTCCACAGTTTTTCTCAAATTTTACTGCTAAAAAGGATTTGTTGAAACACATCTTCTCATTCAAATTGTAAGAATGCCTTTTGACGCGAAAATCGACACTTTTAGGTGAAGACTCCCGGTTACTCGACATATGCTTTCTTGTTCAAATAGTAAAAATGCCTTTTGACGTGAAAATCAACACTTTTAGGTGAAAATTCCCGGTTACTCAACATTTTACTTGTTCGAACTGCTTTGCATACTCGTAATTCAAGCACCGTTTTACGTGAAAGTTAACATTTGTAGATGCCAAACTTCCAGTTACTTAGTACTAGAATCATTGGAGTAGAACTTTAATTCTCACTTTACTTCTTTTTCTTTTTTTCTCTCTTTTTTTTTCTTTCTTTTTTTTCTTTTTTTTTAGCATATCAATTGAAAAAGGATTATTTGCCAACTATATCAATCATTTTCTTGTAAAATCCAATAAAAGAAGAAATCTCATTTAATAGGAAAAAAACTGAGGCATAATTTTCCCTATTTTACAAAACATACTTTCTAAAATGCCAATGTCTTAATCACATAATGATTATTTCCTGAGTAAAATGGAAAAAGGATCTTTCAAATCGCACGGGTTCTATTTCAGAAGGATAAAAGCAATTATAACCAAAATTGGACATTTGCACCCTTTTTGAATCAAATTCCAAAAAATAAATCAATTTGTAGGGTAAATGTGCAATTTAGATAAAGTTTTTTTTTCAAACACATATAAGCACATAAGAGCCAAATTTAAACAAATATATACATCCTGATGCAGCAATTTGACCAAAAATATTTCTAACAGTTAAACCTATGTCTAAAAATCAGAACACAAGATCAAACATAAAAAAAGAAATAAAGCAAGAATGAAATAAACTACAAATCAGGGGGCGGATCTATCGTCCCCCTCAGCTCCACCATCGCCTCCGGTGGCCTCTGGGACAGGCTGCTCAAGCGGCTGAATGCCGAGATGTGCCTCTATACGACCTAGTCGAGTGCTCAAAGCCCCGATCTGCGCCTCCATACGCCCCCATCGAGCGTTGAACTGTGTCTCCATATGATCCCATCTCTCGAGCATCTGGGTCTAAATTCGCCCAGAGTGTCCATGACAGCCTGCCACCCAGACCGTGGTGGTGGCGGTGGTGGTGCAGCTGACGATGAGCCAGCCTCTCCTCTCTCATGTCTCGTAGCTCTCTAGGCCGGCTCCCGTCGGGGCTGGACGATGTTTGATACATCTATATGTAGATCCTTCAGCAATGGAATGCTAAACTCAGCCACTGGCCTCAGGGGAGCAGGCGGGATACCAGGTGGAATCACCCTCGCCCTGTGAAGAAGAAGTGAGATAAGTCGGGGAAACCCGAAATGAAATGATGTAGAAGTCCTCCTCGCCGTCGTCCTAATGTGACTAATAATAATGTCCGGCAGAGGAATTTTGGCGAATGGTGACTCCTGACCGTGGAACATATGATCTAAAAAGTATTGATCGCTGTTCCTCAGCTCCCCCTGGCCACTCTTCTTCGGAATGACGTTGTGGGCCAGGGTGTACAGAATAGGGCGGTGACGTGCCGGAAAAGATCGAGCCAGATTCGTCTGGCTCTGGGACCCTCGGAACTCCTCGACTCAACCGCCATGGCATGCGAGGGATCCCACTCCCCGTGACGAAGTCCTTCTTCGTCAATCGGACCCTTGTCACTGCATTCCAGAGTCTAAGCTATCGTGCTCCGGGTGATCACTAATCGAACTCCTCTAACAGAGGACTCGATCCTCTCTCCACTGTGCCCCTTCTTGTCCTCGATGTTTGCATAGAACTCGCGAACCAAGTTAGGGAAGATCTGGTAGGGCAATGTCAGAATCGGGGCCCACCCCAGTGGTGTGAAAGCGGCGGTAATCTGGTGGACAGCGTCCACCTTTGGAGCTATGTGTAGCTCATATACAAAATCGATGCTCTCTCGGGCTTGATACCACTCCTGGTTCTCTTTAGAGGAGAACCGGGTGATGTCAAAATCATGGAGGTCTATCGTCTCTTCCTCAACAATGGTGTCTCCGGCTCACTATCCTCACTCTGCGGATGCGGGTCGACCACTGCTTTACCTCATGCTCACGACATAGTACCTGAGACGATCAATTCAATAATAATTTCAAACAAATCTGACAAAGCGATGAATAAATATATAAACAAATTGGAAATTCCTGAAAAAATACCTAAAAACAAAATTCCTAAAAACCTAAAATTCAAACAACTTCTACGAAGTGCTAAATCCAAAATTCTAAAAATTTCAATCAATTTTACAAAAGTATAGGAATTTCAAAATTTCTTCGAAATTCAACAAAAATGCAAAGAACAAAAAGTTCAATAATTCAACAACTGTCCAAAAATCCCAAGAAATTTAACAAGCCCTATGAAAAATCCATGAATTTTACACACAAAAAATACCAAAAATCCAAGGTTTCTAAAAAAATTCAATAAATTTCCCAAAATTATTTAAATTCTTAAAATTCTAAGAATTCAACAAAATTCCACAAAAAATCCAAAAATTCTACAATTCAACCATTTCTATAAAACTACAAAGACTCCAACAATTCGATTAATTTCTGCAAAAAGCACAACACCTGCATTCTTCCAAATTTCAACAAAATTGTGACGAATTTCAAAACTCCCAAGCTTTCAACAAATTTTCACAAAAATTAACAATTCACAAATTTTATCAAAATTTCTATAAGAGGTACAAAAATCAAAGAATTCAGTGATTTCTGGTTTTCACATTAATTCTACAACAGTGCAAAAGTTTCAATTAATCCCACAAAATTCCAAAAAGGACTAAGAAATTCAACAAGTTCCAAACTTTTCTAAAAAAAACAAAAATTCTACAATTTCTACATTTGACCACTCAAACGTGCTCAATTTTAATCCAACAATCATATCAAAGCCTGTTAACAACAATCCGAAATTAAATTTAGAAATTGACAAAAATTACACAATTCAAATAAATAATAAATAGACAAATAAAATAAAATAAATAAACGGCACATCACATCTTTTAATCACATAAACAAGTCTAATAAACATAAGAAACAACAACAATGATCATTATAATTCAAAATCAGAAAATTCGCAGAAAAATGAAAAAATTCAAATTTTCGGAATCTTAAAAGAAGTAATTTCGTTAGGATTTTTTACTGTAATCACGTAGTGGAGTGTCTGAGGAGTGAAATGATGCAAAAAGCCCTAAAAAACAAGCTCGAATCGACCCCAATCGACCGGTTTTAGTTTCGGAAAACCTACCCTCAATCCCGAGCTTTTGATGCGTTTTTGTGATGTTTTGTTCGGATAAAAAGGTTCTAAGAGGCCTAGGGAGTGTTTTGGTGGAGAATTATGGTAGAAAAAATGGGTTTCTGAGGATTTGGGGTGAGTTGCGGGGAGGGGGAAATGAAAAGGCAGTGAAGAAGACGTCGCGCTTCTGCCCTTTTGAGCTTCTGGGAAACAGAAATGCGGACTGAGACGCGAATCACTCCGCGTTACAGGTCCGCGTTACCATATGAATACGAAACTTTGTTAGATAAGAAACGCGGGATGAAGCGCGGAGTGACTCGCGTAACCATACGCATTTCTTTCAGAAACATGAAAATGCAAAGAACCGTGAGGAAAAAGCGGAACGGTCCACGCAAGACTCCGCGTTACACTCCAAAAGATATGAATTTGTAATGAAACGCGAGTGAAACGCAGACTAGTCCAAGTAACCTCCCGCGTCACTTGTCAAAAAAAAAATTTTTTTTTTGAAAATTATTATTTTAAATGCGGGCTATAACGCCTGGTAGTGTGCGTAAGAAACCTTGCTTCCAAAATTTTCCCAAAAGAATTTATCCTTCCTTGATTTTTCAAAACATCTATCTTTATTTATTTTTTATATGCACGCTTCAAAATGGTCTAGTCATGCATTCTAAACATTTACTCAAAATAAAGCTGGCTTCCTCGATTGGACCGATTGGTCACTTGTCCCTGCTTCTCGGCAAAAGAAAAGAAATGGTGAAAAAATAATGATAACGCCGCCACCGTTCTACCCTTTTATCTCAAGCAGCCCGTAAACATGAGTTCTTGGACGTCGATGAGCGGTGTCAGCTGAGTTCCTTTTGTTTTGCCAGTGTAGATCCGTTCTGTCACTCCGTTTGCTTTTGATCCTATATCACCCATACCTTCACAATAATCTAAGAGGATTGTCCTTTGATGAAATTGTCCTTTTGACGAAAATATGTGCAAGGATTTGTGCAAAGAAAAATTTTATTTTAAAATGACATCATAAGCATCGAATGAATGCTAAACATGATATTTTAAATGAATAATAGTAGAATGCAAGAAAGTTTTTTAAAACGAATGTGTTGCACTTGACCCCTTTGGATATCGTCTTTTGGAATTTGTTGATGGCAAGGGAGTGCTTGATATAAAATAAATCCTGATAAACATAATCACCGGTTTTCCTTGTCCCAGGAACCTTCCTTTCTACTTGTACTGCTGCTTTTCAAAACTTGCCTTTATACCCTTTCAGATTTCCACTGAAGTTGACTGATAAGGTAGCATAATAAAATAGACAGACTTAACTCTCAACTTTAGTCAATTTAAACATGATTGTTAAAATGGTGGCATCAGTGAGACAATCCCTTCTGACAAAAATTCAGAGGGAATGTATTTGCATCATTTGCCTTTTGGTTGAGAAAGTTCCTTTAGAAATTTTGCAAAAAGAGTGGAAGTCTGTAACACTAGGGTTTTGCAAGGGGGTTTAGGTGTGGTGTAGGGGCAAGTTTTAAACTCGAACACAATTTTTTGAAAAATCTGCCCCAATTTGGTCATTTTCTTCTTTTCCTCTTTTTTCAAAAATACAAAAATTGCCCCAGTGTGGGGTTTGTGATTCTCAAGGGGGTTTGCTAAATAATTAACTGTTCTTTTATAGGCTGAAACAGGCAAACTGGGGGGTTGAAGTGTTTAAATGAAAAGGAAGAAGGTCAGCTTTTCAGACCACCTTTTTGCGACAATTTCTAAAGAAACCTTGCTCAATCATATGAAAAATCTTTCACACATGTCTGAATTGATTGGTTGAGGAAAAATCTGTCCGTCCATCTCCATGAGAACCAATGCTCCTCCAGGTAGCACCTTTTGAATAATGAACGGCCCTTGCCAATTCGGAGCGAATTTTCCCTTAGCCTCTTCTTGTATCGGAAGGATTCGCTTCAAAACCTTGTTTCCCACTTCGAACATGCGAGGTCTGACTTTCTTGTTATAAGCCCGAGCCATCCTCTACTGGTAACATTGCCCATGACAAATGGCATTCAACCTCCTTTCATCGATCAAAGACAGTTGCTCGTGACGTTGCTTGGTCCATTCAGCTTCTTCCAACTGAGCTTCCATTAAAATGTGCAAAGATGGGATTTCAACTTCAGCAGGTAATACCGCTTCCATCCCATACATAAGAGAGTAAGGTGTTGCCCCAGTAGAAATCCTGATTGCAATTCTACATGCCAAAAAAGTAGTTTCTCAGGCCAATCTCGGTGTGTTTCGATCATCGTACAAATGGTGACATCCAAGTTCATGAGATATCAGAATTTTCATCCATCAAATTCCAAAATGGTGACATCCAAGGGTCAAAGGTTTTTATTTGTGGTCATCTAAGAGAAAATAAAATAAATGTGCGAAAGTAAAATGAGTGGAACATAACTGAAGGACAAAAGAGAAATTTCATTTCATTTGGCAAAGAGCAAGATGACAGATGGTACCATGAAAGCATAATTAAAGGCATAATTTTAAACAAGCAAAAAGTGAAATAACAAGTGCATTATTTTTGAAGAAATGATTGATATTAAAGCATGATTCATTTTTTAAGGACAATCCCCTCAGATTTACCGAAATCTCTTCCGAGCAGGCAGACAATCGGTAGCCCAATTTTGCATGGCCTCTTGAGGAATTAAAGGAAACTCCACATTCTTCGTAGGATCGGTGTCAAGGGTGGCCTCGACAAACAGTTGAGATAACCCCGTCTCTATATCATCATCAGACCTTTCTTTAAATGGTCCACCACCATCACCTCATCTTCTTCCTTAATGAACTGAGTATGGTCAACAAATTCCTCCTCCACACTGATCATTCCAACGACATTTTTATGTTCCGAGAGAGGGTTTCTATTGACGTTCGGCCCTTGCTCATTCTTTCTTCCCAGAACTATATCCCCGACATCCACAATATCTTGAATTTTATGCTTCAAGACCCAACAATTAATCGTCGAATGTCCCAAGATTCCAGAATGGTAAGTGCAGATAGCATGGGGATCATACCCAATAGGAGTCCCGGGATACTTTGGGAGGGACAACCGATTTTCCCAACGGCCTTCAACCGCTATACAAATGGTCAATGGGCCCCAGATTGGTGAAAGACCGAAAGATTTTCTGATTTTGCATTTCATTATGCTGAAAAGAATTTTGGACAGGATTTTGTGGAGCAGGTCTAGGAGCATAGTTTTGACGGGGGTGGGAGATAGGTTGGGAAGTTGAAAGCAAAGGTGGGGGGTCCAAATGAATAGGTCGGGGGTGAGGCATCTGGGCAAGCAGTGATGGTAGGGATAAGGTAAGTATGAGTTTGAATTGGTTGGGTGACTCCGAGCTCTGGGCCTAAAAGGTGGGCTCTGATCCCACACAAAAGCAGCTTCTCCTCCATTCTTTTTAAACGGGAGTTTCCTCCCACTGCCATTTTGCCCTTGAAATGTTTCCAATTGCTGTTTCAGGGCGGTCACATTGACAATTTTCCCGATTTTAACAAACTCATCATACTCCTCCAACTTATTGACAATTGCAGCAAAAGAACTCCCAGTCATGCGAAAAATTTCTTCAAAATAAGGTGGGTCATGTGTCTTGATGAAATGTAACAATCTCTTCTTCATAGAGGCTCCACCCTTGCAGCTAATTTTCTCCAACGCTTGGCATATGTTTTGTGATCTTCTGAAGGTCTCCTTTTGATTCCTTCCAATGTTGTTCGTGTCGGTGCCAACACACAATTGAATTCATACTGCTTCACAAAAGTTGTTGACAAATCCAACCAAGTTTTGATCTCTTGAGATTTCAGGTTTGAGTACCAATCCAAAACATCCCCTTCTAGGCTCTCGGGGAACAGACGCATAGGCAAGTTCTCATCATCCACTGGTTTACCAAGTTTGTTGGCAAACATTTTAAGGTGCGTCTTAGGGTTCCCGGTACCATCATATTTGCTGAACTTGGGGGTTTTGAAACCCATAGGTAACTGGACATCAGGAAATAGACACAGATCATCGTAATCCAATCCACCATGTCGGTTCAGACCTTGGTTCTTCTTTATAAACTCCTCAAACCTGTCCAATCTCTTCATCAGATCTTTGTCGACTGGCATGACAGGCTCATCCATCTCTGGCTTTCCTTGGGAAGCAATGTCCCATATAAAGGGTTCCGTGGTATGAAAATGAGGCTTGGTATGACTGGAAGATATGTTTAAGGTGAACTAGGGTTGAGTATAATGGTTTGCCTTTTTGGTTAGGCTCAGCAAGATATAGTCAGGGTGAGTGTATGGAAAACCGGTGTTGTAGTGAGAAAAAGCAATCTCATGAAGGTTAGGAATAGGTGGAACAAGAGTGGTTTGAATATTGGTAGAGAAAAGGGGTGGATTACTTGTCAGCGGGGGAATGCTAACAACATGTTCATGATCATTCGAGGTACCACCTCCACTACTGTTGGCCACCAACTGATCAATTACACGCCTTTGCGCTGCCATCTCGGCGCTCATCTCATTAAACCTTCCCAGTACTTCACTTAACTGAGCTCCCAAGGTAGCAAAATCGGGCAAAATAATCAAAGTATTCCTATCTGAGCCTTCTGGTGCAGAACTCATGTTTACAGGTTGCTTCAAGCTCTTGCTTTTGGATCGGGTAACGATGGGATTTCTGCGTGGAGCTATTTTTAAAAGTACCTGAGTGGGAAGAGAAGCACACTTTAGAAGCTTATTTCCAAAGGGGTGCTGCAAAGATTTATTTGAATGAAAAAAAGAAAAGAAAAAAAAAGGAAAAAGAATGAAGTTAGTGATTGCTTATATAATTCGGATGCATGTTCTAGAGGGGAGCCCTTTTGTGCCAAGGGTAGGCCTAGCATGATGCAATACTTTCAAAGTGGGGCCCGTTCGTCAAACCTGAAATTTGACACTTGTGAAAATGATGAAAATATTCTTCATTAGCAAATTCTAAACTTCATAGTCTACATCATCTCTTGAAGGCGTTCTTGTACAAAAGCATTGAATTTTTTCAACCTATCTATTACAGCATCTTTTGGTTCTTTAGAGTAGGGGTTCCTCATGCGCTCAACTTGGTCATATAGTTCGGCACATTTCCGTTTCAAGTCTTGGTTCTTTTCTTGCATCTCCTCATACATCTTCTTGTTCTTGTCTGCCAAATCCTTGTTTGCTTGCACGGATTGCTTCAATTGTACGTTCTCTCTATCCTTTGCCTCAATGATTGCCATCAGTCTCTTGACTTCATCGGTCTGCGCCTCTTGCAGCTGTCTTCCATCACGACTTCTAAGCTAGTCTTCATACTGAGGTGTGACCATAGCCAACTGTTTATGTTGTGGAATGTAAGCAATATCCTTGTCATTGGATAACGTTCCCCATGCTTGCGTGATCGGTACCTTCATTGGAATTTTGGCCGGATAGATTCCCTTGTCAAAAATGATGGTGAAGTTGGTCAAATCGGGTAGAGGCGGTAGTCCTTGAACGCATCCCAACTGTCTCAAAAATCTCTTTGGAGTGTAGCTCATAATGCCTTGAGTTCCTAGCAACGGTATAAAATCGGAGGATTTGGTGCGAAGAGCTGGATCGAGGCAGTCCGTCCAATCTAATACCCATCTAATCTTGTGATCTGGTTGTGTATTCAAAAAGTCTACCCATTCTGAAGCATTCTTTGGTAGGTTATTCCTATCTACTCTCTTGTAATGAGTAATCAACCAATTGTATCCAACTAGAAGCACACTATCAGGAGCAGGTAATTGTCTTTTAAAATGTTCCATAGCCCACATGTGCAGAATTCGGTTCGATCCATGGAAGAACTTCACCCCCTTTTGGCAATTTGTACAAGCTACGAAGAGGTCTGCTAATATGATCGGTACTATAGAGTCTCGTCGATTTCCAATCCCATAGAACAGGTCATTCATAAGTTTGGTGATCTTAAAACCAATTTTTTCGTCTCTTCTTGGAAATAAATAGATTCCCGCCATGACAAATCCATATACCCATGGCCTCTTGTGCTCCCAGACAGCTTTGGAATTAAACGAAAAATCTTTGGCATGTTTGTCGAATCCATCTCTTTCAGCAAATCTATCAAACAAAAACCTTACATCTATGCTTTGATCTGACCCTAGTACCACAGACTCCTTTAATCCAGTGAAGCGACAGAACTCAGTCTTTCCAGAAGCAAAGGGGAATATCACTGCAGTACCTTCTACTGATAAGTTAAGAAGACCAGATACCTCTTCAATTGTCATAGTAAATTCCTTATTTCCTATCCTAAATGCTGAACAGTTAGGGTCTCATAGTTGGATCAGAGCCTCTACCAAATACCCATCAGATTCTATGTCCTTGAAATCCCCAATTGGTCCAAGGTATGTTGCTGCTTGGTTGATCTCGCTTGGTGAGAGAAGTCCGGGCCATAGCTGAATTTCCACTGGAACTGCTAACAGTTGCTTGATACGTCTAGGTCTATCCATCTGAATCATGTCAACTGGGTCAAAGACCTTACCTACAGGCCCCACCTATCCAGTTTTACTGAAATTTAAACATGAATCTCCTATAAAGGGTTATGTACCCAGGAAAAGTGAGGTGGGCGTAGTCCTATAATGGGATTCCCTAAGTGGCGTTGCCTCTATGGCTTATGCATGATGCCATTTTATTAAAACAAGTAAGGGTGCAAAATGAAACATGGCCTATAGGAGCCCCATTTGAATGCTGGGGTAAGCCTAAAAGTGATACGCAATTATTTAATGCAATAAACTGTAATTTAAACGTGCAATAGCCTATCTAGAAGGATGGCTTGTCTGAAAAGAGTGCCAAGACTCTTATTTTCTAGAGTTTGTGAAATGCAAGAAAAAGGAAGACAACAAAAGGTT
This sequence comes from Gardenia jasminoides, assembly GCA_013103745.1. Taxonomy (NCBI): domain Eukaryota; kingdom Viridiplantae; phylum Streptophyta; class Magnoliopsida; order Gentianales; family Rubiaceae; genus Gardenia; species Gardenia jasminoides. The sequence continues at coordinate 20,550,359 of CM023095.1, forward strand.
AGTTTAATCGACAGATATCACATAACACGTTGGAACAACAAATTGCACAAAAATAAAGAGGGGGGAATCCCTCCTCTCGTGTCTAGTGATCCTTAATAGGGTGAGGTAGACTTTACTCTAGGCAATTCTAACATGGATGCATGAGGTTAGGCTTACTAATGCATCTAGACTTGACAAAGGTTACAGGCTCCCAAACCTTCAGACCAAAAGGCAAAAGGTCATCAATCCAAATGCCTCAAGTCGGTGGTTCAATTGATCCCCTGGATATTGCTACGTGCACGTTGTGCCACGGCCACATGTCCAAGTGGATCAATCCTAATCCTAATAGGGAAGAATGGCGTGACAAGCCACTAAAGTAAAAAAAAAATAGGGTCAAAGTAAAATATATATGCACGTATGAAAGTGATTCCCTTTGAGAGGAGGGATTCAAACACCAACATTTTCGAGGCTCTAGGGTAGATGCACACCCACCCCAAATGCAAGGCGCGGTACGAATAAATAAACAAATAATTCATTCATCATGTATGCGATGTGCAAGGAACGATTGCGCGGAAAAAACCCTAAAAGAGAAAAGAAAAGAAAAAGAAAAAGAAAATGCAACCTAAAACATCCAAATATGATATATAAGAAAGTTAGAAAAACGAAATAGTCAACTAAATCAAGTGCTCGGACCCTCTTAGGAAAATCCCCAGTGGAGTCGCCAAACTGTCGAGCCCCATTTTTTGAAAAAGAGGAGGGAATGAAACCCTCTTCGTTTCGGGTTTTTAGATGAAAAAAGCTTTTTAGTTAAAAAATTGATCTTTGATTTTTGAAAAAGAAATGGGTCATGGGACTACAAAAATACGACGATTTGGACCCTAAAACAAAAGTCTAGAAAAGGGTTTTTAGAAAAGTTTGGAGTCGCCACTTGGTATGAAGTTTAGGTGTACCAAGTCACCCAAAAATTTTAATTAATGAAAATAAATTAAGAAAACCCTTTTTCAGATGACTCCAGGTCTTTGAAAAATTAGAGAAAAAGGTTCGGGGGTCATGGTTGAAAGAAGGGAAGGCAAAGATTCGATGTTACTCGTCTCTAAGGCACCCTTCTAACCTAGCCAAAGCTAATTGCAAGATTTAGTTAAAAATTTCCTAATTCTAACTTTAAAATTTATCACATTTGGATGTTATCTATATGGATGCAAAACCTAAACCTAATATTGGATCGAGAGGGGCAAAATGTTTCCTTGAGGTTTGATTGGAATTGATCACATTAGTTGTGTCATCCAAATTTGATCCCTCGAGGAGGTCACGAAAAATGCAAATGATGAGACTCGAACAAACGGGAAAATAGGGTTTTCAAAAGAAATGCAATTTTTATAAAATCTCAAGGGAAAAGAAATTAGATTTTTGAAAAGATCAATTTTAAGTGCAAAGAAGAACTTGAATTTTCAAAAGATGCAATTTTAAGAAAAATGGATTTTTGACTTTGAATTGCTAAAACATGAAGAACAAACTTGATTTTTAAAGAATGATTTTGATAGAATTTAAAATAATGCACATGTATGTCCTAAAGAGGGACATTGCAACATAATGGGTGCGGGGAACTAAGTTCGTGATTTCAATTTTCCTTTTTATAGAAGGAAATAAAAGCGTGCTAAGGCTAGGAAGCCATACTCGCTCTTTTCCCTAATTCAAAGGGTAATGCCCTAAAAAAGAACTAATCTATTTTTAATGAAAAAGAAAACTAAATGACATGTTTCGCATACGGGATGGGAGAATAGTAACATGCAAAAATGGAAAAGAAACTCTAAAAGTGAATAGTGTATGAAATTTGTATCTAATGCATGAACGGCATTAAGGGTCTAGCATTGGACTAACTCTCGTCTAAAAGTTCTCACTAACATTGGATTAGTGAGAAATCGAAAGGAAAGGCCACAACTAGCGTTGGACTAGTGTGGTGACGTCAATACATTTACACAATAAACATGTAGACATGATAATAAAGTAAGTAAACACATAAAACACATAACACATAGGCATAATATCTAGATGCAAGACCCTAGGCAAGCAAGTAAACACATAAACATGCAAGCATGCAAAATAAGCATATAAAATCTAATTATTACATTGGGGGAATCTAAATACATTCTAAGGGGAAAAAATTCGGAATAATAATCTAACTATTACATTTTCTAGAATAAATACACTTTTTGCAAAATTAAATCTGTCTATTACAACTTGGCATCCAAGGCCTCCAAATGATTTACCCAAAATTTAAATGACATAAATAAAGACTAGACATGAATAAAAGCAAAGGAAAACTTAATTTAAAACATGCAAGATCATGCAAAAACACATAAGAGCACATAATAGGGGAAAGAAGTTACCATCCCTTGATGTGATGCCTTAATTGAATCCTTAAATGAGGGGAATGGTTATCTAAAACTCAATGTCAACAAAGGGGATCAAGGTACCAATTTAAAGGAAAAATCAATCAAAAATTCAAAGAAAAGGTATCAAAACAGATTCTGCAAGCAACATGGACAAGACTAGGAAATACGAATAATAGAGTAAGATTCTGGAATAAAAGAGCAGGAAATAGCAACAAAACTGAGGAACAGAGAGGTTACGCGGAGTAGAAACGTGGACAGAGCCGCCCAACTACGTCCGCGTTACATGCAAATGTAAAGTTCAGAGGGGAAACGCGGACTCAGCCGCGTAACAGGTCCGCGTTTCAATTCTAAGCCCTCTTTTTTTTTTAAACCTACAAAAATAAGAAAAATGTGTTAGAATATTCAAAAATAAATAACTAAACATTAATAGATAAAAACATAAGAAAACAATTGAAATAATCAAAATTTGGTATCTACAAATATCAAGTTCGAGGACAAAACTTTTGTAAGGAGGATAGGATGTAATATCCACAATCCTAAATGTCTAAAGATATGGGACTAAGTTAGGAACAACTTCTAAGTGGGCATATATTTAAGAATTAATGGATGACTTTGAGGGTTAAAATGCAAAACATACCAAGACTTATCTTCTCCACCTCTTAAGCTTCTATACACATGAGTTTTATTGTCTTGCTTGGTAGAAGAAATACAAGAAGAAAAAGGTAGAGACGGGAACTTCACGGGGGAACCATGGCACCAATATTCATGTGACTTCAAGTGACTTAAGGTAACTAATCATATGTTTTATAAATCTGAATTTGGTAGAAGTTGAATAGGTTTTATGAGTAAGATAAGCTGGTAACTGGTTGGTAGAGAAAGATGATGTTTAATGGATGGAAATCAGTTTAAATTGAAAGATTTCTTGCACCTCTTGCTATTAAACTTATAACTGGGTATTTGGGATGAAAATTGTATATGTTTTACTTAATTTGTAGCTAATGAAAACTTGAAACTTAGTCAATTTCGGACCAACAGGGACCCTATGTAGTTTCAGTAGATTGAACATAATTTGACATAGAAAAGTCAAAATTAGGTTCCATCAAATGTGTTTCGAACTAGGCTCAATGACCTTTCCGATGGTATAAGGTATAGGCTCTAATTCATTTTTTATGCACACCAAAAAATTTCAAAAATTGGCTAAAAACTATAACCTGTGCAACTGATAACTAGAAAGTTGTAGCAGTTTTCGACTCAATTTAGACCAGTTTGCTATTTCAATCTCTAAATGGTGTATTCTGGAGATACCTCAAATGTAGTATTGAATGCCACCAATTTTATAGTAATTTGACAATTACAAACGGAGCTATGTGCATTTAGCTAAGGACTGCATGGGCTGAAATTCTTATTCTGTGTAACATGGAAGCTGAAACAAATGCTGGCTTTGGATTGAATTTAGGTTAGCCAATGACAGATTTGTATGACTCTTGGGGGAATTTTTGCTGTAAATATCATGTGTAGATGGACTGGGCAGCTGGAATTAAGATAGTAGAAATGAATAGAAAAAAATGCACTGGTTTCGCAGCTTAGCAGTCTTAACTGCTTAGCATTCATATACAGGTCATAACTTGGTGTAGGATTATCAAATTAAGGTGCCGTTAGTGTCATTTGAAACTAGAGATAATGGATTCTAGTGGTATAAATTTCCCACACCAGTTTGTTGGCTATGAATAGCAGTAGCTTTGAGAACATGACTGAAAATCAACCCAGCAACCTTGCACAGTGTAGGACAAGGATTGTAGCAGGTCACAGCGATATTTTGACCCATTTGGGGTTTGAATCATAGGCCAGTGTCTTCAGAGAATTTGTGGTATTCTAAGAACGGCACTAATTTTATAATTTTCCAACGGGTATAATCTAAATTATGCTAGTTAGTTTGAACGTTGTAATAACCATGATGGCCACAGTGAATTCTTTGAAATGTTTAATGAGTCATTTCAGGTGCTCGCATAGGAAGGTTCTATTATTGTGTATCTTGTTTCTAAATCTTTAGGAATCGATGTCATAAAATTCTATACTTTTATATACGTCAAACACATAGTAGCCACATTATATCACCTCACAGTAAGATTATTACATAGCACGCTTAAACATCAATTTAGAAACATTAACCAGTAACTTAATGAATTGATAATTATCTTAGGGGCTCGGAGTAAACCAGAAGAGAGACCAGGTACCGAAGAGTAAACCGCAATTACTTTGGTGAGTGTTCTTGATATGCAATTGGTGATTGGATAATTGATTGATTTTGAAATTTTATTTTCTTTCCATGTACAATGTGACTTGTTGAATGTTCAATGTTATAGGTGAGTGTATACTTTATCACACTTGACCTAACCTATTGTTCTCAAGTGATTGAAATGAACGTGCATGACTGTAAGTCGCATGTGTACTTTATCACATCGGTTGGATTGGGCCCCAAAACCCCTCTGGTCAATGGACTACTTGAGCCGATAAAAGGGTTTAGTCGTATAGGACGGTACACTAGGGTACTATATTGGTATGCTCAAATATTACCGCCTACTGTGGTGATCACCAAAATTGAAAAAAAATGTAGTGTCGGATATTGTTTACTATTTTGGAGGATATAACGAGGAGAAGGGTGGAGTGGGTAGTGCCAATGCAATGGCTTATAAAGTACCCATATCCTTTAAAGTGAATGTTTATTGTTTTATAACTTATTTAACCTATTTTGATTATGCTTCAATTGCTGATTGTGTTATCGGAGTCTTATTAGGCATAGAACTCACCCTTTTAAGGGACTTTCTTTACAGGAGTTGATCCAAACAGCGACCGGGGCGAGTAGGAGAAACGCGGTACCTATTTCGATGTTATATGTAAATTTCTAGGTTGTAACGCTGAATGAAATGGATCATGTATCTTTTGTATCCTTTTGGATTGTATATAAGTTCAAACCATGATATTGAATGGAATAAAATAGTTTAAATCTTAAATGTTGTTTTGTAATGGGTGGAGATGGATTAGTGAGTCTTGATGAGAGTCAGACAGGAGGTCTACTAACCCTAGGGTACGCCCTAGTGGAAAGTGGGGTCGTCACAGGTGGTATCAGAGTTTAGGTTGAAACGATTTAGGGTAGAATGAGAAAAATTGTGTTCTTATGTGTTTGAGTTAATAGAATGTGGTGTTAAATATCAATTATTAAGTGATTAAAATAAGTTTCTAACCATTCTTGTAATTTTAGGAATGGATGGGAATGTGAATGAGACACAAGATAGCGAAGCATCGGTGCCGCCCCGGAGGCGATGTCGATCTATGTTATACTAGTCGTGACCGGGGGAGCTATTTCATCGACACCAATCACGGCGTAGGATGAATAGTCGATATGACTGCTGGCAGACTTATTCCTATCCCGACTGAGTGGTTTAAGCTGTGGTTGATAAAAGAAAGAGGTTGAGTACTGAATATGAATGAACCGAAAATCAAATACGAGAATACAGGGCAATTTCAAGAATACAGGTAGGACGGATTCAAGAATTTGAAACTAATGTCATTGAGGAACAAGAGTGAACTGATGCTATGCGCACGTAGTTGCAGGAGGTTAGCGGTCACCTTACTCAAGTATTAAGATAGGTTAGGGACTAGACGGAAAGGATCTTCGCTGAATGTGAGGTTCTGACTGTGAAGGTCATAAGGGAAAATCAAAGGGAGGACATTCCCTTAAATAGAGAAGAGGCCCCCTAATGACAGGATTGGAGCGAAGTCGAATGAAGAAATAGGGTCTGCTAGTACCATCGGGAACTGACCCATCCCACACTAAACCAAGAACTTTTGTTAAAACAATCAAACACAATCAAGCATGTTACGGTGTATTATACTTTTACGAGCAGTGTGTTTAACTTTTATATAAATTTGCTAAGTACCATGCTCGAACTTTGCTTCTGTGTAATCTGAATAAGTGTGATTTTATTTCGAACTACCAATGTATAAAATGGCTGTGTTTTGAGATGTAATATTTGCTATTGTGGATACTCAATATTATTACAAGTATTATTACCATTATTAATTTGTACCTACATTGGTGAGAGGAAATGGAGAGTGGGGGATGACGCCGTGGAAGATCGAGGTGAACCCAAAGCCAAGGGGAGGATTGGGCATCCGCTGCCTCTGCACAAGGTATGGGGATCCAAAATGACGAGGGTACCTAGGTAACTGCTATTCTAACTACAATGACCGACCTCTTAGAATGCTTAACCGATCGACAAGATCAGGGACCGGTAAAACCAGCCTAGGGTTTGGAGGTAGGAGAGGATAGAGGTTTAGAACGGTTCCTAAAATTTTCTCCACCCATGTTTCTTGGGGGACCTGATCCCAAGGTAGCCGAGAATTGGTTAGAAAACATGATTAACGTCTTTGCAATCCTGAGATACTCATGTAGACACCAAATTTTGACTATTTCATTTGTTTTCCTATGTTTTTATCTATTAATGTTTAGTTATTTATTGTTGAATTTTCTAACACATTTTTCTCATTTTTGTAGGTTTTTCTTAAAAAAAAAAAAGAAAAGTCAAAAGCGGACCGGCTGATAAGTCCAGTAACCGATCCAGCAACCCGAAAAAAAAAAATGATGCGCGCGTTTCTTCCAGCCTTTCCTTCCTCATTTCTAGCTGTATTTTTGTGTCTTTGGCATCAAGTAATCGTTTTAGTCAATACCCAAATCACCCTTGATCCTTAAGACACAAATAAAAGCATCCAATGATCAAAATTAACCAAGAAAACCCTTAAAGTATCAAACCATTGGTTGTAGGTTTTAATGCCTATAAATCACCCATGTTAGGGTTTTAAAGAGGTTGAAAGGAGAGAGAAAGAGACAAAAGGAGGTGAGAGAGCAAAAAAGAGAGTAAAACGGGAATTAGAGAGGAAAAGAAAAGAAAGAAGAAAAGGAAAAGCTAGGGTTTCATACTTGAGAAGATTATTCTTGGAATTTCTGCCCTCCTCTTTTGTTTAGATTCAAGCTTCAATTCGGGTAACATCCTTCTACTTTATTTACTTTTTGATCGTAAAATTATCGGAAATTTGGACCTTTGGTGGAACCAAGGTCTTGAATAGTTTTTCTTTTAGTTTATGATATTTGATGATGATTATTAGTTGTTATATGAGCATGTTGTGTTTATAAAGCCTTGGTAAGGCTCATAGTCTTGTTCTGACGTTTAAAATCAGACGTTTGATACTTCTGTGTTGATTTTGTTGTGATTTCTGAGAAATTTTTGGAAAAATGTTCTTCACGTTTTGAAGATGTGAAGAAACGCGGACTTCTTGCGCAGACTGATCCGCGTAATGTCCCGCGTTTCTTCTTAAAGGTTTGAAGATGTGAAGAAATGCGGAGTAGTTGCGCGAGCCGATCTGCGTAACTACCTGCGTTTCTAACCTGACAGTTCTTCCCTTCCCCCTTGTTGTCTATTTGATGATGCTGATGCTTAAGATTTTGGCCTTCTTCGGTTTTAACTTGTTTTGACATGATCTGAATGATGATGTTTGATGCTTTGAATGCATCCCCTTGCCTCTGAATATTTTGTTTGTGTTATTGTCTGAAAAACTGGAAGCAATCTTCCTGATGTTTTGAAGATGGGAAGAGACGATTCTGAGTCAGCGTTTCCCTCGGACTTTGATTTTTTTTGCTTAACGTAGTTGCGCTCTGCCAGCGTTTCTACTCAGCGTAACCTCTCTGTATACGTTGATATTTCCTGCTCTTTTGTTCAGAATCTTACTCTATTTCCTAGTCTTATCTGTGTTGCTTGCAGAATCTGTTTAGATACCCTCTCTTTGAATTTTTGATTGGTTTTTCCTTTAAATTGGTATCTTGATCCCTTTTGTTGATATTGAGTCTTAGATAACCATTTCCATCATTTAAGGATTCAATTAAGGCATCACATCAAGGGATGGTAACTTCTTTCCCCTATTATGTGCTTATTATGTGTTTTTGCATGATTTTGCATGTTTTAAATTAAGTTTTCCTTTGCTTTTATTCATGTCTAGTCTTTATTTATGTTATTTAATTTTTGAGTAAATCATTTGGAGGCCTTGGATGCCAAGTTGTAATAGATAGGTTTAATTTTGGCAAAAAGTGTATTTATTCTAGAAAATGTAATAGTTAGATTATTATTCCGAATTTTTCCCCCTTAGAATGTATTTAGGTTCCCCTCAATGTAATAATTAGGTTTTATATGCTTATTTTGCATGCTTGCATGATTATGTGTTTATTTGCTTTCCTAGGGTCTTGCATCTAGATATTATGCCTATGTGTTATGTGTTTTATGTGTTTACTTGCTTTATTATCATGCCTACATGTTTATTGTGTAAATATATTGACGTCACCACACTAGTCCAACGCTAGTTGTGGCCTTCCCTTTCGATTTCTCACTAATCCAATGTTAGTGAGAACCTTTTGACGAGGGCTAGTCCAATGCTAGACCCTTAAAACGCCATTTATGCATTAGATACAAATTTCACACACTTTTCACTTTTAGAGTTTCTTTTCTATTTTTTGCATGTCACTATTCCCCCATCCCGTATGCGAGACATCTCATTTAGTTTTTTCCTTTTCGTAAAAAATAGATTAGTGCATTTAGGGCATTACTCTTTGAATTAGGGAAAAGAGCGAGTATGGCTTCCTAGCCTTAGCACGCTTTTATTTCCTTCTATGAAAAGGAAAATTTAAAGTCACGAATTTAGTCTCCTGCACCCGTTATGATTGCATTATCCCTCCTTAGGACATACATGTGCATTATTTTAAATGCTATCAAAATCATTCTTTAAAAGTCAAGTTTCTTCTTCATGTTTTAGCAATTCAAAATCAAAAAACCGTTTTTCTTAAAATTGCATCTTTTGAAAATCCTAGTTCCTCTTTGCACTTAAAATTGATCTTTTCAAAAATCCAATTTCTCTTCCTTTGAGATTTTATAAAAATTGCACTTCTTTTTGAAAACCTTAATTCTCCGTCTTTTTTGAGTTTCATCATTTGCATTTTTCGTGACCTCCTCGAGGGATCTAACTTGGATGACACAACTAATGTGATCAAATCCAGTCAAACCTCAAGGAGACATTTTGCCCCTCTCGATCCAACATTAGGTCTAGGTTCTGCATCCATATAGATAACATCCAAATGTGATAAATTTAAAGTTAGAATTAGGAAATTTTTAACTAAATCTTGCAACTAGCTTTGGCTAGGTTAGAAGGGTGCCTTAGAGACGAGCAACATCGAATCTTTGCCTTCCCTTCTTTCAACTGTGACCCCCGAACCTTTTTCTGTAGTTTTCAAAGACCTGGAGTCGTCTAAAAAAGGGTTTTCTTAGTTTATTTTCATTAATTAAAACTTTTGGGGTGACTTGGTACACCTAAACTCCATACCAAGTGGCGACTCCAAACTTTTCTAAAACTCTTTTCTAGACTTTTGTTTTTGGGTCAAAATCGTCGCATTTTTGTAGTCCCATGACCCCTTTTCCTTTCTCTTTTTCAAAAAATCAATCTTCCCTTTTTTCCATCAAAAAATGGGGCACGACAGTTTGGCGACTCCACTGGGGACTTTCCTAAGAGGGTCCGAACACTTGATTTAGTTGATTATTTCTTTTTTCTAACTTTCTTATATATCACATTTGGATGTTTTAGGTTGCATTCCTTTATCTTTTCTCTTTTAGGGTTTTCCTGTGCAAATCACTCCTTACACATCGCGTACATGATGAATGAATTATTGGTTTATTTATTTGATATTTACTTGTATCGCGCTTTGTATTTGGGGTGGGTATGCATCTACCCTAGAGCCTCGAGAATGTTTGGTATTTGAATCCCTCCTCTCAAAGGGAATCACGTTCATACTTGCATATGTATTTTACTTTGACCCTACTTTTTTTTTACTTTTAGTGGCTTGTCACGCCACTCTTCCCTATTAGGATTAGGATCGATCCACTTGGACATGTGGCCGTGGCACGACGTGTACGTAGCAATGTCTAGGGGATCACTCGAACCACCGACTTGAGGCATTTGGATTGATGACCTTTTGCCTTTTGGTCTGAAGGTTTGGGAGCCTGTAACCTTTATCGAGTCTAGATGCATTAGTGAGCTCAACCTCATGCATCCATGTTAGAATTGCCTAGGGGAGAGTCTACCTTACCCTATTAAGGATCACTAGACACGAGAGGAGGGATTCTACCCCTCTTTATTTTTGTGCAATTTGTTGCTCCAACATGTTATGTGATATCTGTTAATTAAACTAACCTTTTGTTGTCTTCCCTTTTCTTGCATTTCACAAACTCTAGAAAATAAGAGTTTTGGCACTCTTTTAAAACAAGCCATCCTTCTAGATAGGCTATTGTACGTTTGAATTTATCGCATTTAAGTTGTAATGGCATACCATTTTTAGGCTTACCCCGGCATTCAAATGGGGCTCCTATAGGCCATGTTTCATTTTGCACCTTTATTTGCTTTAATAAACTGGCATCATGCATAAACCATAGAGGGAATGCCGCATAGGGAATCCCATGTTAGGAATAAACCACCCTTGTGTCTCGGATATATAATCCAATAAGACTTGCATGTTTATGTTTTCAGTAACATCCAAAGGGGTAGTGCACAAGGTAAGGTAGGGTCCGATCCCTTCTATGATGGCACCAAAGATATGGAGTGACCTTTGTATGCTAGAATATAAGCCCCTAATAATCACTTTTTGGCCATTTTATCAAAGTTGGTAAAATCCCATGCATAAGGACACTAAATCAAAAAAAATTCACAAATAATTTCTCATTGTTGAGATAATGATTTTACCAAGGCCAAATCTTGATTTTAGAAGGCTTATGAGCTAGTGTGTTGCAAATAAAATGGAGATGTGGAGTTACAGGTAAGCAATGAACCCAATTGACTTTTGAGTAAACCATCAATCCCGTCCAATCCATTTGAACTAGATCCATGTTTCCCTCAAAGACTAGTCAAGGCACTACAATTCCTTCAAGAATAATCCTTTTCATGCCAAATTAACGTTTAACCTCTCTTCACATATCAATTAAAGTAATAAATCCATTCGGACTTTGTCCTCGTGATGCATCAAGTATCACATCTTCTTTTGGTCAATCCTCTAGTTTGTTTTTACTAATCGCATATCAGTGAAGTGATCGGACCCATCAGGTATTGTATGGTGCATACCCCAGAGGATTGCATTTTTCATGCTAGGCCGACCCTTGGCATAAAAGGACTCCCCCATAGGGCATGCATACCGGTTTTGCAATTTCGCTTACTAACTCTAAGTTTTTTTCTTTTTCTTTCCCCCCTCCCTTGCATTCATAAAAATGTGGGCGTTCATAAGAAAGAAACATTTTCTTGATCTAATCAAGGTTTGAAGATTAGAAGTGTTATTTGATTCTTGGGTAAATCCAGCAATGCAAACTATGGAGAATTTATTTGGGGAAACACAAGCTCAGAGCATCGATGAGAAAAATGGGTCAATATTTTAAAAAAAATATTAAAAAAAAAGAGGGAGCCATGGAGCATTTCTATGATATATCTGTGGGTATACCCAAGGGTCAAATAACTCATCTTTAAATTTGCCACTCAAAATTTGGCTTTTGATAAGTTAGTGTTTTTTCTTGAGCAGTAATTATTGCATAATAATAAAGAAGGCAAATTGTTTGAGAATTCAAGTGCACATCATATTTTGCAAGTCCCTTCTTGTATGCAGGTATTCATGGCTGAGATCCGCAAGAAACAGAAGACAAATTTTGTAGATCCAAAGATCAAGCATGAATGAAAATCAATAATGCTACATTTCAAGATGATGGCATAGCCTATCAATTTCGAAGGAACGCCAACTCTAACAGCTAGTTTTGGATTTACTTAAAAAAAGAAAAAAAAATGGCCCGCTGAAGCAATGTTTTATTTGATTAAACTGGGGCAAATTTTTTGGTTGGCTATATTAAAGCCAATTTTTATTGGATAAAACTAGAGCAAATTCTCCATTAACTAAATTGGGGCATTCTTTTTTATTAAATTGAGGCAAATTTTTGGTTGATCAAAATAGGGAAAATGCTTAAAGGAAAATTCAAAAAAAAAAATTCTTTTTGACAAGTGACACAGGAGGTTGCGCGGACCAGTCCGTGTTTCACTCGCGTTTCTTTACAAATCCATATCTTCTGAGAAGTAACTCGGGTTGTTGCGTGGGGTAGTCCGCGTTTCGTCCCGCGTTTCTTTGAAATTCATATCTTCTAGATTGTAACGCGGAGTCTTGCGTGGATTGTTCCGCGTTTTCCTCACGACTCTTTGCATTTTTATATTTCAAAGAAACGCAGCGTATGATTCGCTGAGTCACTCCAAGCTTCATCCAGCTTCCTATTTGACAAAGTTTAGATTCATATGGTAACGCTGGACCTGTATGAGTTGTCCGTCTCTCCAAGCGTTTCCATTTCCCAAAGCTGCGGCGTCTTCTTCCCTTTTCCTTTTCCTCTCCCCGCAACTCACCCCAAATCCTCAGAAATCCATTTTCTCTTCCATATTTCTTCACCAGAACATTCCCTAGGCTTCTTAGAACCTTTTCATCGGAACAAAACATCACGAAAACGCATCAAAAGCTCGGGATTGAGAGAGTTTTTCCGAAATTAAAATTGGTCGATTGGGGTCGATTCGAGCTTGTTTTTGGGGCTTCTTGCATCATTTCACTCCTCAAACACTCCACTACGTGATTACGGTAGGAAATCCTAACGAAATTACATCTTGTAAATTTCTGAAAATTTGTTCTTTTTTCCTTTTTCTGCGAATTTTCTGTTTTTAATTATAATGGTTATTGTTGTTGTTTCTAATATTTTTTAGACTTGTTTATGTGATTAAAAGATGTGATTAGCCGTTTATCTATTTTATTCATTTTATTTTATTTGTTTATTTATTATTTATTTAAATTGTGTAATTTTTATCAAATGCTGAATTTAATTTTTGTATTGTTGATTAATAGGTTTGATATGATTGTTAGATTACAATTGAGCTCGTTTGAGTGGTCAAATGTAGAAATTGTAGAATTTTTTTGTTCTTTTTAGAATAATTTGGAACTTGTTGAAATTTCTAGTCCTGTTTGGAATTTTGTGGGATTTTTGCACTGTTGTAGAATTAATGTGAAAATTAGAAATCACTGAATTCCTTGATTTTTGTACTTTTTATAGAAATTTGGATAAAATTTGTGAATTGTTGATTGAATTGTTAAAGTTTTTGTAATTTATAAGGAGTAGTTGAATTTTTGGATTTTTGTGTGGAATTTCGTTAAGTTCGATAGAATTTGTGATTTGTTGATTTGTTGTGGAAATTTATACGAATTTTCTGTTTATAAATGTTGATGAGCCATTTATCTATTTTATTTGTTTATTTATTATTTATTTGAATTGTGTAATTTTTATCAATTTCTGAATTTAATTTTTATATTGTTAATTAATAGGTTTGATATGATTGTTAGATTACAATTGAGCATGTTTGAGTGGTCAAATGTAGAAATTGTAGAATTTTTGTTCTTTTTAGAATAATTTGGAACTTGTTGAAATTTCTAGTCCTGTTTGGAATTTTGTGGGATTTTTGCACTGTTGTAGAATTAATGTGAAAATTAGAAATCAATTCTTTGATTTTTGTACTTTTATAGGAATTTGGATAAAATTAGTGAATTGTTGATTTTTTGTGGAAATTTATGGAAAGGTTGGGAGTTTTGAATTTTGTCACAATTAATTGAATTGTTGGAGTTTTTGTAATTTATAGGAATTGTTGAATTTTAGGTTTTTGTATGGAATTTCGTTGAGTTCTTAGATTTTAGGAATTTAAATGATTTTGTGAAATTTATTGAATTTTTTAGAAACTTTGGGTGTTTTCAGTTGGTATTTTTTTGTTTGTAAAATTCCTGAGATTTTTCACAAGTCTTGTTAAAGACCTTGAAAATTTTGGAAAGTTTGTTGAATTATTGCACTCTTTGTTCTGTGCACTTTTGTTGAATTTCAAAGGAATTTTGAAATTCCTACATTTTTGTGAATTTGATTGAAATCTTTTAGAATTTTGAATTTTTTAAGACTTTGTAGAAATTGTTTGAATTTCAGGTTTTTAGAAATTTTGTTTTAGGGTATTTTCCAAGAATTTCTAATTTGTTTATATATTTACCCGTCGCTTTGTCAAAATTATTTGCAATTAATCATCTAAAAAATTATCTTTCAGGTACTATGTCACGAGCACGTGGCAAAGCAGTGGTCGAGCCACCTCCGCAGAGTGAGGAGGGTGAGCCAGAGACGCCATTGGTGAGAAAGAGACGGTGACCGAGACAGCCTCCACCGCCAGATTTTGACATCACCCTGGTCTCCTCTGGAGAACCAGAGTGGTATCGCTCGAGAGCATAGATTTTGTATATGAGCTACACATAACTCGGAGGTGGACGCCGCCCACCCGCAGGGGTGGGCCCCGATTCTGACATTGCCCTACCAGATCTTCCCCGACTTGGTTCGTGAGTTCTATGCGAACATCGAGGACAAGAAGGGGCACAGTGGAGAGAGGATTGAGTCCTCTGTTAGAGGGGTTCGATTAGTGATCACCCGGAGCACTATAGCTCAGACTCTGGGATGCAGTGACGAGGGTCCAGCTATTGATTTGAAGAAGGACTTCTCGTCACCTGACCGGGAGTGGGATCCCTCACATGCTATGGCGCGATTCGGAGTCGCATACGAGGAGTTCCGAGGGTCCCAGAGCCAGACGAAGCTGGCTCGATCTTTTCCAGCACGCCACCGTGCTATTTTGTACACCCTGGCCCACAATGTCATCCCAAAGAAGAGCTGAGTCGAGGAACAATGATCTATACTTTTAGATCGTATGTTCCACGGTCAGGACTCACCATTTGCCCAAATTCCCCTGCCGAACATTATTATTAGTCATATTAGGACGACGGCGAGGAGGACGTCCATATCATTCCACTTCGGGTTTCCCCGACTTATTTCACTTCTCCTCCACAGGGCGAGGGTGATTCCCCCTAGTATCCCACCTACTTCCCTGAGGCCAGTGGCTGAGCTTAGCATTGGATTGCTGAAGGATCTACACATAGATGTATCAGACATCGCCCGGCCCCGACGAGAGCCAGTCCAGAGAGCTACGAGACATGAGGGAGGAGAGGTCGGCTCATCGCCGCCGCACCACCACCACCGCCACCACGGGTGGCGGTGTCATGGACACTCAGGATTTCGACCCGGATGATCGAGAGATGGGATCACATGGAGATGCAGTTCGGCCATGGGCGTATGGAGGAGCAGATCGGGCTTTGAGCACTCGACTAGGCCGATAGAGGCACATCTCGGCATTCACCGCTGAGCGACTATCCTGAGAGACCACCGGATGGCTGGGGGGGACGATGGATCCCCATGATTTGTTTATTCTACTCTTGCTTTATTTCTCTTTTTATGTTTGATCTTGTGTTTTGATTAGGTTTAACTGTTAGACATACTTTTGGTTAAATTGCTTGAGGATGTGTATATTTGTTTAAATTTAGTTTTATGTGCTTATATGTGTTGATTGTGATTTGAAAAATTGGGTTGCTGGCAGGGAGTTTTCATCCAGTTATAGGGGAAACTCTGCCAAAATTTTTTTAAACAAACAAACAAAACAAAACAAAAAAAAACAAAAACAAAAACAAAAACAAAAACGAAAACAAAAAACAAAAAAAAAATTTAAAATTGCACATTTGCCTCACAAATTGATTTGTTTTTTGAAATTTGATTCAAAAAGGGTGCAAATGTCCAATTTTGGTTGCAATTGTTTTCATCCTTTTGAAATAAAAGCCCGTGTGATATGAAAAATCCTTTTCCATCCCACTGAAATAATTATTATGTGATTGTGACATTGGCATTTTAGAAAGTATGTTTTGTAAAATAGGAAAATTATGCCTCATTTTTTTTCCTATTAAATGAGATTTCTTCTTTATTGGATTTTACAAGAAAATGATTGATATTGTTATAAATGATCCTTTTCAATTGATGTGAAAAAAAAAAGAAAAAAAAAAGGGGAAAAGAAAAGCAAGAAAAGTAGCAAAGTGAGAATTTAAATTCTACCCAATGATTCTAGTACTAAGTAACTGGAGGTTTAGCATCTACAAATGTTAACTTTCGTGTAAAACGGTGCTTGAATTATGAGTATGCAAAGCAGTTTGAACAAGTAAAATGTTGAGTAACCGGGAGTCTTCACCTAAAAGTGTTGATTTTCGCGTCAAAAGGCATTATTGCAATTTGAATAAGAAGATATGTTTCAGTAAATCCTTTTTAGCAGTAAAATCTGAGAAAATATGGAAAAGGCAAGCTTGAATTGACTATATGAGTCGTTTGATTGCAAAATTTGGTGAAAGTGAGAAATCAAGTTTGAATTGTTAAAATTGAGGTATAATTGTCTCTCTTTTACTTGATATTATGAGTACTTGATGCAAATTGAATAATTGCATAATAATGTTTTGCCTAGTTTATGAGGATTTGGATTTCCAAGATCACATGGTTTATTTCAATCCCATAACTTGTTTTTGATGAATATTTCCTATCACTTGAAAACAAGCAATGTTTCACAAGCACGAATATCTGATGAATGTGTTTTATTGCATGATTTTCATACGTTTTAGTCATTTAATGGCCAACAGCTATGATCACAAGAGTTTTTTACACTTTATGATTAAAAAAAAAATAAGAAGAAGAACTGAATTTCCATGGACTAATTGGTTAATATTTCATGACTTTTGCAGGATTAACAATTCAGTTGACACTGGGGCAATTTTGTTTTGAGAGAAGTGCTCTCCGATTTTGGATAATGCATTCAAAATTAATTTTTGCCGGAAAAGGTTTGTAGATCAAGACGATGGCAACACATGTGGATTTGTTCCAACCCTGCAGAGGAAAGGTTTCAGTTACACTCTTCAATTTTTGAAAATTTATCAATTCTTAAAAAAAAAAAAGAAAAAAAAAGAAAGAGAAGAAGAGAAGAAAAAGTCATTGTTCCTATCAATCACTTACTTTTCAGGTCAAGAAAAATCAAAAATCAGAATGGCACCATTTCATCGAGTGCATCATTACTTGCATTTTTACATTCATCATGTTTGAACAACTTGTGTTTTATTTTTCAAAGTCTGGCAATCCAGCATTTATATTTTCATCTCTCCCACTAGTGTCTAGATTTGGGTCCAATCCCACTGAATGGTATGTCTAGTCCTTCAGGCTTGGGTCCAATCCCACTGAATAGTATGTTTAGTCATTCAGGCTTGGGTCCAATCCCACTGAATAGCATATTTGCATTTTCCCATCTAGTCATTCAGGCTTGGGTCCAATCCCACTGAATAGTGTGTCTAGTCATTCAGGTTTGGATCCAATCCCACTGAATAGTATGTTTAGTCATTTAGACTTGGGTCCAATCCCACTGAATAGTATGTCTAGTCATTCAGGCTTGGGTCCAATCCCACTGAATAGTATGTTTAGTCATTCAGGCTTGGGTCCAATCCCACTGAATAGCATATTTGCATTTTCCCATCTAGTCATTCAGGCTTGGGTCCAATCCCACTGAATAGTATGTTTAGTCATTCAGGCTTGGGTCCAATCCCACTGAATAGTATATTTGCATTTTCTCATCTAGTCATTCAGGCTTGGGTCCAATCCCACTGAATAGTATGTCTAGTCATTCAGGCTCAGATCCAATCCCACTGAATAGTATGTTTAGTCATTCAGGTTTGGGTCCAATCCCACTGAATAGTCTAAATTTGGAAAGAATTTAAATTTCTGTTGGTTGCTGTCTCAACCTCCGCCGGGCACCCTTCTACCTCCCCTTCTTCAATTTAAATTTCTGTTGGTTGCTGTCTCAGCCTCCGCCGGGTACCCTTCTATCCCCCTTCTTCAAATTTAAATTTCTGTTGGTGAGTCTCAGTCACCGCCGGGCACCCTTCTATCTTCCGTTCTTGAATTTTACAAGTTTCAATACTCATTTTATCATAGTTCGTTTGCATTGGAATTACGTTTGACCTGATTCTCATGTCGAGATACGTAGGCAACTCTACACGAGTTCGGTCGCATTATGCATTTTAGTTTGAAAATTGGCAATCTAATCTTCCTACTGTTTACAATGGTTCAGATACAACCAGCGAAACCAGGTAAGCATTTGGTGTCTACGTCTTTGTCTAGAGTTTCTTCGAAACTCAGACAAAGAGGGGCAAGTTGTAGACACCAAATTTTGACTATTTCATTTGTTTTCCTATGTTTTTATCTATTAATGTTTAGTTATTTATTGTTGAATTTTCTAACACATTTTTCTCATTTTTGTAGGTTTTCTTAAAAAAAAAAAAAGAAAAGTCAAAACGCGGACCGATTCTGGATAAGTCCGTAACTCGAAAAAAAAAAAATGACGCGCGCGTTTCTTCCAACCTTTCCTTCCTCATTTCCAGCTGTATTTTTGTGTCTTTGGCATCAAGTAATTGTTTTAGTCAATGCCCAAATCACCCTTGATCCTTAAGACACAAATAAAACGCATCCAATGATCAAAATTAACCCAAGAAAACCCTTAAAGTATCCAAGCCATTGGTTGTAGGTTTTAATGCCTATAAATCACCCATGTTAGGGTTTTCTGAAAGAGGTTGAAAGCTGAGAGAGAAAGAGACAAAAGGGAGGCTGAGAGAGAGCAAAAAAGAGAGTAAAACGGCTGGGAATTGGAGAGGAAAAAGAAAAGAAAGAAGAAAAGGAAAAGCTAGGGTTTCATATTTGAGAAGATTATTCTTGGAATTTCTGCCCTCCTCTTTTGTTTAGATTCAAGCTTATTCGGTAACATCCTTCTACTTTATTTACCGCTTTTGATCGTAAAATTATCGGAAATTTGGACCTTTTGGTGGAACCAAGGTCTTGAATAGTTTTTCTTTTAGTTTATGATATTTGATGATGATTATTAGTTGTTATATGAGTATGTTGTGTTTATAAAGCCTTGGTAAGGCTCATAGTTTTGTTCTGACGCTTAAAATCGACGCGTTTGATACTACGTGTTGATTTTGTTGTGATTTCTGAGAAATTTCTGGAAAAATGTTCTTCACGTTTTGAAGATGTGAAGAAACGCGGACTTCTTGCGCGGACTGATCCGCGTAACATCCCGCGTTTCTTCTTGAAGGTTTGAAGATGTGAAGAAACGCGGAATAGTTGCGCGAGCCGATCCGCGTAACTACCTGCGTTTCTAACCTGACAGTTCTTCCCTTCCCCCTTGTTGTCTATTTGATGATGGTGATGCTTAAGATTTTGGCCTTCTTCGGTTTTAGCTTGTTTTGACATGATCTGAATGATGATGTTTGATGCTTTGAATGCATCCCCTTGCCTCTGAATATTTTGTTTGTGTTATTGTCTGAAAAACTGGAAGCAATCTTCCTGATGTTTTGAAGATGGGAAGAGACGCGGACAGCTACGCGGCTGAGTCCACGCTTCGGTCAGCGCTTCCCTCGGACTTTGATTTTGCTTGTAACGCTGACGTAGTTGCGCTCGCCTTTCTACCCGCTGTAACCTCTCGTTTCTTGATATTTCCGCTCTTTGTTCCGAATCTTACTCTATTTCCTAGTCTTATCTGTGTTGCTTGCAGAATCTGTTTAGATACCCTCTCTTTGAATTTTTGATTGGTTTTTCCTTTAAATTGGTACCTTGATCTCTTTTGTTGATATTGAGTCTTAGATAACCATTTCCATCATTTAAGGATTCAATTAAGGCATCACATCAAGGGATGGTAACTTCTTTCCCCTATTATGTGCTTATTATGTGTTTTTGCATGATTTTGCATGTTTTAAATTAAGTTTTCCTTTGCTTTTATTCATGTCTAGTCTTTATTTATGTTATTTAATTTTTGAGTAAATCATTTGGAGGCCTTGGATGCCAAGTTGTAATAGATAGGTTTAATTTTGGCAAAAAGTGTATTTATTCTAGAAAATGTAATAGTTAGATTATTATTCCGAATTTTTCCCCCTTAGAATGTATTTAGGTTCCCCAATGTAATAATTAGTTTTTATATGCTTATTTTGCATGCTTGCATGATTATGTGTTTATTTGCTTTCCTAGGGTCTTGCATCTAGATATTATGCCTATGTGTTATGTGTTTTATGTGTTTACTTGCTTTATTATCATGCCTACATGTTTATTGTGTAAATATATTGACGTCACCACACTAGTCCAACGCTAGTTGTGGCCTTCCCTTTCGAT
The DNA here is from genome assembly GCA_013103745.1 of Gardenia jasminoides. Lineage (NCBI taxonomy): Eukaryota > Viridiplantae > Streptophyta > Magnoliopsida > Gentianales > Rubiaceae > Gardenia > Gardenia jasminoides. The sequence goes on from CM023095.1 coordinate 20,570,976, forward strand.
TTCTCACTAATCCAATGTTAGTGAGAACCTTTTGACGAGGGCTAGTCCAATGCTAGACCCTTAAAACGCCGTTTATGTATTAGATACAAATTTCACACACTTTTCACTTTTAGAGTTTCTTTTCTATTTTTTGCATGTCACTATTCCCCCATCCCGTATGCGAGACATCTCATTTAGTTTTTTCCTTTTCGTAAAAAATAGATTAGTGCATTTAGGGCATTACTCTTTGAATTAGGGAAAAGAGCGAGTATGGCTTCCTAGCCTTAGCACGCTTTTATTTCCTTCTATGAAAAGGAAAATTTAAAGTCACGAATTTAGTCTCCTACACCCGTTATGATTGCATTATCCCTCCTTAGGACATACATGTGCATTATTTTAAATGCTATCAAAATCATTCTTTAAAAGTCAAGTTTCTTCTTCATGTTTTAGCAATCCAAAATCAAAAAACCGTTTTTCTTAAAATTGCATCTTTTGAAAATCCTAGTTCCTCTTTGCACTTAAAATTGATCTTTTCAAAAATCCAATTTCTCTTCCTTTGAGATTTTATAAAAATTGCACTTCTTTTTGAAAACCTTAATTCTCCCGTCTTTTTTCGAGTTTCATCATTTGCATTTTTCGTGACCTCCTCGAGGGATCTAACTTGGATGACACAACTAATGTGATCAAATCCAGTCAAACCTCAAGGAGACATTTTGCCCATCTCGATCCAACATTAGGTCTAGGTTCTGCATCCATATAGATAACATCCAAATGTGATAAATTTAAAGTTAGAATTAGGAAATTTTTAACTAAATCTTGCAACTAGCTTTGGCTAGGTTAGAAGGGTGCCTTAGAGACGAGCAACATCGAATCTTTGCCTTCCCTTCTTTCAACTGTGACCCCTGAACCTTTTTCTCTAGTTTTCAAAGACCTGGAGTCGTCTAAAAAAGGGTTTTCTTAGTTTATTTTCATTAATTAAAACTTTTTGGGTGACTTGGTACACCTAAACTCCATACCAAGTGGCGACTCCAAACTTTTCTAAAACCCTTTTCTAGACTTTTGTTTTTGGGTCAAAATCGTCGCATTTTTGTAGTCCCATGACCCCTTTTCCTTTCTCTTTTTCAAAAAATCAATCTTCCCTTTTTCCATCAAAAAATGAGGCGCGACAACTCAGAAGAGAGGCAGGTGACTTTCTCTGTCTTCCAGTTCGAAGGAGCAGTTAGATCATGGTGGAATGTCATTATGGCTAAGTGGGAGAGAGAGCAAACTCCTTGGACCTGGGCAAATTTTACCAGAGAATTTAATGAGAAATTTCTTCCTCCTCTGATCCAAGAAAAGAGGGAGGATGATTTTATCCAATTTCAATAAGGAACTCTAAACGTTGTTGAGTATGAGACTCAGTTCACTAAATTGTCTAAGTTTGCTCCAAAACTGGTGGCTATAGAACAAAAGAGAGTAAGATGATTTGTTCAAGGGTTAAACTTGGAAATCCAAGAAGCTCTAGCAGCAGTGTAAATAGACACTTTCACTCAAGTCCTAGAAAGAGCTTAGACAGTGAAAAGTGTAAAATTACAGTTGAGAGTTTTTCAAATTCAAAAAAGGGATGCATCTAGCAGCAGTTCAGGAAAACTCGGGGGTACTAGATCACCACCTAAAACTGGTAGGGCAACTAGAAGAGTAAAAATATCCAAAAGGTCAAGAGGCACTCCATTGAGCCAATCAAGAGGAATCCTATGAAACTCAAACATCCACTCCTCGCCCCAACTGTGAGTTTTGTGGAAAGATAGGACACTCTGAGAATACTTGATGGGTGAAAGGTAGAAAATGCCTAGTCTGTAGGAGCGCTGATCATTAGGTGAACAATTACCTGAAACGGCAGTTAAGAGGAGCGCATGTAAGTCAAAAATCGGAAGGAGAAAATAGACCTAGGTGTAAGTTAGGGTGTATGACACTAGTGATAGACTCCTGACTTATCCGAGATGGTAGAAGTGGTGGGTGTCAAACCGCCAAAAATAAAATATCTACTCTAAGAATATAAATTCAAATATAATGGTGAGTAAGGTTGTATCCACAGGGACTGGGTGATTTATTTCCTACAGAGAATTTGGGGGGTTTTGGAAAAGATAGCAATTAATTAAAAAGGAATAAAAACTGAAATTCTAATTAAGCAAGAATGCAAGAATCAAATAACACAAATATCAATCAATTAAAACAACCTAGTCAAGGAATTAATCTTGGCATCGGTGCACACAACTGATCGTAGATCCATAAAGATATTCATACATTCATGGATAAATTGGTTATAGTAGTCAAGCGACGCGCCCAACCACCAATCTTTTCTTATTTTTATAGTAGTCCAGAGACGCTCATAAACTACCCTCTTGTGAACTAGACAACCCTAGAGACGCTCATAGGATTTAATGTAGTCACAGCATTAGAAATTAGAAAGACCCAATTCTAGATGGCAAACACACATGCGTTTATTTAGGCTAGATTAATTATTCCTATGATCCAAATTAGACCACTTGCGAGGCGGTGAAACTGTCTCGTTTGCCACTAATCAAGATACTTAAAGGCAACGCGCCAACACCCTAATTGACTATATGTTATTTAGACAAATTGAATAACTTGCCATATTACCCAATAAACCCAAATAATAATTAATTGAAAACAGAGAATAATTAAATACCCATGAACATATAAATTAAAATTAATAATCAAAACGATCTCACAGTTGTGGTGCCCCGAGTCTTGATTATTCCTCAGATAGAAATAAGATCAGCCACGCCTTGACATCTTTGCCATGCAACCCGCGGTTTTCATGTAGTGCATACGGGAGGAAGGGAAAAATAAAATCAACACTCGAATTAATAAGGAAAATGGCTCTACGATTAATTCTACGAGCAACCAAGAGAAAATCCGCCAAACTGAATTTGGTTGACTCTGTTGGAGAAGGATGGAGGAAAACGAGAACAAACCAAAAGCTATACTAATCTATTGTTTATGCAAGTGGCGGCGGAAAAAGAAAACGAAAGGAGACAAAAACTACCAATTAACAAGCTAAGCTTAAAGTTGTCCTACTGGCGGCGCAAGGAAAACTAAAGAAAAGCAATTATCAAAAAAGCTAGGCTGAAGATGCTCATGCCCCACCGCCAATTAGTTCCTCCTATGTATATAGATTGGTACTCTTATTTGCCGAGGTCCGCGAGGAACAAGGAGTCCAAGTCCGGAACTTCATTGGAATCCTTCCACGACCAGGAGACGGCTCACTTTCCTTCCAGCATTCCACCGCTCAAAATCCTTCCCCAATTGACTTCTAATAAAATTTCCAAAATATCAACGCATATTTGGAACTTGCCCCAATCGCCAACTCAACCCTGCTTCCCTTTCTCTGGCACAAGCATGCCCTGGAAGTGCAAGTCTTCTGGAATTTTGCCAATAAACAGTAATTTTCACACCAAAGGCCTGCAAATGTCATAGAAACAATTTATTAGCAGTAACCTAACTATTTTCACAATAAATGGTTAAAATTAAGATCAAATACCAACAAATAAAGTGCACAATTATCTACCTATCAAGAAGGTGCGATTCTTGTATTCCATCGCTTAGTTAAGGTTTTAATAGATCCTGGTGCAACTCACTCATTTCTAAATTTCGATTTTATCCGTGGAACCGATGTGAAACCTGATAAATGACCATACGATTTAGAAGTTAGAACATCTACTGGGAATCAATGTTTGGTAACTAATAAAGTGTATAAGAGTTACGAGATTTGGGTTGGAGAGAGACAATTGCAGATAGATCTTATCACTCTGCCAATTTGAGGGTACGATGTTATAGTGGGTATGGACTGGTTGTCTCGATACCATGTCTGGCTAAATTGTAGAACAAAGATGGTTGGTTTTTGCATACCCGGTAAACCCATCCTCATTTTGGATGTGAAAGGAAGATTAGTCTCGTCTGCTCTTATTTCGGGGATCCAAGTTTGGAAGTTATTAAGAAAAGGAGCGCAGGGTAGTTAGCATTTCTAATTAACACTCCAGAAGATAAGATGAAAATTGAAGATGTCCCAGAGGTAAAAGATTACTCAGATGTGTTTTCTGAAGAGTTAGTATCAATCCCCTCTGAAAGAGAGGTAGAATTTAAGATTGAACTCATACTTAGAGCAATTCCCATTTCTAAAACTCCATATAGAATGACACTCGCCAAGTTTAAGTAATTAAAAGTTCAACTACAAGATTTATTGGAAAGAGGGTTTATACATCTGAGTGAATAACTGTGGGGAGCTCCAGTCTTGTTTGTCAAAAAGAAAGATGGAAGTCTGAGATTATGCATTGATTATCGAGGGTTGAATAATGTTACGATTAAGAATAAATATCCTCTGCCACATATCGATGAATTGTTTGACCAGTTACAAAGGGCAATAGTATTTTCAAATTTTGATTTTTGACAAGGGTATTATCCATTGAGGATTAGAAAAAAAAGATGTACCAAAACTGCCTTTAACACTCAGTATGGGTATTTTGAATTCGTACTGATGCCTTTTGGGGTAACCAATGCGCTGGCAGTTTTTATGAATTTTATCATCGGGTCTTTAAATTATACTTGGATCAATTTGTGGTGATATTCATCGATGACATTTTGATATTCTCTAAGACTCGGGAAGAGCATGAACAACATCTGAAAATAGTGCTACAAACACTAAGGGAACATCAATTATGTGCTAAATTTAGTAAGTGTGAATTTTGGTTGGAAAGATTATCCTTCATAGGGCACATAATCTCCAAAGATGGAATCACAGTAGATCTAGATAAAGTAACGGTAGTCACTAACTGGAAACAGCCAGAAAACCCTACTGAAATCTGTAGTTTTCTGGGTTTTGTAAGATATTACCATTCATTCATAAAGGATTTTTCTAAGATTGCAGGACCTCTAACTAACTTGACTAGGAAGGAAACTAAATTCCGGTGGGACGGTAAATGTGAGACCAGTTTTTAGGAATTGAAGAAATGTTTAACTATGGCCCCAGTTTTGGCGTTACCAAATGGTGAAAATAGATTTAGTGTATATACGGATGTCTCGCAATAAGGATTGGGATGTGTGTTAATGCAAAGGGGAAAAGTGATTTCATATGCTTCAAGGAAGCTGTGAGCTCATGAGCAAAATTACCCGACACATGATTTAGAACTAGTTGCTGTCATGTTTGCCTTGAAGAAATGGAGATATTATATATATGGGGTAACTTTTGAAGTGTATACTGACCATAAAAGTCTTAAATATTTATTCTCTTAGAGGGAGTTGAATTTGCGACAACGCCGATGGATGGAATTTTTAGAGGATTATGAGTGTACTATCAACTATCATCCTAGTAAAACTAACGTTGTAGTAGATGCCCTTACTAGAAAGGCTCAGATTGCAGGATTAATGGTTAGAGAATAGAACTTGTTAGAGGAAATTTGTGAATGGAAGCCAGAGCCTGAATGCAAGAGAATAGTCTGTGGGCATATCATAACATGACCATCGATGATAGAACGCATCAAGTGTGCCCAGCAGCAAGATTCCACTTCGCAAAAATGGCTAAAGAGAACCCTAGAAGGAAAATTACCAAATTATAATTTGAGTTTCGATAGGATAGTAAAGTTCCAAAATTGCATTATGGTAATTAGGGATAAAGGGTTGAAATAAGAGATTTTAGAAGAAACTCACCGTTCTAAATATATGATACATCCTGTCAGTAATATAATGTATATAGATTTAAAGATACTATACTGTTGGGATAATATGAAAAAGGAAATTGTCTTATTTGTCCAAAAATGTCTCATTTGTCAGTGGTTAAGGTCGAGTATCAGAAACCCACAAGATTATTGCAGCCTTTAGAAGTACCTGAATGGACGTTGGACCATATTACCGTGGACTTTGTGACGGGGTTACCACATACTCAAAGGGAACATGACGCAATTTGGGTAATAGTGCATAGATTGATTAAATTAGCTTATTTCTTACCGGTGAATATAAAATACCCCTTGGAGAAGTTGGCCAAGTTGTATTTGAATGAAATAGTTAGATTATATGGAGTGCCTGTAAGCATAGTTTCAGACAGGGATCCCAGGTTTGTGTCCCTATTTTGACAGTAAATACAGAGTGCTTTAGGTACCAAACTCAGTTTTACTACAACTGACCACCCCAGACCAATGGACCATTCAAACCCTTGAAGATATGCTAAGAGCCTGTGTACTAGATTTCGATGGAAGTTGGGACCAACACTTGATTTTGATATAATTTGCCTACAACAACAGTTACCATTCCTCTATCCAAATAGTCCCTTATGAAGCTCTATACAGGAGGAAATGTAGATCATCCGTTTATTGGGAGGAAGTAGGGGAATGAAAAGTTGTGGGACCAGAAAGATACCATGGGTTGAGGAGGCATATGAGAAAGTGAAGTTAATTCGATAATGCATTCAAACAGCACAAGACCGACAAAGAAGTTATGCCGATAACCGGAGGAAAAACCTGGAGTTTGACATTGGGGATATGGTATTCTTAAGAGTTACTCCCTTAAGAGGAAATCTCAAATCTAAAAAAGGGAGGAACCTCAAACCAAGATAGACCTTTTAAAATCCTCTAGAGGATAGGGAAGGTGGCCTACCGATTAGAACTTCCTGTAAACTTGCCTACGATCCATAATATTTTTCACGTTTCATGGTTGAAAAAGTACCATTCCGATCCAACTCATATACTACTTGAGGACGTTGAACTAGATGAATTGTTGACCTACGAGAAACAACCCCTGCAACTCCTGTATTAGAAGGTGAAAAGCTAAGGAATAAACAAATTCCCTTAGTCAAGGTTTTATGGAAACACCATGGGTTAGAAGAAGCAACTTGGGCATTGGAGGAATAGATGCAAAAGAATAATCCTAAACTCTTCGTTAGTATGAATTTCGAGGTCAAAATTCTTTTAAGGGGAAGAAGAGGGCGTGACAACCCCAAAATTTTACCTAAATCGGTATTGATAATTAGAAATCTTTGTACGTCACAGCCACGTCCTACTAATTGAATTTTGTGCTAAAAAGATTTGGGGCTGAGTGTAGCTAACACTCCCAAAGAGTACTTAGTGTTGGCCAACTATTAGGATTTTATGTATTGCAAAGCAATTTGAGAATTGGAAGGAAAAACATGGGAATCGAAGAACCGTGTTCTTTGAAAAAAATCAAGAATATCAAGTTTTGAGGACAAACTTTTGTAAGTAGGGTAGGATGTAATACCCACAATCCTAGATGTCTAAAGTTATCGACCTAAGTTAGGAACAACTTTTAAGTGGGCATATATTTAAGAATTAATGGATGACTTTGAGGGTTAAAATGCAAAACATACCAAGACTTATCTTCTTCATCGCTTAAGCTTCTATAAACATGAGTTTTATTGTCTTGCTTGGTAGAAGAAACAAAAGAAGAAAAATGTAGAGACGGAACTTCAGGGGGGAACCACGGTACCAAAATTCATGTGACTTCAAGTGACTTAAGGTAACTAATCATATGTTTTATAAAGCTAAATTTGGTAGAAGTTTAATAGGTTCGTTGAGTAAGATAAGCTGGTAACTAGTTGGCGGAGAAAGATGAAGTTTAATGGATGGAAATTAGTTTAAATTGAAAAATTTCTTGCACCTCCTACTATTAAACTTATAACTAGGTATTTGGGATGAAAACTGTATAAGTTCTACTTAATTTGCAGCCAACGAAAACTTGAAACTTAGGCCCCGTTTGATAAAACTGAAATCTGAAATCTGAAGTCTGAATTCATTAAGTCACTGAATTGTTAAGTGGTAAATCTAATACAACTTTTGTCTGAATCTAAACACTAAACGTATTATGCTTATTTGATAATTATAGACGACTGAATGCTGAATTTATTATATTTTATAATTTTGTCCTTATATTGACTTGTTTATAAATGATGTATATTGGTATATTTTACTAGTAGTACATATGATTTAATTTTATTTAAAATAAGAATTATTTATTAGAAAAAGAATGAACTAAAAAATGAATGAACTACTATCAGAAAAATAAGAATTATTTATTAGAAAAAGAATGAACTATTATAAAAAAAAGAAAAAGAATGAGCTAAAAATGAAAATAAAATTGTAATATAACAAATTTATTTGATAAAATATAAATGCTAGTCTATCAAATGTTATAAATACAATTAATCAAAAAAACTAAAAATGTTGATTTTTAATTTGCTCACATTAGTTGATCATAAAAGTTTGATCAACTTGTTGAGATCCTCCTTCGTGTTCTGCATTTTCTGGGTTATCTTCAGCATGTTGTTCATTTTGTACCACAATTTCTTCATTCTCAAAGATTATTTTTCTAGTCAGTTTGTATTGCCTACGCTTCTATTTCTATCATGGAAGATTATTTTTCCATTAACCGTTCAAATACATAGATGAAGTATAGATTTTTATTAAATATGAGTCTAAACGACAACTACAAAGTAGAAATAAGGCATATGCATAAAGTTAATACTTACTAAAAAATTGAATGCTTCAATGGATAAACTTCTCAAGAATGAAGGCTTACAAAAAAAAAAAAATTGGAGAAGAGGTTGATAAACTAAGAATGATGATAGAAAGAAAAGAATGAGAGAGAAGAAAGATGGTAGAAGAAAGAGAAGAGAAAAAAAATAAGGTGATTGTGTTTTATTTGGCAAGGGTTATTTATATCCTAAAAACTGTACTTAAATCCTAACATCTGAGCGTACTTTTTATTAAGTGGTGATAAGTGATAAACTTATCACTTATTTTTTGGGCTCCATTTTGCCTAGACAATTCAGACCCACTTAATCATTAAGATGTAGTATTTTTTGTTATCAAACAGTCTTAACACCATTAAGGTCTGAAGTCATTAAGATTAAGACCTGAATTGGGTTATCAAACGGGGCCTTAGTCAACTTCGGACCAACAGGGACCCTTGTGTAGTTTTGGTAGATTGGACATAACTCGACATAGAAAAGTCAAAATTAGGTTCTGTCAAATGCATTTCAAACTAAGCTCAATGATCTTTCCAACGGTATAAAGTCTCTAATTCATTTTCTATACACACCCAAAAATTTCAAAAATTGGCTGAAAACTACACTTGTGCAACTAATAACTGGAAAGTTGCAGCAGCTTTCGTCTCAATTTAGACCAGTTTTCTATTTGAATCTCTAAATGGTGTATTCTAGAGATATTTAGTACCTCAAATGTAGTTTTGAATGCTACCAATTTTATAATAATTTGACAATTATAACAGGAGCTATGTGCATTTAACTAAGGACTGCACGGATTGAAATTCTTATTCTGTGTAACATGGAAGCTGGAATAAATGCTGGCTTTTGATTGAATTTAGGTTAGTCAATGACAGATTTGTATGAGGATTCTTGGTGGAATTTTTTGTTATGAATATCATGTGTAAATGGATTGGACAGTCGGAATTAAGATGGTAGAAATGAACAGAAAAAAAATGCACTGGTTTCACAGCTTAGCAGTTTTGACTACATAGCTTTAATATATAGGTAATAACTTGGTGTAGAAATATTGGATTAAGATGCGGTCAGTGGCGTTTGAAACTAGACTCGATAAGGATTCTAGTGGTATAAATTTCCTATACTGTTTCCTTGGCTATGAATAACAGTAGTTTTGAGAACTTGACTGAAAATCAACTCTACAACCCCACACAGTGTAGGACAGGAATTGCAGCAGGTCATGATGAAATTTCGACCCACTTGTGGTTTGAATCATAGGCCAGTGTCTTCGGAGAATTTGTGGCATTCTAAGTCTAGTTTCGAATGACGCTGATTTTATAATTTTTTGATGGGTATAACCTAAATTGTGCTAGTTAGTTTGAACGCTGCAATAACCATGATGGCCATGTGTTCTTAGCTGTCCGTTCTAACCCAAATGGTGCAACGAATTCTTTGAAACATCGAATGAATCATTTCAGGTTCTCACATGGGGAGGTTCTAGTATTGTGTATCTAGTTTCTAAATCTTTAGGAATCTATGCCATAAAATTCTATATATCTATATATGTCAAACACATAGTAGCCACATTATATCACCTTACGGTAAGATTATTACATAGCATGCTTAAACATCACTTTAGAAACGTTAACCAGTAACTTAATGAATTGATGATTATCTCAGGGGCTCGGAGTAAATCGGAAGAGAGACCAGGACCTAAAGAGTAAACCGCAATTACTTTAGTGAGTGTTCTTGATATGCAATTGGTGATTGTATAATTGATTGATTGTGAAATTTTATTTTGTTTCATGTACAGTGTGACCTGTTGAATGTTCAATGTTATAGGCAAGTTTATACTCTATCGCACTCTACCTACCCTATTTTTCTCAAGTGATTGAAATGAACGTGTATGACTGTAAGCTGCATGTGTACTTTATCACATCGGTTGAACTAGGCTCCAAAACCCATCTGGTCAATGGACTATTTAAGCCAACGAAAGGGTTTGGTCGGATAGGACGGTACACTAGCATACTTTATTGGTATGCTTGAGTATTACTGCCTACCGTGGTGATCATCGAAACTGAAGAAAAGTGTAGTGTCGGGTATTGTTACTGTTTTGGAGGATATAAGGAGGAGAATGGTGGAGTGGGTAGTGCCAGTGCAGTGGCGTATAAAGTACCTATATCCTTTAAATTGAATGTTTACTATTTTATAACGTGTTTAATCTATTTTGATTGTGCTTCAATTGCTGATTGTATTATTAAGAGTCTCACTGGGCGTGGAACTCACCCTTTTAAGGGACTTTCTTTATAGGAGTTGATCCAAACAGTGATTGGGGCGAGTAGAAGAAATGTGGTGCCTATTTCGATGTTATGTGTAAATTTCTAGATTGTAACGTTGAATGAAATGGATCATATATCTTTTGTATCCTTTTGGATTGTACGTAAGTTTAAACCATGATGTTGAATGGGATGAAATAGTTTGAATCTTAAATGTTGTTATGTAATGGGTGGAGACGGATTAGTGAGTTCTAACGAGAGTCGGGCAGGCAGTCTGCTAGCCCCTAGGTACGCTCTAGTGGAAAGTGGGGTCGTCACAGTGTGTGTGTGTGTGTGTATGTGTTATTATTATTAACATGTTTGATCCAATAGAGATATGGCTAGAGGGGCTGTTTGGTAACATTCATGTGTTTCTATTTCTATTTTTTGCACAGAATAGCTGTTCTATTTTTAAGTAAAAATAGAACATAAATGTGTTTGATTCATAATATTATTAATTTTTAAAACAAAGGAATACAATTACATTTAGTTAGACATTATCATTGTTGTGTGAGAGAAAATAATTAATGAAGTTTAAATTTAATGTTTATTAGACATAATTATGGATTGGATTTGGGTCAAGTTAATTTGAGGTTAAACTACATATAACTTGAATAATAATATTAAATTAAATATTTCATATGTTTAATACTTATACATGTTCAAAATAAGTAAGAATATACAAACTAATTGTATATTTATTAAAATATATTTATCTTAAAGTATTATTCTTGTAATTAAGTAATACATAATTAATAAATATGTATTGTAAATATATAAATATATCATTTTTTACTTATAGTATATAACTAAAATATTTTTAACTTTAAACATATATGATTTTTCAAGAAATTTTAAATTAATCCAATTTCGGCGCAAAACTCAATGTAGAAAAATGAGTTGAGATAAAATATTACATGCATGTGTTTTAAATGGGTGAATTCTAACTAAAAAATAATAATTTTTTTATTTTTTATTGGGTTTAGACTTGTTGAAATTTACGTAAGAAAAAATCATAAATTTTAATAGTGGGTCGGGTTGGGCCAGGTCGAGTTTTGGGCCAAACTAGATGGTATTGGATCAAGTAAATTAAGATATCTAGGTGGAGTAAATAATGGTCGTTGAGTGAAGATGAAATGAAACAATTTAAAATGCTAATTTATTGAGTTTCTACTTTAAATGTTTTTAAACAGTTAAAAACAACAATTTTGATGTTTTGAAAACAAGACCCGTTGTTACGAACGCAACCGACAATTGGAAGAACTTGTATTTCTCACGTCCGAATCTAGATGAAGTATCAAGATTGGGTTTTGGCGGAACCTAAAACCCTAAGAACCTCTTGTTCAAGAACTAAGAATGATTTCTTAACCCTCAAAGAAACGGCAATTAGAACTGAAAGGTATAAGTAGAAGGCGCCACAAACAAGTGCGATTCTTGTTTGATAAGCCAAGTGAATACTAGATCCTGTTTAAAGTATTCAAAGGTGCTCAAAGAATAAAGAGAATCACTGTCAATTTCATATGAAAATATGCTATCCCTTTATTGAAAGAACGTTGGCCTATAAATAGGCTTGTTACAACGAAATCTCTAAGTAATTAGGACTAAACTACTCAGCTGCCATAAGGCTTAACATGGGCCGAACTCTACCCTTACAACTACTAAGATACTTGAATGAAATAACTACTAATTAAACTACTAACTCTCGGCCCTTCTATGCTCAACATGAGTTTGGCCCTTTATTTTACTAACAGCCCAAAATTAAACGATACTAACAACCACTAACAATGAAACAATACTAATGAATCCAACGTGGCATTAGTGGCTTCATTCCGAAAGAGAGTGATATTCTTCAAGCATGGACAGCTTGCACGCATGGTCGTATCATCCCCCTCCTCTTAAAGAAAAAGGATTTGTCCTCAAATCCACATCGAAGACTTGGCGATACCATAAGAGCTCTGGTGATAGCTTGAGAAAGACGATGCAAGTGACATGCCTCTTGGACAGCCGGAATGAGCAAACATAAGCAAAGCTAGAACGGAGAGTAATCCACATCACACCATCCTTAGCACAGGAGAAGAATCCAACGACATGTTCCATACATCGACCTACACACAAAAGAAGTTCATTAATCACTAGTGGCAACAAAACAACGAATGCCTCATGTTGAGGGATCATGAAAATAGTCCCGACATGTTGAGATGTAGACAAGGTAGTTCGGACTTGGTTAAGAACACAAAAGAACTCAGATTGCAAGTCCTCACATTTATTTGACCTAACGACATTTAGAAGAGTCTAATGTGCAAATCTCCCAACCGAATTCAAGACACTTAGGGCATGGATACAAAACAATTTGCACGATTGCGTGGAAGCTGGAGCTAAACAACAAAGGTTCATGATATGGCAAGACTAAATTATGGCGGAAGCAAAACAGAAAATTCACGCATAAAGTAGCAAAATAATGCAAGAAACAAATCAAAGGATAACTGGACAATTTGGTGACTGCCTTAGGCAATGCAACCAAGATTTCATCACCATAATAACAATGACAGTCAAAGGAACGCCTCACCTGTCTGTAGTGCAATCGAATAAAGAAAATCTCACTAGTTTGGCACAAGACAAAAAACATATTAATGACGAGGCATTGTAGTAGATTGACACGTGGAACTTCAGTCCAAATTGTAGCTCGATCAGCCGAATTCCTTCCAGAAACAATGCTGCAGTCATGCTCTTGATTTACCTTAGAAACCTGCAAAATCTCAAGCACAAGTCTAGGCAAAGAAACAACAAATAGGCTAGTAGCTTCATCCCTTCGAGAAACGAGTTCAAGAGGTGATTGGTGAGCACACAAAGCTCTCCGAATGTCATGTGTTCTTGACATGAAGATTGATATCCTATCCAAGGCCGAACCAGAATTTCTCTTCTCTCCAAATCTACTTTTGGCCTGGGCAATTTCCTTCCCAGCCTTCTTACTTCTCTTTTTCTCAAGAGCAAGATCAAATTCCTTTTGCAATTGCACTTGGTCCTCAAACACTTGTTTAGGTGTTAAAGGGAAAAGAGTAATTTGCCTTCCCTAATACACAAAGCTGTACTTATTGGAACGATCTTCATGAGACATGTTTTTATCACATTGCCAAAATCTACCAAACGTAAATGACTAGCTTGCATAGGTATAACATCACAAAGTATGTCATCCTCATAAGAACCAATTTTAAAAGGAATTAGTACCTGATGTGCAGCCCTTAGATCACCACAATTGTTTAGCCATCGAAGACGATATGGTCGAGGGTGATCCCTAGGTTTGAATCCCAACGTTTCGACCATCAATAGGCTAGCCACATTTGTGCAACTTCCTGAATCAATCGCACAACTACATACCTTGTCCTTGATGACAAATCATGTATAGAATAAGTTTTCACGTTGTACATCTTCCTCTTTGGCGTGTGCAATCAAAGAGCTTCAAACAACCATCTCTAATCCGACAGGTTGATCTTCGGCTAGTATCTCCTCTTTCTCTATTTCTTCCTTAGTTAGCGGAGGCGTATCCTTGTACTCTTCTTCGTCATCAGTGACAATATCATCATCGGGAAGAGCAATCATTACTCGTGGATTAGGACATTGGCTTGCAATGTATCCCGTACCATGACATTGGAAACACTTGATGTCACAATTCCTTGGCTTTGATGGATCATTTGTGGCTTTGACCATGGCCTTATCATCTCTCTTTGGTGGCTTGAAATTCGACTTTTGTAGCGAAGAACCTCATTTCTCATCACGCCTTGGTGGATTTTTAGGAGTAGAGGAAGTGTATGCACATGAAGTCCTCAATTGACCCCTCCTCTTAAGCCTCCTCTCGACCTACATTGCTTTCTCGAGCATGTCTTCAAATTCAACATATGGGAATATCTCTACTTGGTCAGCTATCTCGGATCTCAATTCACTCAAAAATCGTGCCATGGTGGCCTCTCAATCCTCCACTATATCAGCCCTTAGCATAGCGATTTCCATCTTCTTGAGGTAATCCTCCACGCTAATGTTACCCTGCCTCAAGTTTTGTAACTTATTGTACAAATTGCGATGATAATGGCTTGGCACGAAGCGTTTATGCATCAAGTGCTTCAATTCCCTCCAATTAGACACACTCGGTTCACCACTTCTTCGCCTACTAGTGCAAATTTGATCCCACCAAACCACGGCATAATCGGTGAACTTCATGATGGCCAATTTCAACTTTTGTTCCTCGGTGTAAGGGTCACAATCAAACATCAATTTGACCTGCTTCTCCCATTCCAAATAAGCATCCGGATCTGATTTACCTTGGAGTGTAGGAAGTTTAACTTTAACCCCCTTGATTCCATCATTTTTAGCTTGTTGGTTTCTCCTCTGCAACCTTGGTCTATGTTCAAGTTCCTTATCTGAATTTGAGCTTTAGGACTCATGCGTAGGTGCTCTACCTCGCACCTTTATAGAGCTATCTCCTTGGGACATCTCTCGTTCATGACATCCAATTTCTAGTCCAAGGTGACGTTAAGATGATCCATATCTACCCCCAAGGACTCGGCAAAGAATTTCAAGTCAAAGGCGTTAGAGCTGCCTTCCCTTCCTTGAGACATGTTTAGGTAATTCCTGCATGAGTAGAAAAGAAACAATATTTGTGTTACATCACTCCCTCACGTGTTTACCCTTGCGCTTGTGTTTGCACTCAAAAACCACTCTATTAATCTCACCAAATTTATTCTCAATGCCCTCATTGCACAATTAAAGAAATTAGAGCAAGTTCAAGTAATTCAAATCAGTTTACCCAAAGAAACACACACAAGTGTAGCTGCAGATAGCATTGGATCAACTTAGATGACCTGGACTTAAATGAATGTATTGGCTGTGATTTAAATGAATGTAATGGAGAAACAACTGGGAACAAAACACACGACTCAAGAAACAAGAAAAAAAAGCAGAAATTTTGGGACCCTAGAAAACTTCTAACCGTACCTATTTTTGCTGGATTAATTTGGTTGCTATGTGTAACGTTTTGGCCAGTGTTTGCTGCTGGTTTAAGTGTTAAAAGGTGCAGAAAATAGGGTGGTGAAGTTTGGAAAATTCGGCTAAGGACTGTTTTAAAATACAGTTTCAATTCGCTTCAAGTTTGAGGTTCAAGTTGGCTGTAATTTCTGGACAGCTTCGGTTGTAAGGTGATGGTTAGCTTTTAGCAGCTAACTTGGTGTAGGAAACAGCAATTTAAGGCGAAGGATGATGTCTAAGAATGGTTGGAATAGGTTATTTCAAGCCTAATCAGTGTTGGATTATATTCTAGGCAAATTTGACCTTCGGTTTCCTTATTTGAAACGGATTCAGTTTTGGCAGCAATTGTTTTCCAAATATCAAAGCAGGTTTCATGGTTGTTTCTTGTTTTGCTTTAATCCCACGTTGTTTTTTTCCAGCTGCACTAACAAGTTTTAGGTCCAACACAAGTTGATTTTCGGATCAAATAACAAGTTTTGAAAGCTGAAACAAATCGGATCAGGTTTAAGTTCAAGAAACTAGAAATTTCGCATGCAACCAGTTCTTGTTTCAAAGCAGAATTTCATTTTGATTCAAAACTGTTTGAGGTCATGAGATTGATGTTCCAAGTTGTTCTTAGGTTTCCAAACAGGTTTAGAGCACAACACAACTAAAATTTTGGATCAAACAACTGGTTTAAAGGCTGGACAACAAGCGAAAAAGCTGTTTAGGCAGCAACCAGAATTTCACAGCTTCTAGTTCTTGTTTGTTGTTCAAGAACTTCAAAAATCAATCAAGATAATCACGAAATTCCAGGTTTAGTTCAAGGTTTGAAGGCTTTTCAAGAATATGGTCAAGAAACACAAGAATTTCCAGCAACAATTCACAAGAATCAAGAAACAAAGGTCACACAGCTGATGAAAATTTTTTTCCAGCAACTTCGCATGCAAGAACAAGGTACATACTACTATTTTCTTTTTTTTTTTTTTTTTAACTCAACTAAAACATGAACTAACAAGAATTTAGGACTCAACTAACACATAAATCATAAAAGAATAGCAAAAAAATAGCATGGACAGATTCAAAGAAACGAAACCCTAGCAGCAAGAACATGAACAAGAACAAGAACTAGAACAAGCGGCGGGACAGATTTCTTTTTTTTTTTTTGAACATTTAAAACTCAAGAAAAGCAGAATTTAGCAACACAAAACACTGATTAAAGATGTCTAATCAACCCTAAAACAAGAAGAAACAATTCGGCTGCAACAAGAAACAACAATGAAGAACAATAAAGGAAACCCTAGCGATGAAACATAAACCCTAACGGTTTAAATTTTTTTTGACTCAACAAAACGCAGAATTGAAGACTCTAACACGAAAAACTAGAACAAGAAAGAAGGATATAACCTGATTTTGTCAACCAACTCTGATACCAGCTAATACGAACCCCAACCGAAACCAATGATTGGAAGAACTCGTATCCCATAACCCCGGATCTAGACAAAATATCAGGGTTTGGTATTGGTAGAACCTAAAACCCTAAGAACCCCTTGTTCAAGAACTAAGAACGATTTTTTAACCCTTGAAGAAACGACAATTAGAACTGAAAGGTATAAAACCCTAAGAACCCCTTGTTCAAGAACTAAGAACGATTTTTTAACCCTTGAAGAAAGGGCAATTAGAACTGAAAGGTATAAGTAGAAGGCACCACAAACAAGTGCAGGCACCACAATTAGAACTGAAAGGTATAAGTAGAAGGCACCACAAACAAGTGCAGGCACCACAAACAAGTGCAGTTCTCAAAGAGCAAAGAGAATCACTCTCAATTTCATATGAAAATCTGCTATCCCTTTATTGAAAGAACATTGGCCTATAAATAGGCTTGTTACAACGAAATCCCTAAGTAACTAGGACTAATCTACTCGGTTGGCATAAGGCTTAACATGGGCCGAACTCTACCCTTACTACTACTAAGATACTTGAACGAAATAACTACTAATCAAACTACTAACTCTCGGCCCTTCTATGCTCAACATGAGCTTGACCCTTTATTCTACTAACAACCCAAAATTAAACGATACTAACAACCACTAACAATGAAACAATACTAATGAATCCGACGTGGCATTAGTGGCTTCATTCCAAAAGAGAATGATATTCTTCAAGCGTGGACAGCTTGCACGCATGCTCGTATCACTCATGTTCATAAACGTTCTTTTTTTTGTAAAATACAAACAATTTTAACAAAGGCCATTTTTTATTTTTGTTTGTCAAAATCTACAAACAAAAACAGGAAAATAGAAAACATAAATATTACCAAACGACCCCTAGTGAACAACTTGATTTTCACTTCACTTAATCTCCTCTCCTGCACCCGACTTAATTTCATCTCCTACGCATTTAAGGATCAAGCTCAAGCTCACTTGAAAGCTACTTTTTGGATAGGCTACATAAATAGAACTAGAATTTTAGTATATTGTAGTCTATGTGGCTTTTATACTCCGATACTATTTATATGATTTCTAAGTTTGAAACTTCTATAGCGTGCTTGTAAGGTTATGTAATTATTTGACGTGAATTTATAAGTTGATAGACAATTTTGTATCCTCTCATGATGGTGATATGTCGGTGTCACATTTTAAATATAAATTGAATGTTTTATATCCGATTTGAGGTTTGACATTTTGTTTTTGAACTTTTGAACAGTTGCATAAGAATAAAAAGAAATACAAATGTTTGACTTTATGTAATTATCCTTTATCAGCTAATTATATTGCTAACAAATACAAACCTTAAAATAAAATCTATGTGATTGTATTGATCAAATATTATAATTGATGTCTTTCAATATGAACCCTCAATGATTTTTAAAGCAAAAAACGTTAAAATTCTACATTTTGACATAGGTAACATACCAAAAACAAATTAAAAAATGGTAATAAAGCATGCTATTTTTTTTTTTTATAAAGCACGTTATATTCCATAAACTAATCCAATACGTTTAGGTTAAATTTGTACCAATTTTATTCCATAATGTCACGACTTTTCCAACATAATTAGTGGCCTCCAAAATTCCTCGTTAATGCTCCTTAGAAATTATTAGTTGTGTTATATAATAACATAAATAATGGTGCACTTATCACTAATTGTGTGCTGGAAGCCAAGCCTACGACGCCTTCCTGCTCTCGCCCTCCTTTTCTTCTCTCTCTCTCTCTCTCTCTCTGACGAGTCAACTCCTTCCCCCTTCCAACCCCGACGACCCGACCAAGTACTGAGTCGTCGTCGCCGTCGCACTTTCTCCGGCGAACCCGCGCTACTGCTGCATCTTTGTCTTCTCCAGCCTGCGACCTTTAGCAGCCTCTACTAAAACATCTGTTTCTTCTTCTTTTCTTCTCCAGAGCTCGACTAGGATCCACTGATTGAATCATCTCCCATGGTTAGGGCTTTTCTTCCCTGTTAAGTCGTAACTTTCAATTGTTGTAGTTGGATATTGTTGATTGAGTAGTTCCGGTTTGTTGTTAGATATGTGTAATTTGATGTTTTAGTTAGTTGGCTTTTGTGTACTTCTGTGTTTTTTATGTGATTTTAATTGCTTCTGATTGGTAAAAGTCTGTTGTTTTAAGTAATTGGATTGAATATCTTTTTTTTTGAATTTGATTGTTGGATAATTGGGTTTGTAAGGTTGTGACCTATGTTGGGCTTCTTGTAGTACTCCAGTTGAGGTCAAACCCTAGTAAAAATTATGTGCGAATTTGGCTAAAATACTCCTTTTTTGAAATATTGAACAGGTTTTTGCTTTTTAGTATTTTGTGCAGAGGAGTAATTTTTTATTTTTTATTTTTTCAATTTTTTTGGGCAATTGGATTGATGAATCTTTTTATGAATTTGATAGTTGGACAATTGGAGCTAAGGTTTTGACCTGAGTTTGAGTAGTATTCGAACTGAGTTCAAACCCTACTACAAGTTTTTGGTCAGCCCAAGTGCAGATTGAATTCTATGGTGTTAGATATAGGCCTTAGATACAGCCTCTTGATAAATTTTGCAGATAAGAAAGTTTTCTGTTTTTAACAACCATTGATTTATTGATTTAGGTGAAAAGAAAATGGATTATAATTCTCCGATTGTTCATGCTTGCTTTTAACATGAATACCTGGATAATTTTAAAGTACCTATCTGCAATCAGCAAGCATATGTTTGGTTTGGTATTATTAGTTGCCCCAGAAAGAAGGCAGGATGGAGCCTGTCTTGGCATCCACTGTTAATTACTTAGGAGAAATTACAACTTTGTTCTTGCATTGGTTTCTTTTCTGATATCATTATATTTCTGTTCTTTACGTGTGATCTTGTGCAATTGAATATGTGAGCTAGTGCAAAATATTTTTTAATCATGTGTCTGGGCTGATTGAGTTCTATTTTTTAACGTGTTGTAGCTCCTGGAATTGTTTTGGCCTTCCTGGATGGACTTCTCATCCTCAGCATTTCGGTGACAGTGGTTGATCCTGACTGTTTTCAGGATTTTATTTGCCTGCGAATGTTCTTAAATCCAGATTTTGGTGCATATCAGAAGTATAGATCAAATGCCATCACTCAAAATGAAAACCAAGTCAACTGTGGGCTGTTTGAAGGAAAAAAATGGTCTCCGCATATGCCCAAAATCAACTATGATATCCAAGAGTTCTCTCTCTGTTTCCAAAATTGCTCAGAGTGCTGACGAACTTCAGAGTATTATTCAACATACTCAGGATGGTACGTAAACAAGAAAGGATCTCAATCTTCTAGAAGAACTGTCTTTTGGGGGTCTAAAAGGATCAAGTCAATTATGATTAAACATATTGTTCTTTTGAGTAGAACTTTAAGTATTTGTTAGTTAGAGGCCATTAGAGTCTACGACGAAGGATATAACTACTTTAGTTATTGTTTTCAATAATAGGATTCTTTTGTTGTGGAATTGTTTTATTTATTTTTTCTGCTGTAACTGGATTAGACTATAGATCTTACTATATACTGTGCAACAAGATGCATCATTCCAAGGGAAAGATTGAGGTAATTATTCTATGAATTTGAATTTGAAGTTTTAGTTTATGTAAGAGTGAGCATAGTATAAATTCAGATTTAGAGGCTGGGCGCAAGTTAATCAGACATTTTCATCCATAATTTTTTGTTATTGACATTTTTTGAGGTTTTTTTTTTTTCAAAGTATAATTTTATTGTCAGTTTGTGTGGAATTACTGTTTGAAACCTCTGTTTCTCGATTATTAATATCTATTGACTACTACATTCCTGGTTGTCTCATTGATATTGGTGTATTAACTGCTTTGATTTCAAGTAGCCCCTTTTCTTTGTCTTATGTAATGGTTAAAGTGTCCTCAAGATATGGTTTCTTTCATTATCCTTGTAGTTTGTTCGTGTGACGAAAAACCCTCTCTTGAAAATGAAGCAAGCGACACTGACCATGGGGAATCATTCAATGGAGAAAGACTCCTTCAAAAGCAGTATATGCCTTTTGTTGATACTACAGCTGTCAGTAGAATGGTAAAAAAAGTCTCTGCTCCCAACCCCCCCCCCCACCCCCCAAAACCCAAAAAATAATTAGCTGTTTGTTTACTGTTTTGTTGTTTGTGGCAGTTTGTAGCTTATTATATCATGTGAGATAATTGTCTGATATCCTTGTTCTAACTTATCTCTAAACCAACTGCACATCTTTGCCCTAAGCTAGCTTTATACGAATTACACTTCTTTGTCCTAACTTAGCTGTATACTAGCCTTCTTCAAGGCATGATACGAAGTGGTTTGTCATCCAAATTGATGTAGAAGATTGTGCATTGTCTGATGATGAATTTCAAGTTTACATCATTAGAAAAAGAGTTCTATTTTTTTCCTTGTTCTGCATTTAGATTTTGTCATTTACTTGTACTTCTTCAGTTCATTTGTCTTAAACTTTGTTCCCATTTGTTAGCTCACTAATTGCGAAGCTGATGCAGTCAACCAAGAGGTCTGGGAAATACAGAATTAGAGATTTGTGAGATTTTCCTGAAGCTTTAACTAGGCATTCCATGCAGATAAGAAGCCTAATTAGGAGCAATAATATGTTAACTGAGAGTCTTTATTCATGTTGAATATAGTTTTATTCTCTGAGTTTGTCGTTTTTGAAGTTTGGGTCTTGAGGGTGTTTTGGTCTTTTACTTGTTGCAGGAATTATCAGCACTTGGTCGCTGAGTCTTTTTTAGTTATTTATTAGATTAGGTAAGTCATTGTTACAGAAAAGTTCCTAAAAGGTTCTGCAACTTGTTAATTTCCATATTAGAAGATGGAAATAAGAAGTTTAGGAAAGTTTGAAGTTTATAAATTCTTATATTCCTATGTTATCCTAGGAAGTGAGATTGATGAATAAGAATTGAGCTTTTTGTCACGTGCTCCTTTCGTCCCATTGATATGTGTCATGCTTTTCTTTTTGGTTTGTCTCAATATTTGTGTCACTCTAAATATGGTAAATAGGTACACAATGACTCTCATTTCCTGTTCTTCACCTACTCATTGGGAATAAGCGTGACTCAACCATCAATTTAGATCAAATTTGTACTAGGAAATTAAGTCATGAACACCATGGACAACAAAACAAGAGTGTTAATGTGAGCCAAGTGTGTGAACTACACAACCTCGGTAATGAGGAAGTATGTGCAGCACCTTTAAAATTTGGTAAGGTTGACATATACAACAATTCTCATTTGGCCCCACACATTTTTGTAACAATGATGTTATGAATTATAAAGATGTGAACCTGGTTCAACCTCTTTAACTAATACACTGTTAAAAAAACAACTCCTGAAATGTTTTGAAAAATTAGGGTCTGAGTCAGTAATTGTTTTGGCTTCTTCCCCCTAAATCCCTTTCTTCTCTACCTTTTTCCCAATGTAACTGTTCATGGATACTGTTCAAAGCCTGAAAACAGTTTCAGGATCCTCCCATTTTTCCACTAGAGCTAGTGGGCGAGGACCTCAACATATTTTCCTACGTCAGACGTATCTAATCACCAGATTGTGATCACAATTTCTGTAATTTCTGGAATCTGAAATTTTTGGTAAACCTTGACTGTATGTATCATGGTATCTTGACACTTCCAATACCAAGCAAGAAACAGAGCAATTGTAAATGATTTGAATAGTTAACTCAATGTTGCATGCTATTATAACTTGAGATGTTTATTATGTTGCAAATGGTTACTTCAATTTGGAGTATTTTAAAATTTCAATTGTGGATTTTTGCAATATGATAGTTTTTAGGTACTACAGGTTTAAAAGATTTATCCCTCTGCTGTCTGTGTGGGGTGCTTTGTGTCTACGTGCGCACGCACAAGTTCTAGCTTTCTAGTAGAACATCCTGCACAGTCACTAGCTGTGGGAAGTTTCAATGCACAGAATCGATGAGCGATTTCCAGTTGCTGCATTCTTGTAGTATTGCTAGATTTTCTTTCAGTTAGTGTAAAGATTTTGTGGTTTTTTGAAACATTTACCTTTTTCATTCTTTTGCAGAATATTTTTCTTTTTATTGATCATATCCTCCATTATTGCATTTATGTTTTCGTGAAGAATGTCAGCTCGTGAGTTATAGTATTTTGTGTAATTCCCTTTGATATATCTCTCCCTTTGTGATTATGGATCGACTAATTTAAGATGCTTTTTTTATTTGCACGCACAAAATTAATCATACCGAATATGATAGCAGTTTCTGATTCACATTCATACAATGTCCACCAAAGTAGGTTTGTCATTTAGCATGTAATAGTATAGCTAATTCTAATGCCTTTTTTAACTGCAGGAGTCCACACCAGGAACCTGTACAAGCTCAGAGACAATTTTCTCTCCCATTTTAGAGTCTATTGACATTGGTAGTGAATCATATACTGACTATTATGGAGGTGAGATGCAATACTTGTTCTGATTTGTTCTTTACTGTGAAGAGTACTACCATGAAGATTTCATAATCAATGTGAATTGAGTGTGAAAAGACATAAGCTTTTGAGGTTGTGTTTCCATAGGTAACTTATGAATTTTTCCTTCCATATGAAGAAGTATCCCAAGAGAAAATGAGTGATATAATGCAGTAGCTGCTAGTGTTAGAGAATTTCACTTAAATGCAATGCTTCTTTTACTTTGAGTTGCATTGAAAATGCGGAATTGAACTAGAAATTGTTTTTCTTCCACTGGGTACCCTGATTTTGACTATCACATGGACACAAAGTATTGGCTTTTGGTATTCTGGTTAAATTACTTGTGCTGCAACTCCTACGGTAGTTGGAATTGCTGCATCAATTTCACTACTCATCTGTTTGATATGTTTGTGTTTTTTCATCAAATCATCAAATTAAATACAAATAACTTTTGGATGAAAATCTGTTATGAAAAAGCCTGTAGACACAAAAGATAACTTCTGTTCATTGTTTTTATATAATATATAATATTATCTTATTCATCAAAAAAGAATTCTTAAGCTTGCTGCCAATCATCCTTCTAGGGAACAACAGCCTATATGTGCCACAGTTGGAGACAGAAGATAGTGATGATAGCAGTAAAGGCTCATGTGAATACCAGACCTGCAGCATAGCAGATTTCTTTATATCTGACATGATATTTTCTGGGGTACCAGTTGATGGCGACTCAGTCTTTAATGATACTACAGACACTAAGTTCTTGCCAGGTTACAAATGTGAAGAACCACTTAATTCTTTTGATTTGACCGAGGAAACCACAGTAATGCCTTATCTTAAGAATGCTATGGAAAGTGGCTATATTCATGATATCAGAACATGTGAAGATGCTATGATAGATTCTTCTGATTCGAGCTTATATCTTGCCATCCATCAATTGAGATCGTGCAACCAGGAATCTGATCTTAATATTTACTCAGATGTGGATCAACCAGATTCATTTGATCCGCACATGTTTATAAGGAATATACCAGACTTGCCAGATTTGGCTTCAGATTTGCAGCCAACAATACTGCCTAAGGATAGCAAGAAATCAAAATCCGTTACTCTTGTTCTTGACTTGGATGGTAAGAGAATTTCTTCAGCCTGTTGAGCTTACAAAGGGGGGGGGGGAAGAATGAATGAAAATCTAACCTGGCTCAATGGGAGTCTCACTTTTAGTTCCAGTCCATTTCGTATGGTTTATGTACTCAGATCAATGCTGTTATAGTTGGGTGACATTGGTTTTTTGTGGACAGAAACCCTAGTGCATTCAACGTTGGAACACAGTGATGATGCTGATTTCACCTTCCCAGTGTTTTTCAATATGAAAGAGCATACAGTGTATGTGAAACAGAGGCCTCACCTGCGGATGTTCCTGGAGAGAGTTTCTGAGATGTTTGAAATTGTAGTTTTCACAGCCAGTCAGAGCATCTATGCGAAGCAGCTTTTGGATGTATTGGATCCCGATGGCAAGCTTATCTCTAGACGAGCTTACCGCGAATCCTGTGTCTTCTATGATGGAAGTTATACTAAAGACTTAACTGTTTTAGGTGTTGATCTAGCAAAAGTTGTCATAATTGATAATTCTCCTCAGGTAATTGGTGTTCCATTTGTTGTGCTGATTTTTATTGTAGCTATACTTGTATGTTTTGTGGAATTCTTATTGATTTTAAATCTGTAGATTACTAAAACGTCATTATTTTTGTATTTGTTAAGTCTATTTTTATTGTACGTGTATTTAAATGCCAAATGGTTGTGTAATTCAGTTATGGTCCAGTTTTTGAGGGGCCAGTACCGAAGTGAGTCTGGCTGGTTTGAATTACAGTCATAAACAAACTTGTGAAATCTCAACAGTGCTTGATTATTTATAATCCTAATCATTTGATGTTTTGTAGGTGTTTCGCTTGCAAGTAAATAATGGAATTCCCATCAAGAGTTGGTTTGATGATCCGTCAGACTCTGCACTAATGGCACTACTTCCATTCCTTGAAACTCTGGCTGACACTGATGATGTTCGGCCTATCATTGCTAAGAGATTCGGTAACAAGGAATGAGTGCTCCTTGTGCTCATTAGTTGTTTCTTTAACATTTTCTGTCCCTTTTATATCATTTAAGCAAAACTTTCCTTCATTTTAGATGCTCATTATTCAATTCTCTTTGAGCATGGATACAATTTTTTTTTTATACAACAGGGATATTTTTCTATCTTGTTTCGGTCAGTTTTTCTTCTCCATAGCCCTTTGATGACTAGGTTAGTTAAGCTGATTTCTGGGAGAAGGTAGTTCTAAAGGTGTTTGCCATGTCTGCATTGTACAGTTGTATGCTTAAAGGTTTAAAGGCTGTGTATATTATTAACTTTTTGTTTGTGATATTTTAGTGATTTTTTTCTTGGGTTTACATCTATTTACTACAGCAAGAAGTTGCATATTGAATTGTTCAGTTAATATTACATTCTATGCCTTCAGCTAAAACATTCTTGAATTTTGGGGAAGCATGCAACAATATGCTTCTGGGACTAAGATATGTGAGGGGCATTGACTTAAATTAATTCTGTGGATAGAGGGATTTTCAGAATCTTGTCAATTAATGGTAGCATTCAGGGAGGATTTGAACCATTGCTTATGTAACGTATATAAGCCATTGAGATTTGAAAAAAAAAAAGAAAGTAAAAAAGACAATTATGAGCTTTTAGAAGTAGGCGACTCCTAAAGAATTTGGGGAAATAATTAATCTGCAGAATTTAAGATGTTTTACATTGTAAAATTACAAAATTTGGAAAATACAGTTAGTGGTTAAAAATATAAAGAGGAATCAATTGAAATTTATATAATGACTATTAAGTGTGACTTGATTTTGTGTTCTTTTTAACTGGATAAAACTGTTAGTGACCTCAATATGGATTGATCTTCTTGTTTTCACTAGATAACTTTGCAGATTGAGATTTATCAAGCTTGGTAGGGTGATGATAGAAAATGATAGTATTGGATTGTTAACATTTCTTGCTGTATGTCTTTAAGACTGCTTTGCATGAATTGGTATTGTCACTCCCTAAACCAATTCCTCATTCTCATCTGCCGAGGTGATGAGAGTGGGAGATGGACACCTCCCAGATACATGATTTGAATTCACTGCATGTGGCAGTTTAGTTGTCTGTACTGAGAGTACTAATTTTATATTTTTATGCTTTACATCTTTGGTGATAAGCTTTTTGATGTTTTTAAATATCCTCCACCATAAAAGGGAGAAATTGCTTCTGATCTTATCGCCTTCATTATTAGGAATATGTATCTATTCCTGTGTATTTCTCTTGTTTATATTGACAGGATTGGATGATGGTAGTTACTTATTTCCTTCTTTTATTTCTTTCAATTTTTTATACGGTTAAATTGACCTCTATTAATTCCTGAAAATTATGTTAACTAAAGTTTGTTTCTTTGTAACACCGTTGACTTAAAAATAAAGTATCAATATGTCACTGGATTAAATACCTGAAAGTTGTGGATAAAAAAAAGTGTAGGTCAAATGGATGAGAGAATATTTTAAAGAGCAGTATCTTTTTAGGTGTCTTCAGCAATAAAGGATATAGTCATACTTGAATTTTGTAAATTTACAAGGATAGTTGAGTTTTCTGTCAACGTGAACGACTTTGAAGCTATGTGAGTTTACAGATTAATAGCACACTAGGTATGGTCCTCATTTTGTTTGATTTTAGGTTGGGAATGGATTTTGAATTCAGTGGTGAATAATAGCCAATAAGTAATAAAGAAAGACGGACATGGTAAATATAATAGAAAGATCCTGTGGACGAAAACTTAGCATCCTTGGGACAATAATCTTGTTCTGGAAATTCTGTTCAAGTGACACACAAACTTTTTGGTGAAATGAGGAGGTCCACACTTGAAATCTTCAAGTGATTAGTTTAGCCCCATTTATACTATCGCTTTGAAGGAGTGTATGTCCTTTTAGTGGAGGTTTTGTGGTTGATTGTTGGAGGGAGTTGAGTCTTTTCTTCCTGTTGGGGTTTGCTTCGGAAAGAAGTGACATACATTAGGACTAGTGCTTTTAAGTTGCTCTGCATGTCTCTTTATCATGTTTTCTGATATCATGATAAGTTTTATGTTGTTATTGTTCTCAGTACAATATCACTGGTTAGGATGAACATAATTGGTGAACAATTAAAGGAAAAAAAAAATCCCGCTTTTAGTGGCAACTTTACTACCTTTGCAAACCAATATAAGATGGATCCTCTTCATATTTTGGTTATAGGTGCTTTAACAGGTGAGAAATATCTTTTAGCTTCAGAACGAGATTAGTGGTCCTAGTAATTCTGGGTGCTTTTGCTATTATAAGGTTGGAAGATTTAGTCTTTGGAGTAATTAAGCTACTATGGGATATGATGTAATCATTAGATTGGACTGGTTATTGAGTTTCAGCTACAGGTGGTATCATTCTTAGTTCATCAGGAAGTATTTAAGTGGTTGTTAGTAGGCTGGGTTGCATCCAGTGAGCTCCTATAATCTTCATTTGCGCTGTCTGATATATGTGTGGTATAGACCTTGGGGACAGCTGGATACCAATGCTTTAAGTTTAGCAAAATATGGGGATCTCTATTTGACTATTGGACATGTGGACGATAGCTTTTTGGAACAGCTTACTATTTGGCACATGACCAATAATTACGACAGTCATGCAGGACTAGGAGATCGGGACATGCCATGTTTAACATAACATGATGAACTAATTAACAATGTCAACATTTTGTTTAACATAAACTATTTACTACCTGAGGGAGGTCATTTGATAGCTTAATGAAAAATAAACTAAGACACCAACGCACAACACATGTTTTATTAAGTCTGCCAGATGAAGGTGATGGCGGGTCAACTTGCATGGATCAGAAGGCAATAATGATATTTTGACAAATATCCTCTGCTCATAACATTTTTGTTTAGTTTCTTTACAATTTTGAATGCCTTATCTGCAGGTCATGAGAAGATACATAATGTTATCGCTACCAAATCGCATAAAATTAGGTATGCAGTATTGAATTCATGTTTGTTTTTGCTAAACTTTGAGAGGAGAATCAATGAATTTAAGATGTGTACTGATTTTGACACATTAAAATTGGTGGAAATATTAGAATAAATTCATGTTCGCTGGTACATTGTGCTCAAATACTAGAGCAGTTATTTATTATCCCTTCCGCTTAGAACAATTTGGTGTAAAGTTTGACACACAATTGTTGGAATTTACTGTTTGTTTATATTTTATTCCGGTAATTTGTATCAATACAGGCACTTTTTCTTTCTTTCTTTCCCTTTTTTCCCCCTTAACGTTTATTTAGTAATATCAGTTTAAATACAAGTGGTGGATGTATTACAACAAACTTTGGTTTACTCGTATCAGTTTAAACACAAGTAATGGATGTATCACATGTTCTACATTAACATTTATACTCTGTATTTTAGCGTTACACACTCAAATAGATTGTATGTTTAACCATTTGAATACATTATGGGTACATCTAATGAGGTTTTGAATTGACTTAATCGAAAGGCAAGTAAGCTGTTGTTTACTTGCTATCGAACTCCTGAATGATTGTGCATATGCATTGCCTGATCTAATACAAATTGGACCAGAAGATGTTTCAAGAATTCAGCTTCGCTTTTATGCTGTGGGGTTATGATTTTCACAAACTATGAGCTAGCAGCAGTACGCAACATGATAATACCTCAGCAGATGAGAGTTTGCGTGCCAATCTTAATGGGAAAAATGGGGCTTAGAGTTTTCACTTTGTGATGTTGCACTCAGTGTTCCAAATCAAGGTTAGCATTGTAACTCTTGAGCAAGGGTTGGTTAATCTAATATGCTATTTAACTGGCCTGGCGGAATTTGATGTGAATAGTTGGTGGCTTGTTGCGCAGAATTTACGAGTCAATAGTTTAGAACGATTATTCATTGTTTCAAGTAATTCTCGATGCCTGTTCTTGCTCTTCGTTCTGTCCAGAACAGGGGAAAAAGTCTCAAAGAAGATTACCGGTCTGACCGTGTTTTCAGATCTTCTGAGATTGAAAAGTTGTTTTTGAAATGCAGGCCGTGGTGACAATTTGTATGTGAATAAATAATGTTTAGTTGGCAAAATTGGTTAAATTTGTGTCTAATTGAATGATTTAAAAATATAATCTCTAGATAATGGGGTAATGTGAGAATAGTAGACCATTCTCGAGTTGTTAAAAAATAGTTGTTGATTGGCAACATAATTTCGTGTTTTCTGCAGTTAAATTCTTCAAATGTTTTTAAAAAATGTCATCAAAATGAGGCAGAAGGTGACCCTCGTCTTCTTACAGGGGTGCTGATTACCAAATATATATATATTTCCAACTTTGAAAATTTTTTTAAATGTTAATCTATTTTTTATTTTCTAAATAAATTGCAAAAGAGCCCTGGAGGGGTGTTATGCCAAGCATGGAAGAAGAAAAATAAGAATATAAGGAGTTGCAACTCATGCATGCTACTGCCATAAAACAAACTAAGTGCCGCAAGTCACTTATGCGGCTCATTTAAATTATTTAGAAAAACTTTTAAAAGTAGGTGGCTGAATGTCCTTATAATAAATAAATAAGGGGCTGCAAGTCATTCATTTGGCCCTTTTAAAATTTTAAAAACAAGTCCCTTTTTGTAAGGGATTTTTTTTTTTTTTTGTTTCATCCATTGGATAAGTAGATCCAATCGCTAATCTTTTAGGATTTATGTACTTATGTTTTTGTTCTCTACACCCTACTTTGGTCTCTTTATTGAGTCACAATATTGATTTTTAGGGTTTTTCTTTTTTAGGGTGTATGTGTGCCTCCATTCTTGATTTTCTTCCATTTAGAAATCTCCAGATTGGTTGATTTGCCAGACTACTCAAGCAGCGATAACATTATAAGTAATTAGCCAATAATATAAATTTTTTTTGGTAAACTATATCATATCTGATTGAAAATTGTTAATTACATAATATGATAATACTAAAGATATGACAATAAATAAACATATACACAAATGTGACGAAAATGCAATAGAAATAATCCAAAAACTGACTTATTGTTGTAAAACTAATGATATGAACTACTAAAAGTAGAGATTGAAATAATACAATAGAGACGAAGTAGAGAGAATGGAGAATTATTCTATTATTTACTATATTGTTCAGAAATTCTTGTTGTTACAAATGAAGTTAGGATACTTCTATTTATAGGTAAACTAAAATCAAAGGCAAATGAATTCTATTAAATATCAATACATGAATTTAGTACTTCAAGTACATGTATTTAGTAGTTCTATAGATGAACTAACGAACTACGAGAGGATACATCAATGTATCAATGAATCTAATGGAGAATACATGTATCAATCTTCTTGGGAATAGAAATGGGCATCCACATCAATACAGATAATTATTTCATAACACTCCCCCTTGGATGTCCATCACACAAAGAATATGCCTCGTTAAAACCTTACTAGGGAAAAACCCAGTGGGACAAAAACCTTAGTGAAGGAAAAAGAGTACATTATTTTTGTGTATTTTCTCCCCCTGATTCAAACATCATTTGAGATCTTTTAATCGACACATTCCAATATTTTTCACCAATTTTTCAAACGTTGCAGTCGGTAATGCCTTGGTAAATAAATCTGCCAAATTGTCACTTGATCGGATCTGATGCACATCAATTTCACCACTCTTTTATAAATCATGAGTAAAGAAAATTTTGGTGAAATATGTTTCGTCCTATCTCCTTTAATATATCCTCCCTTTAATTGAGTTATGCAAGCTGCATTATCCTCATATAATACAGTTGGAGGATTTTCTTTTTCAGAAGATAACCGACGACTCTTTCGGATATAGTGGGTCATTGATCTTAACCAAATACATTTTCGACTGGCCTCATGAATTGTTATTATTTTAGCATGATTAGAAGAAGTGGCAGCTATTGATTGTTTTGTAGATCGTCATGAAACAGCTGTGCCACCACATGTAAATAGATAACCAATCTGAGACCTTGCTTTATGTGGGTCAGATAAATACCCAACATCAGCATAACAATCAATTCAGGTCTAGATTTATTTGAATAAAATAAGCCAAGATCAATTATTCCTTGGAGATAGTGAAAAATATGTTTAATACCATTCCAATGTCGTCTAGTTGGAGAGAAACTAAATCATGCTAATAAATTCACAGCAAATGATATACCTGGCCATGTGCAATTAGCAAGATACATTAGTGCTCCAATTGCACTGAGATATGGTACTTCAGGACCAAGTATCTCTTCATTTTCCTCTCGTGGTCTAAAGGGATCTTTATTAGGATCAAATGATCTGACGACCATTGGGGTATTTAATGTATGTGTTTTATTCATATAAAACCGCTTTAATACCTTCTGGGTATAAGCAATTTGGTGGATAAAAATTCCACCTTCTAAATGCTCAATTTGTAAACCAAGACAAAATTTTGTCTGACCAAAATCTTTGATCTCAAATTCTTTCTTCAAATATTCAACAGTTTCTTGGATCTCTTCAATAGTTCCAATCAGATTAAGATCATCAACATATACTGCAATTATCACAAAATTTGACCCATTTTTCTTTATAAAAACACATGGACATATTGGGTCATTGGTATAACTTTCTTTAATCAAACATTCACTGAGTCGGTTATACCACATACATCCAAACTGTTTAAACCCATACAAAGACCTTTGCAATTTAATAGAATAAACATCTTTAGGGTTTGATTTACATGCTTCAGGCATGTTGAATCTTTCAGGAATTCTCATGTAAATATCATTATCAAGATTTTCATATAAATAAGCAGTGACTACGTCCAGTAGACGCATTTCTGACTTTTCATGCACTGCTAAACCCACAAGATATCTAAATGTGATCGCATCCACTATAAGTGATACGTTTCATCAAATTCAGGTCTTTGTGAAAATCCTTGGGCTACAAGTCTTACTTTATATCTTATAATTTCATTTTTTCCACAAATACCAATTTATATCCCACTGGCTTTTACACCTTCAGGTGTTTGGACTACAGGTCCAAAAAGTTTTCTTTTAGCCAATGAATCCAATTCAGATTGGATCGCATCTTTCCATTTTGGCCAATCATTTCTTCACCGACATTCATCAACCGATACATATTTATGATTCTCATTTTCTTTCATAATGTCAAGTGCTACACAATATGTAACTTCTTTTCATCTAGACTCCAATTTCAAATTTTCTGTAGTTCATTCTCTTCAGGAGTTAACTCTTCCGGAGCGACCTCTTCAGGAGGTTAAACTTTGTCATGACATCTATTTCATCTCCGGAGATATTTGAAATCAAAATGTGTTATTTTAGTAGGCCGCCTTAAATTCATTTGTAGCACTTGTACGTGTCCTTCAGGGACATCAATTTTAACTATAATATTTTCTGCAGGAATATTCAATTCAATGACTCTTCTGGAGTCAATAAATATATTTGATAATTGACTTGCAATTTTGTTGCAAGATAATCTATTGAACTTCCAGTTCACATTATTTGGTATGAGAATCAAGAAAATCCAATAATATTTTTCAAATGATTTCCTTTCGGTTGATGATTTCCTCCCCTTAATGTCGGGAAGTGTACAATTTCAATTTATAAATAGATCACCCATCAATATTTCATGATTTCTAATTGTAAAGGGTGATTTCACCTCCGACATAAATTTCTGTTGAAGCCACAATAGCACAAGGGGGTATGTATGAATAATTATCAGCTCGTATTTTTGACAAATCATAAATATGTTGGGATCAGTAAACTTTTGGTTTACTGTAGGTGATAATTTTGATTTAATCAAACCAAATGAGAATAAAGACAACTATAACAATAACCATTTTTCTTTTGAATGGTTTTGTGGTATAATCAACCTTTATCTCACTTGATGATATCTGTTATTGTCTCATTTTGTATCTCGAAATAATATCCATTTTAGCGGATATTTTTAGATTCAATATATTTCTTTGAGACTTTGGGAGAGAATAGTACATCATTTAAAAACTTTACTCCTTCAGGGAGAAATACGGTGGTGGTTTTTCTGAAATTTTTAATTATTTTACCACCATCACTGATTGTATTTATCTCTCCTATTCTTGTCGCGCCCCATTTTTTGATAATGATTGAATGGAAAAAGAGGGAAAGATTTCCATTTTTGAAAAAGGAAAGGGAAAGGGGTCATAGGACTACAAAATGCGACGGTTTGGACCCAAAAACAAAAGTCTAGAAAAGGGTTTTTTAGAAAAAGTTTGGAGTCGCCACTTGGTATGGAGTTTAGGTGTACCAAGTCACCCAAAAGATTTTAATAAACAAAGAAAACCCTTTTTAGACGACTCTAGGTCTTTGAAAACTAGAGAAAAAGGTTCGGGGGTCACGGTTGAAAGAAGGGAAGGCAAAGATTCGATGTAACTCGTTTCTAAGGCACCCTTCTAACCTAGCCAAAGCTAGTTGCAAGATTTAGTTGAAAATTTCCCAAGTTCTAACTTTAAAATTTATCACATTTAGATGTTGTCTATATCGATGCAAAACCTAGACCTAATGTTGAATCGAGAGTGGCAAAATGTCTCCTTGAGGTGTGTTTGGAATTGATCACATTAGTTGTGTCATCCAATTTTGATCCCTCGAGGAGGTCACGAAAAAAAAATGCAAGTGATGAGACTCTAATGAACGGAAAGTAGGGTTTTCAAAAAAAAAAAAATGCAATTTTTATAAAGTATCAAAAAAAAAGAAATTAGATTTTTGAAAAGGTCAATTTTAAATGCAAAGAGGAACTTGAATTTCCAAAAAAGATGTAATTTTAAAAAAAATGGTTTTTTGACTTTGAATTGCTAAAATATGAAGAAGAAAGTTGATTTTTAAAGAATGGTTTTGATAGCATTTAAAATAATGCACGTGTATGTCCTAAAGAGGGATAATGCAACATAACGGGTGCGGGGGACTAAGTTCGTGACTTTGAATCTTCCTTTTCATAGAAGGAAATAAAAGCGTGCTAAGGCTAGGAAGCCATACTCGCTCTTTTCCCTAATTCAAAGGGTAATGCCTAAAATGCACTAATCTAATAAAAAGAAAACTAAATGAGATGTTTCACATACGGGATGGGATAATAGTGACATGCAAAATGGAAAAGAAAACTCTAAAAGTGAAGAGTGTGTGAAATTTGTATCTAATGCATGAATGGTGTTTTAAGGGTCTAGCATTGGACTAGCCCTCATCAAAAGGTTCTCACTAACATTGGATTAGTGAGAAATCAAAAGGGAAGGCCACAACTAGCGTTGGACTAGTGTGGTGACGTCAATATATTTACACAATAAACATGTAGACATGATAATAAAGCAAGTAAACACATAAAACACATAAACACATAAACACATAACACATAGGCATAATGTCTAGATGCAAGGCCCTAGGAAAGCAAATAGACACATAATCATGCAAGCATGCAAAATAAGCATATAAAAAACTAATTATTACATTGGGGAAAACCTAAATACATTCTAAGGGAAGAAAATTAAGAATAATAATCTAACTATTACATTTTCTAGACTAAATACACTTTTTGCCAAATTAAACCTATCTATTACAACTTGGCATCCAAGGCCTCCAAATGATTTACTCAAAATTAAATTGACATAAATAAAGACTAGACATGAATAAAGGCAAAGGAAAACTTAATTTAAAACATGCAAGATCATGCAAAAACACATAATAAGCACATAATAGGGGAAAGAAGTTACCATCCCTTGATGTGAGGCCTTAATTGAATCCTTAGATGATGGGAATGGTTATCTAAGACTCAATGTCAACAAAAGGGATCAAGGTACCAATTTAAAGGAAAAATCAATCAAAATTCAAAGAAAAGGTATCTAAACAGATTCTGCAAGCAAACAGATAATACTAGGAAATAGAGTAAGATTCTGGAACAAAATAGCAGGAAATATCAACAGAATACAAAAACAGAGAGGTTACGCGGATCAGAAACGCGGATAGAGTCGCGACACAAAAAAAATCAAAGACGAGGGGAAACGCGGACCGGAAACGCGGACTCAGCCGCGTAACTCTCTTCCCATCTTCAAAATACCAGGAAGATTGCTTCCAGTTTTTCAGACAATATCACAGATAAAATCCTCAGAGGCAAGGGGATCTATTTAAACATCAAACACTAGCATTCAGATCATGTCAGAATAAGCTAAAATCGAAGAAATGCCAAATCTTAAGCATCAACATCATCAAATAGAAAAAAGGGGAAGGGAAAAAGCTGTCGGGTAGAAGCTGGAGGTTACGCTGCGTAACATCCCAACGTTTCTTCACATCTTCAAGTATTCAAACAGAAACGCGGATCGTTACGCGAAGTAACCCACGCAAGAGGTCCGCGTTTCTTCACATCTTCAAACATTCAAGAGGAAACGCGGACCGTTACGCAGGTATTCAGCAAGTAGTCCGCGTTTCTTCACATCTTCAAAACGCGAAGAACATTTTTCCAGAAATTTCTCATGAATCACAACAGCATCATCACAGAAGCATCAAACGTCTGACTTTAAAGGTAAAAACAGATCTACTAGCCTTACCAAGGCTTTATAAACACAATATGCTCATATAACAGCTGATGATCATCATCAAATATCCCAAACTAAAAGAAAAACTACTCAAGACCTTGGTTCCACCAAAAGGCCCAAATCTCAGATAATTTTACGATCAAAAACAGTAAATAGAGTATAAGTATGCTACCTGAATCGGAAGCTTGAATAAAAACCGAAGGAAGAGGCCAGAAATTCCAAGAATAAGCTCCTCAAGTGTGAAACCCTAGCTTTTCTTTTCTTCTTTCTTTTCCTTTTTTCTCTCTAATTCCCAGCCGTTTTTCTCTGCTTTTTTCTCTCTCAAAACTCTCCTAATTGCCTCCTTTTCTCTCAGATTTCCTGACTTTTGCTAAACCCTAATCTAGGCTATTTATAGCCACCCAAACCTAGAACTAAGGGTTTTGATGTTCTTGGGATGAGGTGAGCTAATCTTGAACGTTAGATGAGTTGTTAGGGGTTAGGGGTGAGTTGGGAAATGTTTAAATAGGTTTCTTATCGTTTAAGCATCGGAAATACAGTTGGAAAAGGGTGATCCAAGCTTCTGGAAAAATCCGCGTCATTCTTTTTTTCGCGGACTAGTTCACTCACCAGAACGGTCCGCGTTTATGACTTTGACCTTTTTTTTTTTTTTTTTAAGAAAAACCTACAAAAATGAGAAAAATGTGTTAGAAAAAACAAAAATAAATAACCAAACATTAACAGATAAAAACATAGGAAAACAAAGGAAATAGTCAAAATTTGGTGTCTACAATTCTCAGACAGGAATATAGTGTGCATAGTAGCACTATCAATGAGACATACATTGTCATCACCATAATTTTTAATCCCAAATATTTGATATCCATTTCTTCTTCAGGAAGAAATAACAAAGAAATATTTCTTCTTCAGGAAGAAATAATAAAGAAATGTTCTTCTTCACGAAGAATTAATAACGAAACTTACAAATAAATGTAAACATCAATAAAATCCATAAATAACATAATTGATGACATAAAATATGCAAAAATAACAATTAACCAAATTCTAAATAAATATCGAGCGTTTGGCATCAATTTCTTCTTCAGGAAGAAAATATGATTATTACTATCATCAAATGCACCATCAATTTACACCTTCAGGGTGTTTGTTTTTGATGATTGATAAATGTCAATAAAATATTTAGTCATACGACATATACGTAACTAATGACCTTTAATACTATATAAATAGTATTTATTTTGGGATCTTTCTTTTTGCATTCTTTCTTATCATTATCCCACTTCAGGTGGTATATATCTATCTTAACTGCATCTACAATCATGACTGTAGTCATAATTTAAGTCGCATTCACTTCAGGGAATGGACTAGATCCATTAAATTGGATTTTAAACAAAGGCATGTAATAAATTCAAAATATTTCTCAAATTTAATCTCTCGATATTGCTACTTCAGGAGCATATCCGAGGAGTAAAATATGGAGAATACATTTTTCACATATCTATATCAATGATATTTTCTGCACATAATAACTTGCAGCATTCGATAACTTTATCATATCGAATTTTATAAGAATGACCACCTTCAAGCGGTCAGATCTCGACCATCTTCAGGCGGTCAGATCCTTTTCTCTTAAAGGATAAACAAATCCTTATGCATCATTTTTTCTATTAATGGTGCTTTCAAAATCTATTTTTATCAAGATATATTTCACCATCTAATATTCATAATAAATAATTCATTGATAATAAAGATAAATAAATACAATTGAATTCAACAATCAGGTGCGGGAAAGTAAAAACAACAAGAGAAGCATCCAATCAACTCCAAATGAGTTCACAATCACGGGTACATGCAAACAGCAGTACATACAACTAGAAACTCATGTGATGCTCAAATGGCCACTTAGGAAAAAGGGTGCCATTTGTTGCACCGTACTAGCTAAGGATCATTTGCAATATAAAAGTTTCACTTTCAAATTTAAAATAGTAGAAACAAAAGCCTAGAATTTCATGGCTTTTTCTTTCTCATTTGTGTCATCCAAGAAGTTTCATTTTAGTTAAATCAATCAAATAATTTGCATACGTATAGGACGGCATACGACTGGTTTTGAAATGGATATATTTTTTAATCCCCTGCTATTGATGACATGCTTCCCTAAGGCCTTTTCTGATTTATACATGTCAAGTTTAGTACTTTTGCAATAAATAGTAAAGTATTTTCTTGTAGCAACTCAATCATATAGAAAGCAAATTAGATGAGCAGACATCGTATAGTAATGATTTGTGGGCGTGTTGGTGCTAACCTGTAACAAGTCTCTGCCCAAGACTTTTCTTAAAAGAGCTGAAATGTGTCCATTTCGATGTGTTCCAGCTTTGGCATCCTGAATTATCTGGCACATAGAATTCAGCAGGCGACCATAAATCAATCCGGATTCCTTCTATGCAGCTTGGATGAAGCTGTATGTCATGGCTCCAGTGACAAAGATTTGTGATTCATATATGGCCAATGGCAGAGACTCGTGCTGATAACGTGTTGTAAAACTAATGATATGAACTACTAAAAGTAGAGATTGAAATAATACAATAGAGACAAGAAGTA
The DNA here is from genome assembly GCA_013103745.1 of Gardenia jasminoides. Classification (NCBI taxonomy): domain Eukaryota; kingdom Viridiplantae; phylum Streptophyta; class Magnoliopsida; order Gentianales; family Rubiaceae; genus Gardenia; species Gardenia jasminoides. Next base: position 20,609,948 of record CM023095.1, read on the forward strand.
GAGAGAATGGAGAATTATTCTATTATTTACTGTATTGCTCAGAAGTTCTTGTTATTACAAATGAAGTTAGGATACCTCTATTTAAAAGTAAACTAAGATCAAAGGCACATGAATCCTATTAAATATCTATACATGAATTTAGTACTTCAAGTACATGTATTTAGTAGTTCTATAGATGAACTAACGAACTACGAGAGGATACATCAATGTACCAATGAATCTAATGGAGAATACATGTATCAATCTTCTTGGGAATATAAATGGACATCCACATCAATACAGATAATTATTTCATAACACTTATATATTAATAGAAATATATTAGAGCAAATATATCAATGAATAATTTCGCCTTGTGAAATTCAATTGAATAATGGTTAAAATTGAATCCAAGTAATACTACCAACATTTATGAAAATAGTTCACTCAGCCTTCTATACTTCAATTGACAATCGACGTGGTTGAATAGTCACATTTTTTATGCTTCTTACCTTGGCCTGGAAGGTTTTGCTGAAACTGTTGTCGCTCTGACCTCCTTAGCACGACATTTCCAGGAATGTGTTGTATAGCATTCTCGTCAAGCAAATCCTTCCCTGCTGTACTATGAAAAGTATGAAAATCTCATGGAGCTGCACTACAATCAGACTATAGCCTTTGAATGAGAATAGAATAATTAGGGTAGTGTTGTGTAAGGGATCGAGCATCTGAAATGGAAAGAAACAGAAATATATACTCATCAGCTAACCAAGCACTGGATCCCTCCAGTGCATGTGCAATAGCCGAAGAAGAGGTGGAGGCATTATAATCAAAAGCTGGAGCCGTTTGAGGTGTGGAAAAAATACCTTGATGTCCTATTCGAAGAGGTACAAGTAATATGCTCAATGGGTACGGTAGTGTGATCATCATATAAATTTGTGCTACAGGTGCGACGCCTACCTCCACACCTGTGTCCATGCACTTGCCTAGGTATAAGACTTGGTTGTTGAAATTGGACTTCCTACAACATAGATAGGCCAGTATTTTGACGCCGACCAGGGCTGAGACATATACGCATACACTGATCCAGGTGTTGGATCTTTAATCCAACATTTGATTTATATGTGAATAATTATATATTGTAAACTGTCATATAAGATTAATCCCAATTAAAATGATCTATTATAGTTGGGGTTTAATGTATCTAACAGAATGTGGACCTTTAATGTGTATATATTTAAAGATAGTTTCTATTTCAATAATTGGCTAAAATAGGAATACCAGAAGATAATAGGAAAATTGTCTATAGATAAGGTTATGGTTGTTTATAAATAAGGTTATGATTCTTGGGTCACATGCATCCTTATTGTCCTGTTTTTAGTACTATAAAACAACTGTTTCTTGATATCCCATCATCAAGAGAGGTATTAGAGGGAGAAACTAAAGACTTCTCTCAAAAGATCAGGAGATACGTGTTGATCTAAAAGGTCATTCTAAACTACGGATATTAAGTTAATCTGAAAGGCCAATTCTAAAATAAGAGAATTCAAGTATCTATTATTGAATATGGATTCAGGTACGCGTTTATATTACAGTAGTATTCAAATATCTAATATTGGAAATTTGAAATTTTCTAACAAATGATATCAGAGTACCTAATATGAGAGTTTGATTCGTTAAAAAAATTAGGGTTTTCTAATTTGAGTTATTTAAATCTTATAAAGTCCAAAAGGTTGGTCCACCTAGTATATGGTTTCATAAGGCATTTATGGAACAGGGTTTTGGGTTTAAATAATTAACTATTAGGTTAAAATTATAGATATGGATCTTTGATCCAATAAATTTTGACCCAATTTGGGATTTGACCAGATTTGATTAGTTTGATTAGAGTTGACCAAAATTGACTTTGATCAAAATATTGTGTAATTTGTTTGTATATATATTTTGGGATTAATTAATTAAAACGATATGTCACCAAAGTGACATCTCTTGTGGAAATTAATTTGTCGTAGAATGTAACTAGTCGTGTATTTATAATTTTGTGCATATTAACTGCCTCAAAGGGACCTAATATTTAACGGAGTTATACGTTCACTTGCAATAATAAGTACGTGATAATTATTTGGATTTTATATGTGAAATATAAATTGATCCAAATGAAATTTTATTTTTGACACGTGCTTATTGTCAGTGTTTATTACTACGTCAAGATATTATTTAGAAGTTAATATTTTTGTCCATAGATAAAATATTAATGGAATAATTATAATCTGAGATAAGATTAAGTTTATTTGAATCTATTATTATTTTAGATTATGTAAACTTGTCTTAATTATTTGTTATTTTCTATGTAGTGATGAATAATCCTATAAGTATAACTTCCAGCATGACTGTTATTCCTATGCTGAATGGCCCAAACTTCAAGTTTTGTAAAGAAAAACTTTTGATAGTTCTTGGAGTCATGGATCTCGACCTTGTGTTAAGGGTTGACTTTCTTCACTTTTTACAGATAAAAGTACCTCTAATGAAAAGAGAGATAAGAAAAGGTGGAAGAGATCAAATCACTTGTGTTTGATGATCATGAAAAAGGCTATTCCGGAAGCATTTAGAGGAACAATGTCTGATACAACAACTATGGCTAAGGCATTTTTTCAGGACATTGAAAAGAGATTTATCAAGAATGAAAAGGTTGAAATAAGTATGCTCTTGACACGTTTAAGTTCAATGAAATATGGTGACAAAGGCAATATCAGTGAGTACATCAAGGAGATGTCTCATCTTACATCTAAATTAGGTGCACTTAACCTAACAATCTCTAAGGAATTACCAGTGCATCTGATTTTAATATCCGTTCCTACACAATTTAACAAGTTTAAGGTGAGTTACAACTGTCAGAAGAGACTTGGTCTGTGAGTGAACTCACCTCATACTGTGTGGAGGAAGAGGAAAGGTTAAAGTACGATCAGACAGAGAATACTCACTTGGTTTCTACCACTAATAATAAAAGCAAGGAATGTAAAAAGAAGAAGGATATGAAAGCTGTAGGTACGAGACCTCAAAAGAAACAACAATAGAAACTAGCCAAATCGGGAACAAATGATGTTTTTTTTCCTGTGGAATTGAAGGGCATAAGAAGAAGCATTGCACCAATTATCATGTTTGGCGTACTAAAAAAGGTATGCTTCTTAATTTGGTTTGTTCTGAGATTAATTTAACTTGGGTACGTAGATACAAATGGTGGATAGATTCTTGTATTACAGCTCATAGTAGTATGTCTATGCAGGATTACAAAGCCCAATAATAATGAAAGATATATCTACTTAGGTGATGGTAAAATAATTCAAGTTGAGACAATTGGAGTTTTTAGATTATTGTTAAAGGCTGGATTTTATTTGGATCTTAATCCAACATTTATTGTACCGTCTTTTAAACAGAATTTAATTTTTATTTCTACTTTGGACAAATTTAGTTATACTTGTTCATTTGGAAATAGAAGGTTTAGATTGTTTCATGATTCAAAATTGGTTAGTTCTGATTCTTTATCATATTATAATAATCTATGTTTGATTGATATAATTCCCTTATATAATAAATCCCTACATTTGAGTACCTGAGGTATAAAGAGAAAATTAACAAATGAGAGTTCGGATACATTATGATACAGGAGATTAGGTCATAATTCCAGAAGGAGAATAGAAAGATTTGTATCAAATGAAATTCTTGATCCCTTAAATTTTACAGATTTAGTGACTGTATTAACTGTAAAGGGAAACAAATCAATAAAAGGAGATATGAAGTTGATAAGACCTCGAACGTCTTAGAACATATACAAATAGATATTTGTGAGCCATTTCCTGCGTCTACTTGGAATGATCAACAACATTTTATAACATTCATAGATGATTTTTTGAGATATGGTTATATATATCTCATTTATGAAAAGTTAACATTACTAGACGTGTCCAAAAATTTTAAAACTGAAGTTGAGAATTAGCTCAATAAAAGAATTAAAAGTGTCAAATCTAATCGTGGCGGTGAATACTATGGTAAATATGACGGTTCAGGTGAATAATGTTTGGGGCAGTTTGTTAAGTTCCTAGAGGGATACAGTATCGTCCCACAATACACCATGCCTGATTCACCTAATTTGAACGGCGTTACTAAAATACAAAATAGAACATTTAAGGATATGGTGAGGAGTATGATTTATCATTTTTTCTTATCAAAATCACTTTGGAGAGAAGCACTTAAAACTGCAGCATATATTCTTAACAAAATTCTAATTAACTACTAACACCCCTTGTGAGCTTTGGATTGGAAAGAAAATTAGTTTGAAGCATTTACGTATTTAAGGATGTCCAACTGAAACAATGCCTTATAGGACAAATGAAAAGAAATTGGATTCAAAAATGGTTAGTTGTTATTTTATTGGATATTTTGAAAAATTCAGGGGTCATAAATTTTATGATTCCACAACTAAATCAATTTTCAAGGCAGAAATGCTCGATTCTTTGAGGATGTTGAATTTGGGAAGGAGGAACGGTTAGAGACCTTGTCTTTTTTTTTTTTTTTCAAAATGGAATTCATTATATTACTAATCTTGGTAGTACAAGATGTTAATAACAAAAGTAGGGCAACTACCCCAATATCATTCTGTGCACTCCCAGTGAGCCACAGTGGGAAAGAACCTTCCCATGTTATATCTGTAACTAACTTCACAGCAAATTATGCCATGAAATGTGCACATTTGTTTCCCTCTTTATGAACAAAAGAAAAAGTACAATTTTCAAACATCCCTTTTGCTGTCAGAATATCCTCAAGGATGGTAGCTAATTAATAGGCTTATATGCGTAGAAAAATTTAGAAAAATAGGGTTAGTTTAATTTAATCATCAAAAACAATTATCAGGATTTTTTATTTGAATTTTCTAAGTATTTTAAATATCTAACTCTTCATGGTACTTGGTCTTCACAAAGTGGTCAAACGTGGATGCATATATCCCCAAACTATTGGGCCCCGACTACTAGAAGGGGTACTCCTTTTTTTAGCATGAAAGCTCTTCAGTTGAGCCTTGGCGGTCTCGATCCTTTAGGCTTTCTCAATGGCCTCACTAAAACTGTTAATCTGAGCCGCCGCTAACCCTTCTTGAATCTCCAAATTCAAGCCCTGAATAAAACGTCTAATTCTTCTTGGCTCCGTGGCCACCAACTCTGGGGCAAACTTAGATAACTTGGTAAATTGTGCCTCGTAATCCGCAGCACTCAGAAGCCCCTATCGACACTTAATGAAATCATCTTCCCTCTTTTCTTGTACCAAGAGAGGAAGAAACTTAGAGTAGAACTCCCGAGTAAAATTCTCCCAAGTTCTAGGAGTCTGGTCCCTATCCCATTTGGCCCGAATCATGTTCCACCATGATCTAGCTGCTCCTTCAAACTGGAAAGCGGCAAAAGATACCCACCTTTCCTCAGTATAGTTCAGAGTACTGAAGATATCTGTAATACGCTCTGACCACCCCTCAGCGACCTCCGGATTAGGTCCCCCAAAGAACTTAGGTGGGGTGAACTTTTGGAAGCGCTCTAATGCCCTATCCTCGCCACCCTCGTGGCCTCCAGGCTGATTGACTGGACCCTGGCCTTGTTGGTCCACCAGACGAGCCAAGATGCCCGTCATCTGGTTTATGGCGGTCGCCACTTGTTCCCCGAAATCTACCCCTTGACCTTGTCCCAAACCTCGTCCTTGACCTTGGTCAACTGCTGACCCTCGGTCGTCTCCCTCATTTTGGGGTTGTCCTGCCCCTCGCCCTCGACCTCGACCTCGACCTCGACCTCGGCCTCGGCCTCGGCCTCGGCCTCGTCTGCCGTCCATGATTTCTATAATGGGTAGACATAATTAAGTACAAATATAATATAAAATAAAATTAATACATAATAATACGGAACAAGGTAAAGTGAGATAAGAGAAAAGAAAATGTAAAGAAATAATACAAATTAAAATAAATAATTTAACAAATTAAACCAAGAAGCAAACAAGAGAATTTTCTAAAATTATCCGAATTTTCATACATATAACCGTGGGAATTCAGTACACTACAGTGGCATGTTTATCACAAAAGAGTACACAAAAGTGCTTTCACAGTCAATTTACCACACAAAATATAATAGTGAAAGCAATAGATAAACATGCATCCCAGGGACGAGAATCCCTCTAATAAAGTCTCTTTACAACGGATTAATAAAAAACCCTAACCCTAATACTCTAATACTACTCCTCTAGTCCTCAGCAGGACCACCAGGAGGGGTACCCTCAGACGGGTCCTCCTCCTCCTCCTCCTCAGGCTCAGCCTCCTCCGAAGGGTCGTCCCCCATCAATATATCCTCATAAGGCTCCGCCTCAGATGCGTCCTCATCAAAGGACCCATCAAGCATAGCCTCTGCAGTAACATCAGCCACGATATCCTCCAGGGTGGTGAGGTCAGCCCTAATCCTAGCAGTCCGCTCATGGACCTCGTCAGACATCCTATCGAGTCGGGCCCGAAACCTCTGGACCTGGTCACGAGTGGCCCTAGTCCTATCTCTCTCAGTGTCAACCCGATTCTCCAATACCTTGACCCGATCCTCCAACTCTCGGATCCGCTCCTGACGAGAAGCCATGATACCTCTCGCCACCATGTTCTCCTCCTGCAGATCTCTAGTGGTATCCAGTAGCTCCCGACGCTCATCGTCCATAGACAATACCACGGAATTAGGGTAGGAGTACCGACTCCTACACGGGCACCTCGAGCCTCCCCCTTGACGTGGGGTGAACAAAAGGCTGGTCTGGTCGTCCCCGCTCACTCTATACCGTACTGGCCTAGCAGGTGGCTCATGACCATTGGCCCCCTACCCACTAGCTCTCGCAGCTCCATTTCCACTCTCCATACCTACACCAAAACCACAACTTAAAGTTAGGACTTTTTCAATATTCAAGGTAACTAAAATATCAAACTTAAAGTACAAGATACCATTCTAAAAGAACTTTTAAAAATTTCCTTTATAGACTTCTAACCTAGGCTCTGATACCACCTGTAACAGCCCCACCTCCCCCTAAGGCTAACCAGAGGGGTTAGCGGGCTGTCTGCCCAGCTCTCGCCAGGACTCAAGCATTCAAATCAATACTAACTTAACCGTGCAATTTCACCAAATACCACAACATTAATACTAAAACTGAAAAGGGGCATTTAAACTTAAAATTACAGTCATCCATTTAAAATATTCACAACCCTCAAGCCAAAGCTCATACACTTCCATAAGCTTAAAGTACTCAACACCAAACAAATATACAAAATATTTCTTCATACTCGAGACAAAAGTCAAAAGATCAAGACACTAGCCCTAGCTACGCCTCGGGATTCTCGTCACCTGTTAAGGAAAAACAAACGGGAACGGGGGTGAGCTAACAAGCTCGTGAGTTTCCAAAATTCATGCACATGCACTTAAAGCGGTAATAGTAAAAGAAAATAAATAAAACACGTAAGCAAATCAAATTCACACACATTGAGGATACGGGGGCTCTCAGGAGCCAATTTCCACATTTCCCGAGCATTTATAGTAGTCGACACTCCGTCGACTTTCAATCCAAGTAGACGACTCTTCATGCCAAACTCCAACCACCAAACTCCCCCTACCGGGCCCACACGCCAAAATTTAAACAGTGAACAGTAACAGTAAATTCCTCAAGGCACTCGGCCAAGAGAGATTGAATAACACATTTCCGTCTCCCAAATTCAGTCCGTACGAACAAATAATTTACCGACTCTACAAAAAGGGAGCAATAAAGTATATTCTCCTTTAAGTGAGTGGTTTAACAGTTTCAAGTTTCAACAAAAGCACATGACAAGTCACATGGCACATTCAAGCACTAAGTTCGTAAATTAAAGCAGTAAACATGCATTGGAAAACTCACCGACAAAGTAGGGGTCGGAGTCCAAGTTTTGATCAGTTGCAAAATCAGCACTTTGCCCTAAAATAATTATAAGAGAACGAAAATGAGTTTTTCCTAATTTACCAACCACATTTAGTTCAAAAGTAGAAAGTTCGACAATATCCTAAGTCGAGCTGAAAACTTTGAAAAATCATAACTCAAGTTATACAAGTCAGAATTTTGCACATTTGGTACCGTTGGAAACCTCTTTGAAAGCTATAAAACTTTTTAGAAGACATTCAATTAAAATTCTGGACAAAATTAACCCAGATTTTCGTTCAACAGCCAGTTACAGTAAAGAGACAGGGCATATCAAGCTGGCCATCCAGGGTACTTTGAAAATTCGTCAAAAATTACAGAAAATTAGTTAACCTATGAAATTCATACACAATATATTAATACATAAGGAGTTTCAACAGCCACTGACAGAACTCAATTACGACACCCGACCATGAAATGAAAGCAGTTCAAACAAGGGCAGTTCGAAAATCTGAAATTTCTGGGATGCGAAGTTACAGGGCAGTTTTCAAAACATTGTTTGAGTGACGAATTCAAGTCCAAAAATTGTCAAATTTGGCACAATAATACTTCCATATATCAACTAGATTCATACCAAATTTGAACTTAAAATTCAAATGGGAAGGCAGTTTTCTACGTGACTCAATTTCATTCATCGAAACTGTCCAAACCGATGAAGTTCAATTCCTTCATTTCTAGTCTCTTTTATCCAACATATACTACTGCCGTTTCACCTCAAATTTGACCCTAAGCTGGTATTAGACTTCCTTAACCTAATGGTAATAAAAAATGATCACATCTTTTGGCAAGAATATCACGAAATAATCCTCAAAAATTCGGGCAGCATAAACTTCATTTTTCTAGCTTTCACTTCTGAATTAGTAACCCTAATTACATCAATTCTTGAAGGGCTTTTTGTGGGGAAAAATAACAGCTTGACATTCAACCTTTAAACATCAAATTCAGCCCTTAAACTAGCCAAAAATACAGTCACAAAATTCAAGGAAAAAATCAGAAAATTCATTCCCCAATTTCTTCTCCCTCTAGCCGGTTTTCTCCTTAAGGTTCCCTCCAACTTTTAACAACCATCATTATACATAATGCACTTAGATAGCATCATCTACCCATCTAGAAATCAATTACACATATTTAGTGGGAATTCAAGAGCCCACAAATTTTCCATAATCATCAAATTACTCAATAATGAAGCTCAACACTTCACACAACACAATCATCACCAATTCAAGGTTCTATGAACCCATTAACTACCCAATTCCTAGTTGTCATGCTTGGAATTTAAAGAAATTGGACAAGAAAGAAGTTAGTAGAATTATACCTCTCTTAGTTTTGCAAGACTTCAAGAAAAGAAATGCAAGATTGAGCCCACAATATCCTCTTCCTTATGCTCTTTGTCCAAGCCTCAAGCTAAGCTCTACTTAGTGCAAATTTAGTTGAGTTTTAAGGAGGAAAATGGAAGGAATTTTTGATGAAGAACAAGAGGAAGAAGAGAGGGAAGAAGTCGGGTGAGAGGAGAGGAAAGATGAAGCAATTTTGTGCAATTTTTTCTTGAAGAATTAATGAGAAAAAGGAAGACAAGACATGGGTCTTGTCTTGCCCCCAAAGTCAAAGCTTGCATAGTGACTTTAATTAGCCATTTGGAGGGAAAATTAATCACTTCATTTGGCTTGAGATTAAGGGACAAATCTCAATTAGGAGAGGGGATGGAGAAGTGATTTTTAAGTGATTGGTAGGAGTTTAGTTGAAAGAATTAACGGTTAGATAAAATTCTAAAATTAAAGTGGTTAATCCAAATCTTAACTAAAATTTCAAAACCCTAATTAATCATCTTCAAAGACCCAAATCCAGTCATTTAATTACACTTCTAACTTATCAGTGATCATCCATACTTATCTTCACTAGTTTACTCACAGTCCGAATTTACCTCGAAAAACGTGCCTTTAACATTTTACCGCTAATAAATGCTACGAGACGATATTAACAGGGGAATAGAGTTAAAATTAAATGAGACATTGTGAATGAGGAAAAATCGGATTTCACAAGATAATTAAAGAAATAATTATATAAATAAATAAATAAAACTTCAAATTTTTGAAATTTAAAAAAAATAATTTTTTTTCGAGGCTGTTACATTAATTATATTAGGGAGGAAAAATAGTATCAATTGGAGGATCAATTTCGAATGATCCACTAAGATGCAAGAAACTTTGTTCTTACAATACCGAATAGGTTTCAATGAGCTAGTCGATAGAATATTGAACCTTATGCATCTTGATCGAGATGTATTTAGGGTGAACTTGGGGTTAGGAATCCTGTAAGTACAGGTGAATTTTGTAAGAATACTTTTAGAAAATGAAAATGGAATGTTTGTACTTTACCTTATGCACTCTATGTCAACACAACATGCTTATGAGATCGAGGAGTATCTTGAATTGTGCCAAGATAACATCCATGTTGAGATGAATACACAATGAAGCTTGTTCCATCAATCAGTAACCATGAACCAAATCAGATAAACATGCCATAGGTAGTTGATGGACTACAAAACACAGGAGGAAATACATGCCCCAGCATGTCCTCTCTTACAATCAAGATCAGTGACCATGTCACTGTATAATCAGGTGCTAAATAATTTTCTCAAAACCCTTGATGACTTGTTTCACTTTGTCAGTAATTTATCATTCAATAGCATAATACCATTTTTATTATGACAATTCATCTGGGAGCCATCTTGATGATATGCTATAATCTCTACCTCAATATTGCATTACTGGATCGCTTATCTAAAGGGCACATGTCTTGTTGATATTCTATAATATTTTTGAGTTTAATTTAGTTGATTGTGTATTGCACTTGTTTGAGATAATGCAGAATATTCTCAAGATCATCGACACAAATGTTAAGTTGCGTGCACTATAACTGTCAAGTTTTGATGGCCGGGGCTAGGGACAGTTTCATAGTACTTCGATGAATTTATGATATAAGCGTGTCAATAAGGTAGTGAATATTCCACCTGCTGATCCATAGTTTCTTGAGTTCGAATATTGCGATAAGAACTGGACAGTATTGTACATATAACATCCACGGAACTGGTAGCCACTAAATGATGGCCACATGTTCCTTGCAATAAAATAGAAGCATTTGGTGCTATTTATACTTTCTTTCGTATTCTTTTCATTGTCCTAAATCCAAATTCATATTTACAAATTCACATATATTTCTAATTTGTTATCATTGTAGTTGGATACTGTGAATCACATAGGTTACCTTTTTGTAGGCTACATGAGCAAGGTCAATCCTTCACACACTTTGTATTCTTGTCTCACTATTTTGTGAGAGAGGTTTTGGGGTCTATGCAGTACCTAGTATTAAAAAATTTTAGAATCCCAATATCAGATATTTGAATACTGCTGTAACATAAATGTGTACCAAGATCCATATTTAATGGTAGGTACTTGAATCCTCATAGTTTAGGACTGGCTTTCCAGGTCAACACATATCTCCTTATCCTTTGAGAGAGCCTTTTAATTTATTTCTTTGATATCTCTCTTGATGGTGGGATATCAAGAAAGAGTTGTTTTGTGGTACTAAGAATGATGAGAGAGCTAAAGCTGTCCAACAAAGTTCACGTGATGAGCTTGTGATTCCAAGTGGACCACTCACTAGGAGTTGTGCTAAGAAGCTCAAGTAAGCAATACAAGCTTTGGTTTGTGGTGTTCAAGAGCAAGTTGGTTGTCCAAGTGGTGTGCCAGGGCTTGTGGAAGAAGATCACACATTTTGTACTCTTATTCAAGTCCACAAGCATGATGGAGCAGGAGTCGAGCCTTAGTCATTTGAAGGCTAATGTTACTTATTTCAGCCAGTTTTAGTTTACAATAAGGCCGAATGGTTTCCTTATGTTACTAGGTCTCTTTAGTTGTTTTAAGTGAATAAATTTGGCCATAGGTCATGTTGACCAATTGATCCAGCTGAACCTAGGGTTAGATAGACAAGGTAGGGTCTAGTTAACTTACTTCAAGTGAATCCAAGTCTAATTAGTGTTTGAGTCTTGTAAAGGCTACAAAAGCCTTCTTCTAAAATGTTTTCATCAGATTTTATGCAATAAGAAATTTCCAGCAACACTTTGTGTAGCAAACTCTCTTTCTAAGAGATCCTTTCTTGAATACTTGAGAAACTACTCCAAGTGTTCGTTTGACTTATCGTTCAAGAATCACACTTGAGCGTGGCGTCTTCTATCTTCATCCTTGGTTTACTAAGTCATACAATTGTGGGTTGAGATTAAGTTCAAGGTTCGCAATTCATTAATTTAGAAGGGTTAAGGATATTCCGCAACCTTAACTTGATTCTTCGTCTAGATTCGGGGCTTCATGGAATACAAGTTCAAGACTTTGTGGTGGGTTCGTATCAGCTTGGTATCCAGAGCTAGTTGACGGTATCAAGTATATCCTTGTGTCGTGTTTTCTTGTTTCCTTTTGTTGTCAAAATCTGTCAAATCTGTCCGTCTTGTTTCTTTAGGGTTTTCTTGAGTTTTATTGGTCCGTAGCTTTCTTTGTGTTGTGTGCAGCCTTTTGTGTTGATTCCTTCTTGTTTGTGTCTTGTTGAGTCGTTGTGTCATGCTACGAAAAAAAAAAAAAGAAAAAAGAATCAGCTGTTAGGGTTTTCTTGTCATCCGCTAGGGTTTTCTCTATGCAAGCCATTTCTGTCCATCTTTATTTCATGTTTCTTTGTGCGTAGTTTCTATCCAATTTGTGTCTTGTTTCTGTCTTGTTTCGTGTCTTTCTTGCTGTTCTTAAAGAGAGAGAGAGAGAGAGAGAGAGAGAAGCAAGAGAGAGCAAGAAATCTGCCATCGCATGTTCTTGAGAAAATTTCTGGAAATTGTCAAGTTCTTGTGTCGGCTTTCATGAATTGATTTGGATGAAATCTTACCACCGATTTGTGTTGTGTACTACCTTGAAATCTTCTTGAAAAGCCGTGAGAAAATTTGGAATTTTTCCCAAGTTTCTTGAACAAACAACGTGTTCTTGACACCTGGAAAGTTTGGGAAAATTGAAACTGTCTTGTTTTCCTTGTTACATTTGGATCACTCACTTAATCTTTTGTTGATCTGAAATCCATCTCAATTTGGCAGCCTTGTGTTTAAGAAAATTCAAAGTCCTTGATTGTTAAAAAAAAAAAATCAGATTCAGAAATCCTTGCAAAAACAAAATTTGGAGAGTTCTAAACCTAGCCGACATTCTTTCTTGATTCTTGATTCCATCAAGTCGGTTGTCAAGATTTTTAGAAACAAGCCTTGATAAGTTTTCCAACATCAATTTGGAAACTTAGTACCAGCAAAGTCTTCCCAAATCTGTCCATGAAACTTTCCAAATCATTCTTGGATTATCTTATCTATTCTAGTTTCCTAAAATGGAGCTACTTTGAATCAAATTTCACATCAGATTTCTTGCCTCTTTTTCATGAGTCTTTCTGATAGCATTTTGAGTCATTTGTCCAGCAATAAAATCACATCCATTAGCCTTAAATCTGGGTTGCAAACCGAAGCAAAACCAGTCCAAAAAACCAGCTCGGATTTCCAACCAATTCTAGGGTTTTCTTTCGGAGCTTAGAGAAAAAAAAATGGAAATCTTCCAGCCTAAGCTGAGTCCTTTAAAGTAAATTTTTAGTAGTTTTTTCTTGTCTTTAAGTCATTAAAATCTGTCCAACCTAGAGTCTACCTCAACTACCAGCGAACCACTCTTCAAACACCAACTACTTGTGAGATTATTGAAGATAAGTCATTGAACTTCCTTGAGGAATTTCTGATTTCTTCAAGAAAGGAAATCAAGGACTTAGAGAGTTGCTTGGTGAGATCATTAGAATAATTCAAACACTTGAGTGATACACGAGCATGAGTGACATACGTAAGGGAGTGAGTGAGGTGATTCTTTTGTACTCAAATTTTCTGTTTTGCAAGTTTAAACATGGCAAACAAAGAGGAGCCTACTAATGCTTAACTTTCTTTAAAAATGGAAGCTATGATGGGGGAATTCCAGCGATTACTTAGAAACTCCCTTGAACCTGTGCATGAACGTCTTGATAATCTAGAATATTCAAGAAGTTCCTCAAAGAAATCTCGAGGGAAATTTCCATTGGAAGAATCTAGTGAGTCAAATGTTGAATTTGAACAAGAAGACAGTGATCACAAACCAAGGGGAAGGAGGACTAAGGCTACACATGAGGATGATATTCCCAAGGGTATAAAGCTGAAAATCCCTTCTTTCCAAGGCAAAGGTGATCGGGACGCTTAATTGGAATGGGAATGTAAAATTGAAATGATCTTTGATTGCAACCATTACATGGAAGCTCAAAAGATGAAGTTGGCAGCCATTGAATTCATGGATTACGTGGCGGTTTGGTGGGATCAACTTCGCATCAAACAAAAGAGGAATGAGGATCCAATCACTAGAACATGTGATGCACTCAAAGAGGTCATGAGGAAATGCTTCATACCTAGTCACTACCATAGAGACTTGCACCACAAGCTACAAACCCTCACTCAAGGTAGTATGACAGTTGAAGAGTACTACAAGGAGATGGAGATGGCGATGATGAGGGCCGACGTTCGAGAGGACTTAGAAGCAACTATGGCCTGTTTCTTGAGAAGTTTGAAAGCTGAAATTGCTAATATAGTTGAGCTACAACATTACCTTGACATGGGAGAACTGTTGGATAAAGCAATCAAGGTGGAAAGGAGGCTCAAGAGAAGGGGTACGATTCGGCAAAGCACCAACTCCCAACCTAGAAATTGGTGAAATCAGTCACCAAAGAGAAAGGCAAAGGCCTCGGGATCTTCTAATTGGAGCAAATCAGCCGCCCCTTCAAATGGTAACTCCAAGCCGGTCAGAAGTTCACCAAATTCAAACTCTCCCTCTTTCAAAGCCTAGCTTCAAAGGAGGGTTTAAATCAAATTCAGAGGTGACTAGGCCACGAAATTGGGATAACAAGTGTTTTAAATGCTAAAGGTTTAGCCACATAGCATCTCAATGTCCCAATCAACGAGTCATGCTTGTGATTTCAAATGGAGAAGTTGTAACCGATGACGAGGAGGATGATTATGAAGGAATGCCGCCTCTAATGGAAGAGAATGAGGAGGAGGTCGTCATGGAGCAAGCAACCCTTAACAAGTTGGGTTTAGTAGCTCGAAGGGCATTGGCTACACAAATGAGTATAGATGAGCAACAGTATGAAAATATCTTCTACACTAGATACCACGTCCAAGAGAAGGTATGTAGCTGGGTGATTGATCTAGGGAGTTGTACCAATGTTGTTAGTGCTTTAATGGTAGGAAAGCTGAATTTGCCAACTACCAATCATCCATATCCATACAAACTTCAATGGCTCAACAATAGTGGTGAGGTACGTGTACTTAAACAGGTACTTGTTTCTTTTCGCGTTGATCGATATGTAGATGAAGTTTTATGTGATGTAGTACCTATGCAAGCTGCACATATTATTCTTGGGCATCCTTCGTAGTTTGATAGGAGGGTTAGTTGGGATGGTTTCACAAATAGATATTCTTTTTCTCATTGTAACAAGAAGGTAATACTTGTATCTCTAACACCGCAACAAGTGCGAGAGGACCAAGCTAGCCTTCAAATGGAATTTGAACTTGAACCTGAGAGGAAGAAAACTCATGAGGCCAGAGAGCAAGAAACCAGCAAAACCCAAGAGGGAAAATTTGAGAATCAAATTGAGGCAAAATCAAAGAAAAAGGCAAAAGATTGCTTGGTTTTTGAGCTAAAAAAAGAGAGAAAACAAGTGTTGATTTCAAAAGCCAAAGATGTGGGGAAAGTTTTGTTTTCTACTCAACCTCTTGTACTACTTATTTGTAAAGAGGTTCTTGTGACTAACCAACTTGATGTTGCCTTGCCTAGTTCTATTTCTAACCTTTTGCAGGAATATCAAGTTGTGTTTCCTGAGGACATCCCTAGTGGTTTGCCTCCATTAAGAGGAATAGAGTATCAAATTGATCTCGTTCCTGGAGCATCCTTACCAAATAAACCACCTTATAGGACCAATCCTGAGGAAACTAAAGGGTTGCAGCGGCAAGTAGATGAGCTGTTGGGAAAGGGATAGGTGCGTGAATCACTTAGCCCTTGTGCAGTTCCTGTTCTACTTGTGCCTAAGAAGGATGGAATGTGGAGGATGTGCACCGATTGTCATGCTATCAATGCCATCACGGTTAAGTATCGCCATCCTATTTCTCGTTTAGATGACATGCTTGTTGAACTTCATGGTGCTTTAATCTTTACTTAAATTGATCTTAAAAGTGGTTATCATCAAATAAGAATGAAAGAAGGAGATGAATGGAAAACTGCATTTAAGAATAAATATGGCTTATATGAGTGGTTAGTTATGCCTTTTGGGTTGACTAATGCACCTAGCACTTTCATGCGCTTAACGAATCATGTCTTACATGCATTTTTGGGTAAGTTTGTAGTAGTCTATTTTGATGATATACTAATTTATAGTAAAAGTTTAGAAGATCATGTCATGCATGTCCAAGTCATTTTAGAGGTTCTTAGGAAGGAACACTTGTATGCTAATCTTAAAAAGTGTAAGTTTTGCACTAATGAGATTGTGTTCCTAGGATATGTTGTAAGTGCGTAGGGTATCCATGTTGACCAAGACAAGGTGAAAGCTATACTTGATTGACCGACCCCCACATCAGTTAGTGAGGTATGAAGCTTCCATGGGTTGGCTAGCTTTTATCGATGTTTTGTCAAAAACTTTTCAACAATTGCTACACCACTTACTTCAATCATCAAGAAGAACCAAGCTTTCTATTGGGGAGATGAGCAACTTAAGTCTTTCCAATTACTCAAACAGAAACTCACACATGCACCAGTACTTAACTTACCTAACTTTGAAAGAACTTTTGAAATTGAGTGCAATACTTCTGGTATAGGTGTTGGGGCCGTGTTACTCCAGGAAGGAAGGCCAATTGCATACTATAGTGAGAAGCTCAATGGAGCCTCATTGAACTACTCTACTTATGATAAGGAGCTCTATGCTCTAGTTCACACTTTGCAAACATGGCAGCACTATCTAAGGCCTAAGGAGTTTGTCTTACACAATGATCACGAGTCGCTTAAGCATCTCAAATCACAAAATAAGTTGAGGAAGTGACGTGCAAGATGGGTGGCATTCATTGATAGTTTTCCATTTGTGATCAAGTACAAAACCGGCAAAACCAATGTAGTAGTTGATGCATTGTCTAGAAGGTACACTCTAATCACCACCATTGATGCAAAATTTCTTGGTTTTGAGTTAATTAGAGACTCCTATGCTAACAATCCAGCCTTTGGAGATGTGCTCTTGTCCTTTCCACGGCCTGGCTGTGAGAACTTCACCGTGTCAAAGGGTTTTTTATACTTCAAGGATAAATTATGCATTCCCAGTTGTTCCTTGCGTGAGCTACTTGTTAGGGAAACACATGGTGATGGCTTAATGAGGCACTATGGAGTCGCTAAGATGCTGTTCATACTTCAAAAGCACTTCTTTTGGCCAAAGATGAGGTGTGATATAGAACGAATCATCCAAAGGTGTGTAACCTGTCATCTCACCAAATCTAAGGTAAACCCCTATGGGCTCTATACTCTATTGCCTATTCCTAGCATTCCGTGGGTTGACATTTCTATGGATTTTGTGCTTGGATTGACCTAGAACTAAGTATGGCCATGATTCTGTCTATATGGTTGTTGATCGTTTTTCCAAAATGGCACATTTCATTCCATGTCACAAAACTGATGATGCTAGGCATGTCGCTGACTTGTTCTTTCAGGAAGTTGTTAGATTGCATGGAATGCCACACACAATTGTGTCTGATAGAGACGTTAAGTTTCTTAGTTATTTTTGAAAGTCCTTGTGGAGTAAATTGGGAACTAAACTCTTGTTTTCTACTTCTAATCATCCACAAACTGAGGTAGTTAATAGGACGCTCTCTACTTTGTTAAGTGCTCTAATTAAGCAAAATCTTAAAACTTAGGAGGATTGTTTGCCACACGTTGAGTTTGCTTACAATCAAACAATCCATAGCACCACACAATATTCCCCTTTCAAAGTTGTCTATGGGTTTAATCCCCTTACCCCGTTGGATTTGTCTCTGTTGCCTTTGTCTCAACATGTGAACATGGATGGTTTAAAAAGGACTGAGTATGTTAGGGAATTGCATCAAAAGGTCTGCACTAATATTGAAAAACGGATACTTCAATATGTCCAACATGCTAATAAAAGGTGTCGAAAGGTAGTTTTTGAGCCAGGTGACTGGGTTTGACTACATCTGCGCAAGGAGAGATTCCCCGTGCAGCAGCACAATAAACTCATGCCTTGAGGAGATGGACCATTCCAAGTTGTGGAGCACATCAATGACAATGCCTACAAACTTTACTTGCCAGGTAAGTATAGTTTTCATGCCACTTTTAATGTAGCTGACTTGAGTCCTTATCTTGCAGGTGATGAACTTGATTTGGGGATAAATCACCTTTAAGAGGAGGGGAATGATGAGAGAGCTAAAACTATCCAACAAAGTTCACGTGATGAGCTTGTGATTCCAAGTGGACTACTCACTAGGAGTCGTGCTAAGAAGCTCAAGGAAGCAATGCAAGCTTTGGTTCATGGTGTTCAAGAGCAAGTTGGTTGTCCAAGTGGTGTGCTAGGGCTTGTGGAAGAAGATCACACATTTTGTACTCTTATTCAAGTCCGTGAGCATGATGGAGTAGGAGTCGAGCCTTAGTCATTTGAAGGCTAATGTAACTTATTTCAGCCAGCTTTAGTTTACAATAAGGCTGAATGGTTTCCTTATGTCACTAGGTCTCTTTAGTTGTTTTAAGTGAATAAATTCGGCCATAGGTCATGTTGACCAATTGATCTAGCCGAACCCAGGTTAGATAGACAAGGTAGGGTCTAGTTAGCTTACTTTAAGTGAATCCAAGTCTAATTAGGGTTTCAGTCTTGTAAAGGCTCAAAAAGCCTTCTTCTGAAATGTTTTCATCAGATTTTATGCAATAAGAAATTTCTAGCAACACTTTGTGTAGCAAACTCTCTTTCTAAGAGATCCTTTCTTGAATACTTGAGAAACTACTCGAGTGTTCGTTTGACTTATCGTTCAAGAATCGCACTTGAGTGTGTCGTCGTCTATCTTCATCCTTGGTTCACTAAGTCATACAACTGTGGGTTGAGATTAAGTTCAATATTCACAATTCATTGGTTAGAAGGGTTAAGAATATTCCACAACCTTAACTTGATTCTTCGTCTAGATCCGGGGCTTTATGGAATACGAGTTCAAGCCTTCGTGGTGGGTTTGTATCAAAGAATACGACAATAATGATACATATGATTTGGGATCCATAACCCCATTTATAGACAACTTTTCTAGTTGTCTTTTAGTATTCCTATTTCAACCCATCATTAAAATAGAAACTACTTTTAAATATCTACACATTAAAGGGCCATATTCTATTAGATACAATAAAACATAAACTATAATAGATCACTTTATTTGGACTTAATTTTATATGAGAGTCTACAATATATAATTATTCACATATAAGTCCAACGATGAATTAAGGATCCAAAAATCTCCAACTTAGGCTATATGTGTAACTTTATAATTATATTTTATAAAATAACCGTATGAGTTCAAATTTTGCTGTCATGACCAAAATGTGTTTTCAACCAATTCGGTCCATCAATTATACTAACATTGAATCAAAGCAGCCTTTGTTATAATTCCGTAACTTGACCCATCAATGGTCACATATGCTGATATAATTGAATGACATGAATCATGATGTGGATGTGTAGAATGGAAATTTCATGCAGTATGATATTAACATTCCTATTTCCAACTGGTCCACTTTAAACTTTGTGAGATCAAACCACATGAGAATCAGAGTATGAATAAACCAAAATATTATTTATGCAAAAATATCTTTAAACACAAGTAACTAAAAAACATCAATGTCTTAAGAGCATGTAAAATAATAAACTCCCACTAAAATTGAATATCATTTAATAACATGATACTCACATGAGCAGTGTGCTTATGAAACACTTTGGGTGTTAATCCCTTGGTAAACGGATCCACAATTATGGAGTTTATTCTAATATGCTCTATAGATAACTGTGCACTCTGAACTCTTTCTTTAATAGCCAAGAACTTGATATCTATATGTTTTGACTTTGTCAAACTTTTGCTATTATTGAAATATTGTATTGTTGATTTATTGTTACAAAATAATTTTGAATGGTTTGTCAATATTATCTACTACACATAAACCTGTGACAAAATTTTGCAATCAAATTCTATGATTGGATGCCTCATAACAAACTATAAACACTGTAACCGCAGAGGAACAAGTTATAAGAGATTGTTTAGTACACTTCCAGTACATAGCACTCTTAGCCAATAAGTAGATGTAACTCATAATTGATTTCATACTATCTTGACCTTATCTAACCTCTGATATATGAGTGTGTAGTCTTTCATTCTCTGTATATAACACAAGACCTGTTTGGTTACTTTTCAATGATCTAATTCTAAATTGCTTAGATACCTACCCAGTATCCCAGTAATGTACACAATATCTGAATGCATACATATCCGAAGATCCACCAGACTCCCGACTACTGATGCATAAGAAATCTCTAGCATCTTCTTTTCCTCAGAAACATCCTTAGGATACTGATCGAGACTAAACTTGTTTCCGTTAGTCGCAGGGGTATCACCTAATTTATAATTTTACATGTCATATTATTTGAGAACCTTTTCAATATACCTCTTTTATGATAGTCCAAGAATATTTAGAGAGCGATCCTGGTGTATTGTTATGCCTAGTATAAAAGATGCATCACGAAGATCTTTCATTTCAAATTTCTTAACTAGAAATCTATTGGTTTCACATAATAAATCTATCACTGCTCGAAAGTAAAATGTTATTGACATATAATATCAAAAAAATATACTTACTTCCACAGAATATATAGTATATATGATCATCAAACAGATGTATCTTAAAATCGAATGAGATGATCACTTGATAAAATTTGAAATACCATTGTCGAGATACCTACTTGAGACCATAGATGGATTTTTTAAATTTGCAAACCATAGTTGTTGGATCTCCTGATACAAAGTTTTCTTGTTGCACCATATAGGTCATCTCATCAATGTTACCGTTAAGAAACGGTGCCTTTACATCCATCTAGTGTAGCTCAAAATAGAAATGTCCCACTGATGCCATTATAATTCTAAAAGAGTCCTTCGAAAAAATCAGAGAGAACGTTTCTGATGTGATTTTACACTCAAGAAAGATGTAGAAACACCCACAAGCCCAAGAATTGAGATGTCAACGTTGGGATGGTTCGACTTAGAGACTTGGACTACTCAAGACACGAATTCAAGGTAGAAGACACCACAATTAAGAAGTTTCTTGATTGATAAGTCAAACGAGTATCTAAGGTCAGTCTTACGATGTTCAAAGGTAACTTACACAAGCCAAAAGATTGTTCTCAATGAAAAGATGAAAATCTGGAATTTTATTTCACTCAACAAATTGTCTAATGTTTTTGGACGAATTTTAGGTTATGTATAGCCTTACAAAACCCTAATAATAATAGGAAACAATGAAGACAAAATTTCATTCCTATTAGGCGAAGGAAAACCGACTTTTGACCTAATCCAACTAGTAAACATAAACCTAAACCAAGTAGGAAAAGTAAACCTAATCCAACTAGGAAAAGATGGAACTAATCCAACTAGGAAAAGGTAAAAAACAAACTAACCTTAAACACAAGTAAGCTGGCCGAAAGCTTTAGAAAATGCTAACTAACTAATGCTATTTCAAGCCACACAAGTGTAACCTTGAATTGATTCTTCACTAATTCTTGAAATGACTAATAAAGCTAAGTCAAATTCAAATCAACCAAACACAACAAATGCCATGTGCTTGTTCTTCACTTTGTTCATCGGACCCCATCGAACTTGGTATGAAAATTTGTGCACACGTGGGGTTCGGCCTAAACTTGATTCATGACGATTTTGTGCTCGCATCATTCCCCTCCTCTTGAGAGGATTCCGCCTCAAATCAAAGCTACGTTTGGACAGAAACAACACAAAATACAATGCTTTGAACATGACCAGGTACCATGCCTTCTTTCCAAATTGAACTCAGGCTTGAACCATTGCACATGCTCAAAATTCATCTTCCAATGAGAATGTTGCTGCCTTTGACCAATACCTTGGTCAAAGACAAAACACGAAGAATGAATAATAATAGAATACACATAAATCCCAAACTTACCAAGTTGATAACAAGATGGAAAGACTTGATTTCCATGCATCATGGAATGCAAATCAGCAAAGAAGTTAAACGATTCATGCTCTTGCATAGAAAAAATCATTTGTGAAAGATTGAAAAAACTTAACTCAATGGAATGGCAATGAAAGTTTGTACTCCATTCCACAAGATTTATTCGATAGCACACAATAAAGACGTCAAAATACTTACAAGTATGACACGGCACAAAGGAATGCAAGGTATTTGAGTTAAGACACAAATAATGATTGTCTAGCAAAAACATAACTTGATCATCATGAAACCCTAATGCTAACTCATAAAAATCAGCATGTAAAGTCATGCAAACAGGTTGGAAAATATCACTAAGCAAGCTAAATTTAGTACTTGAAAGCAAGTCAAAAGAAACAAGCGAAGAATGATTACTTAAGACTACAAACACACAACTATTAGGGACATGCAAAACACGTAAAAATGATTCAAACACCATCATATCTTCACAAGAAGTAAGAAAATCAGGTTTGGAACTTCCCTTTTTGATATCAATTGTTGACGAAAGATTTCACCAAATTGAGTTATAGCAAACAATTTAGGAACAAGGCTTTTATTCCAAGAGTTAGAACCTTCCAACATAGGCCCAAACAAGACACGATCAGCTTCTACTGGAGCCCAAATGATGCTAGTCTCATGCTTTTTAAGACTCGTTTGAACTTGCAAACAATCAAGGAACACAATAGACAACAAAAGATTAAGGGTGTTAGTAGAAAACAAATCCTCTCTCACACATTTGGTTTTTACAGCTAGACTTTGTTTTCTCTCTTTTCTTCCCTCTTTAGCTGAACATATGATTGCTTTTTCCTCCTCACTAGATTTGACTATCATCTCCCCTTTTCCTTTCTTACTGAACCAATTCTCGATGACTAGCTAGTGTAGTAGGAGCACCAAGCAGTTCTTGATCATTAGCAACTTGTAGTTCATCTTTGTTAGCAAGACCCTCCACAAGTTCCTTTTTAAGAGATTCTTGAGTATGGCATTCCACTTTCTCCTTCACTTTCTTTTCATGTAGATGACGTTGGTAAGTCTCCCACCATGTTACCTGCTTAGCACAAAAATGGTTCATCTCTTGTTCAAAGGTAAGAAATTCTTGTCTAGTGCTTTGCAATGGCTAGATTGCATATGGCCCCTTCTCTTGACAACCTTGTTATCAAGTTTATCAAGTTGCCTATGAAGCGGTTCAAAAGCATCATCCAACATTTGCTAAAATTTATCATTCATAGCCTCCATGTGAAGCTTAATGTCAAGAACTTGCGAATCACCTCTGATTGACATATTTTAGTACCTGTAAAAAAGGTTAGCAAAAAAAAGTTCCTCACTTCACTCCTTCACAAATTTTCTCTCACACTCGTGTTTTGCACTCAAGTTTTTGAATACTCTATTGAGCTCACAAAAATAGCTTCTAATGGCTGTGATTTGCTTCCCTTGAATAGGGCAATGACAACCAAAGAATGTGGTTTAACTTGTCCAAACAATCAACAAATATAATTGTAGCAACTAGACTCGAAATTGAAGCTCAATTTAGACCGAATAAATGATGATATTTGGGATGAAATTCAAGTCAGAAAACACACTTCAAAGAATGAAAATTATGCTGGAAATTTTGACCTAATTTGACTTGGATTGAAGATTTTACTGAAGAGGGCAGATTTGGAATTTTACTTACCTAAATGTAATCCTATGGAAATTTCTTGAAAATAACTTAACAAATCTTGAAATCAATGTTAAAATCTTGAAACAAATCTGATTTGGTTAGTGTTTGAGGGATTTAGGCAACTTTGACTTAGTTAAGCACATAAAATCTGACTTGGACTAGTCAAACACGTAAATTCCACCTTTTAGACAAAATATCCCTAACCAACTTGGAATAGGGGAAATTTAGGTCAATTTGGCAAGTTGTTAACTAATTTGAAAAGTGCAATTTCATCTTCAAGGGGTTTGGGAAGATTTTATCAAGATTCTTTCCAAATTTGACAAGGAAACAACTTGGAACAAGTTTGCACTACTTAGACAAGATCAAAACTGGTTATTTCTTTCTCTTTTCACACGAATTTGAGGCTTAAAGCTGAATGCAAAATTCCAGAAATTTTTGTTTTTCTTCGTGCTCAATTCGGCCTCAATGATTTTGGATCAAGAACTCAAAGTTTCACACTTGGATTTCAAGGAAATCAATGGCTTTTCTATGTTTGATGCAAGGTTCTTTTACTCAAGAAGGTTTCAATATAGATCAAACTTCAAGAAAAGCACAAGTTGATTCAAGATTTCCACGAATCACACAAGCAACAACTTTCAAGAAAGATGAACACACAAAATCCGAGAAACCCTAATTGGAGAGTTTCAGATTTTCAAGGAAAATCAAGAGGTTAGCTTCTAATTTTTTTTTTCTCAAGAACAAAACACAAGAATACGTACGTATGAAACAAGAAACAAGAAGCAACACATGAAACAAAAACAAGATGGATGCGGCAGCAATAGACTCGGACAAGATACGACAACAAGAAAAGACTTCAGACCAGCAAAGAATTCAACCCAAGCAAAAACAAGACAAGAAGATATGAAGCAAAAACAAAGCAAATTTAGACCAGTAATTGATGCAAAATAAAGGAAAACTTCAGACAGCAAACAACTCAAACAAGAAATCAGATTTCGGGCTAAACAAGTGTCGCGCCCCATTTTTTGATTAAATGGAAAAAGAGGGAAAGATTTCGATTTTATTTGGTTTTTGAAAAAGAAAAGGAAAGGGGTCATGGGACTATAAAAATGCGACGGTTTGGACCCAAAAATAAAAGTCTAGAAAAGGGTTTTTAGAAAAAGTTTGGAGTCGCCACTTGGTATGGAATTTAGGTGTACCAAGTCACCCAAAAAGTTTTAATTAATGAAAATAAATAAAGAAAAACCCTTTTTAGACGACTCCAGGTCTTTGAAAACTAGAGAAAAGGTTCGGGGGTCACGGTTGAAAGAAGGGAAGGCAAAGAATCGATGTTACTCGTCTCTAAGGCACCCTTCTAACCTAGCCAAAGCTAGTTGCAAGATTTAGTTGAAAATTTCCTATTTTCTAAATTTAAAATTTATTACATCTGGATATTGTCTATATAGATGCAAAACCTAGACCTAATGTTGGATCGAGAGGGGCAAAATGTCTCCTTGAGGTGTGATTGGAATTGATCACATTAGTTGTGTCATCCAATTTTGATCTCTCGAGGAGGTCACGAAAATATGCAAATGATGAGACTCGAATGAACGAAAAGTAGGGTTTTTAAAAATGCAATTTTTATAAAGTATCAAGAGAAAAGAAGTTGGGTTTTTTGAAAGGATCAATTCTAAATGCAAAAAGGAACTTGAATTTCCAAAAAGATACAATTTTAAGAAAAGTGGACTTTTAACTTTGAATTGCTAAACATGAAGAAGAAAGTTGATTTTTAAAGAATGGTTTTGATAGCATTTAAAATAATGCACATGTATGTCCTAAAGAGGAATAATGCAACATAATGGGTGCGGGGGACTAAATTCGTGACTTTGAATCTTCCTTTTCATAGAAGGAAATAAAAGCGTGCTAAGGCTAGGAAGCCATACTCGCTCTTTTCCCTAATTCAAAGGGTAATGCCTTAAATGCATTAATCTAAAAAAGAAAACTAAATGAGATGTTTCACATACGGGATGGGATAATAGTGACATGCAAAATGGGAAAGAAACTCTAAAAGTGAAAAGTGTGTGAAATTTGTATCTAATGCATGAATGGCGTTTAAGGGTCTAGCATTGGACTAGCCCTCGTCAAAAGGTTCTCACTAACATTGGATTAGTGAGAAATCGAAGGGGAAGGCCACAACTAGCGTTGGACTAGTGTGGTGACGTCAATATATTTACACAATAATCATGTAGACATGATAATAAAGCAAATAAACACATAAAACACATAAACACATAACACGTAGGCATAATATCTAAATGCAAGGCCCTAGGAAAGCAAATAAACACATAATCATGCAAGCATGCAAAATAAGCATATAAAAACTAATTATTACATTGGGGGAAACCTAAATACATTCTAAGGGAAGAAATTCGAAATAATAATCTAACTATTACATCTTCTAGAATAAATACACTTTTTGCCAAATTAAACCTATCTATTACAACTTGGCATCCAAGGCCTCCAAATGATTTACTCAAAAATTAAATGACATAAATAAAGACTAGACATGAATAAAAGCAAAGGAAAACTTAATTTAAAAACATGCAAGATCATGCAAAAACACATAATAAGCACATAATAGAGGAAAAGAGTTACCATCCCTTGATGTGATGCCTTAATTGAATCCTTAGATGATGAGAATGGTTATCTAAGACTCAATGTCAACAAAAGGGATCAAGGTACCAATTTAAAGGAAAACCAATCAAAATTCAAAGAAAGGGTATCTAAACAGATTACGCAAGCAAGCAGATAATACTAGGAAATAAAGTAAGATTACGGAACAAAAGAGCGGAAATATCAAGAATCTGAAACGAGAGGTTACGGGTAGAAAGCGGATATAGCCAAGCATAACACGATCAGCGTTACAAGCAAAATCAAAGTTGAGGAGGAAAGCGGATGGAAGCGGACTAAGCGCAACAGTCAGTGTCTCTTCCATCTTCAAAATATCGGGAAGATTGCTTCCAGTTTTCAATCCACAAAGCGCAAATGAGATCATGAGAGGCGGGTTCCATTTCAAGGAATAAAATCACCATACGATCATATCGAAACAAGCTAAACCCACAAAGATCAAATCATAAGCATTAGCATCATCAAATGGACAACAAGGGGGAAGGAAAAGAACTGTCGGGCTAGAAGCGAGGATTGTTCGCTGGGCCTGCGTAACAAGCCAGCGTTTCTTCACATCTTCAAGTATTCAAGCAAGCTGGATCGTTACGCAAGTAGTCCACGCAAGAGGTCGCGTTTCTTCACAACTTCAAACATTCAAGAGGAAGCGGACCGTTACAAGTCATCAGCATAAGTAGTCAGCGTTTCTTCACATCTTCAAAGCGTAAAGAACATTTTTCCAGAAATTTCTGGAATCACAACATCATCACGAAGCATCAAACGCGTCGATTTTAAACGTAAAAACAAATCTACTAGCCTTACCAAGGCTTTATAAACACAACATGCTCACATAACAACTGATAATCATCATCAAATATCCTAAACTAAAAGAAAAACTATTCAAGACCTTGGTTCCATCAAAAGGTCCAAATCTCAGATAATTTTACGATCAAAAAACAGTAAATAGAGTAGAAGGATGTTACTTGAATCGGAAGTTTTGAATCTAAACAAGAGAAGAGGACAGAAATTCCAAGAATAATCTCCTCAAGTGTGAAACCCTAGCTTTTCTTTTCTTCTTTCTTTTCCTTTTTCCTCTCTAATTCCCAGCCGTTTTTCTCTACTTTTTTTCTCTCTCAAAACTCTCCTAATTGCCTCTTTTTTCTCTCAGATTTCCAACCTCCTTGTTAAACCCTAATCTCGGCTATTTATAGCCACCAAACCTAGAACTAAGGGTTTTGATGTTCTTGGGATGAGGTGAGCTAATTTTGAACGTTAGATGAGTTGTTAGGGGTTAGGGGTGAGTTGGGAAATGTTTAAATAGGTTTCTTATCGTTCAAGCATCGGAAATTACAGCTGGAAAAGGATGATCCGAGTTCTGGAAGAATTGCGCGTCATTTTTTTTCGCTGATCAAGTTACGCGGACTGGTTACAGGACTTATCCGCAGCGTTTTGACTTTTCTCTTTTTTTTTTTAAGAAAAACCTACAAAAATGAGAAAAATGTGTTAGAAAATTCAAAAATAAATAACTAAACATTAACAGATAAAAACATAGGAAAACAAATGAAATAGTCAAAATTTGGTGTCTACAGCTTGCCCCTCTTTGTCTGAGTTTCGAAGAAACTCTAGACAAAGATGTAGACACCAAATGCTTACCTGGTTTCTCTGGTTGTATCTGAACCATTGTAAACAGCAGGAATATTAGATTGCCAAATTTTCAAGCTAGAAATGCATAATGTGACCGAACTCGTGTAGAGTTGCCTACGTATCTCGACATGAAAATCAGGTCAAACGCAGTTCCAATGCAAATAAACTATAATTAAATGAATACTAAACCTTGTAAAATTCGAGAACGGGAGATAGAAGGGTGCCCGGCGGAGGCTGAGACTCACCAACAGAAATTTAAATATCAAGAACGGGAGATAGAAGGGTACCCGGTGGAGGCTGAGACTCACCAACAGGAATTTAAATTGAAGAATGGGGATAGAAGGGTGGGAAGAAGGACCAACGTAAATTTAAATTTGAAGAAGGGGAGGTAAAAGGGTGCCCGGCGGAGGTTGAGACTCACCAACAGAAATTTAAATTTGAAGAAAGGGGATAGAAGGGTGCCTGGCGAGGGTCGAGACAGCAGCCAACAGAAATTTAAATTCTTTCCAAATTTAGACTATTCAGTGGGATTGGACCCAAGCCTGAATGACTAAAAATACTATTTAGTGGGATTGGACCCAAGCCTGAATGACTAGATGAAAATATAAATGCTGGATTGCCAGACTTTGAAAAATAAAACACAAGTTGTTCAAACATGATAAATGTAAAATGCCAGTAATGATGCACTCGATTAAATGGTGCAATTCTGATTTTTTATTTTCTTGACTTGAAAAGCAAGTGATTGATAGGAACAATGACTTTTTCTTCTCTTTTTTGTTTTTTCTTTTTTTTCTTTTCTTTCCTTCTTTTTCTTTTTTCTTCTCTTTTTCTTTTTTTTTTCTTTTCCTTCTTTTTTTCAAGAATTGATGGATTTTGGAAAATTGAAGAATGTAACTGAAACCCTTCCTCTGCAGGGTTGGAACAAATCCACATATGTTGCCATCGTCTTGATCTGCAAATCTTTCCCGGCAAAAATTAATTTTGAATGCATTATCCAAAATTAGAGAGCACTTCTCTCAAAACAAAATTGCCCCAGTGTCAATTGAATCGTTAATCCTGCAGAAGTCATGAAATATTAACCAATTAGTCCATGCCAATTCAAATTCCTCTTTTGTTTTTTTAATCATAAAGTGTAAAAAACTCTTGTGATCACAGCTGTTGGCCATTGAATGACTAAAACGTATGAAAATCATGCAATAAAACACATTCATCAGATATTCGTGCTGGTGAAACATTGCTTGTTTTCAAGTGATAGGAAATATTCATCAAAACAAGTTATGGGATTGAAATAAACCATGTGATCTTGGAAAGCCAAATCCTCATAAACTGGGCAAAACATTATTATGCAATTATTCAATTTGCATCAAGTACTCATAATGTCAAGTAAAAGAAAGACAATTATACCTCAATTTTAACAATTCAAGCTTGATTTCTCACTTTCACCAAATTTTGCAATCAAACGACTCATATAGTCAATTCAAGCTTGCCTTTTCCATATTTTTTCTCAAATTTTACTGCTAAAAAGGATTTATTGAAACACATCCTCTTATTCAAATTGCAATAATGCCTTTTGACGCGAAAATCAACACTTTTAGGTGAAGACTCCCGGTTACTAGACATATGCCTTCTTGCTCAAATAGTAAATATGTCTTTTGACGCGAAAATCAACACTTTTAGGTGAAGATCCCCGGTTACTCAACATTTTACTTTTTCAAACTGCTTTGCATACTCATAATTCAAGCACCGTTTTAAGCGAAAGTTAACATTTGTAGATGCTAAACCTCCGGTTACTTAGCACTAGAATCATTGGAGTAGAACTTTGGTTCTCACTTTGCTGCTTTTTCTTTTTCCCTTTTTTTTTTCACATCAATTGAAAAAGGATCATTTGCCAACAATATCAATCATTTTCTTGTAAATCCAATAAAAGAAGAAATCTCATTTAATAGGGAGAAAAAACTGAGGCATAATTTTCCCTATTTTACAAAACATATTTTCTAAAATGCCAATGTCTTAATCACATAACAGTTATTTCCGAGTAAGATGGAAAAAAGGATTTTTCGCATCACACGGGCTTTTATTTCAGAAGGATGAAAACAATTGCAACCAAAATTGGACATTTGCACCCTTTTTGAATCAAATTTTGAAAAACAAATCAATTTGTGAGGCAAATGTGCAATTTAGAAAAGTTTTTTTTTTCTTTTATTTTTCAAACATAAATAAGCACATAAGAGTCAAATTTAACAAATATACACATTCTGATACAAGTAAATGAATCAAAAGTATTTCTAACAGTTAAACCTATGTCTAAACAGAAAACAATATCAAACACAAAAAGAGAAATAAAGCAAGAATGGAATGAACTGCAAATCAGGGGGGGCGGGTCTATCGACCCCCTCAGCTCCACCATTGCCTCCGGTGGCCTCTGGGACAGGTCGGCGGAATGTCGAGTGCATACGCTTTGAAGAAAAGAATTTGAAAAGAACTGTAGGTTGTAACACCTAGTAGTGTGCGTATGAAACCCCATTTTCCCAAATTTTCCCGAAAAGGCACTTGTCCTTCCTCAATTTTGCAATTAATCAATTTTCAAAACGCTTTAATCATACAGGCCAAACATGACTCAAAATAAAGCTGGTCTCCTCGATTTGACCGATCAGTCACTTGTCCCTGCTTCTCTGCAAAAGAAAAGAAATGGTGAAAAAATAATGATGACGCCGCCACCGTTCTCCCCTTTTATCTCAAAATAGCCCGTAAACATGAGTTCTTGGACGTCGATGAGCGGTGTCAACTGAATTCCTTTTGTTCGACCAATGCAGATCTGTTCTGTCGTTCCGCTTGCTTCTGAATCCATATCACCCATACATTCATGGTAAACTAAGAGGATTGTCCTTTGATGAAAGTGCCCCTTTTATGAAAATATGTGCAAAAGTTTGTGCAAAGAAACAATTTTATTTTAAAAGGACATCATGACTAAAGAATGAATGCTAAACATGGCATTTTTAAATCAACAATAGCCAAAAGCTAGGAAAATTATTTAACACAAAAGCGTCGCACTTGACCCTTTTGGATATCATCTCCTTGGAATTTACTGACGGCAAGGGAGTGCTTGATATAAGGTGAACCCTGATAGATGTAATCACCGGCTTGCCTTGTCCCATGAACTTTTCCTTTCTGCTTGCCCTGTTGCTTTTCAAAACTTGCCTTAGTACCCTTTCAGATTTGTACTGAAGTTGACTGATAGTGAAATAGACAGATTTAAACCCCAATTTTGTCAATTTAAACATGTTTGTTAAAATGGTGACATCAGTGAGACAATCCCTTCTGACAAAAATTCAGAGGGAATGTATTTGCATCATTTGCCTTTTGATTGAGAAAGTTCTTTCCAGAAATTTTTGCAAAAAGTTGGAGGTCTATAACACTAGGCTTTTGCAAGGGGTTTGAGTGTGTTGTAGAGGCAGGTTTAAACTTGAAAATTTTTTTTTTTATAGAAAAATTTGCCCCAGTTTGGTCCCTTTTTTTTCTTAAAATGTTGTTTTTTTTCTTTTTTTTTTCAAAAATACAAAAATTGCCCCAGTGTGGGGGTTTGTGATTCTCAAGAGGGTTTGCTAAATAATTAATCATTCTTTTATAGGCTCAAATGGGAAAATTGGGGGGTTGAAGTGTGAAAAGGAATAAGGTCGGCTTTTTCCAGACCACCTTTTTGCAAAAAATTTCTAAAGAAACCTTACTCAATCATATGAAAAATCTTTTACACATGTCTGAATTGATTGGTTGAGAAAAAATCTGTCCATCCATCTCCATGAGAAATAATGCTCCTCCAGGTAGCACCTTTTGAATAATGAACGGCCCTTGCCAATTCGGAGCGAATTTCCCCTTAGCCTCTTCTTGTATCGGAAGGATTCGTTTCAAAGCCTTGTCCCCCACTTTGAACCTGCGAGGTCTAACTTTCTTGTTATAAGCTCGAGCCATCCTCTGCTGGTAACATTGCCCATGACAAATGGCATTCAACCTTCTTTCATCGATCAAAAACAGTTGCTCGCGACGTTACTTGATCCCTTCAGCTTTTTCCAACTGAGTTTCCATTAGAACGAGCAAAGATGGGGTTTCAACTTCAGCAGGTAATACCACTTTCATCTCATACATGAAAGAGTGAGGTGTTGCCCCAGTAGAAATCCTGATTGCAATTCTCCATGCCAAAAGGGTAGTTTCTCATGCCAATCTCGGTGTGTTTCGATCATCTTGCAAATGATGATGTCCAAGCTCATGAGATATTAGAATTTTCGTCCATCAAATTCCAAAAGGATGATGTCCAAGGGTCAAAGGTTTTTATTCATGATCATCCAAGAGCAAATAAAATAAATGTGCGGAAATAAAATGAGTGGACCATAACTGAAGGACAAAAGGAGAAATTTCATTTCATTTGGCAAAGAGCAAGATAACAGATAATAACATGAAAGCATAATTAAAGGCATAGTTTTAAACAAGCAAAAAGGTGAAATAACAAGTGCATTGTTTTTGAAGAAATGATTGACATCAAAGCATGATTCATTTTTCAAGGACAACCCCCTCAGATTTACCAAAACCTCCTCTGAGCAGGCAGACAATCGATAACCCAATTTTTGTGTGGCCTCTTGAGGAATCAAAGGAAACCCCACATTCTCCGTAGGATGGGTGTCAAGGGTGACCTCCGACAAACAGTTGAGATAACCTCATCTCTATATCATCATCAGACGTTTCCTTAAATGACCCACCACCATCCTCATCTTCTTCTTTAATGAACTGAGCATGGTCAACAATTTCGTCCTCCATACTGATCATTCCAACGACGTCTTTGTGTTCCGGGAAAGGGTTTCTATTGACGTTCGGCCCTTGCTCATTCTTTCTTTTCAGAACTATATCCCCGGCATCCACCATGTCTTGAATTCTATGCTTCAAGGCCCAACAATTAATCGTCGAATGACCCGGGCTTCCAGAATGGTAAGCGCAGATAGCATGGGGATCATACCCAGTAGGGGGTCCTCGGGGATACAGTTTGGGAGGGATAGTGCTGATTTTCCCAGCGGCCTTCAACTGTTCATACAGCTGATCAATGGGGCAGCCCAGATCGGTGAAAGTTTGAAAGGTTTTCTGATTTTGCATTTCATTAGGCGGAAAAGAATTTTGAGCAGGATTTTGTGGAGCAGGTCTAGGAGCATAGTTTTGACGGGGGTAGGAGATAGGTTGGGAAGTTGAAAACAAAGGTTGGGGGTCCAAATGAATAGGGCGGGTGCGAGGCGTCTGGGCGGCGGTGTGATAAACAGACTGATGGTAGGGATACGGTAAGTATGAGTTTGGTTTGGTGGGCTAGCTCCGAGTTCTGGGCCTAAAAGGTGGGTTCTGATCCCACACAAAAGCAGCTTCTCCTTCATTCTTTTTAAACGGGAGCTTCCTCCCACTACAATTTTGCCCTTGCAATGTTTCCAATTGCTGTTTCAGGGCGGTCACATTGACAATTTTTCCGATTTTAACAAACTCATCATATTCTTCCAGCTTATTGACAATTGTAGCAAAAGAACTCCCAGTCATTCGAAAAATCTCTTCAAAATAAGGTGGGTCATGTGCCTTGATGAAAGTACGAACAATCTCTTCTTCTGTCATGGGAGGCTCAACTTTAGCAGCCAACTTTCTCCATCGCTTGGCATATGACTTGTGGTCTTCTGAGGGTCTCCTTTTGACCCCTTCCAATGTTGTTCGTGTCGGTGCCAACTCACAATTGAATTCATATTGCTTCACAAAAGCTGTTGACAAATCCAACCAAGTTTTGATCTCTTGAGATTTCAGGTTCGAGTACCAATCCAAAGCATCTCCTTCTAGGCTCTCGGGGAACAGACGCATAGGCAAGTTCTCATCATCCACTAGTTTACCAAGCTTGTTGGCAAACATCTTAAGGTGCATCTTAGGATTCCCGGTACCATCATACTTGCTGAACTTGGGGGTCTTGAAACCCATAGGTAGTTGGACGTCAGGAAATAGGCACAGATCATCGTAATCTAATCCACCATGTCGGTTCAGACCTTGGTTCTTTCTTATAAACTCCTCAAACCTGTCTAATCTTTTCATCAGATCTTTGTTGACTGGCATGACAGGCTCATCTATCTCTGGCCTTCCTTGAGAGGCAATGTCCCATACAAAGGGTTCCGTGTTATGAAGATAAGGCTTGGTATGGCTGGGAGGTATGTTTAAGGTGATCTAGGGTTGAGTATGAGGGTTTGCCTTTCTAGTTGGGCTCAGTAAGACATAGTCAGGGTGAGTGTATGGAAAACCAGTGTTGTGGTGGGAAAAAGTAATCTCATGAAGGTTAGGAATAGGTGGAACAAGAGTGGTTTGAATGTTGGTCGAGAAAAGGGGTGAATTACTTGTCAATGGGGGAATGCTAACAACATGTTCATGATCATTCGAGGTACCACCTCTACTACTGTTGGCCACTAACTGATCAATTACACGCCTTTGCGCGGCCATCTCGGCGCTCATCTCGTTGAACCTTCCCAGTACTTCACTTAACTGAGCTCCCAAGGCAGCAAAATCCGGCGAAGTGACCAAAGCATTCCTATCCGAGCCTTCTGGTGCAGAACTCATGCTTACAGGCTGCTTTGAGCTTTTGCTTTTAGAACGGGTAATGATGGGGCTTCTGCGTGAAGCTATTTTTAAAAGTGCCTGAATCGGAAAAGAAACATATTTTAGAAACTTAATTCCAAAGGGGAGTTGCAAAGATTTATTTGAAAAAAAAGGAAAAAGAACGAAGTTAGTGATTGCTTATATAATTCGGATGCATGTCCTAGAGGGGAGCCCTTTTATGCCAAGAGTTGGCCTAGCATGAAAATGCAATCCTCTGGGGTATGCACCATACAATACCTGATGGGTCCGATCACTTCACTGATATGTGATTAGTAAAACAATCTAGAGGATCAACAAAAAGAATATGTGATACTTGATGCATCACGAGGACAAAGTCCGAATGGATTTATTACTTTAATTGATATGTGAAGAGAGGTTAAAGGTTAATTTGGCATGAAAAGGATTATTCTCGAAGGAAATGTAGTGCCTTGACTAGTCTTGAGTGAAACATGGATCTAAATGGATTGGACGGGATCGATAGTTTTACCCAAAAGTCGACTGGGTTTATTGCTTACTTGTAACTCCACATCTCCATTTTATTTGCAACACACTAGCCCATAAGCCTTCTAAAATCAAGATTTGGCCTTGACAAAAATCATTATCTCATCAATGAGAAATTATTTGTGCATTGATTTAGTGTCCTTATGCATGGGATTTTACCAACTTTGATAAAATGGCCAAAAAGTGATTATTAGGGGCTTATATTCTAGCATACGAAGGTCACTCCATATCTTTGGTGCCATCATAGAAGGGATCGGACCCTACCTTACCTTGTGCACTACCCCTTTGGATGTTACTAAAAACATAAACATGCAAGTCTCATTGGATTATATATCCGAGACACAATGGATGGTTTATTCCTAACATGGGATTCCCTATGCGGCATTCCCTCTATGGCTTATGCATGATGCCATTTTATTAAAGCAAGTAAAGGTGCAAAAATAAAACATGGCCTATAGGAGCCCCATTTGAATGCCGGGGTAAGCCTAAAAGTGATATGCAATTACAACTTAAATGCAATAAACATAAATTCAAACATGCAATAGCCTATCTAGAAGGATGGCTTGTCTTAAAAGAGTGCAAAAACTCTTATTTTCTAGAGTTTGTGAAATGCAAGAAAAGGGAAGACAACAAAAGGTTAGTTTAATCAATAGATATCACATAACACGTTGGAGCAACAATTTGCACAAAATAAAGAGGGGTAGAATCCCTCCTCTCGTGTCTAGTGATCCTTAATAGGGTAAGGTAGACTTCCCTAGGTAATTCTAACATGGATGCATGAGGTTGGGCTCACTAATGCATCTAGACTCGATAAAGGTTACAGGCTCCCAAACCTTCAGACCAAAAGGCAAAAGGTCATCAATCCAAATGCCTCAAGTCGGTGGTTCGAGTGATCCCCTAGACATTGCTACGTGCACGTCGTGCCACGGCCACATGTCCAAGTGGATCGATCCTAATCCTAATAGGGAAGAGTGGCGTGACAAGCCACTAAAAGTAAAAAAAAAGTAGGGTCAAAGTAAAATACATATGCACGTATGAAAGTGATTCCCTTTGAGAGGAGGGATTCAAACATCAAACATTTTTGAGGCTCTAGGGTAGATGCACACCCACCCCAAATGCAAGGCGCGGTACAAGTAAATAAATAAACAATAATTCATTCATCATGTACGCGATGTGTAGAGAGCGATTGCACGGAAAAACCCTAAAAGAGAAAAGAAAAAGGAATGCAACCTAAAACATCCAAATGTGATATATAAGAAAGTTAGAAAAATGAAATAGTCAACTAAATCAAGTGCTCGGACCTCTTAGGAAAGTCCCCAGTGGAGTCGCCAAGCTGTCGCGCCCCATTTTTTGATTAAATGGAAAAAGAGGGAAAGATTTCGATTTTATTTGGTTTTTGAAAAAGAAAAGGAAAGGGGTCATGGGACTATAAAAATGCGACGGTTTGGACCCAAAAATAAAAGTCTAGAAAAGGGTTTTTAGAAAAAGTTTGGAGTCGCCACTTGGTATGGAATTTAGGTGTACCAAGTCACCCAAAAAGTTTTAATTAATGAAAATAAATAAAGAAAAACCCTTTTTAGACGACTCCAGGTCTTTGAAAACTAGAGAAAAGGTTCGGGGGTCACGGTTGAAAGAAGGGAAGGCAAAGAATCGATGTTACTCGTCTCTAAGGCACCCTTCTAACCTAGCCAAAGCTAGTTGCAAGATTTAGTTGAAAATTTCCTATTTTCTAAATTTAAAATTTATTACATCTGGATATTGTCTATATAGATGCAAAACCTAGACCTAATGTTGGATCGAGAGGGGCAAAATGTCTCCTTGAGGTGTGATTGGAATTGATCACATTAGTTGTGTCATCCAATTTTGATCTCTCGAGGAGGTCACGAAAATATGCAAATGATGAGACTCGAATGAACGAAAAGTAGGGTTTTTAAAAATGCAATTTTTATAAAGTATCAAGAGAAAAGAAGTTGGGTTTTTTAAAAGGATCAATTCTAAATGCAAAAAGGAACTTGAATTTCCAAAAAGATACAATTTTAAGAAAAGTGGACTTTTAACTTTGAATTGCTAAACATGAAGAAGAAAGTTGATTTTTAAAGAATGGTTTTGATAGCATTTAAAATAATGCACATGTATGTCCTAAAGAGGAATAATGCAACATAATGGGTGCGGGGGACTAAATTCGTGACTTTGAATCTTCCTTTTCATAGAAGGAAATAAAAGCGTGCTAAGGCTAGGAAGCCATACTCGCTCTTTTCCCTAATTCAAAGGGTAATGCCTTAAATGCATTAATCTAAAAAAGAAAACTAAATGAGATGTTTCACATACGGGATGGGATAATAGTGACATGCAAAATGGGAAAGAAACTCTAAAAGTGAAAAGTGTGTGAAATTTGTATCTAATGCATGAATGGCGTTTAAGGGTCTAGCATTGGACTAGCCCTCGTCAAAAGGTTCTCACTAACATTGGATTAGTGAGAAATCGAAGGGGAAGGCCACAACTAGCGTTGGACTAGTGTGGTGACGTCAATATATTTACACAATAATCATGTAGACATGATAATAAAGCAAATAAACACATAAAACACATAAACACGTAACACATAGGCATAATATCTAAATGCAAGGCCCTAGGAAAGCAAATAAACACATAATCATGCAAGCATGCAAAATAAGCATATAAAAACTAATTATTACATTGGGGGAAACCTAAATACATTTTAAGGGGAAAAATTCGGAATAATAATCTAACTATTACATTTTCTAGAATAAATACACTTTTTGCCAAATTAAACCTATCTATTACAACTTGGCATCCAAGGCCTCCAAATGATTTACTCAAAAATTAAATGACATAAATAAAGACTAGACATGAATAAAAGCAAAGGAAAACTTAATTTAAAAACATGCAAGATCATGCAAAAACACATAATAAGCACATAATAGAGGAAAAGAGTTACCATCCCTTGATGTGATGCCTTAATTGAATCCTTAGATGATGAGAATGGTTATCTAAGACTCAATGTCAACAAAAGGGATCAAGGTACCAATTTAAAGGAAAACCAATCAAAAATTCAAAGAAAGGGTATCTAAACAGATTCTGCAAGCAAACAAATAATACTAGGAAATAAAGTAAGATTACGGAACAAAGAGCGGAAATATCAACGAATCAAAAGAGAGGTTACGCGGGTAGAAAGCGCGGATATAGCCGCAAACACAGTCCGTTACAAGCAAAATCAAAGTTGAGGGGAAGCGGATGGAAAGCGGACTAAGCCGCGTAACAGTCCGCGTCTCTTCCCATCTTCAAAATATCAGGAAGATTGCTTCCAGTTTTTCAATCCACAAAGCACAAATGAGATCATCAGAGACAGCAGGTTCCATTTCAAGGAATAAAATCACCATACAGATCATATCGAAACAAGCTAAACCCACAAAGATCAAATCATAAGCATTAGCATCATCAAATGGAAAACAAGGGGGAAGGAAAAGAACTGTCGGGCTAGAAACGAGGATTGTTACGCAGACTGGCCTGCGTAACAAGCCAGCGTTTCTTCACATCTTTAAGTATTCAAACAAACGCTTGGATCGTTACGCTGTAGTCCACGCAAGAGGTCCGCGTTTCTTCACAACTTCAAACATTCAAGAGGAAACGCGGACCGTTACGCGAAGTCATCCGTGCAAGTAGTCCGCGTTTCTTCACATCTTCAAAACGTGAAGAACATTTTTCCAGAAATTTCTCAGGAATCACAACATCATCACGAAGCATCAAGCGTCGATTTTAAGCGTAAAAACAAATCTACTAGCCTTACCAAAGCTTTATAAACACAACATGCTCACATAACAACTGATAATCATCATCAAATATCCTAAACTAAAAGAAAAACTATTCAAGACCTTGGTTCCATCAAAGGTCCAAATCTCGATAATTTTACGATCAAAAGCGGTAAATAGAGTAGAAGGATGTTACACAATGGAAGCTTTGAATCTAAACAAGAGAAGAGGACAGAAATTCCAAGAATAATCTCCTCAAGTGTGAAACCCTAGCTTTTCTTTTCTTCTTTCTTTTCCTTTTTCCTCTCTAATTCCCAGCCGTTTTTCTCTGCTTTTTTTCTCTCTCAAAACTCTCCTAATTGCCTCTTTTTTCTCTCAGATTTCCAACCTCCTTGTTAAACCCTAATCTCGGCTATTTATAGCCACCAAACCTAGAACTAAGGGTTTTGATGTTCTTGGGATGAGGTGAGCTAATTTTGAACGTTAGATGAGTTGTTAGGGGTTAGGGGTGAGTTGGGAAATGTTTAAATAGGTTTCTTATCGTTCAAGCATCGGAAATTACAGCTGGAAAAGGATGATCCGAGTTCTGGAAGAATCCGCGCGTCATTTTTTTTCGCTTCTGATCAAGTTACGCGGACTGGTTACGCGGACTTATCCGCGTAACTAGTCCGCGTTTTTGACTTTTCTCTCTTTTTTTTTTTTTTAAGAAAAACCTACAAAAATGAGGAAAATGTGTTAGAAAATTCAAAAATAAATAACTAAACATTAACAGATAAAAACATAGGAAAACAAATGAAATAGTCAAAATTTGGTGTCTACAACAAGAAGACAAGACAAAAACAAGAACAAAACAGTTTTGGACCAAGAACAAGAAGACACGAGGAAACCCTAATTTTGAACAAAGAAGAACAAAACAAGATATACAATGATATCTCTAACCAATGCTCTGATGACCAACTAATGCGATTTCTACACCCAAGAAAGGTGTAGAAATGCCCACAAGCCCAAGAATTGAGATATTAACGTTGCTATGGTTCGACTTCGAGACTTGGATTACTCAAGACGCCTGAGAGGGATTTTCTTTACTCCTCAAATTTTAAAAAACCTTTATAACCCTATATTACCGCAAGTATACGGATCGTTTATTGAGTATAGGGAAATAAGTTGTCGATCCCACGAGGAAGAGTGTCAAGT
Organism: Gardenia jasminoides; assembly: GCA_013103745.1. Taxonomy (NCBI): domain Eukaryota; kingdom Viridiplantae; phylum Streptophyta; class Magnoliopsida; order Gentianales; family Rubiaceae; genus Gardenia; species Gardenia jasminoides. Next base: position 20,650,363 of record CM023095.1, read on the forward strand.
ACAGGTGATTTTCAAACTCCTCTTATTATTTAGACTGTCACAAGTAAAATATAAAGGGAGAAGGCGGTGAACCGACCTAAGGAAAAAGGATTAAGCAATTAAAACCGACCGCTAGGTGTCGAAGACATCCAATTGGCGGTAGAAAGGAAATAACAAGAAAGCAAGTAAAGAGTTAAGATCCTAGAGCTTTAGAATCCCTTGTTAAGTTAGATTAGAAGTTAGTCAAGTTTATTATGTCCCTTCTCCAATGATTTGCGAAGGTATAACTTCCTTTTTTATACCATCACTTTCGTTAATGGTCATGTGTAGTACAAGCTCTCATTTAAGATGAGCTAGTCACTCGGAATTGCTTTCGCTAATTCCTTAACTCCTTTGAATCTTCCTTGACCTATTTTCATAGATAAAAGAGAGAAACAAGTTAAATAAGCTCAATGACGTTATAGTATAAGACCAAAACCAACCAACTATATTCACTACTTTCGTGAGAATATAAGTTAGTGTTTAAGATCTTAGATCTTATTGAAGGCAAGTTTTTCATTGCTCATCAACATCAAATCATTTATAGTTGGTAGCTAATCAACCATAAAGCATAAGCACAATCTTAAACTAGCAAAATCAATGAGGACATAAATAACTCAACTACTTCATAATCATAACTAAAACAAGTTCATCCTCACTCTAGGATTTGAGAGGCTTAACTAAACATACTACTAACTATACTACTAAACTAATGAACTAGTGAAGACTACATGCCTCCTCTCTACTTCTCTACCTCTCTCTCTAATTCTTTTCAATTGTCTACAAGAGGTCCTATTTATAGAGGATTGAGTTCACAAACATCCAAGATTTCCTCATGTGAATACAAAACAAGTTAAACTTCAAAAAGTCAAGGAAAGTGTCTTCATGAATCTCTTGTCTTCATGCATTTAATCCATTGAATTTCAACATCAAATGAGTTGTAATGTTGAAGCAAATTGTGTTTTGGATTTGCTATGAGTTGTTTCTTCAATTTCACAAGATTCTTCACGCAGCTTTCATTGAAATTCTTCTGAAAATTGAGCCGAAAGTGAGCTAAAAAACTGGAATTCGGCTGCAAGTTGCAGCCGTTACTTTCTGACGATCCGCGAGGTGGATCCGCGAGGCAGAGGATCGCGGATCACATCGCGGATCTGCTTCCCCTGTCTTCTGTGAGAGGGATTCGCGAGCTATTTGAAATTTCCACTTGTTGGTTCGCGTATTGACTCGCGAATCTCCTTGAAACTTGCAAATTCCGAGCTTTTCGTCGAGAAATTGTTGCGTTAATTGCTCCGACTTTTGACCTTTTGATTCCCCGTTGATTGAATTGCAATTTGTATTTTCCAATTTTTCTTCCAAGCTTCTTGGCAAATATCACATTTTCATCTCTTTTGATAATTGAACAAGCAATCCTACAAAAACATGAAGATTTTACCACATTAATCCACAAAAATGCATTTTTCTATTTAAACCACAAAATGTAGAATTTCAATAGAAACCCTAGTTCATTAGCCATTAAACTAACAAAAACACACAAAAACTACATAATTAATCTTACTAAAAACATGCAAAATATTGACTTATCAAACTCCCCCACACTTGAACCATTCCTTGTCCTCAAGCAATAAGAAATACACACCAACAATGATTTAAGTGTTTGTGCACCTTTTAATTCAATTTCTCAAAACAAGGTAGAAAACCATTTTGCAATCATCCATCAAACCACAAGTACTCATAATATCAAGTAAAAGAGAGTAATCATACCACAAATTCAAGTAGCTCAATTCAATTTCTCATTCCTCACCCAATTTCACACGCAAAGTGAATCATATAGTCAATAATGCTTCCTAAACCCATAATCATTTTCAAGAGAGGGATTTATTCATATAACATATCAAACATATTTTGAAATTGTGAAAATGCCTTTTGACGAGAAAATCGACATTTTTAGATGAAGATCCCCTGTTACTCAACATTTCACTTTATTTGCCTACTCTTTATTTAAGTACCGTTTGACGTGAAAGTCGACATTTTTAGATGAAGACTCCCGGTTACTAAGCACATTGAAATAGAGCTTTCATTTTTCTTTTTCTTCTTCTTCTTCTTCTTTTTTTCTTTAGAAACATAAATAAATATTCCCTCAAAAGAACAATCATGAGAAAAGTACTACATTTATCAACCACATTTATCACTCTACTATGTAAAATCAAATAAAGAGAAGAAATCTCATACAACATTACGCATAATTTCCTCCATTTTACAAGATATACTTTCCTTAAATTGCAAAAATTTTAATCACAAAATAGTCATCTCCAAGTTAATTGAGAATTTGAAACATATTGGTACAGGATTTACGAAAAATTTTGGCAAATTTTTACAAATCACAATCACATAATTCCTCCCTCCACACTTAAAATGCACATTGTCCTCAATGTGTAAGAAGGAATACTAAGATAAGATAGATAAGAAAGTAATACTCCCCTTGTTAACGTGATTGAATTGGTCCACTTTGCCATTTTCCATTGAATAACCTTAAATCCCTGAAAAATTGGACAAGAAACTGCAGGAAAAGGTTAAACTCCTTGATCCGCGAAGCACAGTTCGCGTTTCAGTTCACGAATTTGGCTGGGTAGCTCTCAGAACCAGATCCGCGACCCATGGATCTGCGATACTTACATCGCGTATCGGTCCGCAGATGCTCAGAAAACTTCTCTGATCCTGATCCGTGAGCCTCAGATCCGCGATGAATACCTCGCGTATCGACTCGCGGATCCTTCTGGAAATTCAGTTCTGCAATTTTTCTGCAACTGTTTCATTGGTTTCTCATTTGCTACTATTTCCAGAATAAAAATCCTGTTTGTTAATTATGCAATGCACTTTCTCTAACACATGTAATATGATCAAAACAATATAATTAACCTCATTTCTTGAATCAAAAACAAGTATGTTGCGCCCCATTTTTTTTTTGAAAAAGGAAGAGGGAATGAGAACCCTCGTCGTTTCGGGTTTTTAGTTGAAAAAGGTTTTTTGGTTAAAAATTTGATTTTTGAAAAAGAAAGGGATCATGGGACTACAAAAATGCGACGATTTGGACCCAAAAACAAAAGTCTAGAAAAGGGTTTTTATAAAAGTTTGGAGTCGCCACTTGGTATGGAGTTTAGGTGTACCAAGTCACCCGAAAATTTTAATTAATGAAAATAAAGTAAGAAAACCCTTTTTTAGACGACTCCAGGTCTTTGAAAAATTAGAGAAAAAGGTTCGGGGGTCACAGTTGAAAGAAGGGAAGGCAAAGATTCGATGTTACTCGTCTCTAAGGCACCCTTCTAACCTAGCCAAAGCTAGTTGCAAGATTTAGTTAAAAATTTCCTAATTCTAACTTTAAAATTTATCACATTTGGATGTTATCTATATGGATGCAAAACCTAAACCTAATGTTGGGGTCGGGAAGGGGCAAAATGTCTCCTTGAGGTTTGATTGGAATTGATCACATTAGTTGTGTCATCCAAATTTGATCCTTCGAGGAGGTCACGAAAAATGCAAATGATGAGACTCGAACAAACAGGAAAATAGGGTTTCCAAAAGAAATGCAATTTTATAAAATCTCAAGGGAAAAGAAATTGGATTTTTGAAAAGATCAATTTTAAGTGCAAAAAGGAACTTGAATTTCCAAAAGATGCAAATTTAAGGAAAATGGATTTTGATTCTGAATTGCTAAACATGAAGAAGAAACTTGATTTTTAAAGAATGATCTTGATAGAATTCAAAATAATGCATATGTATGTCCTAAAGAAGGATAATGCAACATAATGGGTGCAGGGGACTAAGTTCGTGACTTTAATTCTTCCTTTTCATAGAAGGAAATAAAAGCGTGCTAAGGCTAGGAAGCCATACTCGCTCTCTTTCCTAATTCAAAGGGTAATGCCTTAAATGCACTAATCTATTTTTTAACGAAAAAGAAAACTAAATGAGATGTTTCACATAAGGGATGGGAGAAAAATAACATGCAAGAATGGAAAAGAAATCCTAAAAGTGAAGAGTGTGTGAAATTTGTATCTAATGCATGAACGGCCTTAAGGGTCTAGCATTGGACTAGCTGTCGTCAAAAAGTTCTCACTAACATTGGATTAGTGAGAAATCGAAAGGAAAGGCCACAACTAGCGCTGGACTAGTGTGGTGACGGCAATATATTTACACAATAATCATGTAGACATGATAATAAAGCAAGTAAACACATAAAACACATAAACACATAACACATAGGCATAATATCTAGATGCAAGACTCTAGAAAAGCAAGTAAACACATAATCATGCAAGCATGCAAAATAAGCATATAAAACCTAATTATTACATTGGGGGAACCTAAATACATTCTAAGGGGAAAAAATTCGGAATAATAATCTAACTATTACATTTTCTAGAATAAATACACTTTTTACAAAATTAAACTTATCTATTACAACTTGGCATCCAAGGCCTCCAAATGATTTACCCAAAAATTAAATGACATAAATAAAAACTAGACATGAATAAAAGCAAAGGAAAAACTTAATTTAAAACATGCAAAATCATGCAAAAACACATAAGAGCACATAATAGGGGAAAGAAGTTACCATCCCTTGATGTGATACCTTAACTGAATCCTTAAATGAGGGGAATGGTTATCTAAGACTCAATGTCAATAAAAGGGATCAAGGTACCAATTTAAAGGAAAAATCAATGAAAATTTCAAATAGAAGGTATCAAAACAGATTCTGCAAGCAATATGGACAAGACTAGGAAATACGAATAATAGAGTAAGATTCTGGAACAAAAGAGCAGGAAATAGCAACAAAACTGAGGAACAGAGAGGTTACGCGGAGAAGAAACGCGGTTGAATCCGTGCAACTAGGTCCGCGTTACATGCAAAATGTAAAGTTCAGAGGGGAAATGCGGACCCGAAACGCAGACTTAGCAGCGTAACAGTCCGCATCTCTTCCCATCTTCAAAATATCAGGAAGATTGCTTCCAGTTTTTCAGACAATAACACAAACAAAATCTTCAGAGGCAAGGGGATCTATTTAAAGCATTAAACATCATCATTCAGATCATGTCAAAACAAGCTAAAACCGAAGAAGGTGAAATCTTAAGCATCAACATCATCAAATAGACAAAAAAGGGGAAGGGGAGAACTGTCAGGCTAGAAACGCGGGAGGTTACGCGGACTGGCCTGCGTAACAACCCCTCATTTCTTCACATCTTCAAACATTCAAGAGGAAACGCGGGGCGTTACGCGAAGTAAGCCGCGCAAGTAGCCCGCGTTTCTTCACATCTTCAAAACGTGAGGAACATTTTTCTAGAAATTTTTCAGAAATCACAACAAGATCAACACAGAAGCATCAAACGTCTGATTTTAAACGTAAAAACAAATCTATTAGCCTTACCAAGGCTATTTAAACGTAACATACTCATATAACAACAAATAAACATCATTAACTATTATAAAACATCAAAAAAATATAGTCAAGACCTTGGTTCCACCAAAAGGTCACATTTTCAGCAAGATTCGCGTCCAAAAAAAAAAAGTGATGAGAAAGGGAATCACCTGAGCCCCTTGATCTCAAGAAAAAGGGGGAAGTTTCGAATTTGAAGATGGTTTCCTTCTCTTCCCAAAGCAAAACCCTAGAATCCTTTTCTTTCTTTTCTTTTCTCCTCTTTTCCTCTCGTTTTTCTATCTTTTCTTTTCTCTCTCAGCCTCCCTCTTCTCTCTTTCTCTCTCAGCTTCCAACCTCTTTCAGAAAACCCTCTCATAAGCTATTTATAGCCACAAAAACCTAGAATGAAGGGTTTGGATAGATTGGGGTGAGGTGGGTTGATTTTGAACGTTAGATGAATTGTTAAGGGATTAAGGGTGAGTTGGGTATTATCTAAATAGGTTTCTTGATGCTCAAGTCGCAGAAAATACAGTTGGAAATGAGGAGAAAAATGACTGGAAAAAACACGCGCGTATTTTTTTTCACTTTTGATCAGGTTACGCGAACTGATCCGCGTAACTGGTCCGCGTTTTTTATTTTGATTTTTTTTTTGATTTTTTTTTATTATTTTATTATTATTATTTTTTTAAGAAAAACCTACAAAAATAAGAAAGAAGTGTTAGAATATTCAAAAAATAAATAACTAAACATTAATAGATAAAAACATAAGAAAACAAATGAAATAGTCAAAATTTGGTGTCTACAAAGTAAAACACAAATTGAGGTATGAAGATGTTTGCATTTTCACTATTCATCGTGCACCAAAAAGGTCAAATTTTGCAATGCTTGATTTTCCTACAAAACAAACAAAACAAACACACTAAAAAACATAAAACAAACATGCTTAAACATAAAAACCAAACAAACTAACACAAAACTTAAACAAAATTGGTTGCCTCCCAACAAGCGCTCTTTTATAGTCATTAGCTTGACTATATCACCATTTCATCAAGGAGGTTTTGTCAATGAATAATCCACCAATTGAGGGCGAGGTGGATCATTGAAAGGTGACTTAATCATGTGAGTCTTATCAAATGATATGAAGAAGGAAGAGGTTTACCTATCTCAAGTGTGTCATAAGTATTACCTTGTTCCACCACTTGAAAACTTACTAAAGGAATGTCCATATGGCCTTCTTGGGGTAAAATGACCTTGGAATCTATACATTCACCACATTTCTCAAAAGGGGTTATATAAACATCATTCATGCTTTCCTTTTGAGGTTCAAAATTTATTTCAAAGTTATCATCATGTGAAATGGACATTTCATCATTAAAATGCAAATAAGATTGATCATTGTCATCCAAATGTAATCCACTTTCACATGCAACATTCCCATCATTAATGTTAGGGTCAATTTGCATTTCACCACATGACATAACTTCACTCAAAAATTGCAATTGTTCTTGTAATCTATCAAGTCCTTCATCTAATCTTTTCTCAATCCTATCAAAATGATCGGAGGTTGTAGTAGCTAATTTATCAATAGACATTTCCCAAGATGGTTTGGATTCATATTGAACACCATTAGGTTGGTAATCATGAAAATGTGAAGAAGTATAATAACAACTTGGATTATTCCAACCATAAGTATAAGAATTATCACAATTAACACCATTTTGATCAAAACAAGAATTGTAATGCTCAAATTCACCATAATCCACATGTTGTGCTTGCATAGATGTATGTGTAGCATGGTTTTTTCCACACAAGTCGCAAACCACATAATTAGAATTAAAAGCATTTGCATTCCTTTTTTGTTCAAGCAAATTTGTCATGGTGTTCTTTTGCACATTTAATGCAATATAATCAAGATTAGCCTTAATATTCCTTGTGCATTCATCAAATGACATACCTTCGAACATCCTTTGGTTACCCCCATAGATATAGCCTTGAAAATTGTAGGGGTCCATTGCCGAGCTTCCTTCTCTCAAGCTTTGATCCACTTCCTTGTTATCCTCCTTTGAAACCTAAAGATGCTTTCAAAAACTTCAAAAGCAAAATTAGTTAAGAAGAATGGCTAATAATATATAAACAAAAACATAAAAATGTCTAAAGTAATAGAGTTATTCTTAACACCGATATCGAACAACTTCTTCCCCGGCAACGGCGCCAAAAACTTGATAGGGATTTTCTTTACTCCTCAAATTTTAAAAAACCTTTATAACTCTATATTACCGCAAGTATACGGATCGTTTATTGAGTATAGGGAAATAAGGTGTCGATCCCACGAGGAAGAGTGTCAAGTACAGGTGATTTTCAAACTCCTCTTATTATTTAGACTGTCACAAGTAAAATATAAAGGGAGAAGGCGGTGAACCGACCTAAGGAAAAAGGATTAAGCAATTAAAACCGACCGCTAGGTGTCGAAAACATCCAATTGGCGGTAGAAAGGAAATAACAAGAAAGCAAGTAAATAGTTAAGATCCTAGAGCTTTAGAATCCCTTGTTAAGTTAGATTAGAAGTTAGTCAAGTTTATTATGTCCCTTCTCCAATGATTTGCTAAGGTATAACTTCCTTTTTTATGCCATCACTTTCGTTAATGGTCATGTGTAGTACAAGCTCTCATTTAAGATGAGCTAGTCACGCGGAATTGCTTTCGCTAATTCCTTAACTCCTTTGAATCTTCCTTGACCTATTTTCATAGAGAAAAGAGAGAAACAAGTTAAATAAGCTCAATGAAGTTATAGTATAAAACCAAAACCAACCAACTATATTCACTACTTTTGTGAGAATATAAGTTAGTGTTTAAGATCTTAGATCTTATTGAAGGCAAGTTTTTCATTGCTCATCAACATCAAATCATTTATAGTTGGTATCTAATCAACTATAAAGCATAAGCACAATCTTAAACTAGCAAAATCAATGAGGACATAAATAACTCAACTACTTCATAATCATAACTAAAACAAGTTCATCCTCACTCTAGGATTTGAGAGGCTTAACTAAACATACTACTAACTATACTACTAAACTAATGAACTAGTGAAGACTACATGCCTCCTCTCCACTTCTCTACCTCTCTCTCTAATTCTTTTCAATTGTCTACAAGACGTCCTATTTATAGAGGATTGAGGTCACAAACATCCAAGATTTCCTCATGTGAATACAAAACAAGTTAAACTTCAAAAAGTCAATGAAAGTGTCTTCATGAATCTCTTGTCTTCATGCATTTAATCCATTGAATTTCAACATCAAATGAGTTGTAATGTTGAAGCAAATTGTGTTTTGGATTTGCTATGAGTTGTTTCTTCAATTTCACAAGATTCTTCACGCAGCTTTCATTGAAATTCTTCTGAAAATTGAGCCAGAAGTGAACTGAAAAACTGGAATTCGGCTGCAAGTTGCAGCCGTCACTTTCTGACGATCCGTGAGGTGGATCCGCGAGGCAGAGGATCGCGGATCACATCGCGGATCTGCTTCCCCTGTCTTCTGTGAGAGGGATTCACGAGCTATTTGAAATTTCCACTTGTTGGTTCGCGTATTGACTCGCGAATCTCCTTGAAACTTGAAAATTCCGAGCTTTTCGTCGAGAAATTGTTGCGTTAATTGCTCCGACTTTTGACCTTTTGATTCCCCGTTGATTGAATTGCAATTTGCATTTTCCAATTTTTCTTCCAAACTTCTTGGCAAATATCCACATTTTCATCTCATTTGATAATTGAACAAGCAATCCTACAAAAACATGAAGATTTTACCACATTAATCCACAAAAATGCATTTTTCTATTTAAACCACAAAATGTAGAATTTCAATAGAAACCCTGTAGACACCAAATTTTGACTATTTCATTTGTTTTCTTATGTTTTTATCTATTAATGTTTAGTTATTTATTTTTGAATATTCTAACACTTATTTCTTATCTTTGTAGGAAAAAAAAAAAAAAAAAACGCAGACCGGTTACGCGGATTGGTCCGCGTAACTAGTCCGCGTAACCTGATCAGAAGTGAAAAAAATTATGCGCGCGTTTTTTCCAGCCTTTCCTTCCTCATTTCCAGCTGTATTTTTTGTGTCTTTTGCATCAAGTAATCGTTTTAGTTAATGCCCAAATCACCCTTGATCCTTAAGACACAAATAAAACGCATCCAATGATCAAAATTAACCCAAGAAAACCCTCAAAGTATCCAAGCTCTTGGTTGTAGGTTTTAATGCCTATAAATCACCCATGTTAGGGTTTTCTGAAAAGGGGCTGAAATCTGAGAGATAAAGAGAGAAGAGGGAGGCTGAGAGAGAGCAAAAAGGGAGAAAAACGATGAAAATCAAAATCAAAGAGAAAAAAAAGAAAAAGAGAGAAAAGATAAAAACTAGGGTTTCCTTTTTCAGTGAAGATTTCTGGAATTTTGGTGATTCCTTTTCGTTCTTCTCAAGCTTCCGAATCAGGTAGTCTTCCTTTACTCTATCTATTGTTTTTTCTGGTCGAAAATTGCTAGAAATCAGACCTTTTGGTGGAACCAAGGTCTTGACTATGTTTTTTGATGTTTTATAATAGTTGATGATGTTTATTTGTTGTTATATGAGTATGTTACGTTTAGATAGCCTTGGTAAGGCTAGTAGATTTGTTTTTACGTTTAAAATCAGACGTTTGATGCTTCTGTGATGATTCTGTTGGGTTTTCTGAAAATTTTCTGGAAAAATGTTCTTCACGTTTTGAAGATGTGAAGAAACGCGGACCACTTGAGCGGATTACTCTGCGTAACGCTTCGCGTTTCCTCTTGAATGTTTGAAGATGTGAAGAAACGCGGAGCTCTTGCGCGGCTTGGTTCGCGTATCTCTCCGCGTTTCTGCTTGAATATTTGAAGATGTAAAGAAACGCGGATTTCTTGCGCGACTTGGTTCACGTAACGTTCCGCGTTTCTGCTTGAATATTTGAAGATGTGAAGAAACGCGGGATTGTTACGCAGGATAGTCCGCGTAACTACCCGCGCTTCTAGCCTGACAGTTCTTCCCTTCCCCTTTTTTTGTCTATTTGATGATGTCGATGCTTAAGATTTGGCTTTTTTCTGTTTTAGCTCGTTTTGATGATCTGAATGATGATGTTTAATGCTTTAAATAGATCCCCTTGCCTCTGAAGATTTTGTTTTGTGTTATTGTCTGAAAAACTGGAAACAATCTTCCTGATATTTTGAAGATGGGAAGAGACGCGGACGGTTACGCGGCTGAGTCCGCGTTTCCTGTCCGCGTTTCCCCTCTGGACTTTGATTTTTGCTTGTAACGCGGACCTAGTTGCACGGCTCTTCCCGCGTTTCTACTCCGCGTAACCTCTCTGTTTCTGTATTCTGTTGATATTTCCTGCTCTTTTGTTCTAGAATCTTACTCTATTTCCTAGTCTTGTCTATGTTGCTTGCAGAATCTGTTTAGATACCCTTTCTTTGAATTTTTGATTGATTTTTCCTTTAAATTGGTACCTTGATCCCTTTTGTTGACATTGAGTCTTAGATAACCATTCCCCTCATTTAAGGATTCAATCAAGGCATCACATCAAGGGATGGTAATTTCTTTCTCCTATTATGTGCTCTTATGTGTTTTTGCATGATCTTGCATGTTTTAAATTAAGTTTTCCTTTGCTTTTTATTCATGCCTAGTCTTTATTTATGTCATTTAATTTTTGGGTAAATCATTTGGAGGCCTTGGATGCCAAGTTGTAATAGATAGGTTTAATTTTGCAAAAAAGTGTATTTATTCTAGAAAATGTAATAGTTAGATTATTATTCCGAATTTTTTCCCCTTAGAATGTATTTAGGTTCCCCTAATGTAATAATTAGGTTTTATATGCTTATTTTGCATGCTTGCATGATTATGTGTTTACTTGCTTTCCTAGGGTCTTGCATCTAGATATTATGCCTATGTGTTATGTGTTTATGTGTTTTATGTGTTTACTTGTTTTATTATCATGTCTACATGTTTATTGTGTAAATATATTGACGTCACCACACTAGTCCAACGCTAGTTGTGGCCTTTCCTTTCGATTTCTCACTAATCCAATGTTAGTGAGAACTTTTAAATGATGGCTAGTCCAATGCTAGACCCTTAATGCCGTTCATGCATTAGATACAAATTTCACACACTTTTCACTTTTAGAGTTTCTTTCCCGTTTTTGCATGTTACTATTCTCCCATCCCGTATGCGAAACATGTCATTTAGTTTTTCTTTTTCATCAAAAATAGATTAGTGCATTTAAGGCATTACCCTTTGAATTAGGGAAGAGAGCGAGTATGGCTTCTTAGCCTTAGCACGCTTTTATTTCCTTCTATGAAAAGGAAGATTTAAAGTCACGAACTTAGTCCCCCGCACCCATTATGTTGCATTATCCCTCTTTAGGACATACATATTTTAAATTCTATCAAAATCATTCTTTCAAAGTCAAGTTTCTTCTTCATATTTTAGCAATTCAAAGTCAAAAAAAACCATTTTTTTAAAAATCGCATCTTTTGGAAATTCAAGTTCCTCTTTGCACTTAAAATTGATCTTTTCAAAAAACCAATTTCTTTTTCCCTTGAGATTTTATAAAAATTGCACTTCTTTTGAAAACCCTAGTTCTCCCGATTTTTTCGAGTCTCATCATTTGCATTCTTCGTGACCTCCTCAAGGGATCAAAATTGGATGACACAAATAATGTGATCAATTCCAATCACACCTCAAGGAGACATTTTTGCCCCTCTCGATCCAACATTAGATTTAGGTTTTTGCATCCATATAGATAATATCCAAATGTGATAAATTTTAAAGTTAGAATCAGGAAATTTTTAACTAAATCTTGCAAGTAGCTTTGGCTAGGTTAGAAGGGTGCCTTAGAGACGAGTAACATCGAATCTTTGCCTTCCCTTCTTTCAACCGTGACCCCCGAACCTTTTTCTCTAGTTTTTCAAAGATCTGGAGTCGTCTAAAAAAGGGTTTTCCTAGTTTATTTTCATTAATTAAAATTTTTGGGTGACTTGGTACACCTAAACTCCATACCAAGTGGCGACTCCAAACTTTCCTAAAAACCCTTTTTCTAGACTTTTGTTTTTGGGTCCAAATCGTCGCATTTTTGTAGTCCCATGACCCATTTCCCTTTCTTTTTCAAAAAAAATCAATTTTCCCTTTTTCACAAAAAATGGGGCGCGACAAACCCTAGTTCATTAGCCATTAAACTAACAAAAACACACAAAAACTACATAATTAATCTTACTAAAAACATGCAAAATATTGACTTATCAACGCGAATTCAAGATAGAAGACGCCAGAATCAAGAAGTTGCTTGATTGATAAGTCAAACAGCATCTAAGGTCAAGCTTACGATGTTCAAAGGTAGCTTACACAAGTCAAAAGATTGCTTTCAATGAAAAGATGCAAATTGGGAATTTTATTGCACTCAACAAATTATCTAATATTTTTGGACAAATTTTAGGTTATTTATAGCCTTACAAAACCCTGATAATATTAGGAAACAATGAAAATGACATTCTTGAAGTTAGTGATCTAATTCTGGAAAATTTTCTTGAGTTTCCTAAACAAAATAACGACATTCTTGAAAGTCTTGAACCTGAAAAAAATTTGCATTCGGTCAGCCTTCAACTTGTTGTTTGATCCGAATTTGTGCATCAAAACTAAAGTTGTTGTTTTTAAGAAACGAATTCCCGAAAACTTTGCTTCCAAATCTGATCCAACTTTGTTTCCAAGATTGAAAGAAACAGAATTCCAGCAACCTTCTAAAAAGCTAGCTGAATATGTATAGCAATTAGGAAACCAAGACTAACTCGGATTGCTTGTTGCCACAATACCATAGCAACTTGGATTGTGTTACCAAAAGCTAGGTTCACTAATTCGTTTGGTTGCGGGTTGAGATCGTATCAATATTGTTCACACTACGGGGATTAGAAGGGTCTAAGAGGTTGCTTCTGCTACTCCAGATCTGATCATCAAAACATCTAGATCCCAGACTTGTGGAACGAATTTCATCATCTTGGCGAAACTCGTACCAGTTTCTTTATAGTCGATGCCTTCTTTCTGTGTCAAAACCTTTAGCGACAAGATGACCTTTGTATCTCTCCACATTACCTTTTGAATCCTTTTTGATTTTAAACATCCATTTATAGCCAATGCGTTTCACACATTCCACTAATGGGACAAGATCTTAGATGCCATTGTCTTTTATAGATTTTATCTCTTCATTCATGGCATTGATCAACTTTTGAGAATTTGAACTTTCTATGGCTTAACAGAAGTTGACTGGATCATCTTCCGTCACTCCAATGTTATGCTCATGTTCTTCGAGAAAAACAATATAATCATCTGGTATTGTGCTTCTCCTTACTCTTGTAAATCTCTTTAAGGAGGCTAATTTTTGAGGTGGTAAAGCTTGCTCTTCTAAAATAATGTCTTGGATGAGAGGTCCTCTAACATTTTCTTGACTGACTGTGTCATTAATAATGTCAGAAATAGGATCCTGAATAATATCAATGACACTTGCGGGAATATTAACATATTCCTTTTTAAAGACAAGATCCTGAATAATACCACTAAAAAAAGAACTAGCTGGTAAGCCAAATGCACAAGTTCAAGCAAGCAAAATGGGAGAACAAATGAAGAATGCAAACCAGAAAAACAAGAAAAGGGCCTTGGATGATGCAACCCAAAATCAAAATTTTGAATTCCTAGTGATTACCAGAAGAAATCAACAAGAATTGGGTTACTTTGAGAGACAATGAGACCTTCTAAGCATAGAAAGTAGAACAACAGAGCTAGTTAACTAGCTCAAGACCGGTAAAGGAGAGCACAAGGATGCATACCGTGAAGATGGAACAAGCAAATGGAAGGGAGGAAGGAAAGCAACAGGAAACCATAAGAAAAGCTAAAGTAACATGGAAAGAAACAGTATACGGAAATGGTGCTGAAAAGACCAAAAATGAACAGAGCAAGGCAAGGGGTATAATAGAAGCACAGAAAGGAGAAGTTGGGAGTAAGGAAAATAGGAATCCAAATGGCACAAGAGAAGGGAAAAACAGCAAGTAGGCAAGGATTCTATCAAAAACACTAAGAAACCCACTACAAGAAAGGAACTAGCAAGTGAACAATGCACAGAAAAGGGAAAAAGAAAGGAAAGCACAATGGATTAGGATGTGGATATGATGGATGTGGAAGCAATGATAACACAACAAAACAAAAGAGGGAGACACGAAGTAGGGAGTTGCACAGAGCTAAGGGCGATGAAGGCATGCCTGGAAAGGCCTCTACAGGACAAATGAGAGTTGTGGTATGGAATTGTCGAGTTGCTAGGGGCCCCTTGACGATTCCCCAATTCAAGGCGGTAAACAAACTCCATACCTCGAGCATAATCTTCCTAAGTGAAACAAAAAACCAAAAAAGTTTCATGGAAAATATTAAGTGAAGAATAAATTATGATGATTGTGATCAATTCCAATGGCAAGTCAGGGGGTCTCTATTTGTTTTGGAAAAAGGAATTTACTATTTTGTCAGTGTTAGGAACTAAATTTTATATAGAGGCTTGCATCTTTGATTCTGAAGCACAATGCGAGTGGACCTTTGTGGGGATATATGCGAGTACAGATGACTTGGAGAGAAGAGAGCAATGGAGGAGATTGGAAGAGTGAATGCAATACTGGGGAGAAAGATGGGTTCTAGTGGGGGATTTCAATGATATTGTTTCAAATGGAGAAAAATAGAGAGGGAGAGAAAGATTAGAAGGAAGCTTAGCTGATTTTAGAAACTTTATTTGTAGAAATAGGATGATTGATCTGAGATTTGAGGGAGAACCATGAACTTGAATATCTCAATGGGATAATGGAAGGTGATCAAAGAAAGGTTAGATAGAGTTTTAATGAGTACAGGGAGGTTTCGAACATTTGAGACGGCAAAGTGTCTTCATGTGAATATGGAAGTTTTGGACCACTATTTGCTTGTAGTAGATACAAGCCTATAAAGAAAAGAAGGAGAAAGAGCATTTATTTTGATAGGAGATGGATAGCAAATCTAGAGGTGCAGGAAGTGGAAGGTGCAGCATGGAGGAAGCCTCAACAAGGATCTCAAATGTTCAAAATGAGCAGGAAAATCAAGGAATGTAGAGTGGCACTGATAACATGGAGTAAAAAGCAGAAAATAATGCTGAGCAGAAAATTAAACATCTGAAAGCCGAACTGTAGGAGGAGAGAGATTTAGACTGTCCATAGAATATTGGAAAAATTGCTCAACTGAAACTCCAACTAGGAAAGGCATATAAGGAGGAAGAAATTTTTTTGGGCTCAAAAATGCAAAAGTAAATGGCTCAAGGAAGGTGATCGAAACACCTCTTTCTTTCATGCATGTGTCTCTAGTAGAAGAAGGAAGAACCGAATCACCTGTTTACAAACATCATTTGGCCAATGGCATAAAATAGATCAGGAGTTGGAGCAGGAGATATGTAGCTTCTATCATAATATTTTCACTACCTCATATCCAACAGACATTGATGAAGTCATTGAGGGGATTCTATGTACAATCACTGAACAACTAAATAGAGAGCTGATCAAACCAGTGGATGAAAAGGAAATCAAGTCTGCTCTTTTTTCTATGCACCCAAACAAAGCTCCAAGCCCAAACGGTATGTCACCTCTATTTTTCCAAAATTTTTGTGATATTATCAAAATTGACCTTTTAGTTGCTGTTCAAAATTTTTTACAAAGTGGTCACCTTCTTAAAGCAGTAAACCAAACCCTCATTCCTCTTATTCCCAAGAGAGAAGCTCTTGTTAACTGTCAAATTGTAGGCTAATAAGCTTGCGTAACATCCTCTATAGAATCATAGCAAAAGTATTGGCCAATAGAATGAAATAGTTATTTCCAAGTGTGTTAGTAGCTCTCAGTATGCTTTTGTCCCAGGTAGGCAAATTCTAGATAACATCATCTTAGCTTATGAAGTTATCCACTTTTTGAATAACAAGAGGAAAGGAAATGCTACTTTCATGACCTTGAAACTGGATATGTATAAAGGAAGAGTGATGATGAAAATGGGTTTCTACCCAATCTGGGTAAGGTGGATTATGAATTGTCTGCATACAACCACATACATTTTCAATCTCAACAGTGAGAAAATGGGATGTGTCAAGCCAACTAGAGGCATTAGATAGGGTGACCCTTTATCACCCTACTTGTTTTTGTTGTGTGCTGAAAGACTATCCAACCTCAAGAGAAAAGCCACCCAACAAACAAATTACTGGAGTTAAAATAGGAAGAGACTGTCCAGCTATTTCTCACTTGTTTTTTGCAGATGACTTATTATTTTGTTGGAAGGCAAGTGCACAGGAAGCATATGCTTTAAGGGAGCTGCTTGCAAAATATGAGAGAGCATCAGGCTAGCTGATAAATTTTGAGAAATCTACTGTCTATTTCAGCCAAAACATCAATGGCAGCAACAAGAGAGACATATGCACAACCTTGGATAATTTGAAAGAGGAATAAAATGGCAAGTATCTAGGTCTCCCACTAATTGTAGGAAGACCAAAAAAGAAAGTGTTTGGATTCTTAAAGGAAAGAATTAAGAACAAAGTACAGGGATGGAAATCAAACATGCTCAGCCAAGCAGGAAATGAAGTACTCATTAAAACTGCTCTCATGGCATTACCATCATATGCAATGTCCTGCTTCAGACTACCGAGAGCTCTCTATAAAGAAATAAGCTCTTAGGTTAGGAATTTTTGGTGGGGTAGGACTGAAAATGGCAACAAGCTCAATGACACAGGTCAAAGGTAGGGGGGGCTAGGATTCAGGGATATTGAGGCTTTTAAAATAGCTCTTCTAGCAAAACAGTTATGGAGAATTATTATGAATCCTAAGTTGTTAGTGAGCCGCATACTAAAGGCCAGGTATTGTAAACGACAAAAGTGGATGGAGAATAAACCTGCCAACTCTACTTCATAGGTGTGGAAAAACCTATGGAGTGCAGCAAAATTGCTTGAGAAAGGGCTAAGGCTGAGATTTGGAGGTGGCAAAACGATAGGAATCTGGAAGGACAAATGGTTGCCAAGCATAGAGGATAGCAAAGTTCTATCTCAAAGATAGCAAGGATGCATAATCATATCTATAGCAGCCTTACAGTCAGATTGCACCTTTATTCTTCTCCATCCCTCTTCTTCTGCAGCTATAAGGGCTCTCTTAATGGCTTCAGTTTCTTTAATATAAGGATCCCCACATCTATCTTCTATCCATCCCCAAGCATTTATGATCTTCCCATTATGTTCTCTTGCTATAGCAGCCCTACTTGTCCTTGTGCCATGTGAAGAGGTGGTAGCATCTGTATTAACTTGAATCATTCCTTCCCTTGGTGGCTGCCATTTCTTGTCTTTTTCATTGTGGGATGTGTCAACAGTGTGCTTCTAGTTGATGCTCTCTTGAGCCTCATGAATTCAAGCCATTTGTAATGAACTTTCTATACAGCTTATCTACTTTCTGTACACTTAGCAGTGAAGATTTTGTTGTTCCTGGTCTTTCAAATTCACCAAAGAATGTTTGCTGTCAATGTTATGTGCTGTTGACCTCTATCTCTGGCTTTAGCTTCTAGCAATCCCTCCCACCACCTGATGAAGTTCCATCTGAGGTTTTTTAGTCCATCACATTGTAGTGGAGCAAGTTTCCATACCATTTCTACAGTTGGACAAAAGTTTAACATATGCTCTATTGATTCCTTTTCGTCCCCATAGCATTCTTGCCTGAACTTCTATTAATGAGATCATTGATTGGTAGACTATACTGTAAGCACCTCAATATGAAATGTTTAACCTTGTGCTTCAGTGGCAAGTTACATAGGCATTTCCACATCCCATTTTTCCTTTGAGCATCATTGGTTTCTTCTACCTCTTAGATTGTTTCTTTGCTCTAATCCATTTCTTTCTTAGCCAATGCGTATGTTGATTTCACCGAGAATATTCCAGATTTGGTGGGCTTCAATAAAGTCTGTCCTTTTTCTGGTACCTGCTCAATGGAATGCTCATTATTGACTTTGTTGTCTCCTAGTTAAAGGTCTTTCTGATAAACTCTTTTTTCCACTTTCCATTGTTATTAAGTCTGCCAAGGAAAGTCGACTTTTTATTCATCAAGAATTTGGGTTTGAAACTATTTTATTGAATCCAAACCAGGGGTCATTTCCTTATTAACGTGTAATATCTAGACATTTACTTAAATAACGTTATATGGAAATAAGTCATGAGTGCTGATAGATTGAACTACTTGTAGGGTGAATACAGTTCATTCAAACCTAGAGTAATAAACTGCAATTAATCAAAATTTTTCTATAGCCCTAGCATGTATCCAGACACGTGTCCTTCATCAGGCAATGTGTCCAGACACGTGGCCATCCACCTGCCACATGTCTCCATCTACCACGTTGTAGTGATACGTGTTTGCTAACATGACGCATGTCACGTAGTAAAGTGACACATGTCATTACCCTCTCCTCTAGGTGCTAATTCTTCTTCATGACCAACTATAGATAGCCTCTCATTCGCTTGTACATCAAAATTTAGGAGCATGTACCTTCCTACACTTGTAAGAGGATAAGAAAGTAAACTAAAAAGGAAAGGGATAAAGCAAAAAGTATTCTAGAGGATAAGGGGAAAAAAAGCCCAAAACAAGGAGATAACATTAGAAAAATATCAATTTTATATAACATCAAGGATGTCCAAGTTAGTGCGCATTTATGTAGATATACATGGTGTTTATATAAATCTTATAATGCTCAAATATTGTTATATTGTAAGCGTATAGTTTTAGATCTTCACTCTATATAATAACTATATTAGATCCATGCTAAAATTGGATCCAGTGAAATTTAAGATTACTACTCTTATATATCTAAATGCTTTCATAATATATGCTCTTACTTTGTTTAAATGATGAATAACCAACTACTATATTATATATATGATGATTGTACTTGATCATTGAATTGGTTTGCAAGTTAATTGAATCATTTGTCGATTGTGTGTTTTATTGCACCAGAAAGAATTCATGAACATGTCTTGCTAAAGAATGATATCATGATAGCATGTGGTTGACCATACCAGTTATGTATTTTATCGCACTAGTACAAGTGATTATGCTAATTCATTGAACAAGACAATATTGAATGTCACTGCACACACTGGTTTGCAATCCAATATTTGGATAGGAGCTTGTCCACTTATTGAAGTGAGAGAAAAAGGCACTTCTAGAATTGATCTACTGATTGAGAGTAAGAGGATGAGCTCGTGATAGTGGTATAAGGTGGAGCTGAGTCATCACCAACAATCAAAGCCATATCCTTTATTCTATTGTGATTTATTTGTTTTTCTTTTCTTGTCTAATATTGTTTATATCAAGTCTATCTATGCCTCTAAAACTTAAGCACATGGGTCTCACTGAGTTTTGTGGCTCACAGACAACATTAATTGATTTTGCATATGCTAATTTTGATGCTGAGATGCCATACAAGTAACCTAGCAATCAATGGATCAGACTTTTATTGGAATCTTATATAGAATATTAGGAGTGGAGTGATTTTGGATTGTTCCACGGTTTCGTGTTGTAAGTTTTAATTTCATTGTAAAATTCAATAAAAGGAATTTTATTTTGATAAATAAACTATTGTGCTACTTGAGTGCCTTGTTATGGGGTGGAGTTGGGGTGTGACATACCCACACACACACACACACGCGTATATGTGTGTATGTTTATATATATGTTTATGTGTGTGTGTGTGTGTTTGTGTGTATAGACATATATGCATACATACATATACATGCACACACATATATATTGCTATTTTTGTAATGAATAAGAAAAGAGAAGTGTAAGAAATTTAAAAAAAGAGGACAAAAGGTTGCCTCCCAAAGACTTTAGCCACGTTTGTTTCTTTCTTACTGCATCACCTAATGTTTTGTTTGTCTTTGGTTCCCAACCTCTTTGTCGTGTGAGATTGATTTGCTTCTTTGTTTTGGGTAGGGTTTATTTCAATCCTAGAGCTAAGATTAATTTGCCAGGTTCAAGTTGATTTGCCTCTTTCCATCCCCTCATAAAATTTTAGGAAAGAGGATGCACGTAATTTGAATCTTGAACTGGGCATCAAGGCCTTTTTTAATTCTTGTATTACCTTACAAAATTACTAAAATTTTGACTTAACGTAGTATAAGCTTGTCATATCATGTACTTGATGTTCTCCTCCCCAAATGAAATTTCTAGTTCCATCCCTATGTTAACATATATAAAAGTATATAGGAAGAGGGGGAGAATAAACATAATAAATACTCATTAATTTTATTACTCAAATCTCAACAAGAATAATACCAAACCTTAGCATTTTTTTTTTTACTTTAGCTTGTGACACAATTTCCTCAAGAAACTATGAAGATTTATTTTTCAAATTTTTTCATCCACTATCTCTTCGAATAATCGTTAGCCAAGCACCAGCTTATACAAGGGATAATTTCAGAAACCAGGCCTGAAGTTTCTAACACTTTCACCAACCTCTCCTGAGCTTTCAAAAATTACACTGACCTCCTCTTAACTTAAAGTTTTGATAACAGAATTGTTACAAGTCAGAAAAAGTACTATTAAAAAAAAACTTCGATGAGTGATATGATAATTTTGTTCCATATATGCCATTTTTTGATTGTCCATAAGTTGTATTAGTAATGAATGAAACCATTAGTAAAAGTTAGGGGGTATAAATGAATTCAAAAAGGACACTGCAGCAACAACCTAAAGCAACGATGATCTTTGTAATGATTAGTGCAATTTGTTTTGCCATTGAGCCTTTTAACTAGTTAAAACTATAGTGATCTCTGTTACTAAAATGATAGCACTCAAATGTATAACAAGGGATGATTTGCCTATAGTGTTGTTATTGTTGCAAATCTGAGCAAAAAAAGATCCAAAATTTACCTAGGTTTCTCCCTCCATTCTTCTTCAGTTTTCATGAAATCACAAATGTTGTGAGCTCAACAAGATTTACTAACAATTCTTCTCATATATAGTATTTCTTTTCTTTTTCTTTTTTCTTCCATTTCTCTTGCTTATAAAATCCTTCTATGCATAAGATTATATGTCATTGTCATTATCAAGTGATGTCAACAACAAAAATGGCTCCATCTTAGAATAGCAATTGGTGCCATTTCTTGATTATATGCATAAGATCCTTCTATGCATAAGATTATATGTCATTGTCATTTCTTGATTGCAGTTATGGTTCCTAAATTGAGATGAAACAACCATTATTTTGATTTAATTTGTTAAGTTCATTTATTTTGTGCTTTAATTTTTTTTGTCAAATATTCATTTGCAATAAAGCATAACACCTTAGAGCAGGGTAGTATTTTCACTGTACCTCATGTAAGCAATTGTGTCCAAATTTCTAATAGGAGAGGTTAGTGTAATTTCTAAAACTTTAAGGAAGGTCAGTGAAAATGTCAGAAACCTTAGAGGTGGTTTCTCAAATTATCCCTTTATGTAAAACAACATACTATTTTAAATGAAACTGTCCAAAGATAGGAAGCAGACTAATCAATGGACCAAAGGACCAATACAAATTCAAATTTGGATTGCAGACATCTACTTGAACTTTATGGAAACTAAAATAACTTTGATTGTTAGGCCCAGTGGCAATCTGAAACTCAAGAAATACAATTCTATAAATATTCAAGATATCAGTAGAAAAATAAACCAAGAACAAGCAAAGCACAAATGACACAAATACGAAGCAAATTTCAACAAGTATGAAGTAAATTTCAACTTGTATTCTCACAATACTCCTTTAAAGTAGGTGAATCAGCTTCACAATGAAAAGTATCGCTAACTTTTCAAATACTCACAGTGAAACTCACAAGCAATACTCCTCTTTGCTCTTGTTTCTTCCTCATCTTACACATTAAATTTTAGTTTAAGTTCATAAGATATAAAAGAATTAACCAATGATTTAATGGGAATGGAATTTAAATCCTTAGACTCTTCAATGGCAGTAGATTTTGTCTCCTATCTTTTTGGTAGTGCATTAAAAATCTTCCAGTTCTTTTCTACAAGAGAGTACTCCTTGCCAAGTTCTTCCAGTTCCTAACAATGTCACCGAACCTACAGTAAAATTTATCAATGATTTCATGATGTCCATCTTGAATGATTCATGCTTAATAATGAGTAATGGCTTTTTTCTGCTAACGGATATCATCACTGCCTTCATATATTTCTCTAAATTTGTCCTAGATTTCTTTGGTAGAGCTGCAACCTTTCACATGAGTAGATTCATTAGCATCAATTGTATTATACAATACATGCATGGCTTTGGCATTTAGCAAGAGGTTGATCTTGTCCTAAGCATTTAGGCCATTTCTCTGTTGAGATCTACATCCAGTATTATAGCTTCATATGGTCCTTCAGTGACAATGTACTAGAGTTCTATGCTAATAGACTGTAAAAATATCTTCATTCTCTCCTTCTAAATTGCCAAATTTACACCATTGAATATTGGCAATCTTATTACAGGTTGTCTCTCAAGGAAGAGAGCATTATTGGCTGCCATACCTTTTCTCTAAGCTATTAAGCTTGATCTGAAGAGATCAAGCTCTAATACCAAGTGTCAGCTTCGGTGGTAACCTGAAACTCAAGAAATACAATTCTGTAAATAATCAAGATATCAATAGAAAAGTACATTAAGAAACAAGCAAACCACAATGACACAAGTTTGAAACGAGATTCAACTTGTATTCTCACAATACTCCATCAAAGTAGATGAATCAGCTTCACTTTGTATAAGAACTCATATCACTTTTGCTCATACATAGTCATCCACTTGTTGAGTCAAAAGTTTTACAGTCACCATTAACTTATTCAAGCCGTAAAAGAACTTATCAATCTCACAATGAAGAGTACTCAAACATAGCACAATAACTAATCAAAAATTACATCCAGTAATTTTGTGATTGTTACTCTTTCTCTTTTCTAGAAAACTTCTTCTCTCACCAAGAATTCCATTTACACATTCACACACTCTTACATGGGTGTTATCTGAAAATTAGGAATACTGGCTAATTATACAAGACAATAGAAGCCTTCACAAAACTCAACTACTTCTGATAATGATGACAGACCAACTAGCCATTACTACATTTGGATGATCATAGTGTATCCTAACTACGATCCTTTCTGCTTCAGGGTATTCAAGGTATAATCATCTTGATAGGATTTTAGGATGATTGAAGTAGTTTATCTTGTGTCCGATCGTTTGTCTGCATAGTTGAAATTCGATGATTTTGTGACTCAAGTCTTTCCAATAGTATACATGCATTCCAACTTCCGTCTACTAAGTACAGTATTGCTGGACCTCTATGGATACATTTTAAATAGTCAAAGGTTTTGTTGAAGTGTCCGATCATGTGTCCCAATAGTTGAAAAAAGCACATTTTGCAAAACTTCTTATACAAAGATAGGACGTCCAAGGAATTCTATCATATTTCCTTTGTGTGTCCGAATAGCACTTTGGCTTGAATTTTTTGTTTTTAACCTTTAAGCACTTCAAGCATAGCAAGGTTAACTATCTTTTCAGAAAATTCCTGACCTAAAACACTTAGTTAAAGGATAAGTTCATTCTTGATTGGTTTTGTCATCATCAAAACAAAGTAGCTCAACATTGACCAATAAATTAATTTGGCACGACAAAAGCACTTTTGACACATGATATTTTGTTGGTGATAGCCTAGACTTGTGTTCATAGAGTGTTTTAAGGAGGCATTGTTGGTACAGCTAAATCGAACTTTCTAATTATTACTTTTTTCTACTTTTAATTTAGAAGTTCTTATACTAGTCTTTTAGTAGTTTACTTATCTAACATATCAAGTAATGATTCAACAATTTCTAGTTTTAGTAGTTTCTATCAATTGCCAAGTCTTGTGCTATATATAGGATGTTTTAGTATTGTATTCAGTTGAGAAGAATGAGAGAAAAATTATAAAAGACGAGTGAGAGTCACGACTCTTTGTAAAAGTAATTTTTTCTAGATTTTATTCTCAATACGAGAGTTGAACGTGCTTCATGATTAATAAACTCTTCTTCTCCCACATATATTTTTCTATGTGTCAAGCATATTTTTGCTCTTAGAAAATTCTAATCATGCGAACAAACTCTTATATAGCTAATTTGCAAGTAAGAATATCAGTGATTGTTGCAGCAATGAATGGAAAGAACAAAAAGAATTATGCATTATTTGTATCATTGCTAATGAAGCACGCAATTTGCATGTAAAGATG
The DNA here is from genome assembly GCA_013103745.1 of Gardenia jasminoides. Classification (NCBI taxonomy): domain Eukaryota; kingdom Viridiplantae; phylum Streptophyta; class Magnoliopsida; order Gentianales; family Rubiaceae; genus Gardenia; species Gardenia jasminoides. The sequence goes on from CM023095.1 coordinate 20,675,128, forward strand.
TTTCTTTTGATTTTTTAATAGAGAAAATTAATTGTTTTAAAAGAATTATTATAATTGAAATAAAAAAAAAGTGACATCTAATATGTAAGTCAAATATATATGTATACATGTATGTGTATATATGTATATGTATATGTGTGTGTGTATCTGTGAGGGCCTCAAAAAAATTTAGAATTATCTTAAAAATGCATAATATTATTTATATTGTGATTATTTATTGAAATATGAGTGAATATGTGTTTAAAGTGATTATTTTTTCCAATTTAGCGAATTTTATATGAATTGTTTGCCGGTGTGTGGTTTTGGCCAAAATTAGCGTTAAAAATTATCCCGACGCGTGAATAGTGACTTGGACTTGAAATCGAGCATATGTAGTGATATTATGGAAATATTATGAAGGTTAGACAATGTTGGAATGGAGTAAAAACAGTGTAAGTTAGATTGCAGCGTGTGACGCGACATAAAGTGCCAAAAAGCACTTTTTCCCTTAAATCATGGAAAAGCACTTTTTGGCACCATAAAGCTTGACTTTCTTGCACCTTTAGAGATCATTTTCAGCTGGCCATTTTGGAGTGAAGAGAGAGAGAGGGAGCCGAGAATACAAGAGAGAAAGAGAGAGAAATAGTTTGCTAGTTTTCTTCCTTTCTTCTTCTTTGCTTCCTTCAAGTTTCAACCTCCATTGAAGCCCATCCTCCCCACCACTTCTTGCAGCTGAAAGAGAGAGGAGAGAGAGAGGAGCTGGACCGGTTTTGGAGGAAGAAAGAAAGGTAAGTTTTGTGGTTGAAATCTTTCATTTCTTCTTCAACTAGAACCTTGAGTTTGTGAAGGTTTTTGTGGCTTGAACTTTTCCCTCTATGGCAGCCGAACCAAGGAGAGAGATTGAGGAGTGAGGTCCGAAATTTTTGAAGAAAAAGAAAGGAAAAGAAAAGCTTGGGGTGATTTTCTTGAGTTTGGGTTTGAGTTTGGTGACGGAAATCCTCAACGAATCTTGTAGATCGGGGCTAAGATCGAAGCTTGCTAGGCTTGGAAGCACTCTTGGAAAGAGGAAACTCACGAGATCATCTTTGATCGTGTCGGATCGTGTTAGATCCGGAGGTATACGCCTTGAAACTCGTAGATATGGCTTTATTCGTGTTAAATAGTTCAAATCTGTGGTTGATATTGGTAAAATGATCTCATCTGAAAAGATGAAGTTGGGCTCTTGAATTCCCAACCTAGATAGCGGACTTGAGGTGGCCTCTAGGTAGCGGACTTGAGGACCTGATTATGGCTTTGTATGATATTTGTGAAATGTATCATGTTGTGGTTAGAGAGTAGGGTTTTGTTGTTGGGAATTGTGATAGAAAAATGTATGTGATGGCCAAAACCATGCTTGGTAATTTTAATGTTTGATTTTGAAATGTTGTGAACGTTCTTGAAGAGTTTTCTTCTGAGAAAAACATGTATATTGTTTATTGTGAGTGTGTGTGTGTGTGAGGGAATGTTTGAAATTTAAAAGATGAAAAGTGAAGTTTTTCATGAAATTCGAATGAAAAGTCCCATTTAATTGAATTTGAGGGTTTTGCCATGTCTTGGTCAAATTCTAGATATTTTGAATTTATTGGCGTGGTTTGAAGTGTTTTATGTTAATATGAAAGTTTTAACTAAAAGTGAATGTCGAACGTGTTGAGTAAAAAGTGATTTTGAGGTGTGAGACCTCACTTAAATGTTTTGTGAAAGAGAACGTGCTTGTAGTGCCGGTGAGTATATCGGTGGGGTGCTCTTTTGAATTGATAACGTGATTTTTCCAAAAGAATCTACTTGGAACATTGTACCATGTGAAATGAAAGTTTTTCCTCGAGGGAATTTTGGAAAATGTCATTTGAAACTAAAAAGTGAAAGTGAATTGTGTGAGTGAATGAAAGATGAAGTGAATCTCATCTATTGTTTTAAATTATTTTAGGGAGTGTGCAAGGAAGTGATTTTGACCCCTACGTGGAAGCCGAACCTTATTACTTCGGTGAGTTTCTATGCTTGTTATGTGTTTAAGTGATATGATTGCAATTGTGATTAATGTAGTGATTGTACAGTGAAACATGGTTTTGAACCCTCAGATGAGGTAGTATGTACTTTATCGCACTTACCATCATCAGAGTGGAAACAATTATGAAAAAGTGTTTTGTAACGAACAAAAGTAAAAGTGTAGTGAAGTGATTGATTGTTACAGTGTTATATAGTGAATGCATGTGTTTGAAAAGGTCAGGAAATTCCTGAGACCTATCGGTGAACCCTTCGACTCGAGCCGGGGGCTAGGCCTAGGTTGAGGAGAAAGGGAAGAGCCATAGGGTTATTTAAAAGTCACAAAGCCCAGTGACTCAGACCAGTGCTATATGCTCGAGACTTGGCTTATAGACCAGTCTCCAAAAAGAGCATCAAACCAGTGTTATTGACCAGTGATATATGCTCGAGATTTGGTTCTTGAACCTGTCTCCAAAAGAGCATTAAACCAATGATATATATATATACAAGTGAAGTGAAGTGAAATGATGTGTAGTCGAGACTTGGCAGCGGACTTGTCTCGGAAATGACTACAATGTACACAAATAAAGTGAAGTGAAAAGTGCTTGTAGTGCGGGCCCAGTGGGGGTTACGGAGGAGTAAGGGGTAAGAGAAGGTCTACATGGTCAATTGTGACAGTTGACGGAGTGTCAACTACTTGGTTCGTGGACAAGCTTCGTGGAACTTGTGTGACAGCCCCACCTCCCCTAAGGCGAACCAGAGGGGTAAGCGGACCGCCTGCCTAACTCTCGCCAGGACTCAAACATTCATTTATGAAACCATTGATAAAAGGTACTTAAAATCGCTGACAAACCCACGCAAAATACAGACCCCCAACATCTCATCAAAGAGACATTGATAATAACTCCAAAATACCACAACTATCGAAATCATCCAAATAGGTCAATCTTATACAAAAGAGGAAATCCTACAAAAGTACTAAGAGGAAATCCAGCAAGGATACTAGGTTCCTCGATTCTCGTGCCCCACTTCCAGACCTGTTAAGGAAAACAAAGCTTATGGGGTGAGCAAAGCCCAGTGAGGTCAAGAATTCATGCACAAGCAGATTAAAGCGGTAACAAGTCTCAACAAAACAGTAACAGTAGAAAACTTGGAAATCATACAAGTCAATATAAAAGAATCACTAGAAAAGGATACAATTTGCCGTTCCACCCTTCCGCCATTTTCCACATCCAGCTCCGGTCCGGTCCCAAGCTGTAGTCTCAGCAGGAATGTTGAGACTCCGTCAACCACTATCTCACTAACCGTAGAAATCACTTTACTCTCACCCGTCTACTTACACCCCCTGTACCGGGCCCGCTCGTCAAGATAGTATTAACATCAAACCAAGTCGGGATGAGCGGCACCTCCCGCTCCATAGAGCGTGGTACATACTACAGCTTGGTAATTAACATCAAACCAAGTCGGGATGAGCGGCACCTCCCGCCCCATAGAGTGTGGTACATACTACCACTTGGTAAATGAGTCGATGAGACTACGCTCCAATCGACTTAACTAGAACCCGACCAAAACGGGAGGAGAGGCACCTCCCACTCACTCGAGTGTGGTACATGCAACCGTTTGGTCTTATCAAGCCAAGAACAAGCAGAAGTGCTAGCACTTAACGACTTCAACTCAAGCAAATTCAAGCAAGGGTGAGCGCGATAAAGTACACGCTCACCAAGTCAAACAAGCATGCTTCAAATGAATTTCATCAAATCCGACATCCAAGCATGAAAACAACAAGCACTTGAACACTCACCAACAGTTGAGCGCAAGCAAGACAATGTAGGTAGTTAAACATGATCTTTACCGTCCACAGAAGCACCTGAGACGTGAAAGCGCAAGCAAATTACTTTTCGATTTCAAACTAAAAGGTTTGGCAAAAGTCATTTTCAAATGTGAAATGACGTGACAAGCAAATACTTAATGAATTAAACTCTCAAAAAATGCTCATAAATGCTCAACAAAGTAAGAAGGTGCATAAGCATGGGCGTTAGACCGAACACAGATGAAAACGAAACGAAAACGAAAACACACACCAAAGGTGAAGAAGACAGTTTTGACACCCTGTACGCTAATACTCATAACTCAGGCTACAAGTATCGGATTAGAATGTATGAGGTGCCGTTTCGAAGCTAAGAGAACAAGATACAACTTTCATGAAGACAACTTCTGCCCAGATTTTCTCTTTCTAGGTGAAAAATGTCAAAACATTTTCAAAAATTTTCCCCGTCAGAATTGCCTACAGGCTACATTCAAACGATCATAACTTGGCGCTCACAAATCCGAATCCAGAAATCCAGATGCGTTGGAAAGCTAGAATGAAGGGCTATAAGTTCCATGTTTTGGCCAAAAGCCAAATCACAAAGGATCAACACAAAAAACGAAGCTGAAGTTGCTGGTTTGTCATTCCTGTTTTCAGTTTTGCGCCAAAACTCAATGCATTCAACCAAAACACACACATGCAAACTCATCGACTCAAATGTAATAACAATCAAGCAAATGCAACCCTTACACGTTCCACATTACCCTCTACAATTTCCATGAAGAAGTTGAAATCCAATTCCATCCCGAACTAGGTCGAACATAATCAAAACAATGGCTTTCTACCCTATCGCAGAGATTTAAGTAGAACGGCTTCAAATGGCCATAACTCGACACTTACAGCTCCAAATCAAGCGATTCCAAAGCCATTAGAAAGCTAACACATAAGGCTACCATACTTAAGAAGACCTCAAAAACAAAAACAGTCATCTTCCTGGTCAAAATGGCCCATTACAGCAGCAAAATAACGGTTCGGACAGAAACAGGGCAGCAGGGGCATTTTAGTCATTTCACATGCTACAGTGCTCCGATTCACCTGAAAATTTACAGGTAGAATCAACACTCAACTCTCTACAACTTTCATGCTTTGTGCTAAAGCTAATTCTGTCCCCATAATTTTCGAAAATAGCAAGCAAATTCGGACAGAAAAATGGACAAAAATTCAACCCTAACCATTTATTCTTGGCTGCAGCTTTACACAAGAAAATTCAACAATCTAACCCATATATTCATCTAAGAAGCTAAACATGATCCTCAATCAAGTCAAAACAACAAAAAAATCCAACAACTTCATCAACTTAGATAAATTTCAGCAACCTCAATAAAAGTTCAACTTACAAAGTGTAAATCACCTCTTGAATCCAAGATTGAACTTCACAATCAAGTGCTTCCAACTCCCAAATGAAGGTTTGATGGCTGAAATTGACAAAATCCCAAGCTTTCCTCTAGTTTCCTTTCTTTTTCCTCTCTTTTTTTTCTCTCTTCTTTTCCTTCTTTTCCCACGGTTTTTCCCCTCTTCTTTTTCCCTTGCTTGGCCGGCTCCCTTGTGTTGAAAATGGCCAAGGGATAAGACTACTTAGATATTTATGGGTTAGACTTAGGTTGGTCAAAGTTGTGGTCAAAATTAGCATGCTAATTAACCTACCAACTTAAGGTAACTTCCACCCTTGCCCAAGTAATTTTTCTTTCCTATCAAATTACTCCATAAGTACATAAATTAACCTAGTCCATCAAAGCTTAAGTGCACCTACTTAGGCTACTAATCACCTAAGAATTGTAATCCCTCCTCTTAATCATGCCTTATCACACATAAAATCAAAGAGATAACAAACTCGTGGTTGGACATAAAACTTAAATTCATTTTCAAAAATAGGGTTTTAAGAAATCAAACTAGGGTTTTCCACATTCAAATTAGGGTTTTATCGAAAATTAGGGTTTTCGAAGCAAACTAGGGTTTAAATGTCAAATTAGGGTTTTTAGACGTGTAAAACAAAATAGTTAAAACAAAACACTTTGAGAAGTAAAATAAATCATATAAACACCTCAGTAAACAATAATGACTATAAGTAACATTATTTTGTGTGAAAGTCGATGTGAAAATTTAAACAAAAATATTAAATAAGTAGGTCAAATAAAATAAATTTTCAGGTCCTCACAACTTGGCCCCTGAGGGCCCCCGTATCCTACATTGTATTGTTAATTGCTTTTCTATTTGTTTAATTTCCAAGTGTACTTGTGAAGTGAATTTTATTTATGTGCTAAGTGATTTGCATGTTTTTGGGAACTCACGGGCTTTTTAGCTCACCCTTTCCATTTGTTTTCCTTAGCAGGAAATGAGTGTCCAAATGGAGGAGCCAACCCATAGTGTTAGGGTTGCTTATATTGAATGTTTTGAAAGCTTTTGTAAAGATGTTTAAGATCTTGAACTTGCAAGTAGTGAGAGCTTTTGTATCATGATACTCAACTGTATGGAGGAATGGTTTTTTTTGTACTTTGGGTTTGTAATTTAAAGTTATGATTTTGTAAGGCATTGTTCTTTTATATTGTATTCGAAATTGTAGTTGGATTAGTACGTGATTGTTTAAGTGAGTAAGTCCTGGCGAGAGCTGGGCAGGCGGTCCGCCGACCCCTTTGGTCCGCCTTAGGGGAAGGTGGGGTCGTCACAGTATCTATGTGTGTGTATGTGTGTGTGTGTGTATCTATGTGTGTATGTGTGTGTATGTGTATATATATATATATGTATATGTATATGTATACATGCCATAGTGCCAAAACTAGACAAATTTTTACTCATACTCTTAATCACCAAAGAATCACCATGCTTTTAATATAGTAATAGATAATAGATAATTGCCATGGTGCCAAAATTAGATTTTTGGTGACATACATTATGAAACATCCAATATGTGAACAAAATCAAGCATCAAATTTTTATGTTAGAAAAATGAGTAATTTAAAAATAAATTATCTTATACAACATGGTTACAATGAAGTTTCTTTGCTTTTGGAAATCAATCAGACAATTAAACAAAAATACACATAAAGAATGATACTATCTTTTTATGTTTCATGAATAAAAGAAATTAATAATGATATTTTATATGGTTTGACAAGATATGCAACAAGGAAATATAAGTAAATAGAATTGAAAGTAGAACAGAAAAGGAAACTAAGTTGCAAGGAAAACTACTTAATTGGTGATTAAACTAGAAATTCCTATATGCAAAATCATGCATACAAAAAAACTGTAATAGTTCTTGAACTCAATCTAGAAAATGTTGATTTAGGAAAGTTTCAAAACATCCTACAAGAAATTGAAACCTTATCAGCAATAATTAATTCAAAGAATTCTTATATAATGACTGTTTTTGGATTTTACGCTATGAAACATTAAGGAGACTTGATACAGAAAAGGAAGATCAATTTGAGAAATATTTTGTGATATAGGAGAAAACTAATTCAAAGGACTGTATGTTAGGTTGAAATTCTTAGTTTTACTCTCTAACCACTCTATTAATAGTTATAATTCTTAAAAAGCTGGAAAAGCAATGAAATTCAATTTTTTGAAGTCTTTAATTTTTTACCATTATGTTGATGATAATCCATGGAACACCTTATATTTTAATAGTGGTTAGAATGATCATATATTTTTCCGATAGATTGTTTCTTTTATTTGGTTGTGTAGAATTTTTTTTTACGTGTTTAATATGTCAAAGTGCATTGCTCTAAACTCTTAAATATCTTGCTTTTCTTGATTTGTGGTTGTCGTTCTCGTAGTTAGAATAACTAGTCGCCTTTTGTTGTTAATGTAATTTTATGCAAAGGATAGAAGTACTTATATATTGTGCCATAACTAAAAGGTTACTAATCTGGATTTATTTTTTCTTCAAATTATTTTAAGGTTGCTTTCTTACTTTCATAATCCTACTAAAAAAATGGCAATAGCTATCGCTTAAGTAATTTTAAGTTTCTTTCTCCTATGGTCTTTATAATTTCTATTTAAAAACATGAGAGTATTCTAATTTACAACATTAATTGATTCTATAAACGGTTTTATTTGTTCAAATTAAATTTTCTTATTCAAAGCAAATTCTATTATTAGGTGTAAGCAAAGTAGCCTTTTACGTTGTAATACATTTTAAAGAATATCGTAAAGGTTTTGTACATATTTATTGAAATAACAAATTTTGAGTATTTTTCATCACAGTACTTTCATGTTATTATAGGTTGTTATGAGTTAGCCTAATATACATTAATACTCCCATTAAAATAGTTAAACCTCTTTGTTTAACTACTTGAATGGTTATCATTTATAATTCACTGTTTATAGAAAGTAATATAATTAGGATCAAAATTAGGTTCCGTTGATATCAAGTTTAACTTACTTTCATACAACAAAGAAGAATTAAGCACAAAGGATATTTCTTACTTAACTTTTAAAAAATAAGGAAGGATCCAAAAAATTTATTCATAAAAAATCAATTTATTAAGAAAATAAATTATTTTTTTATGAATAATGCACGTTCTAATTTATGATTACATATTATTATGAATTACTTAATACTCTAAGTGCTACAACTTTTTAGGTGACGATCTTTGAATAATTAACCTTTGGAATTTGTCCCAGTGGCTAGAGCAATCCTCCCTGCTACTAGGGATAATTTATGTGAGAGGGCGTGGGGAAGGGTGGAAAGAATTCAAAAAAAAAATGATCTTTGAATAACAATAAAAGAGATTTCTATTAATGAGAGCATTTAAGGAGGTAACATACTTAGATAGTTGATTCAATAAAAACTTTAGAATTGAAGACTTCACTTTGAAAAATGATATTAAAAAAAAAAGAGCATTTTAGCCTTAGTTTTCTTCATTAGAGATTGCACACTTAAGAATACACTTTAGGAAAAAAGTTAAATAGTATTACTGTTGTACGCATTTGAATTTATTCTTCTACTTCAGCATAAATTGGCAAGTTTCAACTATAATATTTTTAAACCTCTCTCTATAAATATTCTTTTCTAGAATTATTTCAAAGTTTGAAGCTTTTCGAAAATAAAGAATAGGAAAAAAAATATTCTTGAGGAACTAAATGATATTTTATGGATAATGCATATTATCAACCACAATTACATACAATTATGAATTTAAATTGAGTTTCTCATATTTAATCTATTGTTGACGATCCTTGAAAATACAAAATTGAAAAATTAAACTATATATAGTCACAATATAATAAGAGTATTTGATGTCATGGAGCCTCATGTTTAGTTTTTAGTTTATACTTAAGACATATAAGACAAATTTCAATACTTTATTGTTCATTTTACAACCTCCTTTGTTTCCTAGTACTATATAAGTTTATGTAAATTAGTCTGGTGGCATAAAAAATGGAACAGTATAAATACTGCTAAACATGATAATTGGCACGTGCATTAATTAGTTGTTTAAGCTTAACATGTTTAAGGCGTGCCTATCAATTGAAGCATACATTGGCCAGAAACGGACAAAATTGAGATGAAAATTGTTATTATACTAAAAATACTTGCAATGGTTAATGATAGTCATCAATTGATCAAATTAACTATCAGATTCATTGTTGCAGCAACAATATGTAAATTGATATAAAAGAAAAAATCCACAACATGTAAATTGAGGATTCGAGGTCTCTAAATAAAATTCTAATTCTTATATTTCTTATAACACATTTAGCTCCAACTCTGGTTGTCAAAACTTTAGAATATTTTCCAGCTTGCATGTATATACCTAATATAATGATACACAATGTGAAAAGAAGGCTTATGTCACTTTTACTGCTTAAGTGTTACAAGATTTACATGAAGTTGTACGCGATGCAAAGTGAACAGTTAAAAACATTTTTTTAATAATTTACAACAAAATAATATATTTGATTAAGTATCAAAAAGCATAATTCACGTGCTCTAATACTAGTCTGCAACAAAGGAGAAAAGCATCAGTGAAACATGTAAAACACAAAGTTCAAAGTTTTATGCCTTTAGATGATTATTGTATTTGACGCACACAATGCAGACGCAATGTGTGCTCTAAGCAGGAAAACTACTAATTTACCCTTTTTCTTTCTCTCTCTCTCTCTCTCTCTCTCTCTCTTTAGCTACTAATTTACAGTTTACTCATTCTCAAATTAGGAAATGACAATTAACAAAGACATGATGGTCATAACGAACATAGAATAGGCAGATACAGGGAAGATTAATGCCCATGGTGTGAAGATGCAGCAGATTCTGGTGTGTCTCTATTATGGGATGTTCCATGAAAAGGCTGCAGGTGTGATGATGCAGCTTGCCCAGATTGCCTCTCTGTGTTCAGTTGAGACATACATTGTGGTGATAGGTGTTGAAGCAGTGTAGAATCAGCACCATCCGGTGCAGTCTGCTGGCCCTGCAATTCAGGAAATTGATCTTTGATTGCCTAAATCTAATGGCAATGATGTAAGTATGAACTAGAAATCCATATAAGAAGGTGTAGATTTGCATTGGCACCAATAAAAACATAAAGAAGACACACAGGACTGCCAGGTAATTGAGTTGTGTAATAAGGGTTTGCACATCCGATTCTAAAACCATCATGTCAGATACCTCAAAAGTCGAATCATTCCTTAGTATATAAGACATAATGCATATCCGAAGGACTTCCAGGCAATTGAGTTGTGCAATCAGTGCTTTCCTAACACTTCAAATATGAAAACCATCAATATGAGGTATCTTCAGAAGTTATATAAACTCATCACTGCATTCTGTAATATAAATATACAAATGTGTTTGTATATGCGTAAATTTGGTAGAGGTATATGTCTATTCTAAGAAAGAGCCGAATATAATTAGCAAAGATGATTATACAGAAACTAATGCAGCTTATACAGTAAAAAGGATAAGGTTGTGGTTGCAACAACAAAACTTAAAAATTAAGAAATGGATATCAAAAGCATCACAAGGGGGGACAATGTTTAAGAAACAGGAAATTAATGGAAACACTCTGAAATGATTGATCCATAGACTTGCTGAAGCTTAATCTCCTAATCTCATACTTCACTTTGTTTCCCAATGAAGACAGACAAATTTCTGATTATATTGCCCAGCCACTTCAGAGAGAGGCCAGGTATAGGAAGTATTGGTCAAATAACAATAGAGACCTGGTTAAGGAAAGAAGAAGGATCTGCATCATAAAAGTGGAAGAATGGACAAAAGCAAAGAGCTACCATATCCCAAACTGGATGAACATCCAGAGAAAATCTTGTTCACAAACGTCCATAGACAGCCTCCAATTAAAGGCATCATTACAAGCGTGAATTCAGATGGCACATCAACATAAAACTAAGTCTGGGTGTCAGCAATGATGGCATCCATAAAATTTCAATGATTGCATTTACTACCATCGAGGCTAAATGTCAGCCTATGAATTTGTACGGAACTGACATATGCTCATATTGGGTACATGCAATACTGAACCTAATTTATAAAACAACCCATACCAGTTAAGCTTTACTCAATGTTCACCTAAAATGTTATTTCTTTTCAACCTACATTCACTCCTTTTGCTCTACTTTTTCAAGGAAATATGTAGATGAGGATGTGCAAATTAACATACTTGCACCACAAGCCATTAAATTGATGCTGATACACTAAAATGTACAGATGCTATTGGACTCACTTCTTAGAGCATTATAAGAGAAGTCATGACAATTAATTTTTAAACCATTCAACAAGCTCTATTTGGTATTCCACAACAGTCTCTCATACAAAACTTTCAATTGGAGAATAATCACTTCCACTTTGACATAAGCAGTGAGAGCAGTGAGAGCAACTACCAAGATGTGTTACATTTTTTTTATTTCCATGAAAAAGAAGAAAAGTTTGATCTTATTTATAATTGTTGAAAAGAAGATTTGATAATCAGATAAAAAGAACTTACCCCCAGATGTTGACTGATTCCTTGTGATAGATCCTGATTTGAAGCTCTCTTTTGAAGATGCTCCTGCTGTTCAACTTGTTGCTGATGTTGTGGGGGCTGCTGCAGAAGCATTTGATTATAATGATATGGATGTTGTTGATGCTGCTGCAATATTTGTCCATAGCCTTGTTGATACAAGTGGTACTGCTGGAATAATGTCTGATGTACTTGTTCTGCATGTCCTTGATATCCATGTTGATGCATATCACAGGCAAGCTTTTGTGATTGATGATATAACTGCAGCTGTTGCTCAGGTACTTGTGCAAATTGCTGCTGCTGTTGCTGAACATGCTGTAGTTGTCCCTGGTGTGCTGACTGATGGTAATTCGGCTGTACCTGTTGATGTATCTGCTGCAAGTGGGGCATCTGTTGTTGCTGAACTTGCAGTACTTGATATGGTAATGAAAGCAGCTGCTGCTGTTGCTGAAGATATTGCTGCTGTTGCCAAGAAGATGCTTGCTGCTGATTCTGTTGCTGCTGTTGTGGTGGAAGCTGCTGCTGGTGCAAATATGATTGTTGATGTTGCTGATGCTGTGGCAGCATTTGGACTAGCTGCTGCTGGTACTGCTGTTGCAGAAGATGTTGCTGATACGGCCATGTCTGACTTGATGTTTGACTATGATCTGTTGCGATATGTGACGGGTTTGTGGATGAGAAGCTCATGTCTGGCACATTATTGACTGGCCAGACATGTTTACTTGCTATATTCTCCTGTGAAGCATTTTCCTTGCAATAAACTTCGGCCTGGTCCCCTTGCTTCCATACTAGGGAATGCTGAGGATATGGACGATTAGTGGACACCTTAGAGCCCGGTGCGACAGTTGGCTTCTGTTGAACTGTCGAAGGCTGCTGATGTCGAAGCTGCGAATCCTCGGAGTGCAAGTGCATCCCTGAAGTTTTTCCTTCAGAAACTGTGCCCTTGAGCATTTGATGGCATTCTCCACTGGTACTGGGGGACGGCACTGAACTTGGATGCATTTTTGTTGTTGTACTCATTTGTCGAGTTGCTGAGGATAACAAGCCAGCTACTTTAGTTTCATCTGAGGATTCTTGAACTTCAACAGAATCAGCAGCTGCAGTCCTGTTTGGAGGACTACTTGCATTCAAACCCTCCGTAGACTTGGAAATATCCGAAGTAGCATCATGTTCATCAGAAACCATAGCAACTAATTCCTGAGAGGCCTGTTCCTGAGAATTTAAGGAAAGATTATCAAAAGAAACTGGATTAGGATGCTCTTTGTGCTTTTGGTCTTGCATATTCATTTGACAGGAATGCTCTTCTGCAGATTCTAAAATAACAGTTGCACCTGACTGGCAATTAGAGTTAGAAGTCAATCCATTTGGTTCTGATGCAGCTTTACATGAAATTTGAACTGATGCAGGAGTAATCTCCATTGATGCAGGTACATTTTCTTTATGCTGTTCAGTCAAATTGTCCATTGATTCCATTACTCTAGGTGTATGATCTGCTGATTGAAGCATCGATTGATGAGCCACATCATTCACTTCAAATGCAGCAAAATTTCGCTTGTCTGCCTCCTGGGTAGGTAAGTGTTCCCTTCTGTTGAAGTCAACAGTGTTATTGCATTTCCGTGGGGTCTGATCAGCAGAAACCAATTCATCCTTGCTGGCATGATTTGCTGGTAACAAGCTTACCTGCTCTTCAACTGGTTGGTTACTATGCTGGTCATCACATAGCAACTTAGGAAAGGCACAAGAACTGCTCTCTCTTGTGACCAGTATTTCATCAGGCAGGCATTTTCCTAAGTCAAGCTCCTTATCTATAAGATTGTTCCTGACCAACTGCGGAAACAATTGAATGTGACGATTCCATGCCTTACTAATATCATGCACTGTTCCACAAAGGTCCACAAACTGCATAAATATCAAACTAATCAATATCAGAAAAATGTTTCGTTAAGCAATGTCATGTCCTTCAACACAATGTGTAGTAAAGTCAACCAAATGACTCCCCAGTGGGCATCCTTGCTAAGCATAGATGTCAATTTTAAGGGGTGCTAAAAAAAAGAGCCAAAAAAAGGAGCAGGAAATAACAAATTTCATAAGCAGATAGAAAGTAAAATAAAAACAAGCATTTTATGCAACACCATACTCTGATACGCATGACAGCGTACATTTTCTTCTCTTAATTATGTGAACAGGGCTGGCAATCGAAATCCACAAGCTGACAAGGGTTGCACTAGGTGGAAATTGATGAATTTAAAGAAGCCTAATTCAGAGGTGTACAAAATAGACATAAAGTTCATTTGAAAATGCTTCTATTCTGGCTTTTGTTGCAGAAACCTGCATGTTTTTTTATTTCATATTCTCCTTTGCGGGAAATATCATAGGAAAATGGGCTCAAATCAAAGCATGGTTGTATTGTAATCAAGTTTTCTATATTTACTTTTTCAAGTAAATTATTAAATCACACTCTTTCAATCAGCCAGTAAAACAAACCAAAGTTACCATAACCTGTAGCCAAATCAACACAAGATCAGCTCCAAAATCAACAAAATCAGGCCTAAACATGACATAGAAACCAACAGAATCAACACAATCCACCTCAAATTTCTATTATTACAAGCAGAAAATCTGGTCAGTTGAGCCATTTGAGCCTTAATTTCATTATTCAAGCATAATACCCAGAAAGCTGAGGAATGACCACTGGGGCTGTGCTGTCAGGGAAACAGATATGTAGGACAGGTGGGCAGGATGGGAATAACAGAAGGTAGTGACAAAAGGAGGGACTGGAGAGGGGCAGTCTAGTCTTTGTAGTGGTTTGCATGCTACAGGAAACCCATCTGATTTCACTTCCTGTATGAAACGGGGATGAGAATCCACAGGAAGCAGCACTGCAAGGAACGAGATCTGAATGTCAATGAACTGTCATTTAAAAACGTAGGAGGCTGGATGGTTCCCTGTGAAATAACAGCTTTTCCAAACATGCTATTTAAAAAAAAAAAAAATTGCAGCAGGCAAAAAGGTATATGACACTCTAATACCTATAGCTGTGAATTTCTTATTGGCCACTCTTGCTTCTTTAGAACAGGAATCTACAGTACTAGATTGATCTGGTAAACCAAAATGCAGATGGATAAAGTCCAACTTACCCTGTATTTTTATATGCGATTATACAAAGATGCGATATGCCACACCATATTCACTTCAAAGACTGTGGTCCAGTGTTAAAAAATCATTAAACAACACAACGGCCGCCATATGTTCAACTACATCTAGCGTAATTGACGGCAGATGAGATTTATTCATAGTGATTGTTTTTATTTACTTATTTTAGTGAAAATGATCATCCTCGGACACTGACAGTTTCTCTGACAATCTTGCATTATACCAATTTGCTGGTTCAAAAATTAAGAATGTCCATAGAAGCAAATGCCAAATTTCAAGGCTAATCAATTGCAAACTACCATAAGTGTATGCTTGCTTATTACACAAATTAAGCAGTAAATTTGGTATGTCCAGCAGCATTAATCACTACATTCAGATATACATCCAGACAACACGTGCATAACAGAACTTTGAAAGCAACTATTTTGAATGTCTTGTAGTTTCCAAAAATGATATTTACAGATTTCTTTATGAGCAAGAATCAGGTTAAAAGGCATATAATTCACAGGTTCGAGCTCAAGTAATATTCGTTAGAAGATACGCCCACCACCCAACCAACTGATCATCTTCTGTGGAAGGAAAAGGACAGAGAATTTCTGTCAAATGGAAAACTGCAATAAATGTGCAACAAATTCATGAAATGGTAGAACAGATAGAATTTGACAGAATTCAATAGAATTCTCAAACCTCCATAAACAAAGATGATACGTGTTCTCGATCTTTAAGGGCCAAACCAGAGGTTCCATCAGAGCTGGGAGAAATGGCATGCGCTATAATCGAGTCTATTAGATCTACTTGATTGGCTCCTTCATGCGTCATTGCAAATTTAATCAATTCCTGCAGAAGTGAATCTCAATATGTTTCATGATATCCACTCTTTAAGAAGGGAAGAAATTGAAAAAGTTACAAAACTGATTATAGTTTCTCAATCACACTCGAGATCTGTACATCAGTAAAGCATCAAGACATGCAGCGAATATTCCTTTTCCACAATCCAAAGAACACAAAAGCAGCTGTTGTTAATAGTTACAGCAAATGAGAAACAATTCCATTTTCATTTCCTGTGAAATGTAGTGTTCAAGGAGAGCTGGCCTAAGCACATTATCAATGGAAGTCTCAAATATTCTTTTGACCATGAGTGCAGAGTTTTAGAGAACCAAAAGCAGCATAATTGACATGGGGGTGGGAGCTGGGAATACTACCTCCAGAAGTTTACTGCAATGAGGAAGCCGTTGAATTCCATCTATTAAAGCATCTCTGGCAGCTTCTGCGCTTCCTGTGATCTACCAATTATTGAATAGTAGAATTAGTACAATGAATCTTATGCAACTGCAGACCACAAATCATGCAATAGAATCCAGTATATTTGGAAATCAAGAATATGAAGAATATATGCACACGAAACAATATACAAGACATGACAGGGGACTGGAATTGAGTCAAATCAATCTCAAATGAGTATCTCTTAGATGGCTGTTTTTTTTGAATTTCTAACCCCAAACCAGCATTTAATTAGTAAATCACAAAGATGATTGCAGAGTAATATACCCAGAAGTTTCTTCCTTTTTCATTTACTCAGATGGCTGAATACCTAAGCTTGTCAAACCAGCAACATGTTTGAAAGCATATACAATCCAGACACAAATATTATTGATGAGATTCATTCCCTAGGTGTTGCAGTGTTTAGCACTGCAAAAGGAAAATGAGTTCTTAATGATCTTATAATACTTGCCCAACTTCTAAGTTTAAAAGGTCTGATAACAAGTCAATTGACAGCCAAAGCATTTTTAGCATGAATGAGATTAGAAGGAAGGCTATTGTTGGTGCTCTGGAAAGTGGACGCAGTCCTAACTTCGTCTAGTCCTGATTGAACTTGATTTCCCACGTGGTTACTTGCTATTAGTCTCTTAATTAATTTTGCCTAGCTATATAATATACTATGTTCAGAACATCAATGAGCCCAATCAACTCTTAATTGTAATCCTGGTAGGGCTACTAGTCTCTAATAATTAACCTTTACGTCAGCTTTAAGAATGCGGAGAAACTGATCTGAACAGTCATTAACATGTAGGTCAAAATTTGACCATCTTATACCATTGCATATTTCAATGACCCCAATTCATCTTTATTAGAGAAGGTCCAGGACACAAAGGATAATTTGCATAAAGTGAAGCCACTAAAGGGTAATATTGTGCGTCATTTTAAAAAATTACATCTAAAACAAGCTTGCATTAGAGATATAAATTTCCGTTTCTAAAGAAGTAGTTTGATTAGTTAGTTAGTCCTGCAACAGAAAGTGTTTTGACAGCATACAACTATCAGTCATTAGTTCTACACCATTAACCCATATGCTATTTTTTGTCTAGGCAACCATTGACAATTCCATTTTTGCTTAAGATATAATAAAGAAATTAGAGTCAGACAGCAAACTCTGCAAACATATTCAGCAAACTTAATCTCCAAACAATGTCTCTTTTTATTTTCCTCCATTTGGTGATTCTATCCTACTGTGTGACAAAAATAGTAAACGTTTTCGTCATTGGGTTCTAGTTTCTTGAGGAGATGAGATCCTTCCATGTCTGGACATAAAAGTCCACCAGCATAGGATTTCATTTTACGCGTTTGCTTTCTGGTAAAAAGTCAGAAACATTGTTTAGAACCCGTTTCTACCTAATCAATGAGGTGTCTTTAGTAATTATGGCTTTCTTGATAGATTCTAATGTGCTACTCCCTATTAGGTTCTAATTATCATCAACCTACTAGCTACTACAGATTATGTTGTCTTTAGTTTTTCAGCTGAATGGTTGCTTGCTTACATCACAAAACAAAAACATTTGTGGACATACACAGTTTCTTTGTCTTAATTGAGTGATACTAAAATATCTAGCTGCTCTCAATTATTTCCTAGAAGAAGCATAGTCGAAGGACCCTCTTTGTAGATTTTCTCACTAATCAGAACATGCATAAATTTTCTTATATCAGGCAACTTTCCAACTGGTTATCGAGACACCTTTATGTAACCTTCAATTGTAATCAGCAACATATACAGATAAACAACTTACTCTCTTCTATAGGTAATATAAGACATAAGGTCAAGTCTCACACCAAATAAAGCAAGCATAGATCAAACTAAATTGGGCGTACCATGCTTGGCCTATTAGGATCAAGCTTTTCGACTTATGAGGCATAAAAGCTAAACAATAATCAACTTTTAAACGATATCACCTTTTACGTGAGTGGCAACTCAATTGAAGAGCAAAACTGAATTTCTTCATGCATGTTATTGTAATAAGAGAGAGATCAATGTCACTTTAACTAGTAATTATGCAAGCAGATCATAGCTTAAAAAATGCACAAACGATAGCCTAAAAATTTTACACCACCACAAAGAAAAAAATTAGTCAGCAAGGTGTAGGGAGTACGTTTGGATAGTAGATTTTTTGGGATAATTTGTTGAAAAGAATATTGTAGCACTATTGTAGCACTTTTTTGATGTGATGTATCTGAGATAAAAAGGTGATTGGAATTTGTGTCGATGATGTAAGCAAAATTTTTTAGCTAAACAAGAGCAATCCAAACGCACTCCCCCTATTTATATTGTGGATTCAATACTAAGCAAAAGCATACTACAAAATTTAGATCTTCAAAACATGAAAAATATGATTCGAGAGAAGTCAACAACAAATGTAATTTGTGCTTTTGTCTTTATCATATTAGATTCTCCATGAATAAAATTACCTAATTTGTTTACTGGAAAAGTATAATTAAGGTAAGGAGAAGCAAAATCATTCATGTCCTGTATCTAAAAATAGTATTGATTTAAAGAGAATTTTCAGCATATACTATGTCATCACATCTGCTTAATTTGTTGCTAAAACATTATAATACAAGACAAACCCCTGAACCGATGTCCAAGTCCTCGACTTTCTGACCATATCCCAATTTAGGAAAATTAATCCCTGGAATCATACCAATATTTGACACCTGTAACTAGTGTGAAAAAGAAACAGCATAAAGTGCCTTAAGGCAAAGTAATTGGACTTCTACTGAACATGGAACAAATTTTAGCTGTCGTATGGTGTTTATATGCTTTTATGTTCAGATGCAGAATAAGACACAGCTCAGGCATAACTCATAGATATGGAACAGCCATGCCGCACCAAGAAAAGGGGAAACTTTTTAGAAGTTGGGAGCAATTGGAATGATGATTTAATCATCTGAAGAGCTGCAAAAATCTATTAGCTATAGCTGAAGAAGCCTCCAAATGGTTGTATGCTGGTCTGAGAATATCTATCAGGGACAAGTGCCTTGTGTCTTGGCTATACCCGTACAGAACTGAGAATAACTACCGGAAGTAGATTGAAAGGCAAGAAAATCTGCAAACCTCTGGTGGACTTTGTCTATTTCTTGTTCCCTTTTACCTTTGACCCATTCCTAACGCGGATTGCTAAAGTTCAGTATTCAAATCACTCTTCCAGGGAACTGTAATTCTCATACTAGAATAAAAGCGCAGTTCTCTTTTTATGATCAACCTGAAAACCAGTACAAAGAGCTTTGACCAATATCAACATTTCTTCATTTAAAATTGTTGTTCCTCTTTACACTTAAAATAAAATCATCCATACCTAAAAGGGTAGCAAAGTCGATGCAGGACAGCAAAGCTATCACGATACCTGAAGCAAAGAAACTTCACTTTGAAACTATTTTAGCTCTAGAATTGATTTAAGACTTGACATTTGTGGCTCATTTGCTGAATTCGGTGAGTGCTTGGTTTGCAAGTGCATGTGCTGGTTTCTAGGGTAGCTTTGGTTGGTAATAGTTGACTGCCAAATAAAATAAAACCTAGATGCAGCTACTAGTGGAAGTTTAAGGATCAGGCCTCCATAGGACTCTAATGGCCAGGCCTTGCTTAGAAGTTCAAGAGCTAGGCATTGCTGGAAGTCCAATTGTCAATCCCTAGTGGAAGATCAAAAGTTGGCCTCCATAGCATCAGCTTTTGCAGACTAATTTAGCAATCAATCTGTGAAAGAAAGTTGCCAGTTTGTTGTGTCTAAGGAGTATAAATAGCATGTATTAGCTATTTTATGTGAATGAAAAAAATTTGAGAATGACACCCCTCTCCCTCGGTGTGAACCCGAAGTTTCCTTCCCTTTCCCCTTCCTCCTCTTATTGTCTCTTCTCTTCCTAGAATCCTTCTTCCAGTTCTGAAAAGATTCTATTCGCTAGATCCAGATTCCACATACATTTTCGCAAGCACACAGCCTATCCTGAAGTACATCCACTGAATTGTCAATCCATAACGAATATGGTTCAAGCAAGTAAGATCCTACAATAACACTAAGTTTTATTAGGTCTTCTGCAAAAGATTCATAAAAGAATTGAAGAAAAGACAAGCAGGATGTTAATCCTAACATAGCCCATCATTACGATGCCACATGCGTTGAATGATGATGTCAACCTGAATGTACCAAATACTATCAATTAATGGTCCATTTAATGCCTATGGCCTGCCAGTCATGTTAGGTCATTTATGATGGGCTGAAACAACTACACTAACAGTGAGCCGCCAATAATACAACCAAGACAAAATTTAGGGTTCATTACAATTAATCCCCTTAAGGAATACCCCATTTCTCACTTTACCCCCTAACCTTTAATTTTTATCACTTAACCCCCTATAGGATAAAATTACCCCTCCATTATTTTGACTTTTCATTTATCTTTTTTTCTTTCCACTTTTTCCCTTTTTTATTTCTCTCTCTTTCTTCTTTCTTCTTTCTTCTTTCTTCTGTCCTTCCTAACCATCTTAACTAAAAACTTTGTTTCGAATTTGTAATTGCATTTCTTGATGAAACTTTAAAAGGCATCAAAAACTAATTTCAATAGAAAAAGAATTAAAAGGTTAAAAAATAATATTTTGGGAATGTGGTTTGAATATTTTGTAATCATTTGAGAAGAAAATAAATCTTTGCAATTCCTCTTTTTTAGCTTCAATCACTAGGATGAAGTTTCTTGTGGAAACAAGGAAGAATTAAAGAAATAAGAAAGAGTTAAAAAAAATAAGGGTAAATTACATTTAACCCCCCTGTGGTTTTGACTGTTGCCGCACAACCCCCCTAATGTTTGAAAATATCCACTTCATCCCCCTATGGTTTTATGTAAAGTGGATTTACCACTTTATATAAAAGTATAGGGGAATTATGTGGATGACTGCAAAAACCATAGGGGGGTAAAGTAGATATTTATATGAATCATAAAGGGGTTGTATGGATATAAAATTTTATCACACGCGCTTTTTGGAGTGCGTTTAGTACAAAATTGTACATTCCGTCCACTTTCCACTTTACATAAAACCATAGGGGGGTGAAGTGGATATTTTCAACATTAGGGGGGTTGTGTGGCAATAGTCAAAACCACAGGGGGGTTAAATGTAATTTACCCAAAAAATAAAGGAGGAAAAAAGGGGAATGAAAAAAATAAAAGATAAAAAAAAAAGTTTAGAATAATAGAGGGCTAATTTGGTCCAATAGGGGATAAAGTGAGACCCAAAAAAAAAAGGATTACGGGGTAAAGTGAAAAATGACGTACACTTTAAGGGGATTAGTTATGATTAACCCCAAAAATTAAATGCATAACTAGGTAAGTTATACTGACATTATAAGCTACCTCATGTAAGCATATTGGGCACTAAAGTAGAAGCAACCTTAACTACTAACTGACGCAGGCTTTTCAGCACAAGCTAATACACAAACAAAGTTTTCAGATAGAAAGCATCTATGAGACATACTTCCAATTTTGTAAACTCATTATTAGGTTTACCAGCTCTATATATGGATTTTGATCTCTATAAATAATAGCAATACCTTAAACATATATTAACAGTAATATATTAAATGCACTACCTACCGTTCATTCTACTCTCAAGCATACCCACCAAAGCTATACACTCTTTTCTGGCCAAGCATCAAGCTCTACTGACCAAAACACTATTAAGATAAGAGAAAACTAAGTAGCTTCAGATGCTGCAGATTCAGGTACTCCTGGATTTCGTACCATATATTTGAGCTGAGAATAGTGAATGAACAGGCTAGGAAAACAATGCAACTTCTGCTTCTTCTCTGCCATATCAATTGCATTTCTTAATGTATTAGAAGCTGCTTCCAGATTTCCCTGCAAATTAACATGGCAAACTTCATTAAAATCCATACATAGTGCACAAAGAAAAGGCAAGTTAATCCGCACCAGACGCCTTTGCATGTTTGCCAGCTCTACAATATGTTTGGGTAAGGAGTCAGATAGAACGTCAGAGTTCAGAAAAGCAGCAACTGCAGCATTAACATCTCCAATTCGCTCCTTATACCTGGCATTGAAAAGATGGATTTCTGGCACACCCTGAAAAAACTCCAAGAGTTCCAAACAATCTTAAAGTCATGAATTTTGCAAGTCTAGCCAACAACAGAGAAGAAGGTGTTACATTCTAGGATAGCAGTTTACCATAATCAGGAATATTGACACTTAAAGGTTTAAAAAATAAGATGACCATCTCATTCAGAATTTATGATGTCAAGACAGCATAAAAAATTAAGAAATATTTGAAGACAGTATTTTCTCATGCACTACATACTCGATTTAACATTTAACCTGATATAGATACTATTAGTTATCACAGTGGTCTTTGTTGCCAAAGTTATCTAAATGTCTTTGAATCTAAATAGATTTACATCAATAGTGCTTTCACAAAAAAGAAGTCAATCTGCTATGTAGGTATTGTATTATTTTGTATGCAAAGTCAGTTGTTATAACCAGATGTTAATTTCCACAAGAATGTTATCAACCAGATAGAACAACAACATGAACTTCAGAAATTTTAAGATATCTTGATACAAAAATTTTTCTTATTTTATGTTCAGAGTGAAGCAAGATTCATTCAGCGTAAACAGGGTATTTTAGATTAGCCAAACAAACTGTCATACTATGAATTAAGAATAAATTTAAGTGCAAAAATGATGGAAGCTTTAGAAAACAGAGTAGAACACTTAGACTCAGTTCATAATGCTATGGCATGTCTGAGGAGTAAAACTAAAGAAAACTAAGGTCAATAATGACTAAAAGTTGAAAAAAACTAGGTAACAAAGGCTTGACTCATCAAATCCAAATCACTCGGCAGAAGCAAATCAACTCAAGTACATGAGCTTACAGGAGATAATGCTTCTGAAAGGGCAGGAGAATGTTAAACATTGCTTTTGTACAGACATGGATTTATGAGCTAATATTTTAAGTAAACTTTTATTGACAGATGAAAGTGAAAAGGTTACAAGACTCCAAATAGTTAAGGCCAAGTGAACTTTGCTTTTATTGTATTTAGCAGTCTCTGGGTTACTGCCAAGTACAATAAACAAGATGTCTGTACAACATTATGCTGTCACCAAGAGGGCTTGGATGGTAAACTGCTTACCCCCCCCCCCAAAAAAAAAATGCATTCAGGAACTTGAGCATCCAATTCAAATCAAAAGCCTTTAGAATTGTTTAGAGACCTTTTCTTTTTTTATTGTTGCCAAGATTATTCGCTAACTAATTTAGAGTCCCTTTGGAAATTGATTTTAGGCTACTCCCCACAAGGTCAAAATCCCCTATGCAATGAGTCTAGTGCCCTAGGTTGTTCATTATCTTGTTCAGAGGCTCTTTGTAATTAATTCAAAACTTTGTGGCCCTCAATTTATTACCAAAAAGACACCAATTTTAATTGTCTATCTTATCAACTCACAAACATATAACGCATACATGCAACTATACAAACAGGTATTATAGAAAATATAGCTACACAATGAAATTGTATTTCAAAACTGAGCTAAACAGAGCAGAAACCAATTCTAGTAAAAACCAGGCATTCTATTGGCAGCATATGCAAATACCATAAAACTGTGTAATGACTCTGGTCAAGCATTGACTAAAACTATGCAGAAGTTATCTTGAGAAGTTTCTTAACTGTACCTTCAAAAAGACTTGCGTAGCTCGTTCTAGTGCAGCATTTGCCAATTCTCGTCCACCCTTGCTTTCCATGAAATCCACATAACGCATCCAGAACTCTGGATAATTAGCGCATGTAATCAAGCATCTCTCATAGAGTTGCAGAGCCTGTAAAAGAAAGATGTTTTACAATTGGCAAAATAAATCTGGAAACATTTAAAAAATTCATATGAAAAGGATCCTACCCAATCAAAATCGTCTTGCTTCTCGATGAAGTCCAGATAGTGATGCCAATTTTTCAGCTGTGCATCATCAAGTGGTGCAGTATCAAAATATCGTCTCTCTATATTAGTTTCAAAGTTTTTTATTTTTTCATCCATCTCCTTTGCTTTCCTGTAGAATATTTCACCTATAAGTTTATATTTATTTACTGCTTTTCGTAGGAAAGCTCCATCAGAAGCATTCTGCAAGTCCTCAATGACTTGAAGAATTTCATTTTCAGACCACTTAGCTGAATGGTTTGGAAGAGCCCCAGCATCTACATATACCCTGCAGTTCTCATGTTTCCTCGTCTCCTCATCCAGTCCCGCAACAAACTGTTTGAAACTGACAAAATAAAAGGCATAACAGTTACAAGTCATTGTTGCAGTCAGAGATATAACTGAAAATAAAAAAATAAAAAAAAAATTAGTGGTAGGCAAAAGAGAAAGCTTTATGCTGAAGATCTCATATGCAGATAAAAATGTATAAAAGGAACAATGTTGACATAGTCATTGCTAGACTGGAAAGGCATGTTTCTGTAGCCATCATGCAATGCCAAAAGGTTGAGAAAGTTTTTTTGTGGTTATAGACCAGAAACTACATGGGATTTAACTATGACAGTATTCAGATGACAAGAAAAACAATAACATCAAAGGTATTTTCGCTGTCATCTTCAGATTAAAATGGCACTATATGAAAATTTTTTCCAATTCCAGAAAGTCCAAGCCCCATCAATGTTGTAAAACCCTGTTAATACAGCAAAGAAGAATATTTGCACGATGAAAGATATACAACAGTTAAGAGTAAAATCAAGAGAAAATCAAGTTAGAAACATCTAAAAAGGGAAGAAGTAACAAATATAAAAGGAGGGGTATATCAGATGAGTGAACTCTAGCAAAACCAAGAGACGAGGAAAATCCAGAGCATAGCTATTAAGATATACAAGAGATACACATAGTATCTAGATTGTATAATATTGTTAGTGACAACAAATTTGAACAACAAAAATGGATCGCCTTCCAAGTTAACCATTTGTTCTTTCTCTCGTCCAAAAGCATAAAATTCTCATTAAGCAGACAATTTCAATTTCATGGGCACAAAACACCGTGTTTAGTTAATTTCAAAATTCAAGATATAAATATAAAAAAGGTACAATGGCTTGAGTTGCGCTTGGATGTGATTCAGCAGAAAGTATTAGCTTGCACAAACAAGTTAAGACGTGCAAATTTTCTTGACAACACTCACATTCTCTTCATACAGACTTCATGCTATCTCTCAATCCAGAAGGCCATTCTTACGTCAAAATTTTCAAGTACTCCATTCCTCCTATGTTTGTGACATGTTTCTACTTGGTAGAACCAACTTTTAATGAAATTGGTGATTTGAAATCTACCCCATAAAACAGCAGTAACAATGTAAAAGTAGAGAAACACCATGAACGCCAAAACAAACTCAGAATGCTATGATGAGAAAAAAATCAGCAAGAAACAATCTGATAAAACTCATACTTCTCATAATATTTATCCAAATACTCTGTAGGGAATTTGAGAACTTGGAGGTAAATATTTGCAAGAAAGCCCCAGTGCTGTCGAGTAAATTCATATTTTATGTACTGATTCCATAAGGCATGACAAAAGTAATCTTTCCGCACAAACAATAGGGCTCTTTTGAACAACCTGTCAGACGAGTAGCAAGAATGTAAGAATCAAGACCAAGTATCTATCATTTAAAATATGAAGTCCTCAAAATTGATATGTATCCTGCAGAGTAAGAAGCACGACAACAGAAGACTTGTCCAAAAGATTCACACCTTTTTCATACAAGGGAATGTTAAAAAAAATTACTTGGTGATTGAAACCATGCAAATAAATGTATGTACAGGATAGTGCATAAGTAGCTCACCAGTCAGCCAAAACTCCAGACTTATCAGTTGATGGGAAAACAATGCTAAGCTTATTGAGAAATAAAAGCTTAACTCATACACCTGTCAGTGGGATATTCTATATCCACACATTATTTTTAAAATAAAAAAAAAATCCCTTCTGGTATTTTCCCCAAATTATTGCTATAGTCACAGCTGAGTGAGAAAACTACATAGTTTAAGTGAAATATGCAAAAGATTCCCAATGCTATATAAATTATAAAGGGTTCCAAAACCTAGAAGGTTTTACAATTCTATCCTTGATGCGAGGAAATGATTTACATAAGGTGGCTCAAAGAGCAGTTAATTTGCATTAGAAAGGATCAAATTTCAATCTCTAACAACTACAAGCGGGAAAGCAATTTACCGCATCCTGATGACACATGATCAAATGTCATTAGATATGCAAACTCATGCAAATTCTGTTTTTGCAGCCGTGACCCTAGAAAATATTTCTGCTCCCAAGAACACTTTATGGGTCCATTTGGTAGAACTGAAAACATTTTACTGAAAAATAGTTTCAGCATTTTCCCAGGCACATGCACAAAAGCTTTCCTGATTTCCCTGCCTCTGGTTGAAACTTACTTATGGACCAAATGAACAAAAGGTCTTTTCAACAGCTAAAGAGTACTATCAATCCCACATAAGAAACTTTATAAAAAGTATTACCAAACCTATTACCGTTTAAATTTGTCTCCTTCCCTCCCACTCATTGTTAGCTCAATGATTACAAGGGATAATTTCAGAAACCTCCCTTGAGGTTTTTGACAATTTCACTGAATTACCTCAAGGTTTTAAAAATTACACACACCTCCCTTGCCAGACAACACTACCCTTAAACATTTTAATGAAATTCCCTTAGTTGACATGCATATAGTAAGAATGAGTTTTAAAATTTATTTTTTTCATTCTTTTTCCTTCTTATTCCTCTTTTTTTATTTTTCACCAACAAGACCATAGAACTACTACTATTGCCTTTAGCTTTTATTGTAACCAAATGTCAAGCTGGTGATATTTTTTGACGAATTAAGTCTAAATATAATCCAACATTTTTGCTGATCTTTACTTTTTTCCCCCCTCTTCGGTATCAAAATCAACAACAAATCTACAAGAAATGGCCCAAAACTACTACCAAATTATGTTGATCTCACCTCTCAAAAGATTCACAAACTTTAAGAGAATTATTTCAACACTTTCTTCTCTATCTTATAAATCTAAATCCCTAGTAACCATCAAAAGTATCCTATGATAGTGATAAAATTATCATTATAGTTGTTGATAAAGCAATAGACATGAAAATGAAAATTTTGGCACTGGTTCCTCATAATTGTGCTAGATAAACTTACAATTGTATAGAGAATTAAAATGAATTCATTAAACAGGGATATTTGAAGGTATTCACTTAAAAATTTGACCAAGTCAATATTATTTTAACATTTGGTTTCGAGAACTATCAAATCCATGGAGGTAGGTGTAATTTTGCAAACCTCAGGGGAGCTCAGTGAAATTGTCAAAAACTTTAAGGGAGGTTTCTGAAATTATCCCTTATTACAATATAGCCATTAACTACTATACTATTTTATTCCTTACTACCCACTTTTACCAAAAGAGAATGAATATCAAAAGATCTTTAAATTGTCATTGAAAACCTGGCTAAGTTAGCAAAATGACTTTATGCATGCAAAACAATATTTGAGGCAAAGTCTTGCTATGTAAACACTTAGATATTGAACTCAATTACCCTAACAAGTTTAAGAAAAGCTCAGGGAAAGGTGAATCAATGATAACCAATTACTATCATGCAATGAGGGATATTGAGGTTGTTTTGTATGTTATAGCTCAAATCCACAAAAACTAATGGGAAGAGGTTTCACAGTATAAGAACTGCTTACTTCTTTTTAAATTAAATGCTGCACTTTTGAAAGTGATACATAACCAAAAATGTACAACAGTTTAGCCTATATCAATAAATCACATAATTTAAGTCCTGTACTTTGTCCAATTGTGATGTTAGAGATTCTTCTCCAATTTCTAATGCAGAGAGTCATTTCCTAGGTGATCATCTTTCTCAAGGCACAAGGATAGGCTTCATAAAAACAAGAAACAGAGTACCATATATTGCAATAGCTTTTCACTATATGCCGTGAGTCAAATTGTTATATATATGTATATAATACTGGATTGTTATATATATGCTGTGAGTCCTTTTTTTTTTGTTTTGGGGGGGAGGGGGGGGACATGAAGGCGTATACTTAAGAGGCATTCCCATATTTCCATAAAAAATCTGGGGGACAAAGTATAAAATTCAAAGGGAGATAAATGAACATTTTTAGTGTTTGAAAGGGATATAAAAAGACTTTTAAAAACTTGGGGGGATAAAACCTATTTTCTATTAAAATATATGTAAAACATTTACAAATTTTTAGAGGCTCATAAAAGAATTTATAAAAACTCAGGGGAGCGGTTGCCCCTTCCCGCCCCCCCCCCCCCAAAAACCCAACATCCGCCAGTGTCACTCCTATTCCACCAAAAATCAACCAAACAAATTTTTCATCTAGAGCTTTTCTAATTGCACTTTGTGTCATCAACAAAATGCCAACAATACTAGGGATGCAAACTCCGTGCTAATGATATCTTCTCATGCTTTACCTACTTTTTTGGATTCCAAGTCTTTGGATTCATAATATTTACTCATATCCTTCTCTTAATTCTAATAAAGCTTGATTAAAGATTGTAGTGAAGGCTATCTTACTAGCTTCTTCCAAAGGTATGTCATCGGAGAAGTCACGTAATGCACAGGCAGTCAAGAAATTCTAAACTATTGCAGGTTTAGATCAAGCATAAGTTTGGCACACCTAAAGGACATATTGCCAATTTGGGGGTTGGGCTTGATGCCTTACGGGTCCTATTTGAGGATATTTTATCAAAAACATACTTTTTTTTGGCTTGCTAGTTATTTCTGATTAGTTATCAGCAGCACTTATGACATGTGCCTCTGTTATCTTCTCTGAAGCAAGGAGTTCACTCATCCCAAGGTCTTAAGCCAATAGCTCTTGACATGAGACCAATCTTTTATTCCATAATTCTGGGGCAATATATTTATTGCATTTGGTAAGTAAATCCTAGTCAAAATAGGAAAACATTTAGGAACCTGTTTGTACTTCTCTTCCAGACAAACAATGCAATTAATGGTTCCTGCAGAATTTAGTCTCATCTTGAGGTTATTTCATGCAATGTGATATTTAAGCATAATGTAGAAAGGTTTCTGTTGTGGCATTCCAAGATTTTTCTGCTCCGTGTCTTATCCTGTTCCCAGTTTTTCCACAAATTACCTTGAATTGTACCCCCATCACCTGCCATAAAAGCCTACAAATGTATCAAACAAGTCCCTCAACATTATTGGCAATTTGCTTCTACATCATTTTCTAGAGTCTATAACCTTACATTCAAATCTTTCAGAATCCTCTTCAAGAAGACAATAATTAGGTGGAAGAATAATCCTCTGTCTCTATATTTCCAGTGTTTTCCTGGCCTTGCTATCATCTAGTTGACACCCCTAAAGATCAGTATCTTCCACTCTCTTCACCTAATATTCTTTCTTTTAGTGGTTCAAGGCAAGATTCTAACACCATACATCCAACATTATTTACTATGCAGGCTAGGTTGAGATTTCTTGTCGATGACAATAGCAAGTGCAGAAGAGACCAAGTAATAACCAAATCCACTCAAGAACCTCTTATTATCAAGGTAATGTTGGTACTGCTCTTTTGGATTGTCTTTTAGGAAGGCGGGGAGGGAAGGGGAAGAGGAAGAGGGAGGAGGGAGGAGGGAGGGGGAAGAGGAAGAAGAGGGAGGAGGGAGGGGGTTGCTACTGGCAGAGGGGAATGGAAAGGGTGTGGTGGGTGGTTGAGGGAGGAAGGATAAAAATCAAAAACACCAAAATAAAGTTTTAAAATTTAAAAACAACCAAAAAACACATCTAGAGTGAAAGTTTGTGAAACATAAAGCTATAGTAAAGTTTTTCAAAAACACCCCTAAAGACACCTAATCCATACAGAAGCTATATGATTATAGCAAAGGACTATATCTACTGCCATGTCCTACAGTCAGACTACAAAACTTTTATGGTTTGAATAAGTATCAGCTACAAAATTTGTTTTTACCAGTAAGAAGTAAATCGTAGTAGTTTATGTGTGAATGCATTCTCTTCCGGAAGACACAGGTTTCAGATTAGTAAAATGTCGTCAAGAT
This sequence comes from Gardenia jasminoides, assembly GCA_013103745.1. NCBI lineage: Eukaryota > Viridiplantae > Streptophyta > Magnoliopsida > Gentianales > Rubiaceae > Gardenia > Gardenia jasminoides. The sequence continues at coordinate 20,705,504 of CM023095.1, forward strand.
CTCAGCATCTTCTGGAGGTTGTGTGTTGCAATCTACCCTAACATGCCTGAAGGTTTCTTGGAGAGATTCCTAGACTTTCCTTCTCCTTCCTTCAGTACTATGCTTTTCACTTATTTTAGCTGTATATTGTCTAATTGCTATTTACTGGGACCCAAATGCTTGGATAGCTATCAAGAGAAATTTGCAGGCAACCAGCAGCTTGTGCTGCATCAGTTGGATAACCTTCATCAAGTAAAAGCTCGAGTATGTTTAAGAGAAAATGTTTCTCCACTATTACAACAAAGCAGTAGGTCAATCAAGAAATACAAGTCATGAAAGGTAACAAAAGGACTCTTAAAAGGAAGACTTGGCCATGAGGAGACATTTGCTCCAAAAGCAAAACTACGTAGAGTACCGAATAATTTTAATCAAATATTTCTAAAACACCAAGCTTTTCAGATGATTATAGTCATTGTGGGGTAAGGTTTGTCAATCTTAACAAATTAACGATTGTATATTAGAACCTAAGGCCTCAAACTCCATGATGATTCAGCTTCCTCTAAAAAAAATCATTTTCTAATAAACAAATACTAATTGCATGGCTGATGAGGCCTTGGCCTAGTGGCTAAGGGTGAGGCCCCAAGAATCAAACGTCTTGTGTTCAATTCCCCCTCCCCCCTCCCCACTTTTTAAATCCAACCCCTCCCCTACATTTGAAACATATATATAGGCACACACACACACACACATATATGGTTTCAAATGTATGTATGTATTAATTGCACGTGAACTTGAAAAGAATTACCTACGAACATCAGATGGATCCTCATAGAAACACATGCCAAAACAACAATAGTCAACCCACAAACCAGTGGAGAATGGGGTTGAATCCACTGCACGTTCATATACTTTAACAGCTTTAAGAGCATCTGATAGCCGTATGATGTGATCAGTATACTTTGTCCAATACCAGTGACACAAAGGGAATCTTGACAAAAATGAATCATATGCCAGCGAGATGAGATCCAAATTATCCTGCAATTACAAGGCATATTTTCTGTATTTACCAGATATATACACTGAAAGATAGGACATCATCTCAGTCCCTTACAGCAAAGATTGGACAAGATAATTATGAAAAACATAACTGAATATCGACATACAGATAAGACAGAATGAGAAAAACTTCATTTCTATTGCAAGGTCAAACATCAATATAGACTGATCACCAATAAATATCATGTAAGCCATTCACGATGCAAAGCTCGTTAGTTCAGGAGAAATTCTAACATGAATTTAGAGAAGGATGTGCTTATGATCAGTCAATAAGACCAATTCTAAATTAAAGTTAATGCTCCGCATCTCTGCAGATCTTTTAATCCATACTGATGCCTAATCTTGCTTAAGAAAAATTATTTCCTGCACCAATATGTCTGGGTTTTACTAAAATAGTTTCAAGCCAAAGTTAGCCAACAATGAGCAAACCTTAGCAGACACATACACGTTATATAACCCAATGAAGTTACACAATCCAATATAAGAAATATGACATCAAAATTACCAATTGATGCTGAAGCTGAACAAGGAGGTTGCGGATTATTGATCTGCATAAGTTACCACTATTTTCATGAATTTTCTTAATAATCTTCATTTCTTGGCGGTTAGTGGTCTCACCAGTTGATTGAGGGATCTTAAACTTGGGAATCTCAGCACTTTACCCACTCTGATTCTTTTCATCTCTTGTTTATGGCATATACTCATAAGTAGAAACACACCAACATAAATCTCTATGAATCTCAGAACAAGGAAGAAGCTTTACACATGGCAACTAGACTTTATCAAGGAATTATTCTCTGGGGTAACTGACCGTCTCTATGAGATGGCAAGGTAATGTTGCAATCAGGAAACTGAATTGACACAAATCATGAATATTAGCACACATGTAAATTATATGACTCTTGCAGATTACAGATGAGATGAATTGTCTTAACAAATTATCCTGCTGCAGAGGTCAAACTCCAAGAGCCTAGCCGTCATGAGGTTTTGTCAATTCTCAACTGTACAACTAATTTGAAGAGCAGAAAAAAGGACAAGTTGGCCACATTTTGTTGACGCAGGTAGATTAAAGGGAGAAGGACATTTTCCATTTAATTATTCAGCTGTGGAGGACAAGCTCCAAAAGCCTAGGCCTCATATAGTTGTTTTGTTTTCTTTTCTTTTTTTTTTTTTCCTACAACTAATAAGGTAAGCAGAAAGAGAAATGAGAAGAAGTTGGTCCTATTCCTTTAATATAAATAGATTGAATGGAGAAGGACATGACCCAAGAGGAAAATATTAAAGAACTTCTAATCAAATTGCAGTTTATATTAAGCCAAAACCCACAAAGACAGCAGTATTTGAAACCAAAATCAGGATGCAGAATTTAATACAACAATAGTTGCATGCAAGATGAACTTACATGGCACATTCCTTCAACCTCCTCAACTAGTCCAGTCCAAGAATCAAAATTACGTGAATCTCCAGCAATCATTTCATGTAATCGTTTATGAAAAGCAGCTGCTGGAAAAGAACACAAAAATAAGGCTTGCATATGAGCAATGATAAGCTTGGATGTCAAGCAAATATAAGAAACTCTAGAAAAACTTAAATCAAGTTCTTGGATGCTATCCTAATCAAGATTAAGATGCAGAAGGAAAAGGTCCTATTTAAGCCAGATCTAGAAGTTTCTACAAGGAAATTGAAATGGATCTGCAGGACTTCTTTGGAACAATGAGCCAAAGATAAGTTCCAAAACCACCCTAGCAAAATTGAGAGCTTCTCACCATAGAAGTAGAAAGTTGCAATATGAAAATGCTAAATTTCATTTTCCATCACTTCAAAATAATCAAGTTAACAGGGAATAATCAATACAATCTAGCATAACAGTCCATGGAAACTACACTGATTACTGCTATACCGCCACTAGTGTTAGTCTGCACCTATGGAGGCTGAAGCTGGCAAAGCCACGGAAACAAGTATAAGTAAATTTTAACCTACACTGGAGCAAAACATTAGCTCCACCAAACCCATTAACTACTCTGTTGTTCCAATTCCAGGTACTTTCTATCCATAATCACAGGGGTAGAAGTTATTATACTTATTTCTTTTTCCACCAGGACTCATAAAAATTGCAGTTTCCCACATTTCCATACAAGCTGACTGAGACCACAATTCTTTCGATTTAATTTACACAATACTAACAGTTGATAAGAAAATAAACAAATAAATAAATAAACAAAAGATAAGAGGAGATTTGGGCTTGTAATTCATAGGACAATCACCCTTTTAGGCCCATTAAGTGTTACAAGATCTAAATAGCATTTCCTCTCATAAAAACTAGAAAATCCCATTAAACCATATTCTTTAAAGAATAAGACATTTCCCCTCACAAAGAACAAAAGCTCACGAGGTAGCCTTATCATATATTACAGGTCCAAATCCGGTACTTCAGCAACAAATTCATAAGCCAAATATCTCTTAGGCTTCAAAAATGGCATTCCTGTTCCATATATGATCATAGTATTAATACCCCTCTTTGACAAAAATTCTTTTCAGTTACAAGTTTAGTAGCTTTAGCTCTAGCAGCAATACAACCATCAGCAAACAAAACCAAACACTTTCATTTTTGCTTCTTCCTTCAATGTTTGTTTGCAAGGGGAAGTCTAGAAAGTGAAGGAAAGTTAGCTATCTTTTTTTCTTTGTGTGTTTGTTCAGCAAGAAAATTAGAAAATTTTTTTATACTTCTCTTTGCTGTACTCACATTGCAAATTTTGCAGGATTTTCAAGGAAAATGGTTAGTTAGACACAAAAATTCCAACAACTGCCATTTGTTATCACAAATTTCCCATTTCCTCTCAAATTTTTTTCTTGGTAACCAAACATGTACTAGAAAAGGATTTTCATTTTGCCACACTTCGCTTTCCCACAGCAACTTTCACCCCCATTCAAACAGATGTCCAAGCATCATAAGTATCTGAGAATCCAGAAAACAAAATAACAAGCCAAAATATATGCACTTCTACACACTCAAGAACTTGAATTACACTTGAAACTCCAAAAAAAGAAAAACGACAAGGAAAAACCAATCCTCCATTGTTCTTTTGACGAAGTGGGTGGAAAAACTATTCTTTTAATCCAATTAACCAGAACCACAGACCGAAAAAACTATGGATGCATATGTTTGTGCACCACAAGCGACTAAATTCACTATTTAAAAACAGATATGGACACAAAAATAATCCCCTTGAAAAAAGCAGGATAAAGTAAAAAGAAAAAGAGAATCTTACCTTATCATTCTCCAATGACAATGCTGGCATAAAGGGAAATAAAAAGTAAAAACTTGACATGCTTAAGCAATTAAAACACAATTCCTCTACCACTCTTGTAAGAAAGGAAGTAGACATCGAAATCAAACATATCCACTCTCGAAATTAAGTAAAAAGAATCACAAAATCATTCACAAAACACAAATTATGAAAAAAGAAAGAAAGAAAGAAAGAAAACTAAACATGCATGAAATTTTACACAATCAGCAACTGAATTACACTAACCAAAAACTAATACCACAATTATTTCCAGAAAACAGAAAAAAAATTACCATTTTCCAACTGTAAAGAGAAAAAAAAATGAACAAAGTGAATTCACCTTGAGCTTGTTCGTCTGGATTATTTGGTGCAGCAGCATTAGAATTCTTGTCCGCCTCATCATCCATGGGTAAAGCAGCCGCCACTGCCGAAGAAGGACCCAAAATTGCTCCTCCGGTGCTTGCTATTTGCTAACCCTACTCCCAAGACTTCAGAGTGTATATACATCTGTAACTGAACATGGATTAAATGCAGAGAACGTGACAGCTGCCCGGGTTCTTACAGGTGGAAGGAATACTGAAGAAGAAGACATCCGCCTCTACTTTTCTTCCTTTTTTTTTTTTTCTTTTTTTGACATTTGTTGTAAAACTAATGATATGAACTAAAAGCAGAGATTGAAATAAATATAATAGAGGCAAGAAATAGAGGGAATGGAGAATTATTCTATTATTAACTTTATTATTCAGAAGTTGTTGTTATAAATGAGGTTAGGATACCTACAACTAAACTAATATCAAAGATACATGAATCCTATTATATACATGAATTTAGTATACATGTATTGAATTTAGTATACATGTATTTAGTAGGTCGTTTAGTAGTTCTATAGATGAACTAACGAATTACGGGAGATTAGTGTATCAATGAATCTAATGGAGAATACATGTATCAATTTTTTTGGAAATATAAATGGACGTCCATATCAATATAGGTAATTATTTCATAACACTCCCCTTTGAATGTCCATCACACAAAGAATATGCCTCGTTAAAACCTTACTAGAAAAAATACAATGGGACAAAAACCCTAACGAAGGAAAAAGAGTACACTATTCTTGTATATTTTCTCCCCCTGATTCAAGCATCATTTGAGATCTTTTAATCGACGCATTCCAATATTTTTCACCAATTTTTCAAACGTTGCAATAGGTAATACCTTGGTAAATAAATCTGCCAAATTGTCACTTGATCAGATCCGATGCACACCAATTTCACCATTCTTTTGTAAATCATGAGGAAAGAAAAATTTTGGTGAAATATGTTTCGTCCTATCTCCTTTAATATATCCTCCTTTTAATTGAGTTATGCAAGCCGCATTATCCTCATATAATACCGTCGGAGGATTTTTTTTTTTTCAGAGGATAACCCACAACTCTTTCGGATATAGTGGGTCATTGATCTTAGCCAAATACATTCCCGACTGGCCTCATGAATTGCTATTATTTCAGCATGATTAGAAGAAGTGATAGCTATTGATTGTTTTGTAGATCGTCATGAAACAGCTGTACTACCACATGTAAATAGATAACCAATCTGAAATCTTGCTTTATGTGGGTCAGATAAATACCCAACATCAGCATAACCAATCAATTCAGGTCTAGATTTATTTGAATAAAATAAACCAAGATCAATTGTTTCTCGGAGATAGCGAAAAATATGTTTAATACCATTCCAATATCGTCTAGTTAGAGATGAACTAAATGTTGCTAATAAATTCACAGCAAATGATATATCTGACCGTGTGCAATTAGCAAGATACATTAGTGCCACAATTGCACTGAGATGTGGTACTTCAGGACCAAGTATCTCTTCATCTTCCTCTCGTCTAAAAGGATCTTTATTAGGATCAATTGATCTGACGACCGCTAGGGTATTTAATGTATGTATTTTATCCATATAAAACCGCTTTAATACCTTTGGGTATAAGCAGTTTGGTGGATAAAAATTCCACCTTCTAAATGCTCAATTTGTAAACCAAGACAAAATTTTGTCTGATCAAAATCTTTGATCTCAAATTCTTTCTTCAAATATTTAACAGTTTTCTGGATTTCTTTAAGAGTTCCAATCAAATTAAAATCATCAACATATACCGTAATTATCACAAAATTTGACACATTTTTATTTATAAAAACACATGGACATATTGGGTCATTGGTATAATTTTCTTTAATCAAACATTCACTAAGTCGGTTATACCACATATGTCCAAACTGTTTAAACCCATACAAAGACCTTTGCAATTTAATAGAATAAAAATCTTTAGAATTTGATTTACATGATTCAGGCATGTTGAATCCTTTAGGAATTCTCATGTAAATATCATTATCAAGATTTCCATATAAATAAACAGTGACTACATCCATTAGATGCATTTCTAACTTTTCATGCACTGCTAAACCCACAAGATATCTAAATGTGCTCGCATCCACTACAGGTGAATACGTTTCATCATAATCAAATCCAGATCTTTGTGAAAATCCTTGAGCTACAAGTCTTGCTTTATATTCTACTGGCTTTACACGTTCATGTGTTTGGACTACAGGTCCAAACACTTTTCTTTTTAGCCAATTAATCGAATTCAGATTGAATCATATCTTTCCATTTCGACCAATCATTTCTTTACTGACATTCATTAACCGATATATTTTCATGATTCTCATTTTCTTTCATAATCTCAAGTGCTACACAATATGTAACTTCTTTTCATTTAGGCTTTAATTTCAAATTTTTTATAGTTCATTCTCTTTAGGAATAAACTCTTCAGGAGTTAGCTCTTCAGGAGCGACCTCTTCAGGAGGTTGAATTTTGTCATGACATCTATTTCATCTCCGGAGATATTTGAAATAAAAATGTGTTATTTTAGTAGGCCGGCCTTAAATTCATTTGTAGCACTTGTACGTGTCCTTCAGGGACATCAATTTTAACTATAATATTTCTTGCAGGAATATTTAATTCAATGACTCTTCTGGAGTCGATAAATATATTTGATAATTGATTTGCAATTTGCTACAAATAAATAATCTATTGAACTTCCAGTTCACATTATTTGGTATGAGAATCAAGGAAATCCAATAATATTTTTCAAATGATTTCCTTTCGGTTGATCATTTCATCCTCCTAATGTCGGGAAGTGTGCAATTTCAATTTATAAATAGATCACCCATCAATATTTCATGATTTTTAATTGTAAATGGTAATTTCACCTCCGCCATAAATTTCTGTTGGAGCCACGATAGCACAAGGGGGTATGCATGAATAATTGTCAGCTCGTATTTTTGACAAATCATAAATATGTTGGGATCAGTAAACTTCTAATTTACTGTAGGCGATATTTTTTATTTAATCAAATGAGAATAAAGACAACTATAACAATAACCATTTCTCCTTTGAATGGTTTGTGATATAATTAACCTTTATCTCACTTAATGACACCTGTTATTGTCTCATTTTGTATTTCAAAATAATATCCATTTCAACGGATATTTTTAAATTCAATATATTCATCCGAGACTTTGGGAGGGAATAGTACATCATTTATAAAAAAAAATTTTACTCATTCCGAGAGAAATACAGTGGTGGCTCTTCTGGAGTTTTTAATTATTTTACCACCATCACTGATTGTATTCATCTCTCCTATTCTCAGACAAGAATATAGTGTGCATAGTAGCACTATTAATGAGACATACATTATCGTCACCATAATTTTTAATCCCAAATATTTGATATCCATTTCTTCTTTAGGAAGAAATAACAAAGAAATATTTCTTCTTCAGGAAGAAAAAATAAAATAGCACAACAATTTCTTCGTCAGGAAGAAATAATAAAGAAATGTTCTTCTTCAGGAAGAATGAATAACGAAACTTACAAATAAATGTAAACATTAATAAAATCTATAAATAACATAACTGATGACATAAAATATGCGAAAATAACAATTAACCAAATTCTAAATAAATATCCAGGGTTTGGCATCAATTCCTTCTTCAGGAAGAAAATATAATTATTACTATCATCAAATGCACCATCAATCTACACCTTCAGGGTGTTTGTTTATGATGATTGATAAAGGTCAATAAAATATTTAGTCATACGACATATACGTGACTAATGACCTTTAATACTATATAAATAGTATTTATTTTGGGATCTTTCTTTTTGCATTCTTTCTTATCATTATCCCACTTCAGGTGGTATATATCTATCTTAACTGCATCTACAATCATGACTGTAGTCATAATTTAAGTCGCATTCATTCCAGGGAATGGACTAGATCCATTAAATTGGATTTTAAATAAAGGAATGTAATAAATTCAAAATACTTCTTAAATTCATTCTCTCGATACTGCTACTTCAGGAGCATATTCGAGAAGTAAAATATGGAGAATATATTTTTCACATATTTATATCAGTGATATTTTCTCCACATAATAACTTGCAGCATTTGATAACTTTATCATATCGAATTTTATAAGAACAACCATTTTCAGGTGGTCAAATCTCGACCATCTTTAGGCGGTCAGATCCTTTTCTCGTAAAAGATAAACGAATCCTTATGCATCGTTTTTTCTATTAATGGTGCCTTCAAAATCTATTTTTATCAAGATATATTTCACCATCTAATATTCATAATAAATAATTCGTTGATAATAAAGATAAATAAACAGAATTGAATTCAACAATCAGGTGCGGAAAAGTAAAAGCAACAAAAGAAACATCCAATCAGCTCCAAATGAATTCACAATCACGAGCACATGCAAACAGCAGTACATACAACTAGAAACTCATGTGATGTTCAAATGGCCATTTAGGAAAAGGGTGCCATTTGTTGTACCGTGCTAGCTAAGGATCATTTATAATATAAAATGTTCACTTTCAAATTTAAAATAGTAGAAACAAAAAGCCTAGAATTTCATGCCTTTTTGTTTCTCATTTGTGTCATCCAAGAAATTTCATTTTAGTTAAACCAATCAAATAATTTGCATACGTGTAGGACGGCATACGACTGGTTTTGAAATGCATCTATCTGTTAATCCCCTGCTATTGATGACATGCTTCCCGATGGCTTTTTCTTATTTCTACACGTCAAGTTTAGTACTTTTGCAATGAATAGTAAAGTATTTTCTTGTAGCAATTCAATCATATAGAAAGCAAATTAGATGGGCAGACATCGTATAGTAATGATTTGTGAGCATGTTAGTGCTAACTTGTGACAAATCTATACCCAATACTTTTCTTAAAAGAGCTGAAATGTGTCCATTTCAATGTGTTCCAGCTTTGGCATCCCGAATCATTTGGCGCATAGAATTCAGCAGGCAACCATAAATCAATCCGGGTTCCTTCTATGCAGCTTGGATGAAACTGTATGTCATGGCTCCAGTGACAAAGATTTGTGATTCATATATGCCCAATGGTAGAGACTCGTGCTGATAACGTGTTGTAAAACTAATGATATGAACTACTAAAAGTAGATATTGAAATAATACAATAGAGACAAGAAGTAGAGAAAATAGAGAATTATTCTATTATTAACTTTATTGTTTAGAAGTTGTTGTTGTTACAAATGATGTTAGGATACCTTTATTTATAGGTAAATTAAGATCAAAGGTACACGAATCCTATTAAATATCTATACATGAATTTAGTACTTCAAGTACATGTATTTAGTAGTTCTATAGATGAACTAACGAACTACGAGAAGATACATCAATGTACCAATGAATCTAATGGGGAATACATGTATCAATCTTCTTGGGAATATAAATGGATATCCACATCAATACAGGTAATTATTTCATAATAACATTTTTGTTGTTTTCTATTTTCGTTTGAATTTTTAAAATTTGGGCTGTGGGCTCTGGAAAATTGAATGGAAGAAACATCTGGGCTGAAACAATTCCGAGTTCAAAATATTTGGTTCAACCGTGAAAAACATATCTTGTACTTTTACCCCTCATTTAGTACGTTAGAAAGGTCTATATTAGAAAGGTCTTTCCCCTTAGAATTTTTTTCCTACCAAAATGGACAAGAAAATATTTGTCATTCTAATATTTGGTAATCAAGTCAGAATAGAATGATAATTTCTTTTCTCATGTCTGGTATAATTATATTGAGAAGTCAGAATGGAATAAAAAAAACATACTATATTGACTTAATTGCCCCTATATATAACATTCTATACACATTTTGATTTAGAGACAATGAATTATTAATTAATAAAGAACTTTTTAATAGTATAAAATCACAATAACTTATTAAGTAAGAACATAATTTTTTTAATAGCATACAATTACAATAGGTAAATACTAACTGTAATACAATTGTAATAGGTGAATACCAATTGTAACTAAATTTAATTTTTAAATTTCGTGCATGTTGAATCCCATATATTTCTCACGCACGTTAAACCCGTCATTCATGCACGTTAAATTCTCTGCCATTGATTTGTTTCTGAAGGGTTTTAAAAACTATTTATGAATAGGAAAATGTAATTGTGCCTTAACAAATGGTCTAGTGGGTTTACTCTTTTTTTTAGTTGTTTTAACTTCATATGATTGTATTTTGGCTGTTATTGTTTGTTTGAATTAACAAATATTATCATATAATCCAATATTGTGAATAAAAATATATTAAACATGACAACTGAATATTTTATTTCAAAGTAAAAAGAAAGAAAAGTCATTAAATAGAATTAGAATTATTCCAAAGTAAAAAAGTAATAGATTTATTAACCAAACTCACAAAATGGACCTAATATTTGACAAAGAAAATAACAAATTAATATATATGAAATCTAAATACGTACATAAGAAATAGAGATGTAGAATATAGAAGGAAAATCTTGACTCCTATAATTTAGATATTTCCTGAATAGAGTGGGAATGAACTTTTCTTAAATTTTTGTGAGAAATGGGATTCCAGAAAAAAGTTGGAATAGGTTTTCTAGGGGAAAAAGAGTTTTCTAACATAAAATGTCCATACCAAACACTGAAACAGAATGAAGAAGTTAGAAAGGCCTTTCCATTCTAGATCTTTCCAATGTACCAAACGAGAGGTTAGTGGAAATGAGTTTCAGTTTGGAAAAATCATCATTTTAGTCGTTAAATCATTTCACTTATGTCAGTTTCATCCTCAATGGTTTTTAGTCTGATTTAGTCCTTCAACTTAAATGTCTTACCCAAGTAAATCCTTTCACGGTTTCATAGGGCGAGCCTCCGCACACGCTCGCATGTGAGTTTGCACGCCCGATCACGCGCCTAACCACAAGCCCGAGCGCGAGTCCGCACACCTACACGTTCGACTGTGCGTCCGGCCACACGCATGCACGCCCAACCACGGGACAGGCCGCACGCTAGTGCGCGAATCCATACACCTACGTGTCCAATCGCACGTCCAATGCAACGGCCCCGCATCATCAACATGACAAGCACCTTTCCGGGAGTCCAAGAGTATCTTTATTGGCTATTAAGCCATCCCATTACCCTTAGTCCTTTCGTTTTGTTGTATATATGTAAATAGGATTATAGTGCATTTTAGCTACCAGTTCTAGTTTTCTAGTTAGGATTACCCTGTGGGTGATAGTACTAGCTCACATCCAATTGTTGCTTTACTTTTGAGAACGTTGTAATCATTTTCTATTCTCAATATAAGTACTACTTTCCTCAAGTTTTTGTCCCTTTAAAGCATTTTTCACATTTACTTTGCTTATTGCTTTAAGTGGGATTACGAAGCACACGAAGTGTTGGCGGAGTAGCTCTCATTAAGTCGTTAGTTTTGTGGTCTGCCTAGTCATTACTTGGAACTAAAGAGCCTGTAACAGTTTCACAGGCATGCCACCAATTAAAATCTTTCCAGTACAAAATCACCACCTAATTTAGGGCAATTTAGAAATTACAAATTTAGAGCCAAAGTTGTTAGAACCCAAAATGAAAAGGATTTCCACTAAAGAAGGGAGAAAATCACCAAATTGGGAAGAAGACAGAAATTATCAAAAGAGGATCTGAATTAGTCCTTCGCTACCAAAACATTTTGAACAAATCATCTCTTAATAAAAATCTTTCACCGTTACTGCCATCTAATAATTATCAATCAAAACCTTTCCTTAAGTATTACCTTCTCATTTTCCTTCTTTTTTTTTTTTCTCTTCTTGTTCCTTTTCTGACAAAGATGGCAAAAAATAAAAAAATTGATGAAGTATCAAGGCATCGGATCTATGGATTAAATTGTGAAGGCTTTCCAAATTCATCAAAGTCTCAATAGAGAGAAGCTAAGGCCTTGTTTGGATTGAAGGCTATATAAAAAAAATTTTACGTATTCTGTAATTCCAAACACTTTTTCACCTCGCATACATCAAATTATTACAGTATATTTTCCTAAAGAAAATCTAGAAGATGGCAATCTAGACACTTTTTCCCAGGACCATCAGGTCCATCCCCAGTATCATCATACTAGGAGGCATAAAACGTGCTTTGCACGTTGATATGCAAACAAAGTATGCCCAGCCCGGGATAGTAGTTGTTAGTGATTTTTTTTTTCTGTTTACTTCCTTTGTTATACGTTCATATGCAGTAAACTGCGGAAGTAAAATACATGGGCAGTGGTGCATAATCTAAAAATGGCCTCAAGAAGTTGGATGGTGAAATTAAAATGTCATGGATAAAGTCTTTCTACGCCTTTTGTGTTGAAAATTATAACAGCAAAGGAGTTGGGTGATTGCAGAACAAATAGAAAAACAACCCCTAAAGTATCATTTGTCACAAGCACATTATGAAAAGGGCATTGTTTACTAACAAAAAGGCCCTGATAATATAGCTCCGACTCAAAACGTCATAAATAATACCAATATTTCAAGAATGCGACTGGATCTAACCAAACACTTAGACATCAACATATTACTACTATCTTAAATCTTGAAATTGAAATGCCTTGGGCACTTTTTTTTTTCTCTTCCTTCTGATTGAATGTAGGCACAGCAAAGGGATTGTAGGACTGTGGCATAAAAAGAAGTACTTTGCCGGCTCAAAGATCGTGGTCAACAAGTTGTTCCAATTCTGGTGAAGAGTCCTCTGAACCATGCTAATATTGTAGCTTCTATATCCATTTGTGAGGATTATCGTTGGTATTTTGCTCCCATGCACCCCAGGATGTGCAAACTCTTGAAGGCTCTGTAGATGAATATATCTAATATTATAATCAATTTGAAAAAAAATTGAGGTATATATTAAATTTATAAAAGAAAGTATTTACCAATGTGTAGGACTGAGAAGTGAAACTGATTGGGGGAGAGAAGAAAAACAAGAAACAAAGACTATTAAGACAAACAAATTGATAAAGGAAATCAGTAATCTCAGGAAATCAAGCATTTAGAATGGATCAAGAGTGGACTTTTCTAATTTCTGGTTGCAGCTACCAGCCATCACCCAACCCCTAATTTCATTAACTGAAACTTTGACTAGCAATGAGTGAGAGTGAAAACACATTTAACTCAATTGTAAACTGGCTTTGGAGAATTAATCAATATCTTATTGAAACTCAAAAAAAAAACCCATTACCAAAATTTGAGGAAAGATCAAACATTTCTATTAGAGCCATTGTAAAACATGTTGGAGAGAAAGAAGTACACAACTAAAGCAAATCTCACCCAAAAAAAAGCATAAAGAACCACCATTTGCATCTTTAACAGAACCCACACCTTTATATTATTGCAATCCAAAGACCCACAATCCAAACCGGGATCTAATACCAACACTAATTCAGAATCTTAATCTTTTATGTTGTTAAAATATGGATCACTATACAAAATAAAATATAGCTAAAGAGGAGAAATATCAAGTGTAACTTCACCTTCCAGTCCTTGATGTTGAGGTGCTAAAGTTTGATTCTCCAGCTGCTTCTTGTTCTTTCTAAGCAAGTAGTTTCTGCGTTTTCTCATGTAAGTGGCCATTGCTTTGCCAAATGGGGATAGGTAACTTGTAAAACCTTTCTTTTGTTTAACTTTTGTGCTAGCATAGGCTTCTCTGCGCTTCTTTAGAAACTGTTCCTTTATGGTCTGTGGCATGTCTGCATACTTCTTACGCTACTCCTTATTTTGATCTATTGTTATCAAAGCTTCTGATTGAGCATCTAAATTTCCACTTTCAAGAGTCATCATGCTTTCATTCAGGATATCACCAAATTTAGCTTGATTGTGCGTAAACAACTCCTGTTTTTGTGTTTTTTTCCTGACATATGCTTCCCTTCGTCTCTGAAGGACCTCTTGCTTTAAATTATCTGGCATTTCTGCATATCGCTTTCGGCGTCTTTCATTCTTATCCATGATTGTTAGTCTATCTATCATTCTTCATGCACACAATAAATAATGATTCGCATTTATAGCCATATAAGTAACCAAAATAATATAAATGAAATGAAAGAAAATATACCTCTATTTTGCACATATTTGTTTAGAGGATAATGAGAGAAAGATTCTAGTGGTGATTCAAAACGGATAATCATCTAATGACAAAAGGAAAAAAGAGGGAATTCTTAACTTCCAAAGTGCATACTATTGACAAGAATAAACAAAATTAAGTAAATTAGACAAAACAAAATCTGTATACATGACAGCAAAGATATCCTAACTTGAATTACAACAATCATTTAAATGTTGTAAATCTCCTTTTCTTATAGACTTCCATTAGCAAATTTTTGTAAAGACCTACAAACTCTTTCATGACACCCTCAAGTCAATAGAAATCAGATATAGCCATATACTTAGAAATCTTATAGAATAATCCAAACAACCCAGAGAATTAGTATGACGAAACCCTGGAAAACAAAATAGGTGATACTTGAATAATAAAGAACTAATATCTTAATGTGATCACAGAACTAATTAAAAAAAAGTACAAGCAAAAGACATTGGTTATAAACCTCATCTTTCTTAAAGAACATAACATATATTTATGACACAAAATTCCACCCTCTAAAATCACAGGATTTCTTATGTGCAATGTGATTGAGAGTTAAAGAAAAGAAAAAACAACCTGTTCTTCTCCTTGTGGCTGGTCTATCATCTAGATAAATGACTATACATTCTTAACTTTTCAGCCTCCTATTTTCACTTTATGGCAGAATCCTCATCCATATATTATCTAGGATGTTTGTTTGATGATTATTTAGATTATAGAATGTCCTAAGATTACCTCCACTCAAATTGGTATCTGTGTATCATTTCATACCCTTTCCATATTTATGTGCCTATGTTGGTTCATTGATAATCATACCATAACTGCCAACATAGTAAAGTTCCACTAACCTAACGAAATTGCAAAACTGTGAAACAATGATTCATGAGCCATAAAGGAGCTTGAATTTTGAGAATACCTAAGAATATTCAATTCTTTATGTGAATGTACCTTTACTATATACTTGTGAGTAACTGCTCCAATAGAAAAAATGATGAGAAACATCTCGCAGAGCTCCTCTAACCTGATTACAAGAGAAAAATCCAACGAATATATTAGAATAAATTGTTGTGTTAAGACATGTTTTATTTTTATTTTTTAAATTTTATGCAAAAGAAAATGATGGAGAATAAATCCCATTGGGCAAGGTCTTCAACAAATAAAGCTGTTAATAGAAATAAAATTTCAGTATTTGATATTGAAAATTTCCGTATTGTCAAAAACTAAGAAATGCCAAATTGCCAAACTGGCTCAAGACTATCCATCCAAGAGTTGTCAATATCTTCACTTTGATATGAGCTTCAAGTATGCGAAGAACCGGTGTTCAAACAAAGTTAATTATAATAATTTGGTGACACGGAGAAAAATAATATATATAACTAAAAGATCAGTATGACTTCCATTCTCTTTTTTTGCCAAAGAATTCAAAACATGACAAAGCTAGTTGTAAGGTAAATGTAAACCCCTAAAACATAAAAGAAATGAAAAAAAAAAAAACAAAATGAGACACAATGCTAAGCACCATTTAGATATCTCGCATTCAACCATCTAAGCAATTCACCTCCTTGTTCTAAACTTTCCATCATTTCTATGTCATTTGGAAACGTGTGACCTCCCAAGTAACGCCTTTTATACCAACTACCGTAGCACCTTCCTTATCAGTTTTAAAAGTTCCTAAGTTATAGATTATTCAATAAAGAAAGAGTTTCAACCATATTTCATATTTCCCAAGGACCTGTTAGCATCTATACGTACAATTCCAAATAAATCACTTTCTTAATTTTCCATAAAAAACTGTCAAACAATGTACAACCCAATATAACAAAATTGTTTTGCAAACTAAACTTCATAAATGAAATGCACATTCAACTTGTAAAAACAATGCTCTAACAGAAAGAGCCAGAGAGGTAAAAGGAAAACCTGTAGCCTAATGGTAGTTTCAACAATTTCAAGTGCCTTTACTATCTGAAATAAGCTATATTTATTGTCCCAATATAACAAAATTGTTTGGCAAACTAAACTTCATAAATGAAATGCACATTCAACTTGTAAAAACAACGCTCTAAAAGAAAGAGCTAGAGGGGGAAAAGGAAAACCTGTAGCCTAATGGTAGCTTCAATAGCTTCAACTGCCTTTACTATCTGAAATAACCCATATCCATTGTTGAAGTTCGTACTGCTATTATAGCTATTGGAATCATTCTGAACCAGATCCGCAGCAATAAAGCCTAAGCACATAGTTTGCAAAAACCAATAGTAAATACGGGGGAATTAATGGAAATAATCAGAACTTAGTAAAGATTTATAGACATCAGTGGTTCTGAGTTTAATCAATTCCAAACATCTGGGCTCAAATAATAAACAAAAAGTGAGTGAGAGAGAGTCACCAAGTAATGAATGCATGAAAAAGTCAATTTTAAATTAAAAACAGAGTACCGAAAAAGCCTTCAGTTTTGTTTTCAAGTGCTTGTGAGAGAATATGGTTGAGATTCGTAGGGCCTAGTGACGAAATCACGACTTGCAGACTGTGAGATTCATTCTGATTGAGAAAGAGGAAAAAAGTAAATAGACGTACCAGGAGATGGTAGACTCTACAGAAAGAAAGAATAGCAGCAACGCATAAGGAAAAGAGAGGGAGGGAGGGAGGGAGGGAGGGAAAGTGAGACGAAGAATGAGCGCGCAAATTAATACCAAAAGCTGAACTCCTTTCTTTCTCTAAACAACTCAATATGCCATCAATCCCACTATCTTCCTCAACCCCAATTTCTCTGAACAGACAGGTGAAGGCAAATAATAGGTGAATACAAATTCCCGCAGAATTGTGCATAATTCCCCAATAGTAAAACAGAGGAAATGGACAATTTACAGTGATAAATAGGAAGAGGATAAATAGTAAAGAAACATACTTTCTGCCGACTCAGAGGAACAGAAACTGAGAAACGTGCAAGAAAATATAATAACAGGCAACAGAGAAAGTGAAACAAAAAATATTAAGATAAACTCAAAAGCGTATGCAAGAATGAAAGGAAAAAGCCAGCAGGAGAAGCAGAGAATGCTCTTAAAAAAAATCAACCACATTAAAATAGAGGAAAAAGGAAAGGTAAGATGGGCTTTTAACTAATGCAACAAAAACAGACTTGTAGGAACACAAACTAAAAAATAAACAAAGGAAAAAGCAAGTTCAAACCACAGGAAAAATCAAATCAAGTTAAGAACAGGGGAAAAACATAAACCAAAGAAATGGACAGACCTGGACAACAGTGAAGAACCATGAAAAAAGAATCTCGCAAAGCAAAAAGAACCTGCAAACTCAGACACAGAGACAAACACAGACAAAATCAGAGCAAAGATGGAAAATTCCAGAATAAAAAAAAGGGAAAAAGATAAGAGGATAAATGAGAAAGGGAAGAGTTATCAGACATTTTGGAGAGGAGAAGGAGAATAGGAAGCAAGGAAAGGGAGTAGAAGCGGCGGAGTTTCGGATGAGCGAAAAACCAAGGGAAAAAATTTGCAAGGCAAAGGAAGGTGAAAAAACCACAAGCACAAGGGAAAATAATCAGGGCAACAAGGAGCAAAAAAGGGGGGGAAACAATGAAGCATTTCCCAGATTAATCCAGGAGTAGAAAGAGAAAAAGAAACGACAAGTAAATAGTAAAAAGCACAAAAAAAAATACAAAACAGATGGAGGTAAAAAAACCACAAGGTTCCTTCAACAAACCAGGAGAGCAAAGCAAACAAGAAGAAAAATCTCGTTTACATTCTAATTTCAGCCCCAAAAAAAAGGTTAAGGGAAAAAATATGAATGTAACACAGCTTCAATCGGAAAGACAATGGAAGATAACAGAGGAACAAACTGGGTAGTACCTTGAGGACGGAGAAAGAAGGACTGAGGGATCGAAAATTATGGATAAGATAAGAGAAGAGGAAGCAGAGGACAGTAGCAGCGTAGCTGTTCGAACCCTAGTTATTTCACACTATACGGGAGCAGAACCAAAAGAAAGGGAGGCAAAAAAAAAAAGAAGAAAAGAAAAAGAAACCACTTCGCCTTGACACACTCGGGGCGCACGTGCGAAGACGACGAAGACGAAACCACGCGGAAGTCACGTGAGAGGACGACGAAGACGAAGGACGATGAACGACCAAATATCTTGGCAACTCCCATTCGCCTTTTATACTATTATGTTGAAAAAGGACTACGAAAGTTAAGTCCTCTATCTACTTTCTGCCAAATAGAGGTTCAAAAACTTGAAATGCCTCCTTAGCAATTCTGCGGATTGCATACCCAAAGTACTATTATGGTCCATGAAATTATAATTCTCTTAAGCATTTCATCAAACATTTTTAGGGACGATTGGATAGAACGCAATCCAGACGCTTAAATAGTAAAGAACTATACACAATGTAGAATACATATTGAGCAAAAATCTGCTCACAAAAATGTGCCATAAATGAGTTGCTTTGACGACAATCAGACAGGATTCTTTTCCGAATCAATGAATGCTCTGAAATTGACAGCAGTACTAGCAAGGACCTTGTGGGAGTTAAAGGAGAAAGCTGCAGTGCCTCATTTTTAGAATATTTGCAGATTGAGAGGGGAGTCTCGGCTTCCCAGTTAAGACTAACCATTGATTTGAGTGCTCGAAGAGAAGATGCCTCGGTTTCAAAGGTTTGCTAGAGAAGGCTGGTTATTTTCTTTTTTTGGTTAAAAAAAAAATGGAGATTGGTGATGGAGTTGGCGAAGACTTGTTGATTGGTGATAAATGGAGATGAAAATTGGGATCTTCTTTTGTAGATTTTTATTTTCAGATTTCTTTGCTTTAATGTAAGACATGACTTGTACTTCCTTTCTTGCCCTTGACTATGTACTTTCTTTTGTGTCAGAGAAAGTTATCGGTTGGCACATCTGTAAAAGGATCTAATTGGACAAGAAATTTAGGTTGAAGGTCTAAATTAGGCTAAAATAATATTGAGGGACGTGCATAAGTGAAATACTTCAAAAACTAAAGTGGCCATTCTTCCTTTCAGCCACATGGGATGTTTTGATATTTAATCTGTCTATTAATATGGGAGAAATAGTGAGATTTTGGTTGTCAATGTTAGATATGACAATCTCCGTCACTATTTTAAAAACTTACAAAATATGAGGGGCTAAATTGTAGATTTCTAAGTCATAAGGAAATAATTTAAATATTCACTAAATGATAGGGGAATTTTATGTATTCAACTCAAAATTTGTTATGTTGAATTTATTTTGTGAATAGAATATACTTAATTACGATTCAGATACGATCAAAATCAGATATAGAATTACATATTAAAACCCGTGTAAACGGATTTGGATAATTAAATCCAAATCCCTAAATTACCAACTTCAATTTTGTGCTTTCAAAAGTCAGATTTCTACTATATCAAACACCCCCTAACATAACATCTACATATTAGAAAAAGAATTCCAAAGCCAACTATGTGCATTAGTTACAAGGTAAAATTATATAGCAAACAAAACTAGTGTTCATTCACATAAGAATGAGTGTGAGAGTTCCCCACTTACAAATTGTTCCTCTCTATCATGAAATATGAATGAAATAAAAGGAAGAAAGCAGCAAACTCAAAAAATTCCAAAAAGGTAGTTATGTCATCTTTAAGGATGACTACCAAGCCATTTCAGTAGTTTCACAACTTCATTCAACTCATAATAATTCTTCAATTTGATATTCTCTCTTATATCCCTCATTTTCCTTCTAATATTCTCCCCCATTTTTCCCACCATCAAATCTTTGATTCATTTTGCTATCATTTTCTGTCAAATTTGTCATTTTCGTCCCTCCTTTATAACCTCTAAACCTGTACCAATGTCCACTATGGTGCAGCATTTAATGGTTGATCAAGATACATAACATAGCTATAATTGGCACACCAATATAAATACGTTCAACTACTAAACTCCAACCACAATGAGATATAAATCCTCTACTTGGATGCTTCAATATTCTTGTTGTGGTTCCCATCCTTCCACAATTCTTCCTGTCTTTGATTTTCTCCAGTAACTTCTAAAGAAGAGACTCCTCATATTTAACTTTTTTCCCATCAAGAAACCTCTTCCATCTCTTCTTTCTATCAAGAAATACTCGTCCCCAAATGCCACAAAAATGCTTGAAAGCTCACCTTTTGTCCCAAGCCATTGGATTAGTTTGTTATCATCATTATTATCTTGATGATCAGAATTAGGATCTTGAAACAAAATACCAATGGGAAACTTTTATCGTATTTACATCATACATATAATCCACATATTTTCTGTTGTAGTGGTACAACTTTCGCTATAACTTTAGAATACGCTAAATTGGTTAAATACGTTAAGTTCTTAGCTAATTATTGTATTTTAATTAGTTCAAGTATCTTTGATTTTTTAATATTATGGTTGTGATTGTTTAGAAGATATCTATATTAAGGCCTTGTTTGGTAGTTAAGTTTTTTGCCAAGTTTGCATGCTACTAGTTTTTACCAATTTTTGCTACAGGAACCTTAAAATACTTTCAAAATTTTTAACATACACATTCCGAAAATTCAAAAACACATCCCACAACACACACAAAAATTCCCCTCCTTTCTTCTTCTTTTTCTTCCTCCCCTATTTCAACCTACCACCACCTCCGTAGCACCAACACTGGTGCCGATAAACTCTCCTTTTTTCTCCCTTCTTTCTCTCTCCCCTCTCTCCCTCCCTTCCTTTCCCTCCTCTCTTCCTCCCTCTCTTTCGCTCCCCCTCTCTCTCCCTCCCTCCTCCTCCCATCTCCCCAACTCCTAGCCTCCCTCCCTCTCCCCCTTTCTCCTTCGCTACCTAAGACAAAAAGGGGAGAGGGTGGGGGTTCAAGAGATGGGCGGAGGAGGAAGGGAAAGAGAGGGAGGAGAGAGGAGAGAGAGAGAGGAAAAATCAAAAAAAAGGAGGGAGGTGGCGGCGGCCAGTGGCCAGTTGTCAGTGGCTGGATCCAGCTGTCAGTGGCCAACATAAGAAGGGAGGAAGGAAGATGAAGAAAAGAAAAGGAAACGAAAGAAAAAGAAAAGGAAAAAGAAAGAGAAAATGTAAAGGAAAAGAAAAAAAAAATCTTCAAAACTCACTACAAAAGTTTTTTTTCAAATTCTACAGTAAGTTACAATAGAATTTTATACAAACTCTCAAAAAACTCAACTAGCAAACAAGGCCTAAGTTTGTTCTGACTTTCACTGCAACTTTTCAATTTTAGAACATATTAAATTGGTTAACTAAGTTACTTTGTTGGTTAATTGTCACATTTGTAGTATTTTGACTACTTCAAATATCTTTAGTCCCATATGGATTACATATTATTAAGGGCGTTTTTAAAAAAAAAATTTACTATAAATTTGTATATCAAAAACTTTTGCTGGTAAATGTATTTTGGAGATATTTTTAAAATTTAAAATTGTTATTAGAGTGGTTTTAAAAATTTTCACCTAGCATCCCCATGCACTTCTCTCCTTTTCGCTTGTCCATCGCAGCCACCACCCTTCCTCATTCATTCCTCCTTCCTCTTCTTCCCTCTTGCTCCCCATCCCCTTCCCCTTTCTTCATCTTCCTCCCTCTTTCCCCATCTCTCCTCCCCTCTCTTCCCAAGTAACCCCCCTTCTCCTTGCCCCTTCTTCAGCCTGTGACTTAAGGAGGAGAGGGATGGTGATGATGGCGGTGGCAATAGCAGGTGGTGGTGTTACGGTGTGGTGGGTAGAAGAAGAAAAATGTGTAGGGTTTATTTTATTTTATTTTATATTTTTTATATTTTTGTAAATGTATTTGAGATAGTTTGCATTTAGATTTTTTTAGGGTATTTTTATAGCATGTTATTATAGACTTGTTTATGAAAAAAACTAGTATTTGAAAATGTTACCAATTCAAACAGGCCGTTGGTTTTCTAGGATTAGAGTTGAGATTGTTTAAAAGATATTCGTATTTAGTTTGTTCATGCACTACAAACTATATGTTCAGAAGATTGATTAGAAGATATTTGTGTAACGTATTCAACCCTCAACCATTGTGTAATTTTTTGACTAAGGCCCCGTTTGATAACCAAATTCAGTACTTAAACTTAATGGGTTCAGATCTTAATCGTTTAGATGCGTTTGATAACCAAAAATAAAACATCTGAATTAATTAAGTGGCACTGAATCTTTAGGCAAAACTTGCTCCTAAAAATAAGTGATAAGCTTTTCACTTATCACTGAATGTGATATACATTTAAATGTAATAGATCTAATACTTAACAATTCAATCACTTAATGAATTCCGATTTTAGATTTTAGATTTCAGACTTCAGTTTTCAGATTTCAGTTTTATCAAACGCACCCTAAATTTAAGCCAAAAATTGAAGGGTTAAATTACCTCTCATAAGGTTTGGCTAAATTATAATATCTATCCCATGCTATGACCAAATTATAATCAACTCGCTTGAATGTCAAAATATTTAACCATTACCTGATTCATGTTATGTGGCCATTAGAATGTGACATACCTCAGCAAATCAAATATCCGAAGGCTCCAAGTGCCCTTATGAAGGTTTTGTTCTCTTGAGATTTATCCAAATTACATAATGAACCCTATGGTTTGTCTAAATCACAATCTAGCACTTTGAATAGCGAAATAATTATTAAAGTCTCCATTAGTCAATTTAAGTAGGGTCAACAAAATCTTTAATGAGATTTTGAAAATAGGAACAAATATTTAGCTTTAATTTATAGACCCAAAAAATAAAGAAAATTTTGAAAAAAAGTATAAATTTCCATAATTACATAATCTAGCTACATTTCTTTTATTTTATTACCTAATTTTGCACCCAAATTCCAAATATAATCAATGATCATTCTAAGAAAAAGTAGGTTAGGTGACTATGTAGTGTTAAGATAATGTGAAAGCAAAGAAATGAAAGAAGAGAAAGAGGATTATTTTTTTTTCCATTTGTTTTGTGTTTTTGAATAGTTTGCACTTCTTTGTTTTCTTTTTAATTTTTTGTTGATTTTTTTGGAAGACTGTAAATGGAACTTTTATAAAAATAATTGGCTAGTCAAATATTTAGATTGATTCTTTTATTAGACAACAGGGTTTTTTTGGGTAATATGAAAAAATCTCAAAGAAAAAATTACTTTATATAGGAGTCATTGTTATTATTTGATAGCTTCCTTAGTTGAGTTTGGATGGCATTATATATAAGGGTAAATGTGATTTGAATATGTTATTAGTTTCATTCACTAATTTAGTCAAAACCTCAGGGATGATAAGTATTTTGGAATCCATTTTTAGTGGGAGTATCTTTGTGACAGCTCTCAAATTTGAATTTTAACTTCAAGTTTTTTGGATGTACTATGCAAATCCATATGTGCTAATATATACATTGTTAATGTAAAAAAGATTAGTCAATATAAT
This sequence comes from Gardenia jasminoides, assembly GCA_013103745.1. Lineage (NCBI taxonomy): Eukaryota > Viridiplantae > Streptophyta > Magnoliopsida > Gentianales > Rubiaceae > Gardenia > Gardenia jasminoides. The sequence goes on from CM023095.1 coordinate 20,729,756, forward strand.
TAATATAAGGAAGGAACTAAATCTACGTTCTCTTAGTCTAAATCCACAATCCTTGCGCTAACATGACAATAAAGCCTAGAGCATTTATAGGGGTTTGGTAGATTTTTTTTTTTAATACCAAAACTAGCTTTTCATATAAACAAATGTTTAAAAATCCAATTAAAATTGAATTTAGTTGCAATCCTTTGACAACATTATATGAATTATCATTCTAGTACTCTCCAAGATGCCTTACGAGTCTTTCAACCAAACAACAGAAATATGTAAATAAAATGCTATGAAAGTAAATAGAAAAGGATGTTAGAAATTTAAAAACATTTATAACGATTTCTATTATAAATCCAAATAAGCACATTAACATGATATTTTTAATCAAAAAATAAAATCTATACTTCTTTAATGTATGGAATAAAACTTTCTTCTTAATGTAATCCACAACTAATTAACTCCTTTGTTGTTATTTTTGCCATTTGAACAACGTGATTCATTGTAATAATAAAGAAAGTCATCGAAAAAAGTTGAATTCATCGAAATAACTATTTGTAAAGTTTCAATTTGCTCGACACAACAAAGAGCATAAATAAGCCTTTGTAGAAAAGAATCTGATTGTGAAACCAGTCATGTTTGTGTGTGTATGTGGGTGTGTGCGCACATGTATGTGTGTATCAAATGTTAATAGACATGGTTATATGCTACTTTCACACATCTGCAACACTTTTCATATGTACAAAATGCTAGTAATTCATATCATATTTAGATGTAGGTAAAGAATAAACCCCATTATAAGTGTACTATAGAAATCTAAAAATGAAGAATAGTGACAAATATTTAAACTATTAAGAGCATCAATTGTATTATGTTTCCAAAGGCTTATGGCACAAAGTGATTAATACTACAGGCCTAAAGTTATTTTCATGTATTAATTTGGGAAAAAGTTTTTTCTACCATAGACTAAGCTTTTGATCAGAATAGCTATAGTGACTTAACCAACCAAATACAAAACTATTTAGTAACTAAATCAAGTGAAAAATTTGAAATTATAATATCCTGAGCCACTAGAATGGCTAAAATTTCTTAATAACTTCCAATTAAGAAAACCAAAAACTCTTGATAAATGATCATGATAATAATTTAATAATCACTTAGAATTGAGAGTTCAAAATAATCCATATGAAAATAATAGTTGCTTACTCTTGATAAATGATCATGATAATAATTTAATAATCACTTAGAATCGAGAGTTCAAAACAATCCATATGAAAATAATAGTTGCTTACTCTTGATAAATGATCATGATAATAATTTAATAATCACTTAGAATCGAGAGCTCAAAATAATCCATATGAAAATAATAGTTGCTTCTTCTTTTCTTTTTTTTTTTTCAATATTAGAAAGTAAGCCTAATATATTAAAGAAAGCAATAGCGAACATGGGAGAAGGGGAATTATTTAGTGCCATCTATAGACCAAAAAGAAAAAAAAAAGGTTATTTTTAGGCCTTGTTTGATTTTTTTAATTCAATATTTAAACTTAATGGGTTCAAATATTCATATGTTCAAATGTGTTTAATAACCAAATATAGAATATCTTAATTAATTAAATGATTTTGTATTGTCTAGGCAAAATATTCACTTAGCACTTGGTGATAAGTTGTTTACTTATTACCTAATTTAGAATGCAATCAAATATTAAGATTTCAATACTTTAACAATTCAGTAACGTAACAGGTTCAAATTTCAGATTTTAGATTTTAGATTTTAATTTTATCAAATGAACACTTAGTATTTGAATAACTTTCTGGCCATCCATAGATGCTGTGGACTTTTATGTCATCTTGGTATAATAGACGTGAATTTAAATTGAGAAGGGTAGGATTAATCAACCCCTTATAGTTTACAAGTTTTTGAACTTAATACTCGGGTCCGTTTGGATTCTCTGTTTTTTTAGTTATTTTTGAAAAACTGTTTTTCGCATCCCAAATGCTACAGTAATACACCAACAAAAAACAATCCCAAAAACACCAATCCAAACAAATATTTTAAAAACAACTTATACATACAAAAATAAAAAAATTATCCCTTCTTCTTCCACTCCAACCACACCACCACCCACCACCACCTCCTCCCCCCCACTCTCTCTCCCCCCTCCACCTTCCCTCTCTCTCACCAAAAACCCTCCCTCTCTCCCCTTTTCTCTTCCTTCCCCTCCCCCTCCTCCCCTCCCCTCCCCTTCCCACAGCCCCCCTCCCCCTTCCTTCCCATCCCATCTAAATTAAAAATTTATTTGAGATATTTTTGGGGCATTTTTAAAATTAAAAATTTATTTGAGGTAATTTTTTAGGGTATTTTTATAATTAAAAATCTATTTGGGATAGGGCATTTTTAAAATTAAAAATTTATTTGGGGTATTTTTTGGGGCATTTTTAAAATTAGAAATTTATCTGGGGTAATTTTTTGTTGCATCTTTAAAATTAAAAATTTATTTTGGGTAACTTTTCGGGGCATTTTTAAAATTAAAAATTTATTTGGGATAATTTTGGGGCATTTTCAAAATTAAAAATTTATTTGGGTTAATTTTTTGGGATATTTTTAAAATTGAAAATTTATTTGGGGTTTTTTGGAGCATTTTCAAAATTAAAAATTTATTTAGGGTATTTTTGGGGCATTTTCAAAATTAAAATTTATTTGGTGTAATCTTTTGGGACATTTTTAAAATTAAAAATTTATTTAGGGTAATTTTTTGGGGCATTTTAAAATTAAAAATTTGTTTGGGGTAACTTTTTGGGGCATTTTTAAAATTAAAAATTTATTTGGGTTAATTTTTTGGGATATTTTTAAAATTGAAAATTTATTTGGGGTTTTTTGGAGCATTTTCAAAATTAAAAATTTATTTAGGGTAATTTTTGGGGCATTTTTAAGATTAAAAATTTATTTGTTGTAATTTTTGGGGTATTTTCAAAATTAAAAATTTATTTGGAGTAATTTTTGGGGCATTTTGAAAATTAAAAATTTATTTGGGGTATTTTTTGGGGCATTTTCAAAATTAAAAATTTATTTGGGGTAATTTTTGGGGCATTTTGAAAATTAAAAATTTATTTGGGGTAATTTTTTAGGGCATTTTTAAAATTAAAAATTTGTTTGGGGTAATTTTTTGGGGCATCTTTAAAATTAAAAATTTATTTGGGATATTTTTTTTAAATTAACCCATCCGCACCACCACCCATCAAATAATTTTTAATTTTAAAAATGTCCCAAAAAATTGACCCAAATAAATTTTTACTTTTAAAAATACCACAAAAAATTATCCCAAAAACACCCTTAAAAAGTTTTTGAAAGACAGTTACAGTAGTTTTTGAAAGACAGTTATAGTAGTTTTTTACATCCCAAATGTTACAGTGCTGTTTTTGAAAAACAATCCCAAAAACAACTAATCCAAACGGCATAGTTTTTAGAAAAATTTGTACTAATATTCCAAATCTCTAATCATGCCAACCCATGGATAACTTAAAAATATTCCCAAATACAATAAACATTTTTTGTATTTTTCCCTGCATTACAACAATAAAATAGATAATTAAATCACCATAGACTAACTAACAATATTCAATTGTAAAATATGAAGTTTTTTTCTGTTTTTCTGATTCACGCAAGCAAGCTGAACAAGTAAAAAATTTCAGGTACCGGAGCGCCACCATGTGATTGTACTACCGGGGCACTCCAGTTGGGGAGGCCGTCATTCCCAAGTCAAACGTGAAATGGAGAACCACCAGCAAGTTTGACGTCGTCGTCAACCTTACCTCAGCTAATTTGACATCAAAACCCCGAGTACTAGCTGATGATTTTTTTTTTTTTTTATTCACCGACTAATCCCACGAGACAGGCCCCACCGAGAGATCGTTGGGAGAGAGACTTGAATCTTAGTCACACCGGAATACTACCGTATACGTGACCGACCGAACCACCCCAGGGCACTGGCAAATGATATAACTGCTAGCGTTTTGCCAATTACCAGCCAGTCTGATATGAGGGGAAGAGTACGGTTAACCTTCATATTCAAAAAGAAGAAATCCACCAAAATGAACTGCACCATGGATGTTTTTACTGCAAATCAACAGCTTGCCAACATCTCATGCGAATAATTAATTAATGTTATCTTTCCCCTTGGTGTTTGAGGTTGGAAAAAAAAGTTATTTGAATTTTTTGGATTAATAGTGTAACACTTTATGTCATGTGGCTTGTATATGATAAAGAGGTTGTTGGACAACGTACTTATAATGTAAATGAAAATTTTAGTCATCATATGAGTCATCTAGAACAAACCTTTCTCTTCAAATTTATTACCTTATCTTTTTCAAGTTTTGACCAATGATAGACTACGATTGAATATTTTATTTTATGTCGATAGGTATAATGGACAAATCAAGTTATACTTTTATGTTAAAATACATTTTATGTGACCAAATCTCACCATATACATATTTTTCACAAGCCAATTTAGTTTCAATGGTTTTTGTACAAATTAAAAGGTTACCGACAATAAGGGATTATATTATAGGTTTTGAAATAGTACTAGAGTTAACATTCGGTAAACTATAGGGAATTTTTTGGTATAAAGAATATAATAGGCATATCAGGTCATAATTTGGTGTTAAATATCAGTTATTATGAGCACCACGCGCAAGAGACACTGTTATTATAAATATGCTCAGTTCTAATGTTTACAATCCAAATCTCAGAGCACTACAAACCATGAGGGGTTAGGTTGTAGGTTTTCAAACTATAGGCAAATAAGTTTGCCAAATTACAGAGTGTTTTTGGTATTTAACCCATGAATTTTCAATAATTTGGATATTCTATTTTATTGCAAACATTATTAATAAATTATTAACAACACTATAAAGAAAATTTTTAACATGACTTGATTCATAATTATCTTCTTTAAGAAAAAACAAGTAAGTAGTAGCTAATTACATAAACATGTTGTTTATTTATTTATATATTTATGAACCTTGCTCTTTGCACAAGGTTGCCCGCAATTTTTTATATGGTTTTTTTGGTTTTTTTATATTTATTTCTCAAGGTCTAATTTATTTATTTTTTAGTGGTATGTTATTTAAATAAAGTTCAAAAATAATTTATTTATTTACAAGAATGAAAAGCAAGTGTGCTTAAGGAAAAGGTAGAACATGATCCAGAGGGTGGGCTAGATTGGGCAATAAAGTGGGAATGATTGTAACTAAAACCCAAGGCCACCCACTTACCTGAAAAGGACCATGGTCCAAATATAAACACGTCATACTTTTCTAGAGGAAAAAAGGATGGACAAATCGAGCAAGATGAAAAAACATCATTATATATGAAAACGAAGTGCAATATAAAAGATGACATTGGAAGAGGATAAACAATTACTTGTATGTAGAAGATCTAACAAATAAGAGGAAATGAAGAAAATAGCTAAACTGAACACTATGAAAAATAAAATAGTATTGGTTCTAATATATATATATATATATATATATATATATATATATTCAATAAGTACTCAAATATTATTTTCTAAATAAAGTCCAAAGAAGGAATACATTAATGGTTATAGAATATATAGATGCTTAAGGGGTTCTTAATTATAGATGGTTCTTAATTATTTTTTTAAAAAGGGTTAGTTTTTTAAGTATAATAATCATTTTTTTTAGAGAAAGAAGAAAAATTTATTATTTAATCATAATACCAAGTGCAATTGATATTCTAATTTTATAATTTTTTTAGAATTAATATGAGATAGAAAAGCAGCCATTTAACCAAAAAAACTAATCTCTAATAACACTTTTTTTGTGTTAACAAATATAGACATTAATTTTATTAATAAATATATGAATAAAAATATAAGACTAGAAAATGTAGATATATTTGTTACATATAGATATTCACGTATAGAAACATATATGTATACACAAAATCCAAAAAAAAATATACATGTGACATGCATATGTATGCTAAACCAAGATACACGGAGGTTATATATTTCTATACCAGTATCAAACATCAGAGATGACACATATTATGTGTACATATTGTTCGTGCCGATTTTTGCAAACTACGAACACTTGCCGATTGTAGATTGGTTCTATGCGCGTGCCACCTAATTTGTACGTGAAAAATTAGGAAAACCTAACATGTGGATTGGGCGGTGCCCAAACCTTTGATGCACCGATTGTCCTGACCTCTAGACGATTGCTGTTCGTTCGCCTTGAGTGACCTCAAGGACTTAAAATCCGTGCTGACGAAATTGGAAGGAAAATGTACTGAAAAGACGCTGATGAACTAAAGAAACTTATGAACAAGCTGAATTGGATTTCGATTGAAGTTAAAAGGAAACAAGAAAGAACATGAGCTGATTAGGCAATAAAGAAACTAAAATAAAGATGCCTATCTAGAAACTATTCCTACTCGCTACTTGATTCTAGTTTTTGTTGTTATTTTTGATGTTTTTGATGCCGCTTCTATCTTCTGCGAAATCCCTTAGTATTTATAGATACCGCTTGTAACTATTTTCCCCAAAAATCGGCTCGGGTCTCTTGCACTTTACCCACTTCCCCACTATTGCCAACTTCCCAAAAAAGTGGGGATAATGCTGCCCATTACTTCCTAGAATATAGGGTTACACTAACCATCTTGTTCCTAGCCATACTCTGTCCTGCCTGCTGAACTTCCGCCTGTCTAGGGTAGTGGAACGGTCGACAGCCGTTGGGCAACCCTAGTTCCTTTTAGTCGCCGATTCACTCGGTGCCTCTGTCCAAATTAGCTCCTTCGAGCAAAGCATGGTTGCTGATTCCCTATCCCGACCCGTGGCTGCTTCTCTCGACTTGCCAGCCGGCCGATTATTTGGATCTAACAGCTGATGATCAGCTGATTTCTTATTGTGACATGTGTGAGCCACAGGTCACATAGCCGATCGACCGATTCCATTTCTACAACTCCTGATGGCCGATTATTTGGGCCCAATACATATATATAGAATAATGAGCCTTTCTAAAATCCATAAGGTTAATACTAAAATATTTGTATTCTCAAAGCCACTTACAAATCATATTTAATGTACAAGATGTCTACAGCCTATGATTAAATAATGTATTGGACAGCTAATGGTATTTTCAATATAAACAAATAAATATTTTTACATACAAAGAATTATGTACCAATTGGTTGCTTTTAGATGAAAATACGGTGTTTGCAGTATTAATATCAAAATATGTATCTGCCAAAAAAAAAAATCGCTGCCATAGTTAATATATTTAGAATATTTAGAGTAGATAATAATGTGAAAATAATAAGATAAAGAAATATATTGTCTATTAAGTTGAAAAGTTGTATCCAAATTACCTGATAGAAGTATTTGTAGTTCATTTCCGGTAGCTAATAAAGTATTATCCAAAGCACCATTGTCACTGTGTAGAGGTTTAGGATCTAGAATAATTAGCATTAGTAGAAAACAAATGCTTATAAGTTCATTATCAGGCATAAGGACATGTAAATAAATAAGTAAAATGACATTACTCATGTGGAATTGAGACAGAAAAGTTTTTGAAATTTTAAAGGCCAATTGGAATGGGAACTGTCTACTCCAAAAGTCATAAATGTCCAAGAAGTTGCTACCCTAGGTTTTATTACCTGCTAAGAGGCCTTAGCTTCTTCTCTGTACCAAGCAAAAAAAGTCTGAAAAGACATGCAGTAAAAATTTATGGTAAAGTGAAATAAAGGGGGTACTACCAAATTACCAAATGCACAACAAATAGCAAAGTATGAAACCAACATGGCAAATAAACAGAAAAGATTGAGGCTCAATAGCGTAACCCAAATGATTAAAAAGCCACTGATTAAAGCAGAATTACCAAAAAAACCAGCAAAACAGGTCAGCAGACAATGCCCATACATCCACAAGATCTTCTACCCTTTTATAAAATGGAGGTATTAATTTGACATAAGTCCAAAATAGGTCGAAACATGCCTAGATCTAAATGAATGGCTCTAGAGAGAAGTCCAAATAAATCTGGCAACATGGACTAGATTCAGGTTTGGGCCTGGTCCTTTAACAAATTGGTCAAAGTGTCGTAGACAAACTCCCAAAAGATAAAAAGAAAAGAGATTTGGAAAAACTTGGGAAAGGTAACAAAAAAGATTCAAAATTCATAAGAAGAGGATGAATTTTAGTGAATTTGTAAAAGTGGTATAGGTTACTATTCATAAATTGTTAAAAATTTTAAAAAAATCATGAAATTATTCTTATGTGCATGTAATATTACTAATATTTTATATTTTAATATGCACATTCCTTCAAACATATATACATATTTATCATTTTAAATAGTGCACATTCCGATGTACACCTATATTTACCAAAGTGGATAATTTATTAGTTAAGGTACACATTTCTATTCAATAGAGTAGATACTTTATACGGGTAGTTTAGTCAATTTAGCTTAAATTTTATTCATTATTTTAATTCATGAATAATAACTCATAGATCTATCCACAAATTTCTCCAAATTTATACCTTTTTTATGAATTTTGAATTTTTATGTTTCCATTCTCCAAAATTTTTTCAAAAATTTTTTGCAGCTCTTTTTTCTTGTTTTAATAATGTTATGGAGTAATTAAGTGGAAATTGTTGATGGAAACAAAAGGTAGAATAATTTTATATTTTTGGGTTAATTACACTTTACTCCTGAGCTTAACTCTCTCTAACACTTTGCCCCTTTCAATTTTGAATATATAAAAGTTGCCCTTAGGGGAAACAATTAGACATTGGTAATAACTGTTTCATCCAAAAGTTCCATGAAATGGCATTAATGCACATAGATAACTTTTTTTATGGATCAATGCTAAACTTCAGGCGGGAATTTTGGACTGGTTTTTTTATGACATGACATGACATTTCTTTTTTCCTTAACAAGGGGGTTGTAGAATTTAAGAATTGGGCAGGGAATAGGGGGATTAGAACTTAGAGCCTTTAGTTCTTAGGATATCAACTTTAGCTATTAGACCAGCGCCACCTTGGCGACTTCATATGACTTTCTTTAATATATCCTTGGTTAATTTTATTTCTCCATATATTTTATAAAGTTAGAGTAGAGGAGATAATTTGATCACCAAAGTATTACTTTGATGCGAATGCACAAGCTGTCCAAGATTCCCACTTATCTCAAGTTCAAGTGCCTAGTGGTCCAATCACTCATGCACATGCTAAGAAGTTTAAAGATTCGTTACAAGTTTTGGTACAAGCTGCTCACAAGCCGAATGGAGGTTCCAGACTATTTGAAGGTCTTCAAGTTGACGAGCATCCATGTGTTACTCTATTGCAAGTTGATCAAGACTTGGATGCATCGAATGATTGAAGAAACCAGCTTAGTTGTTTATTGCTTTCCTAGGGTTTGGGTCGAATAAGTGACCAGCCTTGATTGGTTTGGATCACATTAGTTATTAAGGTTAATTAGGTTATTATGTTAGTTACTTAATTTAGTTTTAGTGAGGGTTAAATTCGGCCACCAAGCTTAAGAGGTAAAGCCGAAATTCCTTTTCCTTGTTTAGATAGGATTTGTTATGTAAGGCCTATAAATAAGGCTATCAAAAAATGTTTGTCACACACAATTGAATAAACAAAATTTCCAGCAATTTTGCAAATTGAGAGAAAACTTTCTCTTGGCTTCATAGCACTCTTGAATCATTTAGACATTCTTTTGAGTGTTTGAGCTGGTTTATCAATCAAGATACGCACTTGATTGTGGCGCCGTTCTACCAAACCTAGGTTCACTAATTTGTTTGGTCATGCGTTGAAATCATATCAATATTGTTCACACCACGAGAATTAGAAGGGCTTAAGAGGTTGCTTTCACTACTCCAAATCTGGTCATCAAAATCCCAGACTTATGGAATGAATTTCGTCTTCTTGGTGAAACTCGTATCAGTTGGTAATCAGAGCTTGTTATTGGTGTCTAGGTTATATCCCTTTCTTTTATTTTTGTGTCGCTCCAAATTGCTGTTTTTCCTTCATTCCTTGCTGCCTTGAGTCGTGTGTTAAAAAAAAAGTGTCAAAACAGCTGCTAGGGTTTTTATGTTCTATCACTAGGGTTTCTTTTTGTTTTGTCAATCATTAGTTTTTTTTTTTTCTCGTGTCGTTCCATCCAACTTTGTTTCATGATTTGGTGTATGTTTCATATAGTTTGTGTGACCTATTTCATGTCTTGTTTTGTGTCTTTGTCGTGTGTCATTGCTGTTTTTGTATATATATAAAAAAAAATACAAACTTGTTCATCGTGTCTTCCTTAAGGCTGAAAGTAATTGCGGATTGTCCAGCTTGTTCCTTGAAATTCTTGGCTGGAAAAATTGATCTTGTGAACCTTTGGATTGTTATCTAGAAGCTCTTGAAAGTTGTCATCAGATTCTGGAATTTTCTTGAGCAATAAAAACATCCTTGAAATCTGGAAATTTGAAGACAAAAAGCTGCTCTTGTTTCTTGCCTTCAGACTGCCTTAAATTTTGTTTTGTTTGATCCGAAATTTTGCTGCAATTTTGAAGTTTTGGTGTTCAAAGAAACCGAATTCCAACTACTCTCCAACTTGCATCAAAACTAATTGGGGTTATTTCCAAAACTACAAGGAATCGGTTCTACTCTTTTCCAAAACTGATCCGGATAGCAAGTTGCAAAAGGAAACCAAATCTGGTTGGTTTTTGTTTCCAAAAAAATCTGCTGTCCTATTCAGTTTTAGCCACCAAAACAGCCTTCCAAAGTGATAGTAAGTTGCTTAAACAGCTCATCTAAGCCGAATTGTACAAGGAAAGCTAGTTTGATCCGAATTTCTCCTTGAAACAAGAAATCCAGATTTCAAACTTCCAATCTGTCCACACCTTCCAAACCTAATTTGATCTTGCTTTCCAAAGCTGTTTCACTTCAGATTTAGCTTACAAATAACCTTCCAATCGGTGAGGAGTAGCTTAATAGCTTACCTAATCCGAAAGTGAGAAGGAAAAGCTAGCTGATCCGAATTGCTCAAAGAAACAAATTCCAGATTTGAGCATTCCAAAATCTGTTTGCAAGTTTCCTAATCATTTCAGCTGTGTTTAGCTTGTGTTTCTCAAAATTCCAGATTCCTAATTGAGTCATTAGAAGTCTTCTAAGTTTCTAAATTTCAGTCGTGTTCTTATTTCTTCATTCCAGTCATTTAATCTTGTGTATTAGCATTTAAAAATCTGTTTTGGTTAGTTCTGTCCAGCCGTGTTTTCTAGCATTCAAATTTTAGTCTTGAGTCACATTTTAAGTCATTTTCCATCTTGTCTCAACCCATCCAACTTGCTATAATCAAGGAGTTTCATTGGTAATCTATTTTTACACTTTTGAGGGAATTCTAAATTCGTCAAGGAAGCGATTGAAGTCTTGAGAAATTGTTGGTTAGTGCATTAGACAGGTTTAAACTCTTGAGTGCAAACACGAGCGTGAGAGCATACACGTGAGGGAGTGAAGTGAGGAAAATTTGTTTTTCTTGTTTTCACTAACCTTGCAGGTATTTAAGATGTCCGACAGTGAAGAACAACCCCAAGGCATGAATCAACTAAAATGGGAAGTTATGTTCAAAGACTTCTAAGACAGCTTAATAAAACCCTCGAAGTTGTGATGAAGTTGTCCATGAAAGGATGGAACGACTTGAATTGTCCCAACCTAAGTCCAAGAGCAGCCATGGAAAGTCCTCAAGGGAATCTGAAGGCTCAAATTATGAGGATGAAGAAGAAAGAAGACCAAACGGTGAAAGGCGAGTTCCAACCAAAGACGTTGACCCTTTCAAGAGTATAAAAATCAAAATCCCAGAATTCTATGGTAAAATCGACCCCCAAGCATACCTAGAGTGGGAACGAAAGATCGACATGACCTTCGAATGTCACACCTACTCCGAGGAGCAAACGATGAAGCTTGCCATAATAGAATTCAAGGAATATGCTATGGTTTGGTGGGACCAATTATGTAGATGACGGAATGGTGAGCCACTTGTAACTACTTAGACTCAATTAAGAGGGATTATGAGAAAGAGATTTGTACCGAGTCACTACCACCATGACTTGTACCAAAAACTACAAACCCTTACTCAGGGAGGTCAAAGCGTAGAGGATTATTTCAAGGATATAGAGATCACCATGATGCGTGCAGATGTTCAAGAAGATCGAGAGGCAACCATGGCGAGATTCTTTGATGGATTATGCCCCGAGATAGCTGAGAAGGTGGAACTACAAAACTACGTAGAATTGAGTGAGTTGGTAGACAAGGCAAAATTGAAGAAAGGATTAAGAGGAGGGGTAACAACCGGAGTTCCTACAATTACCCTTCTCAAAATCTGAGACCAAGTTCCTCAAGAGCAGATCCAAAACAAAGCCAACATCGAGTGGATTAAAAGGCATCAAATTCATCTTCATATTCAAAATTGCAAGGTGATGTCTTCAAGGGCAAAAATAAATTAGACTCTAAGGGCCCTAATGAAGTTGTCAAGATGTGTTCCAAGGATAATCGATGCTTTAAATATCAAGGCCGAGGGCATATTGCAAGCCAATGCCCTAATTAAAGGACAATGCTCTTACTTCCAAATGGTGACATTATAACCGATGATGAGGAAGAATATGAAGGTATGCCTCCATTGGAAGAAGATGCAAGTGAGACTGAGGAAGAATTTGCAATGGATGGGGACATTGGTGTAAGCTTGGTGGTGAGGCGAGCATTGACTACGCAACTCAAAGATGACGAGGCTCAACGTGAGAATATATTCTACACACGTTGTCAAGTTAAGGACAAGTTGTGTAGTTTTATCATCGATGGAGGAAGGTGTACAAATGTAGCAAGTGCTCACATGATGAATACATTGTTGCTACCTACCACGGCCCATCCACAACCTTACAAGTTCCAATGGCTTAACAATAGTGGAGAAGTTCATACAGCCAAGCAAATCCTCATGCCCTTCAAGATTGGTCGATATGAGGATGAGATCCTTTGTGACGTTGTCCCAATGCAAACAAGTCATATCATTTTAGGTTGACCATGGCAATAAGACAAGAATATCAACTTTGAAGGGAAGACCAATAAATATTCCTTCATGCATCGAGATCAAAAAATTACTTTTGTACCCTTGACCCCTAAACAAGTGCAGCAAGATCAAGTGAGGCTACAAAGAGAGTTTGAGCAAGAAAATGAGAGGAAACAGAGAGAGTTAAAGGCCGCAAAAAAAGAGGGGAAAAAGGTAGTAGTCAATTTGGCTAGTAAGGAAAGAGTGGAAAGAAAATCGAGTTTCTTAGCAAAAGCCAAGTATGTGAGGAGAGCTATCAGTGAACATCCACCTCTTCTTGTTCTTTTAAGCAAAGAGGTCATCCTTTATATTAAACAACTTGACGCATCCTTACCATCCATTATTGTGTCTCTTTTGCAGGAATATTATGACATTTTTCCCGAGGAGATCCTGATTGGACTACCGCCTATTTGAGGCATTAAACATCAAATCGATTTTGTCCTGGGAGCTTTATTACCTAACTGGCCTGCATACAAAAGCAACCCTGAGGAGATGAAAGAGTACAACATCAAGTTGATGCGTTACTAAGCAAGGGGTGGGTACATGAAAGTTTGAGCCCATGTGTCGTGCCGGTGATTCTAGTACCCAAAAAGGATGGCTAGTGGTGAATGTGCACTGACTGTAGGGCTGTAAACGCCATCACGGTAAAGTATCGACACCCTATACCTAGATTGGATGATATACTTGATGAGTTATATGATGCCATTATATTTACCAAAATTGATTTTAAAAGCGGGTATCATCAAATTAGAATTAAAGAAGGGGATGAATGGAAGACTGCTTTCAAAACTAAGTATGAGTTGTATGAGTGTTTGGTTATGCCATTTGGATTGACCAACGCCCCGAGTACTTTCATGCGTCTTATGAATCATGTATCACGTCCATTTTTAGGAAAATTTGTAGTGGTTTATTTTGATGATATTCTCATAGATAGCAAGAATTTGAATGAACATCTAGAACACTTGAAAGCTATTTTTGACGTGCTTCGACGAGAAAAGATTTATGCCAATGTCAAGAAGTGCACATTTTGTACTGACAAACTTGTGTTTCTAGGTTTTGTAATTAGTTCATAGGGTTTGTAGGTAGATAAAAGTAAAATCAAAGCTATCCAAGAGTGGCCAACGCCTACTTCGATTGGTGAGGTTCGAAGTTTCCATGGCTTGGTGAGCTTCAACCCGTGCTTTATGAAGGATTTTAGCTCCATAGCAGCCCCATTGACTGCGATTATCAAGAAGAATGAGACATTTCAATGGGGGGAGGCCTAAGCGGTTCAACAAGCCAATAAGGGTCGCCAAAAGATGGTGTTTGGACCTAGTGATTGGGTCTGGTTGCACATGCACAAGGAGCGTTTTCTTGTTCAATGCCGCAACAAATTGCTCCCACAAGGTGATGGACCCTTCCAAGTAGTGGAACGCATCAATGACAATGCCTACAAGCTTGATTTGCCAAGTGAGTATGGTGTTAGTGCTACTTTCAATGTTGCTGTTCTAAGTCCATTTGATGTAGGCGATGCACATGATTTAAGCACAAATCCTTCGCAAGAGGAGGGGAATGATGTGAATGCACAAGCTGTCCAAGATTCCCATGTATCTCAAGTTCAAGTGCCTAGTGGTCCAATCACTCGTGCACATGCTAAGAAGTTTAAAGATGCGTTGCAAGCTTTGGTACAAGCTGCTTACGAGTCGAACAGACTATTTGAAGGTCTTCAAGTTGACGAGCATCCATGTGTTACTCTATTACAAGTTGATCAAGATTTGGATGCATCTAATGATTGAAGAAACCAGCTTAGTTGTTTATTGCTTTCCTAAGGTTTGGGTCGAATAAGTGACCAACCTTGATTGGTTCGGATCACATTAGTTATTAAGGTTAATTAGGTCATTATGTTAGTTACTTAATTTAGTTTTATTGAGGATTAAATTTGGCTAGCAAGCTTAAGAGGTAATGCCGAAATTCCTTTTCCTTGTTTAGATAGGATTTGTTATGTAAGGCCTATAAATAAGGCTATCAAAAAACGTTTGTCACACACAATTGAATAAACGAAATTTCCAGCTAGGGGTGTGCATTCGGTTAATATTCGGGTATTCGGTTAATTGAATTCGGTTATTTCGGTTAGTTCACTTATGAAAATGCAAACCGTTTCCAATTTCGAATTCGCACTAACCGAATTAATGCGGTACCCGAATTCAATTCGGATACGGTTACGAAATCGGTACTAACCGATTTGGAATATAATGTTATTAAAAAAACCATTTTCCATTTTCCAGTTTCCAGAATCCATATCCACGTTCCAGCACTGCAGCACAACTCAAATGAAATGACAAATTCAAAATTGAAACTAAAATACAAAATTGACAATTTGACAGCACAAATTCCAGCACAACTCAAATGAAATGAGAAATTCAAAATTGAAACTAAATTACAAACGGAACCTCAAAAGTCAAACCTGATAACACAACATAACTATAATCAGTTTTCCAGCTAACAAACCATCAGAATCTCAATTCTCAAATGCAATCTCAGCATAACTATAATAGTTAGTAGTACAGGCCCACAAGATGAGTACGAGACTCACAACATCACTAAATGTTCAGTCGAACTCTTAAAGTCCCAAGTCCCAAAATCTTCAACTAAAGAGTAAGTGAAGATTCAGAACCTCCTCGAACTAAGCCTACAACAAAAGATTAAGATATAAAAATTAGTTATCTTTAAACAATGTAGAAATGGAATTTTACAGCAAAATCATTATATGCATAAGATAATTAAAATAGATTACCAGATTCGAACGCTTCAAGATCATCCAAGTCTTCTTCGACGGTCACTTTAGAGTCCGATGGCCGAAGCCAATCTTGAGTGCAAATTAGAGCTTGCACTATTTTAGGAGTTAAAGAACTCCTAAATGGATCAAGGACTCTCCCACCCGTGCTAAAAGCAGCTTCCGAAGCAACTGTGGAGACGGGGACAGCTAACACATCACGAGCTAATTTAGATAGAATGGGGAATCTAGGACTATTCAACTTCCACCAATTCAAAATCTGAAAATCATCTTCATCATCTTCGCAATCCTCACCAAGATACTTGTCCAATTCAGTTTTTGAATCCTTACCTCCAGCTTCTATCTTTCTCTTTTTAAACTCCTCTTTGTACTTGTCTTGAATGCGTTTTCCGACATCCACATCAATAGACACACCACATTTATCAACTTGTCCTGAAGAAGCTGCTGGATTCACCTCAGAGGGTGAGCTGAGTTTTTTGTACTCAGAATACAGATTTCCCAAAGCTTCTTTTGCAAGTGAAGCCATGCGTGCACCCTCATATTGACCATACATTTTTAAAAGTACAAATTCTACATAATCAAACTTAATACGGGGATCAAGTATAGGGGCAACAAAAACAAGCATGTTCATCTTTTCTATATTCCCCCAATACTTATCATATTTTTCCTTCATTCCCAATGCCATAGTAGCCACTTCATGGTTATCACTTTGCATCATTTCATTCAAGACCGCATTCATACCACTAATATCTTGAAAAAAGGTATTACAAGTGACATACTTAGAACCAGAAACCTTCAAAGTTAAGTCATAAAAGTTCTCCAAAAACTGATTTAGATACCTACACTTTCTCCAATCAATTGAAGTAGGTATGGATTCAAGATCATGAATCATATGAGAGTCCTCCAATGCAAATCTTTCAAAAGCTCGCTCATATATTTGGGCCACATCCAACATCAAATAGGTGGAATTCCACCTAGTAGGACAATCCAAACATAATAATTTCTGTGATTCAATTTTTTCCGCAACAACACACTCTCTAAACTTCTTCAACCTAGCAGGTGATTGCCTTACATACCTCACAGCTGCACGAATAGATTCAATAGACTTTCCAATGGTTTTCAAACCATCATTAACAACCAAATTTATTATATGAGCAACACACCTAACATGAATCCATTTTCCTTCTAAAACAGATTTTCCCCAATTCATTACTTTTCCCCTTAAATAAGAAACTGCAGTGTCATTAGAGCTTGCATTATCAACAGTAATAGTAAAGACATTGTCAATCCCCCACTCAAGTAGGCACTTCTCAATAGCTTGTCCAATCTCAACACCCTTATGACTAGAAATTGGAACAAAACTTAGAATTTTTTTCGTCAAGTTCCAATCATTATCAATGAAATGCCCCGTGAGACACATGTAATTAATTTTCTGAATAGAGGTCCAAGAATCTGTTGTAAGACATATCCTACCACTATTGTGTCTAATCTGATTTTTCAATTTTGTCCTTTCATTCAAATACAGCTGGTAACAATCCCTAGTGATTGTCCACCTAGAAGGCATTCTAAATTGAGGACAAGCAGCACGCATGACTTCTTTAAACCCAATGCCTTCCACATGTTTAAAAGGCAGCTCATCTACAATAACCATATAAGCAATTTTCTTCCTAATCATCTCAGCATCAAATTTCCATGCTAAAAGAGCAGCCCTAGTTTCCCCATCTTCTATTTCAGTTTCCCCAAAACATAATGTAGTCTGATTTGTGGCTTTGTTTTCAGGATTCTTAGGACATCTATTCAAGTGATTTTTCATGCCAGTTGTACCATTCGTTCTAGTATCAGCAGCAATACGTCTTGAACAATATTTACATTCACCATATCTATCCTTACCTTCCCATATTTCTGTGAAGTGTGGCGGTAGACCTTTTTTTGTATGGACCTCGTTTCTTTTTTGACCCTCCTTCTCCTGAGTTTGAAGGATTAAGAGCTGGAGTTGAAGTAGGACTCTCAGCAGACCAGTCTAGTTGAGTGGTGGACTGGTTGGGATCGTTAGAGCTTCCAGTAGACATAGGCATAGCTGAGCTGAAATCCCAGTTTAAAATAGAATAAGTAAACTACTACAGCATATAAATACCCACGATTACTACCACAACATCAGTTTTGCAGAAAGAAATTGACTTGGCAAAGAAAGTAATTGACTTCCACCAGGACAAGACTAGCAACAAAAGTAGCCACAGAAAACTCATATCAAGCTCAATATGAATTAACCAAATGCAAGAGTATGGCACTCATAAATAAGGCTGGTGGCAAATTAAGCCACCCGTGTGTAACGAGTTATCACATGAATCGGCAAATTAAGGGTCCAGTCCTACTGTCCTAGCTGACATGAACCAGCAAGGCTAAGAAATGCTTGAGCATTGGCCAGCAAAATTCCATTTTCTTAGCATCACTCAAAATTTTGAAACTAGCAAGCAAGTTTAGGGATGAGGATTCAATACGTACCTATGATGATACATATAGTTTTTTTTCTAGAAAACACGGGGGGGAAGAAAATAAAATACCTGAAAGAGGAAAAAAATAAAATCCCTCAAATGCAACGGCCAGCGACAGCGGTGAGCCGGTGACTGGTGAGTGGTGAGCAGTCAGTACTCAGTAGAGAGCTAGCGACGGCAGTGACCACTAGTCCCAACTCCCAAATCCCAATTGAGCCACGAGATTGGACGAAGATAATGAGAAGATTGGAGATGAACGAACTGTAGACGACTAGACGTAGAGGTGGAGTCGTGGAGATGATCGACGGCGGTGAGCGGCAGCCGGCAGAGCAGACCTAATGTAGGGTTTTTTGGGTCAGTGAATGTGAAATTGTGAATGAGTGAATTGGGAATTTGGGAATTTGGGAATTTACGATCTTTGTTAAATTTGTACTTTGCAATTTGCATATTAGACCTCTAACTTATTCTACATTAATTATATTCCTCAATAGTAAAATTTTTATTCTTGATTTTAACCCCAAAATTATTCACAATTTAACACATTAATCCTGTTTCTACCTATTTGGAAACTTAATTCAAGTCCATTTGATCATATATACCTATTTATATGACTTGAATCCTTGTTCAATGATGTAAGAGACATAAATAAAAAGTGATTAACTCAAATCAAAACGAAACTCGCTCATATTATAGATATAATTTACAATAACAAGTGATGAGTGCTATTGGTTATAACTTATAATTTTAACTTACAATCTAAAAGTACAAACATATGAGTAATATTTCACACTTCAAAGTGATTTGATTCCCTTATATGTTATAGTTTATATCTTGCAAGTTGAATTCTCAATTATTGATTTAAGAAACAAATACAAAGTTGAATTATCATTCAACGATTGAATGAACAAATACAAAGTTGAATTCTCAATTATCGATTTAAGGAACAAATACAAAGTTGAATTCTCAATGTTACTACTTAATAATTAGTAATAAGTGATACTTGTTATAACTAACAATCTCTACAAAGTACAATTGTACAAACATAGGATGTACAATGAATCAGTGATTAGTTATTTAGTGACATCTCATTTAACTTAATCACTTATAATTTACAAATTACTTAATGCATTACATTTGTATATTGTTTTATTTCTTATATAGTTTAAAACTTTAAATGCTTAATTTTTATGTATAAAATGATTAAGTATTTCCCTTTATTAAAATCATACTATGTATTATCTAATTCTAATAGATAATATGTTCAGTTTTTATGTATGAAATGATTAAGATATTACTATCATTTTATTAAAGTCATACTATGTATTATTTAATTCTAATAGTGATTTTACAAATACTAAGATAGAATCATAGAAATATAGAATAACATCACTAGTTCAATATATTGTAGATAATTATATATTATTATTTATTTATTTTTATACATCTATACTAAGATAATAATACATATATAGTATATACTAGAACTAGGATAGTATATTATATATATATATAATATGATTTTTAAATTTAATACGGTAATTCGAATTCGGTTACAGTATAACCGATTTCGTTTTCGAATTCCTAATTCGGAATCGGTGCGAACCAAATTCAAAATATCAAAACCTATATTATACCATATTCGATTTCACTGAATTTGGTTCGCACCGATTTGGTACCGAATTACCAAATAACCGAATTCGAATTACCAAATTTAATTCGAAATCGGTTCTTAATTCGGTTAGCACCGATTATGCACACCCCTATTTCCAGCAACTTTGCAAATTGAGAGAACTTTCTCTTGGCTTCATAGCACTCTTGAGTCGTTTAGACATTCTTTTGAGTGTTTGAACTAGCTTATCAATCAAGTTACGCACTTGATTGTGGTGCCGTTCTACCAAACCTAGGTTCGCTAATTCGTTTGGTCATGGGTTGAAATCATATCAATATTGTTCACACCACGAGAATTAGAAGGGTTTAAGAGATTGCTTTCGCTACTCCAAATCTGGTCATCAAAATCCCAGACTTGTGGAATGAATTTTGTCTTCTTGGTGAAGCTCGTATCACACTTCCATTTTTCTAGTGTTGGAATTGATTATAGAGTCAGCAAGAAGAGAATTTAACAACCATAACTTCGAGGCCAAAAAAAAAAAAAAAATCGTTGGTGAAGCTCGTATCACACTTTCATTTTTCTAGTGTTGGAATTGATCATAGAGTCAGCAAGAAGAGAATTTAACAACCATAACTTCGAGGCAAAAAAAAAAAAAATCGTTATTTATGTTTTGGAAATATCTACTCTTTGAATAAAGTGAGTTTATCAAAGTTCCATTTTAGAACACAAGTTAGACTAATTTACTGAAGTAAAACTTGACAAACTCTTCTTAAGCTTTGATACAAGTCTTTGAATGAATTAATCTTATGAAGTATGGTGTTGAAAAATACTGTCATAGGTTTGAAACAATTTGTGACTTGATTAACTACTTTGATATCAAAACTACTACTTACAATTCTCAGATCATCAAAATCATAATTGTAATTTTATGAACTTTCTATGAAAGTCTAAAAAGAGCACGAATTTCATTTCAAAGATCTGCTATAGAGCTTGATTATCTTTGTGTCTTCATTTGTGATTATTGGAGATATTATAAGAAAATTGTACAAAATAATGACAAAAGTACAAAGACGAAAGAACTTCAAATTACGATTTACAATCACTTTCCTTTAGGTTTATTTGTCCTATAAAAGTGCTATCTACGTGGATAGATATCCTTTAGGATAATTTAAAATGTGTTCGTCTAAAATAAGCACTATATGTGATAAACCACTTAGTAATTTTTTTTTTTTTTTTGCAAAGGATTCTAAGAGTGGGAAAGTAATTTTTGTAGTAAACCACTCTCTACTTGAGTCTTTTATAGAAGAGATTGTAAATAATCAAGTATTGCAAATTTGTCCAATAAATTTGATGTTTGTTTACTTGGATTGTGTTATTCAAAAGATTTCTTAAGTGTTCAGATGTATATTAGACATTTACGCACCTTTAGGAGGTATATTAACCGTCAACCTGAAAGACTGCCAAATTTGAACTATTAACAAAATCAAAAGAACTAGTGGTTTCCTGTAGGCATTTGTGCAATAGGTGGAATCAAAGATAGAACGTCACCAAAATATTAATAATCCAACCGAGATTGTGCATCTGACCAAACTATTCTTTTCACTCGATTTTTTTTTTCTTTTTTTGTCAATGGCATACTTATAAAAGAAATTTGGATCGCTCTTTGATTGTGCATCCAAATATGCCAAGGCACTGCAAGCATCAACAATTCGCAGCACATTCCTTTGCACTTTGTACATGGTATTCCACTAGTCCTTTTTCATGAATCCCATCTTGTTATGCCCCCCACATCGGTGTGCTTATAGATCAACTATTCGAGAAATTTGAACGCCAACTGTATACATCAATAAAGCATGATCAAGGGCTGGGCTCCTCACAGTCCTGTGTAACTGGAAAAATTGCACATGGACTGGCTTTGCCAATTCATGGTTGTGTTCCCTAATAAACAGGCCAATAGTGAACTTTCCAATATTTATGTTCCATAAAATTCCAAAGGTTGCAAAACAGCCAACTCTTGTTAGGCGTTTTGCGTCTTTCTTTTGGTGCTCTAGATTCATCCATTTCTCACTTTTAGAGCCCTCCTTATTACAAACTCACAATTTGATCATGGTCTCTAATGTTGAAGCCGACCATTTTGCTATAACATGAGTAAAATTTCCTGGTATGTTCAATGGAATCAAATTTTAGTAGTCTTATGTCCTTAGAAGATGGGTTGTCAAGCCGATCAACAATAACTCTCCAATTAATACCAGTTTCAGATTTAAATGATTTCCCAGATGATCTTATAGGCCTATCATCTACATCAATTGTCCTGTTTTTGTTGTCTACCATGATGCTAGAACTTCCATTCATCACTTCAGCAACAAAAACAAGGAATGCTTGTCATTTTAAGTTTCTAATTCATCTTCAACAACATCTATCCACAGGAAGTGTTCTGACCATCTAATAAATATGAATGACGTCAATAAAAAGATAGTCATGTTTTCTTTTAGGGTTAAATACAATTAATCCCCTTAAGGTATACCCCATTTTCACTTTACCCCCTTTAATTTTTATCACTTAACCTCCCATAGGACAGAATTACCTCTCCATTAATTTGACTTTTCATTTATCTTTTTAACTTACCTCTTTTATTTCCTTTTCTCTTTCTTCTTTTTTTTTTTTTCTCTTTTCCATCCTTCTCAACCATCTGAACTAAAAATTTTATCTTGAGTTTGTAATTTATTTTTGGATGAAACTTTAAAAGGCATCAAAAACTACCTTCAATTTTTTGTACAATACCATGTGTCTCAAATTACAATTAATGATTATTAATCAGGTCACGAACTTCATTTTATGATATTTTCTTAGGAATAAAATGAGAAACTAGATTAGAAGGGGGGAAAAAGCAAAATAATTGAAAGGTTAAAAAAATGATATGTTAGGGATGTATTATGAATATTTTGTAATCATTTGAGGAGAAAATATATCTTTGCAATTCCTCTTTTTTAGCTTTAGTCACTAAAATGAAGTTTCTTATGGAAACGAGGAAGAATTAAAGAAAGAAGAAAGAGACAAAGAAAATAAAGGTGGAAAAAAGGGGAATAAAAAATAAAAGAAAGAAAGAAAGAGTTTAGAATGATAGAGGGTAATTTTGTCCAGCAGGGGACAAAGTGAGACAAAAAAAGGTTAGGGAGTAAAGTGAGAAATGAGATATACTTTAAAGTGATTAATTATGATTAACCCTTTCTTTTATTACTACAGGATGCACAATTGACACATCTAAATAGTTAATATTATGTTAAATGTCAACAATGAAAAATAGCATGTTACAAGAACCTAAATTAAGGGTTCTTTTCTTCATTTTATTAATCTAATATATGTAAAAGATTATTAGAATCTTATGTAATAAATAAACAATCAAATCCACTACACCCATCCTTGGTCTTTGTCTATTTGCATGCCATTGAATAACCAACTTCTACAACAAAGATCAAATAAGGACAGTGCAAATCTCAAATTTTTTCTGAAAATATCCAACCAAAATTTCTTTAGTTTAAACGAATCTCAAATGTTACAAGTAGCAATCGCTAAAAATATAAGGAGTAAAATAAATACAAGCTGGATATAATATACATTCAAGCATACATTCAGTTCATTTAATATTAAATGGAAGTAAAACTTTCAAATTAAAGTTTGCCCTCAAATCTTAGAATTTTGTTGGAAATCACAATGGTTTTAAAAGTTTTTCAAGCGTAAAACTTAACCACCTAAGAAACATTTCATTACATGGCACTTCGATGGCATTCTTACACCTAGAGTATGAATTTCCGTGGTTTAAACTATGGATTAGGCCTAGCTAATAAATACCCAAATTCCTAATTGCACCAATCTCTGTTTTTCACAAACAAATGGTATTGTTGTGGTAAATAGGTTCAATAAATATTAGAAACAAGTAAATAAATGCATCTAGCTATTGCAAACTTGGAAATAAAGTCAATTATAGGATGCAAATGAGTAAAATGAATCACTTGATGTATACTACTTCCGCAACTCCAAAATCCATTGAAACTTAATACAGGAAACAAGCAGACAAGCAAATTTAGACTTACTATAACGGAGAAGCATCCACGAAAACCAAAAATTAACATTGACGGGCATACCTTGGGAAAATTCAAGATAACAACCAAGAAATTACTGCAAGAGAAAAATAAATTGAAAAGTTGAGAAAGAAAAAGAAAAGGAGAAGTTTTTTATCCCAAAGAGTGAATCTTAAATTTTTCATAAAAGGAAAGGTTTAAAAACTCTTAGCTAAAGGCATAGGCTTAGATAAAAATAAAACATGAGATGAAAAAAAGATTGCAAAAGCCCCAAAACATAACCAGTGGAACTCAAGGCAACGAATTTGTTAGAAATATTTACCTTAAAATATAATTTGCCTAGATATTTGCCAAAGAGCAAAGTTCGTACTTTCTGAATTTAGAAGGAGTAGCTAGTCGGAAGGATAGTACAAGAGCTGGCGAAAGGAAAATGGAAGGAGGAGCAAATGCAACTTAGCAGCTATATGTTATCAGACTAGTTAGAGCAAAACCTCAAATAAACCCTGTAATGTTATAAAACTAATACTAATATGGTGGTGGATTTATGTTGTTTATATAGTAGTGATAGGGTGTATTTTAGTGGTTTATTTCGTTTATATTTCTTAATTGTTTGGCCTAAATATTGCACTACTTGGTGGATTCTACTTAATTTTTGTGTTTAGTAATAATTGCAGAAATTGGTAGAAAAAAGTGCTGAAAATCAGTTTTTCAAAAGACTTTCTGGCAGTTAGGCGTGGGCGCGCCTAAATCATGTTTTCAGGTCCAGATTATCGGGATTTCGTGCATGTGAGAAGTTTCCAAAGAATTGTAGAGTCCTAAATTGTGTTGGAATGAATCTCCTCTTTTTGCTATTTAGTAGTTGATTTTTATTAGGAAACTATCTTAATGTTTTTTATTAGAAGATCTTTTTAGATTAGAAAAGTAGTAGTTTTTTATTTCTATTAGAAAAAATCCTACTAGATAAGGAATCTAGGTTTTAGTATTAGTTTAGTTGTTGTTTGCTGCAGAAAAGGAGGGATTTGGCATCAGAAAAGAAAGATTCCTTGGTGACTAGTAGTCTTTCTTCCGGGGGAGGACTCCAGGGGTGATTAATACTTATTTTTCTGCGAAGGCTATGGGACGGACGAGGAGCTATAGCCTCGCTTATTTTGCTCCTTTGCTATTTTTCTTAGAAAACAAGATGATGACTTTGCATTTTTTCCTTTCAAACTTTTGTGGAATTTTCTCCATGATGTGTGGCTAATTCCGTAATTTAGTCAAAAATCAATTCGACGACGTAGTCCCGATTATCCGTGAGATCTAACTGATTTGTTCTTCATTCGTTTAATTCCTTAATATTTGTGCATTTTTTGTTTTATGTTCTTGTGGTTATTTTGTTAGTTGAATGTCAAGGGCCCAATATTCAAAATAACCTAATAATCTATTGTCAAATTAATCAGCTAAATCCGTAATTGTTTAGTTGATTGATACTAGTGGCAACTAATTTTAACACACGTTAGGGGAACATGCGATCTAAACTAAACAAACCGTGGTAGTGTGTTTATTGGTTAGGGTTTGGGGTTTTCTAGTTCTTAGTGCAATTGAGAAATTAAATCCTACGAACGTACCTAGGGTAGTTAGAGAGTTTAGGGGCAGTTAATGGGCATACCTTAACTATCTATAAAGAGTTGGTCGTTAGATAGTTTATCCGGTAGCTATGACCAGCCTATTAAAGAATTGAATGAGTTATCTTTGCATCAATGATCTGATATATGGACTATGTCTGAGAAGTTGGATCTTTGGCTAGAGTTTACTTATTATTAATTTAAACCCTCTTGTTTCCGTGAGTTGTTTTATTATTTAGTTGATTAGTTATTTCTGCATCTTCCAAATTCCCCTCATATTTCTTACTTGAGAAGAAATAAATCTTCCCTAATCCTATGCGGAGATGATCCTACTCACCGCTATACTAAAAATTTATATTTTTTGGAGTAGATATTTATTATTGTATAGGCTCGACACCTGTTAATTTTTGGCGCCGTTGTCGGGGACTGATGCCTGAATTACTTGTTTCTTTTTTAGTGCATTTATTTTCTTTTATTTTTATTTTATTTAGGTTTTCTTTGTTTTGTTTTTGGGTCTATATTCTAGTTTATGCATCGTTCTTCTTGTACAGGTGATCTGATATATATTCTCGAGATAGAGAAAACTGCATGTACAATAATGTTCTTCAAAGGATGCTTATCTTCTTACTGGTTACATCTCCAAAGGATTTTTCAAGTGATTCTTCAAGTGACTCTGAAGAGGAAAAGATTATCATGACCCAAAATCGGACAATGAGGGAGTTGGTTTCTCTTGACTTATCTCAATAGTCACTTTGCATTACTTTTCATAGTTTAAATGAGAATACTCCTTTTGAGTTTGAATCTAGATTAATTCACCTCTTATTTTCTTTACATGGTCTTTCAGGTGAGGAACCCCACAAGCATCTACAAGAATTCGATGTAGTACGCTCGAGTATGAAACCTCTCAGGGTAATAGAAGAACAAATAAAATTACGAGTCTTTCCTTTTTCTCTCAAGGATTCAACAAAAGATTGGTTATACTACCTACCAACAGGTAGAATCACGACTTGGGTATAATTGAAGAAGAAGTTCTTAGAGAAGTACTTTCGTGCATCCTGATTTGCAAGTTTGAGAAAAGAAATATGTAGCATTAAGTAGCAATCGGGGGAGAACTTATATGACTATTGGGAAACATTCAACAATCTCTGCACCAAATGCCATCAACATCAGATAAATAAACAATTATTAATTCAGTATTTTTA
Organism: Gardenia jasminoides; assembly: GCA_013103745.1. Taxonomy (NCBI): domain Eukaryota; kingdom Viridiplantae; phylum Streptophyta; class Magnoliopsida; order Gentianales; family Rubiaceae; genus Gardenia; species Gardenia jasminoides. The sequence goes on from CM023095.1 coordinate 20,756,610, forward strand.
TGAGGGACTTTGCTTGTCTGACAGGAGCCTAATTGACGTTGCGAGTAGTGGAGTATTGGTGAATAAAACCCCTGAAGAGGCATGGGAGCTAATCGAGAGAATGGCAGAGAACTCACAGCAGTTTGGTTTTGGAGATAACCTTCCTACTCATCGAGTAAATGAGGTAGAGATTTCATTTGTTCAGCAACAATTATCCAAACTAACCTCTTTTGTCCTACAGTTGACTGTATAAAATGTGTAACAAGCCAAAGTATATGAGATTTGTACTAGTACCAGACACACTGCTGACATGTGCCTGATGCTGCAAGTGGAAAGCACTGAACTAGTTAACATGGCTGGTAGCATGCCTACACCTAGGAGGTAGTATCATCCATTCTCTACCACATATAACTTGGATTGGATGGATCATCCGAATTTTAAATATGGAGGGAACTGACAACAGACCTTTGGACAGAATAAGCAGCAAGGGTTTCAGTCTCAATACCAGCAAAAATCTCAACCCTTATCCTCTAGTGGAGGAAACTCCTTAGAAGATCTCATCAAGAGATTGGCCACGAGTACTGCCCAATTTCAACAGAATACTACCCAGTTTCAATAGAGTACTGCCCAGTTCCAACAGAGCACTGCTCAATTTCTGCAAGAGATGAGATCTAGCATGCAAAATTTGGAGATTCAAATAAGTTAATTGGCAATAGCAGTCAAGAGTCTTATGTGTATGGGAAGCTACCGTCTCAACCGGAAGCTAACCCAAAGAATGTCAGTGCCATGACTCTAAGGAGCAGTAGAAAGGTTGAAGAATCTCAACCAGTGGTCCCCAAAGATAAAAGTTAGGAACACATTAAGAAAGAACTTGAGGAAGAAGGAGAAAGAAATTCTAACTTCGGGTAATGTCTGACCCTCTTGTTAAGAATAAGCCTAATATTCCACTTTTTCATAGCAGATTAGAGAAGCTAAAAAAGCCAGACAAGGAGAAGGAGATCTTGGAGATGTACAAAAAAGTGCCAATCAATATTCCTCTATTGGATGCGATCAAACAAGTTCCGAAATATGCAAAATTTCTGAAGGACTTGTACGTCAACAAGAGGAGAAGATTGAAAGGAGATGAGAGAGTAATGATAGGGGAGAATGCGTCTATAGTGTTACAAAGAAAACTCTCACCTAAATGTTGTGATCCAAATATATTCATCATCCCCTATAAAATTGGAAATTTTAGAAGTAGAGGTGCCATGTCAGATTTAGGAGCTTCTATTAATGTGACGCGTAAACTTATATTTGATTACCTAAATCTAGATCCATTAAAAGAAATGGGAGTGATAATTCAATTGGTTGGTCATACTAATGTTTATCCTGAAGGTTTAATTGAGAATGTTTTGGTTCAAGTTGAGGGAATAGTTTTTCCTGCTGATTTTTATGTACTTAATATGGATGACAAAAATTTTTCAAATCCATCACCTATTTTGTTAGGAAGACCATTTTTAAGTACTACCCAAACTAAAATTGATGTTAATAAGGGTACACTCATGATGGAATTTGATCGAAAAATTGTCTATTTTAATATTTTTGATACAAAGAAACATCCTACTGAGTCTCATTCCATGTTTGCTACTAATGTAACTGACCCTGATGTGCAAGAGGCATTTGAGTTGAATCACAGGGAGAATCTAGAAGTTGTGGTGGCCAAACATCATGAGCAATTAAGTGCAAAATCCAAGCCATTGTGTGCCCAATTGAGGTCATTCTGGAGTCAAAAGAGCTCCACAGTTTATAATGTTGGCTAGTTTGATGATTAACAAACTAACAAGATGATCTTTTCTAATCCCCTTTCAAGTTTATTTGTACGTGAGATAGGTCAGTTCTCAGATATCTCATTTACATGTCTCGGACGATGCTGTCGGACGCAAGACATAGGTTCGGACGTCCGACAGGATGCAATGGAAGAAGGGAAAGTCACTGGTTCTGTCGGACGATACTTTCGGACGTTCGACAGTTTACGACCAAATTTCGGACGAAGACACAAGCTTCGGACGTTTGACAGATTGAGAGGATGAACAAATTAGCTACTGGTTCTGTCGGACGGTGGAGTCTTTGGTTCGGACGTTCGATAGTTTACATCTCAGGATTTCAGCAAACTGTCGGACGATGGCTTCGGACTCAGAATTGAGTCTCGGACGTCCAACACACCAAACAGCTATTTTTTCCTGCATTTAATTCAAGACCGTTGGAGAAGTTTGGGCAGTTATCTTTGCACCCTATTGATAGGATTTTTCTTTACTCCACAAATTTTAAATAACCTTTATAACCCTATATTACCGCAAGTATACGGATCGTTTATTGAGTATAGGGAAATATAGGTGTCGATCCCACGGGGAACTATGGTTTTGCAAACACTAAAATTTAATCACTTGCTTCATTATCTAGATAGACAATTATAGAAAGGCGAATAAAGTAAGGAAAGCTAGATAAAAGGGAGAAGGCGGTAAACCGACCTAAGGAAGAGGGATAAAGCAATTAAAACCAACCGTTAGGTGTCAAAGACATCCAATTGGTGGAAGACAAGAAATAAGAAAGCAAGTAAAGAAATTAGAGAATTAGGTTAGAGAGAGTTTTTAAGATCAAATTGGAGGAATCCTAGAGTTTTGGAATCTCTTGTTATGTTTAGATTAGAAGTTAGTCAAGTTTATTATGTCCTTTCTCCAATGATTCGCTAAGGTATAACTTCCTTTTGTATGCCACCACTTTCATTAATGGTCATGTGTAGTGCAAGTTCTCCTTTAAGATGAACTAGTCACTCGGAATCGCTTTCGCCAATTCCTTAACTTCTTGGAATCTTCCTTGACCTATTTTCATAGAGAAAAGAGAGAAACAAGTTAAATAAGCTCAATGAAGTTATAGTATAAAACCAAAACCAACCAACTATATTCACTACTTTCGTAAGAATATAAGTTAGTGTTTAAGAACTTAGATCTTGTTGAAGGCAAGTTTTTCATTACTCATCAACATCAAATCAATTATAGTTGGTAGCTAATCAACCATAAAGCATAAGCACAAGCCTTAAACTAGCAAAATCATGGAGGGCATAAATCACTCAACTACTTCATAATCACAACTAAAACAAGTTCATCCTAACTCTAGGATTAAAAAGGCTTAGCTAGACATCATATTAAGAACATTTAAGCATAAACAAACTTGCACAAAGCCATGAATTTAAAGCACAAGAGACAAGTAAGGAAGAAGGAATCTTATTCAATTTCTAGAAGTTGAATCCATAAACTTCTTCACAAGTTGATGTCCCAAATACAAAGTGCAAGATTCCTCACAACTTTCACTTTTACTCTCTTTAGAAACTACAAACTAAGAACTAGAACTAATCTAATGAACTAGAGCTATTCTCTAGTCTTTTGGAATTTTTATGGAATGGAATGTTATGTGTTGGAATGGGATACAAAAGGCCCTATTTATAGAAGATTTCAACCATATGCATCCAAGATTATGTCATGTGAATACAAGACAAATTGGCCTTCAAAAGTCAAGGAAAATGGCTTCTTAAATCTCTTTGTCTTCATGCATTTGAATCCTTTGAATTTCAATTCCAAATGAGTTGTAATGTTGAAGCAAATTGTGTTTTGAATTAGCAATGAGTTGTTTCTTCAACTTCACACAATTCTTCAAGCAGCCTTCATTGAAATTCTTCTGAAAATTGAGCTGAAAAACTGGAATTCGGCTGCAACTTGCAGCAGTCACTTTCTGAGGATCCGCGAGGCAGATCCGCGAGGCAGAGGCTCGAGGATCACATCACGGATCAGCTACCCTGCTTCCGGTCAGAGGGATTCGCGAGCTAATCATTTCTTCCACTTGTTGGTTCGCGTTTTACCTCGCGACTCCACTTGAAACTTGCAAATTCCGAGCTTTTTGTTGTGAAATTGGCCCGTTAATTGCTCCGACTTTTATCCCTTTGATTCCTCGTTGATTGAATTGCAATTTTCATTTTCCAATTTTTCTTCCAAGCTTCTTGGCAGTTATCCACATTTTCATCTCATTTGATCATGAACAAGCAATCCTACAAAAACATGAAGATTTCATCACATTAATCCACAAAAATGCATTTTTCATCATTGAAGCCATCAAATGCAAAATTAACTAGAAACCCTAGTTCATTAGCTATAAAAATACCAAAAACACACAAAAACTACATAATTAAACCTATTAAAAACATGCAAAATATTGACTTATCAAACTCTCCCACACTTGAACCATTGCTTGTCCTCAAGCAATAAGAAATACAAACCGACAATGATTAAAGTGTTTGTGCACCTTAATTTCATTTTCTCAAAACAAAGTAGATAACCATTTTGCAATTATCCAATAAACCACCAGTACTTATAATATCAAGTAAAAGAGAGTAATCATACCATAAATTCAAGTAGCTCAATTCAATTCCTCATTCCTTACCCAATTTCACAAGCAAGGTGAATCATATAGCCAATAATGCTTCCTAAACCCATAATCATTTTCAAGAGAGGGATTTATTCATAATTCATATCAAACATATATTTAAATTGTGAAAATGTCTTTTGACGAGAAGATCGACATTTTTAGATGAAGTCCCCTGTTACTCAACATTTCATTTATTTGTCTACTTTTATTCAAGCACCGTTTGATGCGAAAGTCGACATTTTTAGATGAAGACTCCCAGTTACTAAGCACATTGGAGTAGAGCTTTCATTTTTCTTTTTCTCATTTTTTTAACTGAAAATATAAATAAATATACCCTCAAAAGAATAATCATGAGAAAAGCACTACATTTATCAACCACATTTATCACTCTACTATGCAAAAATCAAATAAAGAAAAGAAATCTCCTTAAACATACAAAATTAGGCATAATTTCCTCCATTTTACAAGATATACTTTCCTTAAATTGCAAAAATTTTAATCACAAAATAGGTATCTCCAAGTTAATTGAGAATTTGAAACATATTGGTACAGGATTTTGGAAAAATTTTGGCTAATTTTCATCAAATCTCAATCACATAATTCCTCCCCCCTTACTTAAAATGCACATTATCCTCAATGTGTAAGAAGGAATAATAAGATGAGAAAGATAAGAAAGTAATACTCCCCTTGTTAACGTGATTGAATTGGTCCACTTTGCCTTTTTCCATTGAATAACCTTGAATACCTGAAAAATTTGACAAGAAACTGCAGGAAAAGGTTAAACTCCTTGCTCCGCGAGGCACAGGTCGCGTTTCAGTGCGCGGATTTGGCTGGGTAGCTCTCAGAAGTTGATCCGTGACCCATGGATCCGCGATGCGTACATCGCGTATTGGTCCGCGGATGCTCAGAAAACTTCTCTGATCATGATCCGCGATGCTTGGATCCGCGAGGTATACCTCGCGTATCGACTCGCGGATCCTTCTAGAAATGCAGTTCTGCAATTTTTCTGCAACTGTTTCATTGAACAATCAATTTCTACTATTTCCAGAACAAAAATCCTGCATGTTAATTATGCAATGCACCTTCTCTAACACATGTAATATGATCAAAACAACATAATTAACCTCAATTCTTGAATCATAACGAACTAAAACACAAATTGAGGTATGAAGATGTTTGCATTTTCACTATTCATCGTGCACCAAAAAGGTCATTTTTGCATGTTTTGATATTCCTACAAGACAAACATAACAAACATACTTAAAAACATAAAACACACATGCTTTAAACATAAAAACCAAACAAACTAACACAAACTTAAACAAAATTGGGTTGCCTCCCAAAAAGCGCTTTTGTTTAAAGTCGTTCGCTCGACTCAAAAGTGTTCCTCTTTAAAATCACTTTGGTTCCATTATTTTCACATGAAGCTTCCCCTTTCTCCAAATCATCCTCATTATCAAACAAAGAAGGATTAGAATTATCACACATAGAATGAGGAAATTTTGAGAAACATTTAAAACAATCCCAAAGTTTACTTGGTTTTTTCCTTTTTTCATCATTAACTTTAGGGATTTCATGCTCTATAAAGATCTCTTTTCCTTTGTTCTTCACATGGAACATGTCATTAACAAATAAGCCATCATTATGCAATTCTTGAACAATATCTACCTCTTTTGGCTTAAAAGCTTTTCCATGCCATAATTCAAGATCTTTATTTTCATGGAGGTTAAACACCAATTCTTCGTCATTCACTCTAAACTTAATTATGCCTTCTTGAACATCAATTAGAGTGCCGGCGGTGGCTAGAAATGGTCTACCTAATATAATAGGTAAATGAACATCTTCTTTCATGTCAAGGACAATAAAGTTGACCGGAATAAAGAAATCCTTAACCTTTATAAGGACATTTTCAATCATACCAACCGGACGCTTTAATGACCTATCCGCCAATTGAAGAGTGATGTTTGTGTCCTTCATCTCCCTTAAATCAAGTCTCCGAGCTATGGAAAGTGGCATCAATGATACACTTGCACCTAAATCACACAAAGCATTAGAAAATTGGAGATGACCAATGGTACAAGGTATAGTAAAGCTTCCCGGATCCTTGAGCTTTTGTGGGAGCTTATTTTGAATTCTTGCCGAACATTCCTCGCTAATGTTATGGTCTCATAATCTTCAATCTTCCTCTTCTTGGACATGATATCCTTCAAAAACTTAGCATAAGAGGGAATTTGTGAAATAGCATCAATAAAAGGAATGTTAATTCTTATTTGTTTAAACATTTGAGCAATTTTTTCAAATTCCTTCTCCTTATTGCTCTTTTTCAACCTATCAGGAAAAGCAATAGAGTTAGAAGCATTCTTAATAGGAATATGAGAAGAAGGAATATCAATATCAACATGGTTATCTACTTCTTCCTTATCCTTATTTTCCTTTTTTTCATCACTTTTACCACTTTTACCAAGGTTATTATCCTCTAATGTTCTACCACTCCCAAGAGTGATTACATTAACGTGTTCTCTTGGATTAACCTCAGTTTTACTTGGAAGCTCCCCTGGTTTTCTTCCATTAAAGGCATTAGCTAATTGACCTATTTGAAATTCTAGACTTCTATGCATATGGTCAATTTTCTTATCCATTCGTCAAACCTTTCATTTGTACCTTGAGCATGCTTTTCTAGAGCTTTTTCCCAAGTTGGTTGAGGTTCAAGTGGTTTAGAAGGAAATCCGGGTGGATTAGAAGACCTTTGGTTATGAGGTTGATCCCTCCATCCAAAGTTAGGATGATTCTTCCATCCAGGATTATAAGTACTTGAATAAGGATTGTTTTGAGGTGGTCGGTTGAAATTGTTGGCAAAGTTAACTTGCTCAACATTCTTACACATGCAAGTGTCATGATTATCACCACAATTTGAACAATAAGCATTACTTACACAAGAACTTAAACCATTTCCTCCTTGTTTATTAAACATGCTAGTAAGATTTTGTATTTGAGCACATAACATGTTAATAGTGTCGAGTTCATACATACCGGCCGATCTTCTTTGGTTACCTCTTTCATTAGCCCATTGGTAATTATTAGAAGCCATTTCTTCAATCAAACCTTGAGCTTCTTCGGTAGATTTTGCCATTAACGATCCACCGGCTGCGGCATCTATGATGTTTTTGGTTGGTATAGAAAGACCTTGATAGAACGTTTGTACTACCAACCATTCCGGAAGACCATGGTGAGGGCATCTTCTTTGGAAATCTTTGAACCTCTCCCAAGCTTCATACAATGATTCACCATCTTGTTGGTGAAAACTTGTAATATCCATACGAAGCTTATTAGTTTTGGCAGGAGGAAAATACTTATTCAAAAATGCTTTTACCAAATCACTCCATGAAGTAAAAGTATTGGGTGGATGAGAGTTAAGCCATACCTTTGCCTTGTCACAAAGTGAAAAAGGAAACAACCTTAATTTAATGGCATCATCACTTACTCCATTGTACTTAACAGTACCACATAAATCTGTGAAGTTAGCTAGATGAGTGTTGGGATCCTCGGTTGCATTTCCTCCAAATTGGCTTCTTTGGATCATCTGAATGAGTGCCGATGAAATTTCAAAGTTATTAGCATTAATAGTCGGCCTTGCTACACAAGTTTGAGCATCGGATTCATCCGGTAAGGCGTAGTCTCTTAATGCTCTTGGCCTTGACTCCTCCATTGCTATAGATTGTTCACCTTAACTTTCCACCACAATATTTTCTTCTTGTTGTTGGACACGTCTCCTTCCTCTTCTCGCCGTCTTGATCTGTTGGATGAAGAGATTGGGGTACCTACAAGAAACAAGGAAAAAAAAACTACAAAAAATAAAATCTAGACTAATAAAGCTTGTTTTAACTTTTAATGTTGCACCTAGGCCTAGTTGGAGAAACTAGTCTAGGAAAACCGTTAGTTCCCCGGCAACGGCGCCAAAAACTTGATAGGATTTTTCTTTACTCCACAAATTTTAAATAACCTTTATAACCCTATATTACCGCAAGTATATGGATCGTTTATTGAGTATAGGGAAATATAGGTGTCGATCCCACGAGGAACTATGGTTTTGCAAACACTAAAATTTAATCACTTGCTTCATTATCTAGATAGACAATTATAGAAAGGCGAATAAAGTAAGGAAAGCTAGATAAAAGGGAGAAGGCGGTAAACCGACCTAAGGAAGAAGGATAAAGCAATTAAAATCAACCGTTAGGTGTCAAAGACATCCAATTGGTGGAAGACAAGAAATAAGAAAGCAAGTAAAGAAATTAGAGAATTAGGTTAGAGAGAGTTTTTAAGATCAAATTGGAGGAATCCTAAAGTTTTGGAATCCCTTGTTATGTTTAGATTAGAAGTTAGTCAAGTTTATTATATCCTTTCTCCAATGATTCGCTAAGGTATAACTTCCTTTTGTATGCCACCACTTTCGTTAATGGTCACGTGTAATGCAAGTTCTCCTTTAAGATGAACTAGTCACTCGGAATCGCTTTCGCCAATTCCTTAACTTCTTGGAATCTTCCTTGACCTATTTTCATAGAGAAAAGAGAGAAACAAGTTAAATAAGCTCAATGAAGTTATAGTATAAAACCAAAACCAACCAACTATATTCACTACTTTCGTGAGAATATAAGTTAGTGTTTAAGAACTTAGATCTTGTTGAAGGCAAGTTTTTCATTACTCATCAACATCAAATCAATTATAGTTGGTAGCTAATCAACCATAAAGCATAAGCACAAGCCTTAAACTAGCAAAATCATGGAGGGCATAAATCACTCAACTACTTCATAATCACAACTAAAACAAGTTCATCCTAACTCTAGGATTAAAAAGGCTTAGCTAGACATCATATTAAGAACATTTAAGCATAAACAAACTTGCACAAAGCCATGAATTTAAAGCACAAGAGACAAGTAAGGAAGAAGGAATCTTATTCAATTTCTAGAAGTTGAATCCATAAACTTCTTCACAAGTTGATGTCCCAAATACAAAGTGCAAGATTCCTCACAACTTTCACTTTTACTCTCTTTAGAAACTACAAACTAAGAACTAGAACTAATCTAATGAACTAGAGCTATTCTCTAGTCTTTTGGAATTTTTATGGAATGGAATGTTATGTGTTGGAATGGGATACAAAAGGCCCTATTTATAGAAGATTTCAACCATATGCATCCAAGATTATGTCATGTGAATACAAGACAAATTGGCCTTCAAAAGTCAAGGAAAATGGCTTCTTAAATCTCTTTGTCTTCATGCATTTGAATCCTTTGAATTTCAATTCCAAATGAGTTGTAATGTTGAAGCAAATTGTGTTTTGAATTAGCAATGAGTTGTTTCTTCAACTTCACACAATTCTTCACGCAGCCTTCATTGAAATTCTTCTGAAAATTGAGCTGGAAGTGAGCTGAAAAACTAGAATTTGGCTGCAACTTGCAGCAGTCACTTTCTGAGGATCCGCGAGGCAGAGGCTCGCGGATCACATCGCGGATCAGCTACCCTGCTTCCGGTCAGAGGGATTCGCGAGCTAATCATTTCTTCCACTTGTTGGTTCGCGTTTTACCTCACGACTCCACTTGAAACTTGCAAATTCCGAGCTTTTTGTCGTGAAATTGGCCCGTTAATTGCTCCGACTTTTATCCCTTTGATTCCTCGTTGATTGAATTGCAATTTTCATTTTCCAATTTTTCTTCCAAGCTTCTTGGCAGTTATCCACATTTTCATCTCATTTGATCATGAACAAGCAATCCTACAAAAACATGAAGATTTCATCACATTAATCCACAAAAATGCATTTTTCATCATTGAAGCCATCAAATGCAAAATTAACTAGAAACCCTAGTTCATTAGCTATAAAAATACCAAAAACACACAAAAACTACATAATTAAACCTATTAAAAACATGCAAAATATTGACTTATCACCTATAAATACCTTAAAGGCTGGATATGTTAAGAGCTTTTGCAACCTTTACTTACAAGCCTTCAAGAGCAATTCTAGCAAGAATTTGTGTCTTTCTTACTTCTTGTAGTGTAAGTGTGTGTGCAAACAAGCATTGCTTTTCAATTGTGAGAGAAGACTCAAGTGTGTAGCCTTGTGATGGTTAGCAAGGCTATTGTAAAACCTCTTGGTTTGATCAAGGAGAGATTGATGCAAGCAAGTGGTGATCCTTCCATGTACAACTTGGAGTAACTTCATCAAATTGAAGTAGCAATTGAAATTGAGGTATTGGACTTCAAGTTGGGTGCAACTTGGTAGTCCATTTGAATTCATCTCTTTATTTTTCATTTGGGTTCTTCTTGTGATTGTTTACTTGGTGTGATCCTTTTGTCTCGAGTTAAAAAGTTTGTGTCACCAAGAAACTTGATCCATTCAAATTGTGCGTTTATCCTCATTCATCAAATTTTAATTTTCCATCAACCTAATTCACCCCCCTCTTAGGTTGCTTTCGGGACCTACATATAATTTTAAAAACTACTCCATCTATGAAGGCTATTAGGAGCATATGGAGCAAGTCATGAAAAGAAATGAAAATTTTCATCCTCCTTAAACAAATGAAACTTTATGTCTAGCCAAAGACATTAAAAAAAGGCAATACTTGGGAGGCAACCCAAGAATCTATGATTTTCTTTATTCTGTGTTCTTTATGTTTTGTTAAATACGTAGGTGCATTTTGAGTGATGAAATTTTCATGTGATAGGTAACCATCAGTTAGGCGTGCTCATGCTGTGAGGGCCTCAAAATTTGAATTTTATTTTAAAATGCATAATAATGTTTATATTGTGTTTATTCATTAAAATATGAGTGAATTTATGTTTTGAGTGATTATTTTCCAATTTAGAGAAATTTTTGAGAATTATTTGCCGGTGTGTGGTTTCGGCCAGTGTAAGAGTCTAATTTTTGTTCCGAAGTGTGAATAGTGACTTTAAGATGAAATTGAGCATATGTAGAGATATTACAGATATATATTTAAGGTTGGACAATGTCAGAATGAGATAAAATAGTAAAAGTTAGATTGTCACGCGCGACACGACAAAAAGTGGTCGTTTGACCACTTTTCCACGATTTAAGGGATTTGCACCTTTTTGTCTCCCTTAAAGCCATTCTTCTTGCTTCTTGTGCTTCATTTTCAGCCATTCTTGAACTTGAAGAGAGAGAGAGGGCTGAATGAGTGAGAGAGAGAAATAGAGAGAGAAAACCAAAATTTGCTTCCAACTTCATTTTCTTCCTCAAATCTTTGAAGCTTGAAGTCTCCATTGAAGGCATTTCTCTTTATCCTTCTCCTCTTTGTGGCTGCTGAATGAGTGAGAGAGAGAGGGAGAGTGGTTCGAATGTGAGAGAAAGAAAGGAAGAGAGAAAAGAGGTCTTCTTCAACTTTATCTCCTTCTTCGATTTCATGGAGCTTGAAGACACCATTGGAAAACTTCCACCTTGTTCCTTCTCCTCCTTGTGCAGCCGTGTGTGAGAGAGAGAAAGAGCAAGGAATCCGTGAGTGAGAAGGAGAGAGAAAGTGAGAAAGAAAGCTAGCTTTTGCTTCTCATCTTCTTGTTCTTGGGTTTTGAGGAAGAAATCATCTTCAAACAAGCGAATCTGTTGCTAAGATCGGAGATTTTTGAAGTTGCTAAGTTTGAGAAGTCATCCTTGAGAAGAGCTCACAAGATCTCCCTTGATCTTGTTAGATCTAGATAGATCTTGACGTAAAACACTTAAATCTCTTAGTATTATCTTTATTGGTGTTAGATCTTTCAGATCTATGAATTATTATGCTAAGAATGCTTATGTATGGAGCATTGGAGTTGGGCTCTTGAATTCCCAACTTAGGTAGCGGATTTGAGGTGACTTTTAGGTAGCGGACTTGAGGACCTGATTGTGATTGTGTTTGTCGTTTATGAGATGAGTGTATTTTATGGTTAAAAAGTAGCATTTGATGTTGAAAATTTTGAAGGAAAACAGTGAGGGCTGGCCGAACCTATGCTTGGAAATTTTGACATTTGATTTCAAAATTTTATGATGTTTCTTGAAGAGATTTTGCCTAAGTATATATGTATTATATTTGTTTATGAGTATGTGTTTAAATAGAGTTAAAATCTTGAACTTTAATGGTGAAAAGTGAAGTTTTCACTAAATTTTAGGGTAAATGTGTTATTTGGACAGATTCGAGGATTTGAAATATTTTACCTATTTTTCTATGAATTTTTGTACATTGAGATTTGATGAATGATATTTTAAATAAGTGCTAAAAACCTTGATTAAAGCTTTAGTGTTAGATTTGAACTCAAATGAGTGATTTTGAGGGGAAATACCTCACTCTATTTCAATATGTTAAAAGATTAAAAGTCACCTGGATGGAGTACATCGATAGAGTTGTTTCGTTATGTGAAATTTTGATCTGAAAATGGACACTTGTAAAATGATTTTCGACTCGAATGGTTACTTTTCGTTTGGGCAGAGTTAGTGGAATTTTGTGAAGAATTTCGATAAAACAAATGAATAAGTTATTTGAGTTAGTTTCGCTAATTGTGAGGCGAAACTTATTTCTCCCTTTTATTTGATTATAGGAAGTGTGGAAGACTTTGAAACCAAGCAAAATTTGGGATCCGAATCTTGCTATTTTGGTGAGTTTCCATGCATGTTATTTGATTATGTGAATTTAATTTGGAATATGAATGATTAAGTGATTTGATGTGAAAATTTGATTTTTGATCCATCAAATGGAGTAGTGTGTACTTTATCTCACTTATTCCTATTTGAATGATAAATCTTTCGTAAAAGTGTTGTTGCGACATTCCAAGTATGTTTTGAACCTTTTGACTTTTGATATGATGTGAATTCTGTTTTGAGTATATGATGTGATGTGTTGTGTTTTGTAATTACTATTCTCAAGAATACGTAATCCCCTTGGTAAGTTATCGACTCGAGCCGTTGGAAGGACCCAAGTCGAGGAGATTTAACAACCTTGGGTTATGAGATGTGTTGTGTGCTCTGAACTTGGCAAAAGAACTTGTCCCTGTTGAAGAGCAATACACAAATATATAAATTATGTGAGGTGGGCGGGCCCGTACGGGGATTTTGGTGGTGGAAGAAATAAGTGGTTGTCTACTTAGTATGAAAGTTAACGGAGTGTCAACTACGTAATCTATGCACCAGTCCATGAACGTGCTCCAGTTTCGAGGATCTTAACCCCCGAGGGCTACCCATATCCTATCTATGTGTTGTTAATCGCTTTCCTTATTTGTTTATTTCCAGATATGAATTTTTGAAGTGAAATATCATATGTGCTATGTGCTTTGCATGCTTTTTTGGAACTCACTGGGCTTTTAGCTCATTCTTTCCAATTTTTTTTCCTTAGCAGGGACTGAGAACCCAAGCGAAGGTACTAAACGTTAGTATTAAGATTTACTTTTGTATTTGTCTTGAGAGACTTGAATTATGAATTTGGGATGTTGTATTGTGGAACTTTAAATGTGTATTTAAGTACTATATGTATTTTGGGATTCTAGAGTTTGAGTAATGAATTTATGAGTTATCATTTGGTTTAAGTTATTATTGAAATTTTGGGTTTATAAGGTTGAAGTTGATCGACTACGAGTTGACTGTAAGTGGGGGGATTGGAATTTTAATTGTTTCTTTGAAGAATTAGTAATCGTTGTGTGAGTGAGTCCTGGCGAGAGCCAAGTAGGCGGTCCATTGATACTTTAGGGTATGTCCTAGGGAGAAGTGGGGCTGTCACACATGCCAATCAGACACGCCTAAGGAATGCAATTTCAGTCTGTGGGTAGAAGACTCCCCACTAGTTAGGCGTGCCCACGCCAAGTGGTCAAACTTAAGGAACGAATTTTCGTCGTCAGGCAGAAGACTCGACACTAGTTAGGCGTGCCCACATCTAATGTAGTGGTGGAAAAAAAAAAACTAATTAGGAATGAATTTTTGTCGATAGGCAAAAGACTCGACACTAGTTAGGCGTGCCCATGTCTAATGCAGTGGAGGCCAAAAAAAAAAAACAATTCTTTCAAAACACTATTCCTTTTCTTTTCTTATCTTTTTCCCGTTTCACTTTCTTTCATTTTCTCTGTCTTTTTTTTTCATTTGTTTCCTTTTTCTTCCCCCACCGTTGCTGCCCCACCGCTCTGCTATTGTTAATCTATTGTGTCTCCTTTTCCTGATTAGTCTTAGCGTGATTACACCCTCCTCCATGTTCAGGGAAGTGTCATTGTTCCTTTTGCTCTTTTTATTGTTCTTTATTTCTTACATTGGGGACAATGTAAGATTTAGGTGTGGGGGAGAGTTAGCTATGCTTTTAGTTGTTGTTTTGAATTTTCTTTTCCTTATTAGTTCTTTGTTTTAAACAATGATGAATGCAATCGAGATATGAGTATAATAAGTAGTAAGTTCATACCGGTGGGTTTTCTACTTTTCTTGATGATGAATTTAAATGATGAATATGTTGGGTTTGACATTAATTTTTTACCATTTGTGAGATTTTTGGGTTTGATAGTGAGCATTTAATCCATATTTGCTCTATTTTTCATTTAGTAGAGTGGTATTGCACATGGTTCTGGTCATTCTAGAACTTGCTCTGTTATGCATGTCGAGAGCATGTGTAATTGAATTTGATGCATAAAAGATGACAAGGGTATCTAGGATTAATCACTTTTGACTTTCGAAAAAGAAACCTGCCCTTATTTCTATTTACCTTTAGTGAGCCAATTTGAGTCTTTAACCCTTTTCTTTGTTTGATACCTCAATTGTTAGTCTAAGACCTCTTTTTAGACTTTTTTTTTTGCACCCCTATGTTAAAAAAATGTTTTAATTTCATTGCATGGAAATTTTATATATTATTTGCAAGGCGATGAATGAGAAAAGTAAGAGTAGAAGTTAAAGTGATTTCTGAGTTGTTTGTTTCAGTTTCAAAAAAAAGGAAAAAAAAAAGAAAAAAAGGAGGGAAAAGAAAAAAAAAAGAAGGAAAAAAAAGGTGTTCTGATGTGTTTTCATGGATAATTCTTGTGCTGTGATTGTAGCAAGTGCCAATAGTTGTTTTCACTTGTTGGGTTGATGGAAGTGCTACTTTACCTTGGAAGTGCAAATTTGCAAGTGAATTGTCATTGGATTTTTGGCATTATTTTTGACTTATTTACACCCTAATTTACCTTTTATCCTACCTTTACTTGAGCCCTATTACAATCTTGTGAAAGTCCCTTCAATTTTTGCATTTAATTCATTATTGAGTAGTGGAGATGTGATATATGAGCAAAGTTATGGTAATGTCATTCCATTGTATCGGTTTGAGAGCTGTCTTATACCCTATACACTTTGGAGTGAATGAGTGCATATGCTAAATTCTCTGTGAGGATTGTCAATTTGATATATTTTGATTTTGATGAAATTGTTGGGGAAGGTGGGATGCCTCTATTGGTATGACTTGCTATGAGTTGCTTGATATTTTGATTGCGTTTCTGAGTTAGGATATGCTTAAGGACAAGCATAACTTAGGTGTTGGGGAGATTGATAGGGTGCATTTTAATGGTTTATTTCATTAATATTTCTTAATTGTTTGGCTTAAATATTACACTACTTGGTGGATTCTACTTAGTTTTTGTGTTTGGTGATAATTGTAGAAATTGGTAGCAAAATGTGCTGAAAATCAGTTTTTCAGAAGATTTTTTGATAGTTAGGCATGGACGCACCTAAATCATGTTCCCAGATCCGGATTATCAGGATTTTGTGCGCGTGAGAAGTTTCCAAAGAATTGTAGAGTCCTCAATTGTGTTGGAATGAATCTCCTCTTTTTGCTATTTGGTAGTTGATTTTTATTAGGAAACTATATTAATATTTTTTTATTAGAAGATCTTTTTAGATTAGGAAAGTAGTAGTTTTTGATTTCTATTAGGAAATTCCTAATAGATAAGGAATCTAGGTTTTAGTATTAGTTTAATTCTTGTTTGCTGCGGAAAAGGAGGGATTTGGCCCCCAAAAAGAAAGATTTGGTGACTAGTAGTCTTTCTTCCGGGAGAGGACTCCAGGGGTGATTAGTACTTATTCTTCTGCAAAGGCTATGGGACGGACAAGGAGCTATAGCCTCACTTGTTCCGTTCCTTCGTTATTTTTCTTAGAAAACAAGATGATGACTTTGCATCTTTTCCTTTCATACTTTTGTGAAATTTTCTCCATAATGCGTGGCTAATTCCGTAATTTAGTCAAAAATCAAGTCAATGACGCAGTCTTGATTATCCGTGAGATCTAACTGATTCGTTCTTGTGAGGACCCAGAATTTCATGAATTATACAGCCGAATTTTCTTGAATTACTTGCTCATATTTCTTCTGAGAACCCTAAATTTTTCATGAATTATTTGTCATTGTATTTATTCAAGTGCATATCATTTTCTTTAAACATTGGAAGCATAAAATTTTCCTTAAGTGCATTATTTTCCTTTAAGTACTCTATTTTGTATGTACTGTACGAAATTAATTTGAAATTGTATTTTTCATATTTCATATAGCCAAATACATAAACTTATATGGTATTAAGTGAATCACATTTTACATTAAGGGATTTGAAGACAATTTGCATAGATTTTATTCCATTCTTGGCCTAAACTTGGATACTTGTCAACAATCTACACAACCTTGACTTAAGACTTCTTATTTAATCTCTTGTCTTCAAAAATTTGAACCAAAAATTCCCTCCTTTTTCTCCCTCATGGCCGAACTCAAGGAGCAAGAAAACCACAAAAACCTAAGCTTAATTCTAGCAATTTTTAGTGAAGAAACACAACTTCAAGTGAAACCCTAGGCTAGATTACTACTTAATCATCAAGCTTGGTTGCAAGGAGTGAAGTTCTTGGGTGGATTTTCTCACTCTTCTAGCAAGGTAAATCCTCACTTATCCCTGCTTTATTGAACCTCAAATTCAAAAAGGGTGTTAGTTAGATGAGATTAAATTGCTTGTGGTTGTTTGGAAGAAAGAATTATGGAAGAGTTTCTTGAGTTTGAGAACTTGAACTTGGGTTCTTGTTTTAACCTTCCAAGTGTTTGATGAATTGTCTAAGAGTTTGTGATGTATTATTGATGGAGTTAATTGCTGTTTTGGCTTGTTAAACACCTTGGCAAATGATGGAAATGACTTTAAAGGATTAATTGAAGGATTGTGTCAAAGTTGGAAATTTTTGCAGGAAATCAGAAATGGAAATTAGTCCACTTACTGAACTTACTGTTGACTGTAGGAAATGAATTAGCATCCAAGCCTTATACCGTTAGAAATCCCTATGAACCTAGTTTTAAACGCCGCTGACGGAGCTTGATTTCGATTTTTCTACGTCGAGTTATGACTGTTTTCCCGAGACTGTTCGACCAGCCTGAAATTATTCCGACAGTTTTCTTTCTTCTCTGAAATTTGTCATTTTGACTATGATTAAGCCTGATTTCGTGTTTGACCTTTTCATGAAAGTTGTAGGTATATGTCTTAGCTTCGAAACGCCATAAAATTCGGCCCAATCTGATAACCACATCCACAGTTATGATTAAAACACTGAAGGGTGGCAAACCTATCGATTGTTGTTGTTCTTGCCACAATTGTTTCTTTCATTCCTCTTGACTCGTATGCACCATTGTCGTGACCCGACTTACTTAATTTGTGATTCTAGGACTTGGATTGAAATGGAGATATCTGTTGTGGACAAGTGAAATGAGCTGTGTTTGGTGAGTATTCATAAAACTGTTTCAAATTGAAAGTTTCTACTGTTAATTGCATCACTTCATGATGACATGTGTGTGCTTGTATGTACATGATTTGCACATGATTTGGCTCGGTGAGTATGTGGTAGTCTTGTACTTGACACCAACGGCTCCATTTGATTTCCAGTGCAATGACTCGTTTGAGCCAATGGCTCTACTGTTAATGATTAGTGTTCTATTGTTCAGTGATTTGTCTGAGCGTTGGGTGTTTGAGTACAATGGCTCCACTGGTTCACCAGAGCAAACAAAAGCCATTCATTTGATACCTGATCATTGTTCGATAAACTGAAATTACTGAGTTACTTATTTGCCAACTTATTTTCACTGGATACTTACTGAGCTTCTAGCTCACCCCAAAATATTTTATTTTCCCCCCTACAGGGCTCAGGATGAAGGAAAGCAGGAAGTGATCTTTCTTAGTATGACTGGCAGGAATATCTCTTGTACTATTTGTAATCTTGGACAGTTGGACTCTTGGTGTATTTGGATTAGTTGGAAATGTAATTACTATTTGGAGATCTTGCGGCGTAATTATTTGAGATTTGTGATACGATTGAGGAACTGTAATGAGTCCCGACGAGAGTTGGGCAGGCGGCCCGCCGATACCCTAGGGTTCGCCCTAGGGCTGTCACAGTTCTTCATTCATTTAATTCCTTAATATTTGTGCGTTCTTTGGTTTATGTTCTTGTGGTTATTTTGTTAGTTGAATGTCAAGGGCCTAATATTCAAAATAACCTAATAATCTACTGCCTAATTAATCTGTTAAATTCGTAATTGTTTAGTTGATTAATACTAGTGGCAACTAATGTTAACACACGTTAGGGGAACGTACGATCTAATCTAGCCATGGTAGTGTGTTTGTTGGTTAGAGTTTGGGCATTTCTAGTTCTTAGTGCAATTGAGAAATTAAATCCTACGGGCATACTTAGGGTTATTTCTTGGTTAGGGGCAATTAACGGGTATACCTTAACTATCTATAATCTAGAGCTTATTCAGCAGCTATAACCAGCCTATTAAAAAATTGAATGAATTATCTTTGCATCGATGATCTGATATGTGTGGACTGTGTCTGAGAAGTTAGATATTTGGCTAGATTTTACTTCTTATATTCCTCTTGTTTTCGTGACTTGTTTTATTATTTTGTTAATTAGTTATTTTTGCATCTTCCAAATTCCTCCCATATTTCTTACTTGAGAAGAAACAAATCTTCCCCAGTCCCTATGGAGACGATTCTACTCACCGTAGTATTCAAAATTTATGTTTCCTGGAGAGGTATTTATTATTGCACAAGCTCGACACCTTTCAATTTTTGGTAGTAGGAATTATGCTAAGAAAATCAAAAAAATTGATGAACTTAGGAAAAGTGAAAAGTAGACAAGAAAGCTATTCTTTAACTCATTCAAATGAACTTCAATTCATCTTACTCATATAAGAGGCAATGACCCCCTATTTATAGAGGAATACATAAGAGTTGAAAGTACATTAACTTACTGTAGTTTTTATCAAAATAGTGATAAAATTTTCTCAAATATCATGATAGCCTCATTGTGAGGACCCAGACAAGATTATTTTCCTTCAACCATGTTAATTGAATTGTATTTTCCTTATCTATTTAATTAATGATTTTGTGTCTTAATGATGCAATTAATTGTTGCATGCGGGGATTAGTAATTGGTGTAAGTGTGATTTTGTGGGGTGTGTGAGGAAATTTTAGGAAGAAGAGGAAGTTTTATGCAAAAAGGTTTGGGAAAAACCTATGAGAATTGAACAAATGGCACAATTGCAACCAAGTGATGACTTACACAATTCCAACCAAGCTTTTCCTTTCTTCCAATCTTCATTTTCTTGTCTTGTATAGAGCAAGGGAGGGCCGAAAATTCATTAGCAAAGAAGAGGGAAAAACTAACAAAACCTAGCTATATTCTTGCTTGAAATTGTGAGAAAAAGGAAAAGAAAACCTCAATCACTCCATTAAACTCTAGCTTAAGCTTGGAAGGAAGATCTTGGAGGAGTTTGTGGTTGTTTTCTTCTTGCTTGGAGGAACCAAGAGAGGTAATTGCTAAACTATGTCTTTTCTTTATTCCCTTGCTTAGTGAGTTGATCTTTTGGCTTTGGTTAAATCTTGAAGTAGCTCTCCAAGTTATGATTATGGAAAGCGATACTTGGTTGCTTGAGCTGAAATTTAGGGTTAAGTGTTATGCATAAATTGGTGATATTCTTGTTGAAATTGGAGGCTAAATCTCTTGAGTTATTGTAGCCTTGAAATGAAGTGTGAAGTGAGATTGTTGAGATTTGTTAAGGAAAGTGTTTGGAAATTTTTGATGGACATTTTGCATGTTGGCTGAAATTAGGGGTGAAGAATTTCAGCCTTGATCTCAACTTTTCATGATGACTTTTTGGACAAATTTTGCTCAAAACATGTTATAAGACTTGAAACTTAAAGTGTGTGTTGGATTAGAATCAAAACTACAAGTTTTAAGTGGTTAAAGCTTCAAAATTTTCCTGTTTTTCTTGGCTGAAATTCTGTTCAGGTTGGCCGAGTGAGAGAGAGTTTTGTTTCAGCTTTTCTTTTTAAATTGTGTGATGAAATTGTATGTTTTTACCCTATACACTTGGTTAAGTCTTAGCCCTGTTTTGGATGGTGGTTTGGAGTGGAAAAATAGAGAGTTTTAGGAAGTTTTACCCCATTTTCCCCTATTTTTCCATGCTAGAATTTCCAGCAATTTAAACTAAAATGTTGGGCAGTTTTGAGACAAATTCGTGGTGAAAGTTGAGATCTATTTGCACTATCTTTTACTCGAATCTATGGTTTATGTTATACATGAGTTTTTCCTTGAGTTAGGTATGGAGCCACGGGGGTTTTGGGAGAGCTTTGGGGTGAAGACATTTTGGGGACTTTTAGCTAAGAATTAGAAATGAAGTTGGTTCTTTGCTATGGCTTGGAGTAATGAATCTTAATGTTCTCTATTACATTGATTCTAGGACTTGGAAGTGAGCATGAGGAAGCACCTGAACCGGAGATTTGACCTGTACTTTAAAAGTGAGTGTTCCAAGAACTTGTGAAGTGCTTGAATGCTATACTTCTTGCTTGAATGTCATGCCAGTTGAATGTTATGTTCTTGTTTAAGTAATATGTTTATTGCTTAACATGCTAACTCATGAATTGTTAATGCATGGGTGTGTGCGTACCTTATGACACTCGCCCTCTTTTGACTAGGTGGATGTTACTTGTTCATGTGAAATGCTTTACTTGTACGTGACCTGATTGTCATTTGGGTTGTTGTCCCATCGACTCCATTGCATGCTTGTGGCCCAAACCCCATTTGGTTAGTTGTTCGAGTCTAGCCCGCAAGGGCATGGTTGACGAGATCAATGAGCCATGGGTCTTGTTTCTTGAACTTGGACTTGATTTGGTATACTTGAGTATTTCCTTTCTTGAATTTGGCGTGCTAGCTGAGGAATGTATGGTGGACGGATGTTGGCGTGAAGCGGAGAGTCTACTTAGTAATATTCTTGAATAAGATTGATGGAGTGTCATTGGAAATCTTATGTATTGGACAAGCCACTTGAATGAGCTCATGAGAGCCCTGTATCCTTTGAATTGAAAGTGTTATTTTTTCTTTGAGATGTTAATGCTTTATTCTGTGGAATTTTTTTTCTATATAACTAGTGTATGATTCCAGTTACTGTATTTCTACTTGGAACCTTGCTGAACGAAAGCTTACCCTTTTTTGATTTGTTTTCCTTATAGGGGGTGATGATACAGGCAAGTGAGCATGAAGGGCCAAGTAATATAAATCTTTTGATTATAGTAATAGCAGTGACGTGCTAGTCTGATTAGGACTTGTACGCTTGAATTTTAACTTTTGTAAGTTTGGAACTTGCATTCTAATGTAAGATTGAACTGATAGTTGGCTTGTGAATACATGGATGAATGGCTAGTTATTGTCGATTAGGATTATGGTTCTTGATTGTTGTTAGCAATTTTATGTTTGAGTCCTGACGAGAGTTAGGTAGACGGCCCACCGATATGTTAGGGTACGCGTTAAGGGATGTGGGGTCTCGCAGTTGGTATCAGAGCCTAGGTTTGAAATGGTCTGGGCAAATAAGAAGTATTAATCTTGTAAAAGTTTAAATGTGATAGTGTGAAGTGTTATGGTATAGTTTATTAAGTGAGCCTAAGTTGTCTAAGTTTTTAAAATTGTGATTTGTAGGCTATGGAAGGATCTAGCGGAAATGGTGGAAACAAGCACCCCCGATGGCGCCGTCCTGTGATTCGTTACCAAGAGAGACTTGAAGGCCCTATTTTGCATTGGAGTCCAGCACACTGAATTAGGCGATGTGATTGTTGGAGGACCTACTCATATCATGATTGAGTAGTTTTGGCAGTGGTGGATGAGAGGAGGAGATTGAATAATGCCGCCAATAGGGCCCATGCTGAAATAGAGAGAATGGGAGCAATTATGATAATGCAAAGAGATAGAATTCAGGAACTTCAGGACAATGTTCTCGAGGAGCAAGAGCAGACTAATGCTCTTCGTGAGCAACTGAATGAAGTTAATGAATGTCTCACTAGGGGAGTTAGAGGAATAAGTGACCGAGCAGAAGAAATCCTGAATGAATGTGAGGACCTACTTGGGGATAGGTGCAATGAAGACTCTAGTGTGGGAAATGTGGTTGGGGTTGAACCAACTCAAGATATGGAATCCGTGAGGGACTTAGATAGCGCTCTCTCAAGTTGTGGAATTTGTTTTGAACTTTTATAAAGAGGAGACAGGTTGGGGTTGGGATAGTGCTTATCTTGACTTTTGTTGCAAACTTGCTTATTATGTTTTTGATGAACTTGCTTACTTGTTTTGTGAACTGACTTTGTTTTGTAATTAATGTATTCTGCTAAGATCTTATTATGATATATGAAGAATTTATGTGAAGCTGTATTTGGATTTATGGTTTGCAAGTATGCTTAATTTTTTTATTTATTTATGCATATCATATCTAGACTATTATAAGTATGGATGGTAGAGGACGTGGACGAGGTCGAGGGCGTAGATTTAGATAACTTGAAGATCAAGGGGGCGATCAGGAATCCGTGGGTAATCAAAGCTAGGAGCTGGGGGCAGGAGCAGAGGATCAAGTAGTTACGGCCATTAATCGCTTGACCAACCTATTAGCATAGCTAGTGGAATGTCAGGGTCAAAACCCTGTTGACTAACCTAGAAACCTTGAGAACCCTAATGGGGGGAGGGGGAGGATAGATCTCTAGAGCACTTCCAGAAATTTTCCTCGCCTAAGTTTTTTGGTAGGCCTGGCTTTGATGAAGCCGGGAATTGGTTGGCAAAGATGATTGATATTTTTGCAACTTTGAATTATTCGGAGGAAAGACAGGTGAATTTCGCCGTTTTCCAATTTAAATGAGTAGCTCAATCTTGGTGGAATGTGGTTCGAGCTAAGTGGGAAAGGGAAGACACTCCAAGGACCTGGATGAACTTCACTCGAAAATTTAATGAAAAGTTCCTTCACCCTTTGATTCAGGAGAAAAGAGAGGATGGCTTTATAAAGCTTCATCAGGGAGTTCAAAATGTTGCTGAATATGTAACGCAATTTACTATATTGTCCAAATTTGCCCTTGAACTAGTAGTGACAGAGTAGAAGAGAATAAGACGTTTTGTGCAGGGTTTGAATGTGGAGATCCAAGAAGCGTTAGTGGCCGTCCAAATCAATAGTTTTAGTGAAACTTTGGAAAAAGTTCAAAGGGTTGAAACTGCAAGGTCTCAAGTAAAGGCCTTTCATGCTAGGAAGAGAGGTGCACTGAGTACTAGTTTAGGGCAAGTTGAAAGGCGTGTGCTCCTACTCAAAGTTGAGAGAGGAGTCAAGGGAGTGAGAATTCCGGGGTCTACAAGAGGAGCCTCATTGAGAGGAGCCCATAATGGGCGTGGATTGCAAAAAGGTACCTTACGAGGAGGCCAGTCGTCAGGTTCTCATGTATCTTGTGGATTTTGTGGAAAGGCTAATCATACCAAGGACGAGTGTTGGAGAAAGGGGTAGAAATGTTTGCGCTATGGGAATACCGAGTATCGAATCAACAGTTGTCCACATGTGCTTCGAGAGGGGAATGACGTCCAACAGCCAGTCAGGCCCAACCCTAGGCCATTGAATGTAGGAGGAAACATGTCAAGAGTGCCAGTTAGGGTGTATGCAATAGACCATCACCAAATCCCCGACTCATCTGAAGTTGTCAAAGGTACGATTCCTGTTTTTCATCGATTGGCTAAAGTTTTGATAAACTCTGGTGCAACCCATTCTTTTGTGAACCCTACTTTCATGTGTGGGATTGATATGAAATTTGATAAGTTACCTTATGAATTGGAAGCTAGAGCACCTACTGAGGACCAATATTTAATCACTAACACTATCTATAAGAATTGTGAGATTTGAGTTGGAGAGCGAAAATTGTTAGTAAATCTGGTAAGTTTAGATATTAAGGGTATGATGTCATAATAGAAATGGATTGGTTAGTTCGATACCATGCTCGGTTAGACTGTAGGACAAAAGTAGTTGAGTTTTGCATACTCGGGAAGCCAACCTTAAGGTTAGATATGAGGGATAGATTAGTCTTGTTGCCCTTATTTCAGGAATTCGAGTTAGGAAGTTATTGAGTAAATAAGCCCAAGGATAACTATCTTTTATAATTAACACCCCAGGAGATACAATGGAAATAAAAGATGTGCCAGTAGTGAGAGACTATTCAGATATTTTTCCTAATAATTTAGTGTCATTGTCACTAGAAAGAAAGATAGAATTCAAGATTGATTTGGTACCTGCAACAACACCTATCTCAAAAACACCTTATAGGATGGCCCCTGCCGAGTTGAAGGAATTGAAACTGCAATTGCAAAATTTGTTACAATGAGGATTTATTCAAGAAAGTGATTCCCCGTGGGGAATCCCAGTATTGTTTGTCAAGACAAAAGATGAAAGTTTGAGATTATGTATAGATTAACGAGGTTTGAATGATGTCACGATTAAAAATAAATATCCTTTGCCACACAATAATGAATTGTTTGACCAATTGCAAGGAGCCGTTGTGTTATCTAAATTGGATCTTAGGTAAGGATACTATCAATTAAGGATTAGGAAGGAGGATGTATCAAAGACCACATTTAATTCGAGATATGGACATTTTGAGTTTGCAGTGATGCCTTTTGGATTGACTAACACCCTAGCAGCCTTTATTGATGCACCGAGTTTTTAAACCATACTTGGATTAGTTTGTAGTAATATTCATTGATGATATTTTGGTATATTCTAAAACTCATGAGGAGCATGAGCAACGTTTAAGGATAGTATTGCAGACCTTAAGAGAACATCGATTATACGCCAAATTCAGAAAGTGTTTTGGATGGAGAAGATGTCTTTTCTAGGGCACATAATTTCAAAGGATGAAATTGCCGTAGATCCGACTAAAGTAGAGGCTATTGCTAAGTGGAATCAGCCAGAGAATCCAACTGATGTTCGTAGTTTCTTGGGTTTAGTAGGGTATTATTGTCGATTCATTTAGAATTTTTCTAAAATTGCGGGACCTCTAACTTAGTTGACTAAAGTATGGTAAATTTGTATGGGATGCTAAGTGTGAGACCAGTTTCCAAGAGCTTAAGAAATGTCTGACCACAGCCTCGGTTTTAGCTCTGCCAAATAGGAAGGAAAATTTCGTTGTGTATACAGATGCTTCGGGAGAGGGTTTAGGGTGTGTGTTAATGCAAAATGGGAATGTGATTGCATATGCCTCTTGAGAATTGAAACTCCATGAGTAAAATTGTCCAACTCATGATTTAGAACTAGCTGCTGTGGTTTTTGCATTGAAAAAATGATGACATTATTTATATTGGGTGATTTTTGAAATATATACTGATCATAAGAGTCTCAAGTATCTTTTCTCCCAGAAGGAACTAAATTTGAGGCAATGTCGATGGATGGAGTTTCTGCAGGATTATGATTGTACAATCAATTACCATCCTGAAAAGGCCAACATGGTGGTGGATGCTTTAAGTCGAAAGGCTTGAATAGCAGGCTTGATGGTTAAAGAATGGGATTTGTTAGAGAAGGTTAGTGAGTGGAACCCCTGACTTGAAAGACAAAAAGTTATTTTTGGATGAGATTGTGGGATTGCATGGGGTACCGGTGAGCATAGTTTCGAATATAGATCCTCATTTTGTATCCCAATTCTGGCAAAAGATGCAAGAAGTTTTGGGGACCAAATAAAACTTTAGTACAACATACCATCCCCAAACAGATGAACAGTCAGAAAGGGCCATTCAGACTCTAGAAGATATGTTGAGATCGTGTATCATGGATTTCGGTGGAAGTTGGGGCCAGTACATGGCTTTGGTTGAGTTCGCTTATAATAACAGCTATCGCTCATCCATTCAGATGGCTCCGTATAAGGCTCTCTATAGGAAGAAGTGCTGATCACCGATTCATTGGGACAACGTAGGAGAGAGGAAGGTTTTGGATCCTTCAACAATACCATGGATTGAAGAAGCTTATGAGAAGGTAAAGTTGATACGTCAAAGGTTTCAAATGGCTCAAAGTCGACAGAAAAGTTATGCAGATAATTGGAGAAAAGATTTGGAATTTGAAGTTGGAGATAGAGTGTTTATCAAGATCACATCCTTAAGAAGTGTCATGATAGGAAAAGGAGAGAAACTTAAACCAAGATATGTGGGACCTTTCAGGATCCTCCAATGAGTGGGAAAAGTGGCATATCGGTTGGAACTGCTAGTAAGTTTTTCCAAAATTCATGATGTTTTTCATGTTTCGTTGCTTAAGAAATATCACCCAGACCCAACTCATGTGCTCAGCCAGAGGATATTGAAATTGATGAGTCCATTGACTTATGAAGAATAGCCAGTACAACTCCTACATCGAAAAGTGAAAGAACTAAGAAGTAAGCAGATTTCCTTGGTTAAAGTTCTTTGGAGAAACCACAAAATGGAAGAAGCAACCAAGGAAGTGAAGGAAGAAATGCAAAAGAAATACCCCGAGCTGTTCGCGAGTCAAGGTAGGAATTTTGAGGACGAAATTCTTTCAAAGGGGAGAGGGTGTGAGGACCCGGACAAGATTATTTTCCTTCAACCATGTTAATTGAATTTTATTTTCCTTATCCATTTAATTAATGATTTTGTGTCTTAATGATTCTATTAATTGTTGCAAGTGGGGCTTAGTGATTGGTGTAAGTGTGATTTTGTGGGGTGTGTGAGTAAATTTTAGGAAGAAGAGGAAGTTTTATGCAAAAAGGTTTGCAAAAAACCTATGAGAATTGAATAAGTGGCACAATTGCAACCAAGTGATGCCTTACACAATTCCAACCAAACTTTCCTTTCTTCCAATCTTCATTTTCTTGTCTTGTAAAGAGTAAGGGAGGGCCGAAAATTCCTTAGCAAAGAAGAGGGAAAAACTACCAAAACCTAGCTATATTCTTGCTTGAATTTGTGAGAAAAAGGAAAAGAAAACCTCAATCACTCCATCAAACTCCAGCTTAAGCTTGGAAGGAAGATCTTGGAGGAGTTTGTGGTTGTTTTCTTCTTGTTTAGAGGAACCAAGAGAGATAATTGCTAAACTATTTCTTTTCTTTATTCCCTTGCTTAGTGAGTTGATCTTTTGATTTTGGTTAAATCTTGAAGTAGCTCTCCAAGTTATGAATATGGAAAGCAATGCTTGGTTGTTTGAGCTGAAATTTAGGGTTAACTGTTATGCATAAATTGGTGATATTCTTGTTGAAATTGGAGGCTAAATCTCTTGAGTTATTGTAGTCTTGCAATGAAGTGTGAAGTGAGATTGTTGAGATTTGTTAGGGAAAGTGTTTGGAAATTTTTGATGGAAATTTTGCATGTTGCCTGAAATTAGGGGTGAAGAATTTCAGCTTTAATCACAACTTTTCATGATGACTTTTTGGCTAAATTTTGCTCAAAACATATTATAAGACTTGAAACTTAAAGTGTGTGTTGGATTAGAATCAAAACTATGAGATTTAAGTGGTTAAAACTTCAAAATTTTCCTGTTTTTCTTTGCTGAAATTCTGTTTAGGCTGGCTGAGTGAGAGAGAGTTTTGTTTTAGCTTTTTTTTTAAAATTGTGTGATGGAATTGCTATGTTTTTACCCTATACACTTGTTTTAAGAAGTTTTACCTCATTTTCCCCTTATTTTTCAATGCTGGAATTTCCAGCAATTTAAACTAAAATGTTGGGCAGTTTTGAACCAAATTCGTGGCAAAAGTTTAGACCTATTTGCACTATCTTTTACTCAAATCAGTGGTTTATGGTATACATGAGTTTTTCCTTGAGTTAGATATGGAACCACGGGGGTTTGGGGAGAGCTTTGGGGTGAAGACATTTTGGGGACTTTTAGCTAAGAACTAGAAATGAAGTTGGTTGTTTGTTGTGGCTTGGGGTAATGAATCTTAATGTACTCTATTACCTTGACTCTAGGACTTGGAAGTGAGCATGAGGAAGCACTTGAACTGAAGATTTGACCTGTACTTTAAAAGTAAGTGTTCCAAGAACTTGTGAAGCGCTTGAATGCTATACTTCTTGCTTGAATGTCATGCCACTTGCGTGTTATGTTCTTGTTTAAGTAACATGTTTATTGCTTGATATGCTAACTCGTGAATTGTTAATGCATGGGCAAGTGCATATTTTATCACACTCACCCTCTTTTGACTGGGTGGATGTTACTTGCTCATGTGAAATGCTTTACTTGTGTTTGACGTGATTGTCGTTTGGGTTGTTGTCCCATCGACTCCATTGCATGCTTGGGGCCCAAACCCTATTAGTTAGTTGTTCGAGTCGAGCCCGCAAGGGCGTGGTCGACGAGGTCAATGAGCCATGGGTCTTGTTTCTTGAACTTGGAATTGATTTGGTATACATGAGTATTCCCTTTCTTGAATTTGGCGTGCTGGCCCGGTTGGGGAATATATGGTGGATGGAGATTGGCGTGAAGTGGAGAATCTACTTGGTAATATTCTTGAAGAGAAATTTCTAGTAATGTGATGGTTTTTAAATTTTTTCTGCAAATAGGGTGATTTGGGGTTAGGTTTCCTGCCAGTGATGTTCGCATTTGCAACATGCGAGTTCCAGTAAACTCGCATTTTGCGAATGCGAGTTCACTGGAAAAAGACATTTTAAAAAAATTAAAATTTGAAGGAACTCGCATTCTTTCAAGGAAATGCGAGTTCCGAAAATTTAATTAAAAAAATTCATCTTGAACTCGTATTTGGTGAATGCGAGTACCAAAAATTAATTTAAAAAAATTCCTACTAACTAAGGTCGAAATAAATATCACCCTCAAATGTATTGGTCGTGTAGGAGGATTGGCAGAAATCCAATAATCTTAATGGTCAAAACTAATTTGCCAGTAGTCAACATCTTTTACTTTGCTATTTTTGACCCACCAACATTTGGCATTTGAAATATTATAGTTTCTTAAGTTTCTAGATTTTGAGGCTTTAGAATGAAAGGTGATACGAATTAGGTCGAAATTGCTTTACTATGACAAATATAACTAAACTTGTTTTCCTTCCTTTTCTTTATTTTCTTGATTTTGTCTATTCAGACCACCAGTTTCTCACATCCTTCTTATGCACATATAGTTGGTTTCAAATTAGACATCCTATAGCTACTTACTATTTTGTTTTTTTTTTTACTATGAATAACCAATTGTTCATGGGTCCTATCACTTTTCACTTATATTGAGTATTGAAAATGTTATTAAATGTACCCCAAAGGCTATGATATGAATGTAGTATATGTAGTAAATTAAGTTGACAATCTAATAAATTTTATCTTTTTGCATGCATTTGAATTGGTTGTATATTAATTTCAAATGAAATAGGTACTCGCATAAAATTACTTCAATTATTCAATAAATCATATCAACAAAACCAAATATCTCCGTAGTTACTTTAAATTTTATTGTGGGAACATCAAGTTGTAAATGGAAAGGAAAAACAAGAAAGAACAAGAGGAAATTTGCATAAAAGTTCTTTAGGAGCCAAATTTATTCTGATTCAAACATGAGGGATAACATTAAGTCCAAAATTGCATTTCTCGCGCATAAGAAGTATGACAAGAATATCTGATACTCAGAAGTATCAACCAGAAGACAAAATACTTACTTTTGCAACTGCAATAACTGTGAAATCATGTTCTGATATTTTTCCTTTTCTTCAGTACAGACCTTAGGGAATTTGATACTATTACTATAAAATTTTTGTTCCATTCCAACACAGATTTCGATTTATGTACTACTTACGACCCCAAATGCGTAATCCCCAAACTCCCAACCCTAAACCGTAATAAAAAATTGAGCACCCTAAACCCTAAAGGTTATGAACCCTAAACCCTAAACCCTAAACCCTAAAACCCTAATGAAGTAAACCGTAAACCATAAACCCTTTACCCCTAAACCTAAAATCGTAAACCCTAAACCCTGAACCCGAAACCCTAAACCCTAATCCCTAAACCCTATGACCCTAAAGCCATAAACCCTAAAACCGTAAACCCTAAACTATAGAACCCTACAACCCTAATGGCGTAAACCCTAGAACCCGAAACCCTACAACCTTAAAACTATAAACCCTAAAACTTGAACCGTATATTTCCTCATGTAAAGTGTTTTTTAATCATAGACTATAGCTTTCGTCATAAAAATATTGACTAGCACATGTTTTTTAAACTGTTGAGCGTAATTTGCTTATTTCCTATCACTTTTATATTTTCAAATTACATAATACTTTGTTTTTATCAGAACTAAATATTTTGCATACGAGATTTAAACACATTTGGGTTGTTGAAGTTTTTCATATTAATAGATATTTTATCATTTAAATCTGAATTATTAGTATGAAATATTCTTTTTCCCGTTCGGATATTGAAAAATTTGTAGATAGCTTGTATATTATTTAAGTGAATTATTTAATTTAAATAACATAAAAGTTAGGGTTATCATTATTGGAAAATGGGCAAAATACAATTAATTTTTGGTTTAGGATGAAGTGTATATTAAATGTTTGAAACATAAATCATATTGTTATTGTCAATTGTTTTCAATTAACTTGAAAACCTGTACCGAGTTCAGTTACATATTTGTAAGTTTTTTTTGGTTATTTTTGTAGACGGTAGGGTTGAAAATACATTAATTCACAACTCACCATAATATTACATACAGAATTCCTATTAATGTTATCGCCCTGATAGCAGTGAACAAAGATATTTTTAAAAATTATGAATTTTTTGCAGCTTCATTTTAATAGTACTATAAGTGATCCATAATTTTAACTAAATTTCTAAGAATTTTTACTGCAGGGGTGGTTAGCTTGTAGAATTTTGGACCAGCGATTTTGACCAATTTTAGGTCGGCGCAACAACTGGTATCTTAAAACATTCGTGGTTGACTAACTTTAGGGGCTTGCAAACGAAAAATATATATTCCCTGCTTTGAAGTAATGGGAAAGAAAACTAATCAATCAATACAAGGTTCAATGTCCTCCAAGATGTCCACTAGTACCACACTCTCTACGTCTACGCGTCCTAGTTCCTCTACGTGGCAGGTTTTGCACAACCGGAGTCACTTGGGTAGTGTGTGACTCATGTGCGGCCTGCTGATCATGTAAATCCTCAGTATGAGTCCCCAATTGTTCAGGACCTTCTTCCCGTTGACTGGAAGTTCCAATGTCTAGGTTCTCCATAGGTGTGAACTCTTGAAACGTCACCGGTGACCTAGATGTTGTACCCTCCTGCATGATCAGCGACTGAGGTGTGAGCACAGTCGATCGACTACAATGGTGTTCGGTAGCCATTGCACTGCCGCCAGCGTCTGTCTGGAAGATATGCTCCGGTGACTGCACCCTACGACGCCGACCACCACCATGTTGGCCTCCACCTACATTTTGAGGAGCGCGCTCAACACGACGTGGGTCAACATGGTGTGAAATGTCATGTGGTATAGGTGGAGGGCGAACTGCAAGGCACCATGCCGCCCCAACATGCTGTAAACTCTCAACTACAAACTCTCTGAATGCACGGAAATGATGCCTGTCCTGCTCCTCGCATACTGCCTCAGAATCTAATGCCATGTAATAAAGGTGCGACATAGCATCCACCTGTTCAGAGAAGGGCATATTAAGAAATGTGTAAGTGCGGTCACGTGTTGACGAGTTTGATAGAACAAGTCTGGAAAATTTGTGTCTATTATTAGTAAGTGGTGAAACTTACAAGATATTCTGCTTTGACACTATCGCCCTGAAACCTCTCGGGAATAGGAGGATGTCGACTCGGGTTTGATACGTAGAGAACTGTCCGCTGACGATACCACCAAAAATAGTCATCAGATGGATAAGTAGTATTATCAACTGCAATGCCATCCGCCACCTGTGAATGCCGATGTGTCCAAACATCAATATAATGCATGTGTGTAGTGCCCCAATCTTGATTTTTCTTGCCACGGTGACTAAATCGATGTATCGTGGCGTTACTCTCGGCCAGCTGAGAGTCGGGCATGGGCTGCTGTAAACCAAACTGCCGCATAACTCGATGAGGGAGATGGGGCTCTACAACCTCCCAACAGATGATGTACGTGACAGATCTCTAAATGTCACGTCCTGCAGTACAATACTCAGGGAGAGATGCAAGAATGTCCTCCCAATACGGCAGCCAAACGAACTGAAAAAATACAGAGAAATACGTCATCACAACATCATAAACTTTCGGCAACAATTGATATAGTAAATAACGGAAAGAATCTTGCCCAATAGAATCGATGAATACTAACTAATTCACCGACCCATATCAAATCAACGTTCACCGACATGTATTGATCAGTCGAATAAGCATAATTTATACAAGATTGCAAGCTATTCATACGTACTGTTAAAAGTACCTCATCAGGCCGTAACCCAGTCAATTGGTCTCTAAGAGCTGGCAAGACATGTCGTACAACCCTATGTAAGTCGAGACCAACATCCCACCTGCAAAACTGATGAAAAATTAAATAGGGTTAGTAACTCATTTGCAACAAGGGTTCCGAATTTGAATTGCAAGTAATGTAAGTAGTACTCGACCTAACTCCATAGGGACCGAGATAGTGCTCTAGTGGCTGCACTCGATCAGGATGCAAAGTCAGCATTCATTCCCACGCCCATATCTGCAGTTGCATATGTATTATATTATTTCAGATAACATATTAAAACAATTCCTCACTACATTTATTGTGAGTATGCAATAACGTCATACCTGTAGAAGTAGTAACGGTCCTGCAATATCTGTAACCTCAGGCCGTGTAGCTGTGCAAAGAGATCGGTACAGGAATGCCAAGACTGCGCTCCCCTAACTGTACTCCTCAACTGTCTCCAAATCCCGCAGAAGTGGAAGCCACATCAGGGAAAGTTTATTCCCAGACTTATCCGAAAATAAATGCCCGCCCAACAGCAACATGATGTAGATACGTGCCCGCTGCCTGAATGTCTTATCCGTAGTATCAGCCAACAGGCCCCTATCCAACATCCCAGACAAACAACTAACTCTCAAGCGGCTCCGGTTAAAATCAGTCGACTCTGGGGAAAATCCTAACAGCTCCTCACAAATGCCGCTCCACTCCTCTACGGTGTGCGCTACATCCACACCTGTAACTGAGGGTCCGTCAATGCGTAATCCCCATATGACCTCAACATCCTGTAAGGTCACAGTAGCCTTTCCGACAGGGAGATGAAAGGTATGTGTCTCCGGGCGCCACCTCTCCATTAAACTGGTGATCAAAACATGATTCAACTGCTGATAGTCGCATAGAAGTACCCCTTCGAATCCCGCCATGCGGATGTAGTGGAGCACCTACTCAGGTATCGGTCTGTGGTTCTAGAAAGCTTTATCAAACCAGCAGACAACGAGCTGATCACCTGGTATATGGCCGTGAAATATGGAATGGGCTTTATGGGCAGTCCCCGCTACAATAATGTCAGTCACATACGGATCGAGGTGCACATCCAACTGTGGTGGAGCATCGGCCATAAGTACCTCCTCCTATACAATCAAAATTTAAGCTATCTGTAAATATATAATCACAGAATAAGTATACATTATTTTAAAAACATAAAATCACTTAAAGCTAATTTTAGCAATTAAACACCCCTTTAACGTGTTACAATTAAAACCCCTCAATACACATTCTACAATGCTATGTATAGCAGAAAAATCAAAACTCTTACATTGTCCCTTTTACTTCATTTTTTAAAATATAATTCCAGAACTATTTGGCAGTTACTAGGTTCGTTTCAAAGAATGGGAGCAATCATAAAATGATAATTAAATAAATAGAAATGAAAAAAAGTAAAACGAAATAGAAAACTTAAAAAACAAATTGTAAAATACGTTGACGAATTTAGAAAGTCTTTCTGTGAACTACATTTATAAAAATTTTGGCAGAACCTCCCCTCTAACATTAGTAAAACTCCCTGCCAACAAACACAATTTTATTCCATACAGAAATATAAAGTAACACACTAAGCAACATTTTTCATACCGTGAAGTTACATCAACGAATATATCAACTATTTGCATTACAGAGCCTCCAAATAAAAACATAAAGAACAGACGACACTGTACGCCGTACAGAAAATAATGTCATACTGTAAAACACATACTACGAATCACGACATAAATTTTGGACAATTCCTCCTGTTATGACCCCTTTCATGACAATTGGTACACCTTCTCGGTTCCTGCGGGTCTCTCTCATCCATCTCGTTACGAATTCTTCTGGCTCGAACCCTTCCTGCCTTCCTTGCAATGAATCTACTGCTATCATCTTGCAGTTCCTACCCAGAATCCAACCAATTATCCGGATGCGGTAAAGGATTGAAAATTCCAGAATACTACTGGAACCACCTAGTTTTGGTGAATAACTGATCTACATGCATGTTCAGATTATCCTCACGGTGTCTACACATAGCTAGAGCGTGAGAGCATGGAAGCCTATACATCTGCCACTTTCTGCACGAGTATTCATTCTCCAAATACTTGACAGTCTGCAGTCTGCGTATTACACTCTTTTCCGTCCAGCCGGCGGCCTGTCAGCCGGCGGCCTGTCACAACCTTGTATACACCGGTTGCGGCATGGAACTCGACAACCCTGTGCATTCCTGCTTTTTTTTCAGTAACATTAAAACACCGCCATATCCTCGGAAGAAATCTATCATGACAATGACTAGCATCCGTTCTTCTCCTCTTAAATAATTTGACTGTCCGATGCAATGTCATATCCATGCATGCTCGAATCGGTAGATGTCGTGCCCCTTTAAGGACATTATTATAACTCTCGGACATGTTGGTAGTAAGAATACCACAACGACGACCTCCATCGTGAGCAAGACACCATTTTTCTTCTTTAATTTCTGATAAATACGCCCATGCATCCGGAAATTTCTGCTGCATCTCACGTTTCAATCCCCTCCACTTGCGCATCTGTCGAGCTTTCCCTAACGCCCAGCACAACCTCTTAAGGTGTAATCCTTTATGGCGTGTCATAAGATTATTTCTGACATATCGAAGGCAGAATCTGTGGAATGCCAGCGGCTCCATCCAGTAGTCGTGTGTCGACATTGCTAGGATGATACCTTGATGCTGATCTGATATCACATATACAGTAAAACAGTTTTTAAGCACATGATAGCGTAACTGGTACATGAACCAGTCCCAACTCTCGATTGTCTCCTCATCGACTAAAGCATAGGCAAGTGAAAGTATCTGATTGTTCGCATCTTGCGTGACTGCAATCAGGAGTTTGCCTTTGTAGTCACCACGCAGATGAGTGCTGTCAACACAAACCACGGGCCTACACATGTGAAATGCCAGAATTGCAGGTCCGAATATCCAGAACACGTACCTAAATGCCTTGACTCGGTCCCCACTATCTGGGTGGTGCAACCACGTAACAACTGACCCCGGATTAGACTTCACAAGTGCATGCATGTATTTGGGTAGTTCAGCAAAATTTGTATCCCAAGTTCCGAATACAATATCAATAGCCTTCCGCCTACCGTACCACGCCTTCTTGTAGGTGATGTCAACCTTCAAATCAATCTTTATAGTAGACATTATGTTTTTAACTTTGAATCCAGGATCGTCTTCAACACTTCAGACTATGTGACTGGCAATAACCGATGAAGTCAAGTTTCTATTATTATTGCTGGACAATGTACCAAGGCAAGTGTGATCCCTAATCTATCTAGTAATCTGCCACAGTCCGTGAGTCTTCTTTCGAAGTGCTCTGATGGACCAGTCGCACTCTTGGGTACTCGCCCCGTCATACCATGACTTGCATCTTACCACTCAAGTGTCCCTCTTACTTTTCACAACCCTAAACTCTCTATTTTGCTCGATGGACCATAACCTGATGGCCTTCACGAGTTGCTGCTTGCTTTCAAATATCACGTGTAAATAAATATTCCTATTCTCCTCACTATATATAGGAATACTAGTGTAATCATCATCATCACCAAGGTCATTGGCATCATAGGTTCCAAGGTTTTGAAAAAATGCCAGGCCCCTTGGAACATAAAACTGACCATAATGAATATTCTGGCCAGTGCCACCAGATTGCTCGTTAGATGGACCGGAGTCATCGGCAAAGGCAGTTTGACTGCTGTAATCATGTTGGAAGTCACGTGTGTCGGTCTCATCATCTGAGTCGCTTAGGAAGACGTCTTCAGAGTTGGACTCCTCTGCATCCTCTACATCAGCCTCTCGATCAGTCTCATTCTCTGAAGTAGGAATTGTGGTGCCTGTACCGGTGTAGACATCATCATCATCCGATACTCGGCAACTTGGACCCGGAGTTGAGTGATATGCTTGAGTAGACTGCTGGAATGGCGATGTAGACTCATTGAACGTAGATATTGAGTCAAGACCATGGAATTGGGAGCTGTGAATGTTTTGAGGTACTGAAGATTGCATTGCAGAATACCCCATATCACCAGTTACAGGTTGTGACTATAACTGATCCTGAGATATATCTCTGAGCATGTGGTGGGATGCGGAAGCCATCTCGGGTGTCGCTGTGTGGGGCGGACGATGCACCCTTATTGGATCCGTACAAGAATTGAAAAGGGACATCATCGGACCAACATGGGAGCGGAGGGAAATAGGCAAATTTTCTCCTGAACAATGTATATTTCTGTAATGTACGGATTTATCTCATGCCATAGATCGTACATATCTTCCAAGGTTTCATCGTCCACAATCGAGGAAATACTATGTATCAAGCGCCCGGTCGGTTGACGAAGGAATATTTTAAGTTTGACAGTCCCCATGTCCATTCCATATATTCATAAATTTTATCAACTAATTCATCATACGAAACTCTATGCTGCAGTTTGACTGATCGATTGCAGGCCTGAGGGAAATAACACACTGACCCCTCATGGAACTGTATTTCACCTCCCCAATAGAAAAATACTCGTAGAGGTCGCTCGGTGGACATGTTCCCCAATTCTGTAATCACAGAGCTAATAGGATGATCAAGAAGATGCTTATTACAGCAATTTATACTAGACAGACGCATGTATTCAAGAATAAGAAATCTATAATTTCGTTAGCATAAACAAGACTTGTTTCCTACAAAGAATTGTATTGGAGGGTATGAGCTCGAAATAAAAATTTATTTAAATTTCAGCAGAGTCTCCCCTAAAATATGCCTAAATCTCCCTGCCAGCAAGTCTATATGATGCCAATATGCAAGGAAAGTCGAAAATAAAAAATAAATATGGAGGGTACAGATTATGACATATGTCAGAATGAGGCTGAACTTTAAAGTGTACTACAGAAAGACATGAATACATACTTTGAGTATGAGAACCACTAAGCAAGTAATACCTACTGTTATAGACGAATACTGATTTGTACTCGACTATGACAGTGGGTTGATTTTGAGCAGCGATTAGCTTACCAGCATAGCAGTGGGAAGAAATAAGGAAATGGATAAGTTAATGGAGATGTACGTAAGAAATGCATGAATAACACTGCATCTCAACTAGCAATTGTAACATTCCATTCTGAATCTCACCGTAATAAGTTCCAATACAATTATTTCAAATTAATTGTCTAACCACGGCCTACCTCTTAAGGTGTACAGTTTGAATATTTTGGGAAGTTTAACATTCCAATACAACTAGCTAATGGAGATTATGACCTTCAAATATCTAGAATAACACTGCATGTCATACATTTACTATAACATTCGACTATGAATCTAACAGTAATACGTTCTAATACTATGCTTTGACCTTAATTGTCTAACCACGGCCTTTGTTTTGTATTGCATCCGTAGTTTTTGAAACTTAACTAAAAGCTTAAAAAATGTTGGCAGAGTCTCCCCTATAACATGACTATAACTCCCTGCCAGAACATCCAATTTATTTTCAACAACAAATGCATTACATGATATTCATAACTATGTGGATGTAATTGCCTAAACGTTCTACTGCAATTTGGAGCATAGTCATCATACAAAAAAGCAAATTAATAACATAAAATTATGATCAAGTAATTCGAAAACAAAGATGCAAACGTAACTAGTTAAGCCATGCATATTTGTAACTTACATCTGCTAACCACAATCACAACTGAACTGCAATTGTAATTCGATATTACTAACCTGTATAGTAATCTGCAACTCCCCTCCAAAGCCTCGAGAATGCAGTAACCAACCTCCAAGTTTATTGCTGGAGTTTTGTCTGCAAATCATCCAGAACGGAGTGGTTAATTACTAGGCAATCGAAAATGGAGCACAGTCATACGAGGAAGAACGGGAACTAATTGACATCACCATAACTAGTAAATTCACAGCACCATACATGCTCATTGATAGCTCATACAGTTTTGCCGAGCAGCCTTACGTTATAAAAAATGGAGAAAATCATATCATACTTTAAATTGTTTTTAAAATTTTCATTTCAACTCAAATTATATAGGTGAAATACGCATTTTAGGGAATGTCTGTCCAACACTGCCCTTTCATTGCACACTTTTTCTTGTAAATTGAACATAATAATCAAATGTTACAGATAAGGGCAAAAAGCTTGACTACATATTTTTTTTTTGTACAAAAAACCTACAAATATTGTAACTACAATCATAAGCAATTAGGATTTGTTAAAGTACTAACGAATAATACAAGTTTATGTCGTACGTTGCTCAGGGGAAAAATGTTCCCTTTATGATTTGTCTTCTTTGGTACTGTAAGGGCGTATAACAAAACATTACCCAATATTATTCGTATCATTTTTTTAATAAAATTGTAGATTTATTTACCAATGTTGTTGCAATTGAAGGGGTTAAATATAATTTTAGTAAAAAACCCCTCAAGCCTCAAGAATGCAGTACGAAACCTCCAAATTTATTGCTGGCGTTTGGTCTATCAATCGTAGAAGAACGGTGCGGTCAATTACTTCCAATCATAGGTTGAGCATAATCAGAGGAAGAAGAATGAAAAGTAATTGACAGCACCTCTTCAAATCAGTTTTTATAGCCATGGGGAGGGATGGTAGGTAAGGGGGAAAAGAGATGTTGTTCGTTGGAGTAAAGTATGACAAGAGTAAGAAACAAAGACGCAAGTTTCTAAATGAAAATTTCAAATACATCATGAAAGTGGAGTATAAGTTCGGGGTGGAAAGTGCAATCAGTCCGCCTAATAATCGTAAAATTGGATTAAATTAACAAAAAAGGAGAAAAATAAATTTAAACAGGGCACATAATGACAACTTCTGACTTGTGTTGCCGAATTTAGAAAGGAGTAAATGTAAAAATGTTTGAAAAAGTTTCAACAGAGTCTCCCCTATAGAACGAATAAAACTCCCTGCCAGCAACCACAATTGATTTCAACTCGTCCATCTCATTACAAAAAAAATAAGTACATTGGACAATGCTATGTTTAGCAAAACAACCTCAAAGGGCATACCGATCATTATGTAAAGAAAATTTTATTTGTGATAGTCTTCACAAACTTACTAAATAAATCATTGAAAATGAGTCACTCGACAACTTTTACAACATTTTTTGTACTCCTTCTTTAACCTAAAGGTCCACCATAATCTAATCTAGTACATTATATTTCATTTATAATTTTTCTAATTACATTAAGAAGTTGAGTAGCCAACTAGCGAGGCTGTAGTTGAAATAAGTATTATTAACATTTAGTAAACCCTCCCCCCCAAAAAAAAAAGGTTCGAAATATCAAACAGAATGATTAACAAGCCTAAAACTCCTTGCCAACAAATCCAATTTCTGACTCGACAAATGCATAACATATTATTCATAGCTATATGAGGCAGATTGAATAAGTGTACTTTAAAGTTTGGCTACAAAACATACAAAAAGCAAATCGATAAGAGAAGATTAAGGTCAAGCAAATCCAAAACAAAGATGCAATGGTTAAGCACAATCAGAAGAAGTAGAATTGAAAATAATTGACAGCACCATACTTGCTCATATTTGCTCATGGACAACCACATATTGAATTCCGAAAGGACATTATGTAAAAAATATTTGCCAAAATTTCGGCAGAAGTCTCCCCTATAAAACGAGATTTAAACTCCCTGCCAGCAACCACAATTTATTTCAACTATCATTGCATAGCATAAACTCGAGGTACAGTGTGCACCAACGTGATGCTTAGCATACCTCACCAAAAGGATTACTGATCATTGTCTTTCTTTCAATTTTTTTAATATAATAAAAAACATTTTTTTTGGTCAAGTAGGTTCCTTTCCACCCTCTAGTCACTGGAAAATGGGATTTAATTAACATTAATAGAGAAAAATAAAACGAAACAAAAAACTCAATAAAAAATTGTAAATTATATTGACGAATTTAGAAAGGACATTATGTAAAAAAAATTTATAAAAATTTTGGCGGAGTCTCCCCTATAAAATTACTAAAACTCCCTGCCAGCAAACACAATTGTTTTCAACTCCCATTGCATAACAAAAACTCGAAGCACATTGGACAATGCTATGTTTAACATACCTCGCCAAAAGGCTTACCGATCATTGTTTTTTGGTCATTCTTTTTTAATATGATACAAAATCTTTTTCGTAAAGTAGGTGCCTTTCCACCTTGTAACCATGGAAAAATGCGATTTAATTCATAGAAATGGAGAAAAATACAATGAAACACTCAACTTAATAAACAATTGTAAATGATGTTGACGAATTTTGAAAGGGCATTATGTAAACAAAATGTATAAAAATTTCGGCAGAGTCTCCACTATAAAATTACTAAAACTCCCTGCCAACATACGTAATTTTTTTTCAACTACCATTGCACAATACAGATTTCGAGGCACATTCGACAACCACAAATTACTTAGCATGCCTCAGCTCAATATCATGCAAATGGAAATTAATACAAAAAAGCTTAAGGGCATGGCAGTCTTGGGAGGCACAGTAGATTTAAACAATTGTAACATACATTTGCTGACAAACAAATGACTACATAATTTTGTATTGCAGCAAAATTACTGACATCATTTGGGAAAATATATTTTCTCTCAGCACACACATTTCGAGCTCCAATAAATTGATCTTACCACCCGCTAAGTGTCTCCACCTGCCTCAAGCAGACAACTCTGGTATAACGTTACAGGTCTCTTATACCCTCAAACAGGCACACCAACTGTAGAGATTATTTCTCCACCCCACCCTGGAAAGCATTCGTAAAGTGTCACAAAAGCATTTCAAACAAAACGGGACCATATTACTATACTTAACTAAATTCACGATAAATTACAAGTACATTGGAATTTCCATCTTTTTTTTAAACGTGTTACAACATTCTTCATTGTATTCACTTTGTACACTTTTCCAAATACAAATAGCACCAAATTGCGCATGACCACTTGCTTTTAGCATACATATATATAAGGATTAGAGCTACTTATACTTCAATTTGGACATAACCCATGCAAAACATAGAAGATTTATAAACAGTCTCCCCTATAAATTCATAATCACTGTTATGTATGTTTGTCAATGTCGTTTATCAAGATCTTGAGTAGAGATGAATGTAACTTTTTAGTATTTAATCACTTTTTCAGTAGGTTATACGGTATTGAAGTGGCCAAGATAGTTCTAGATTTTACACGTCGTATAAAGGTTACAGTGCCATGAGTATGTTTTTAGAAATGTTGAGACACTCAAACTCTATGTATATTCATCAATTTTTCGAAACATTTTTCTAAGAATACTTTCTAATCACCTTGTTGATTAACATAAATTACGTTTCAAGAAGTCTTACATTGATTAACGAATTCTTCATTTCAGGTAAGAGCATGTTATGGAAAAAAAAACTGCATTCAAGTTGAAGAAATCATAAATATTTTTTTCTTTTCTCCAGAAACGACTTCCATAAAGGCACATATGCATGTGCAGTTTATGCTTTGACTTGGGAAACGGCTATGCTTCCCACTTCATCTACTTCATCGTTCTCCTATTATCTCAACGTATTTTATAAGATAATCTTTCACTACAAAACTGTCCTATACAGTCACAATGTAGAAAATTTTCATGGTTACTTATGAAGTGTTTATTAATCATATGTGCTATATTTTGATTCATTTTCTGGTTACTTTTAAAAACCTTATTCAATAACTTACTGAACAAAGTACTATATGGGGAAAAGATTTCTCCTATACATCAGGGGTAAAAGCTCGCCTATTACAGAAATTTATCGACTACCAAAAGCATCAACAGTAAGAGCTCAACTGTGAGGAGCCAGAATTTCTTGAATTATACACCCGAAATTTCTTGAATTATTTGCTTATATTTCTTGCGAGAAACCCTAAATTTTTCATGAATTATCTTTCATTGTATTCATTTAAGTGCAAATCATTTTCTTTAAACATTGGTAACATAAAATTTTCATTTAAGTGCATTATTTTCCTTAAGTACTCTATTTTGTATGTATTGTACAAAATTAAATTGGAATTGTATTTTACATATTTCATGTAGCCAAATACATAAACTTATATGGTATTAAGTGGATCACATTTTACATTAAGGGATTTGATGGCAATTTGCAAAGATATTATCTTATTTTTGGCCAAGAAGATGACACTTGTCAACAATCCAACAAAGCCTTGACTTAAGACTTTCTATTTAATCTCTCATCTTCAAAAAATTGAACTAATTTTCCCTCCACTCTTCTCTCTCTTGGCCGGCCACATGAAGGAGAAAATCACTAAAACCCTAAGCTTGATTTAGCCATTTTAAGTGAGGAAAAACATCTTCAAGTGAAACCCTAGCTTAGATTGTTGCTTGATCATCAAACTTGGTTGGAAGAATTGGAGCTTTTTGGGTGGTTTTCTCTCTCAACTCTTAAGGTAATTAGTCACTTAACTTTGCTTTAGTTATGTTTAAATTCAAAAAGGGATGCATGATAGTTAAGTTTAAGGTGTTTGGGGATGATTAGATGGATTGGATTTGGTGTTTTGCTTCTCAAAATTTCAGCCAAGAATTTCTGTCCGTTTTCTGTCCGAATTTGCTTGGTATATTCGAAGATGTTGGGAGCTGAATTAGCCTTAGCCTAAAGCATGAAAGTTGTAGAGAATTGAGTAAGGATTCTGCCTGTAAATGTTCAGATGAATCGGAGCATTGTATCATGTGAAATGCGTAAATTACCCCTGGAGCCCTGTTTCTGTCCAAACTGATAATTTGCCTCTGTAATTGGTTAGTTTGACTGGGAAGATGACTGAATTGGTTGTCGATGCCTTCTTAAGAATTGTAGCCTTGTATTGTAGCTTTCAAATGCCATTGGAATTACCTGAATTGGACTTGTGTTCGTTGAGTTATGATTAATTGAATCAGGCATGTCAGTAAGATTCGTAGTGAGATGTAAACTTGAGAATCTGGGGGATGTTTTGGTAAATTTGTCCTAGTTAGAATGGGAACTGTGTGAGAGCCCTAAAAATATATATATATATATATATATAATAATAATAATAATAAAATTCATGCATGCATTACCCTTTAATTTATTCAAGTGCATATAAATTTCTTTAGTGCATTTGTGGCATGTTTTCACTAAGTGCATTCTTCATTGGTTGATTAAATGAATTTTCAAAATTCCATTTTAGAATTAGTGAGCATTTTCTTGCATGGCTTAAGTGCTAAGAAAATAGGGTATGTTGGTGTTAATTAGAGACCAAAGCAAATTAGAGGAGTTAGAAAGCAATTAAGTGAGACTTTGTTAGCTAATGGCTAAGAAATTGCCACTTGTCACCCTAAGATTTAAACCTTGACTTGATGACTTATTTTCCCTCCAAACTTATCCCTTTAAAACACATCTTCTTCAGATTTTTTCCTTGTTGTGGCCGAACCAAAAGGGAGGAAAAGAGGGGGAGAAAATCCATCATAAAACCTAGCCAACCTCTTGCTTAGCTTAATTGGAAATCAAAGGGAGGAAGTTAGTAGCTCTTAACCATCAATCCTCAAGCTTGATAGGAAAGGATTTTGGTGGCTTGAAAAGTTTCTTCTTGGGCTTGAAAAGGTATTTTCCTATCCAAACCCTAACTCTATGATCCTAGAA
Source organism: Gardenia jasminoides (assembly GCA_013103745.1). NCBI lineage: Eukaryota > Viridiplantae > Streptophyta > Magnoliopsida > Gentianales > Rubiaceae > Gardenia > Gardenia jasminoides. The sequence continues at coordinate 20,801,416 of CM023095.1, forward strand.
AATGGTCTAATGAAGGTTGTTGGTGATGTTTGTAGTAGGGTAGTGCTTGGAAGCTAGGTTTTTGGGCTTGGATTCTTGGGGTTGCAACATAGGAGTTGGTTTGATTTCATGCCTATTATGTGTTTGATGTTTGGACTAGTACTAAATACTAGGCTAAGATGATTATTTCTTTAAGAAAGTTGCTTGATTATCTTTCATATGCATGCTAGAAAGGTGTAGAAGTTACTTTGAACTTCAAAGAAAAATGGAAGAAGTTGTGGTTCTTTTCCTCTTATCTTGTGATTTCTCCTTGTTCAATCTTCACTAATCCTTGTTGAGAAACCTTGTTGGGACATTTGTGTGTCATATTGGAGTGAAATCATTCTAGTTTGATGGGTGAAAACCTCTTGGAATGCACCAACTTGTAAACAGAAATTTTGTCCTGCACCTCGTCAGAAATGAAAAAACAGCCAACTTCCCAGGTTTTCTGGTATTGATGGGAAACGAACTAGGAGCTGAGACATATACCGTTGGAAAGCCCTATGAGTCTAGTTTCTAACGCCACTGACGGCACTCAATTTCGATTTTTCTACACCAAGATATGTCCATTTTCCCAAGACTGCGCAGTGGCCACTGATACACCCGAATTCCAGTTTTATCACAAACTTGCTCTTGGTTGAACCTTGAAGTTTCTTGAATCCTTGCGCGTTTATTTCATTCTAAATATCTACTTGACTTGTGAATCCACTAAACCTTCAATGTTTTATCATTTCATGACTTGAATCGCCCTAGAATTTCCTAGTGAGATGCATTAGTTAGTAGTGTTTATTTTTGCACTTGATTAGGTTGCATTTGTTTTGTTTTGCTTGAGTTGATGATGGTACGTTGAATATACATAGGACTCGAAGGAGCTAACGAGGGTGATCAAGGCGTGAGCGTTTGAGTTGCTTGACTTGCTTGGTGAGTGTTTCCTTGCTTGTTTCGTGAATCTATGAGTTTTCTCAAACTACGTAAATGACTTGTTTGCTTGAACTACGTGGCTATGTGAATTACTTGAGATGTGATTATTGAGTTGGCTTACATATCAAATATGATTTGACAACTGAGGGTGAGTCGAGGGCGTACTTTATCGCACTCGGACTCTTCCGTTTGACTTTTCTTGGAATTTGACTTTCTTTGACTGTGATTTGACTTTGTGTATGTTGTTATGAAAAGTCGTTCGGGTGATATCCCGTCGACTAATTTGATTTGTTTGGGGCTCCGGAAACCCCAAAACCCTATTGGTGAACCGTTCGTATCGAGCCGGCATGGGCTTGGTCGAGAAGATCGGTGAACCATAGGTTATTTGATTTGGTTCCTTGGAACATGGTATACTCGAGTATTACCCAAATTTGATTAGTTGAGGTGTTCGGGCCCGGTAGGGGGTGATTGGTGGACGGTTGTGGTGTAAGTGGTGTCTATGGAACTGGTTCTTGACCTCAAACGTTGACGGAGAGTCAACGGCTCGTGTTTGATCAAGCTTTGTGGATTTGGCTTTTGGAAGCCACCTGTATCCTTTACTTGAGTGCTATGTTTTACTTTACCTTAAATATATGATTGACTATCTGTTTTGCTTAATTGTTAATGTGGTTGCATGTTTTATTTTTGGGGATCTCATTAAGCTTCTGCTTACCCCTTTTCCCTTTTGTTTTTCCTTAACAGGAATTTGTAAGAGGTCGGAGAGTTTGATTGTGGCTAAAGTCAAGTGTTTATCTTTTGTTAAGAACCGATGTATTTGTATTTTGGCTCCGTTTTGTAAGTTTGAAGTCGGTTGTAAGTTTTGGGATTTAAACGTTGTAAACTTTATGTTCTTGTAATTTTGGAGTTATTTTAGCTTAAGTATATGTTAAGATAAATGTTTTGATGATTTTGGGTATTTGAGTCCTGACGAGAGTTGGGCAGGCAGTTCACTAATCCTTAGGGTACGCCCTAGGGAAAGGTGGGCTGTCACAAACTGGGTTGAGATGTCTTCATGAGAATTGTAGAGCTATGTCTTAGCTTCGAAACGGTATAAGATTTATCTCAATCCGATAAGTATAGCTCTAGTTATGATCAAAACACCAAGAGATGATAGAAACTTGATAGTTTGCCTACCAAGTGTTTGATAAAATGTTTGTGTGAAACTAGTGGTTATGCATATCAAGTGTTTGATGAAATGTTTGGTATGAAACTTGTGATTCTAGGACTTGGTTTGAAATGGAGATATCTATTGCAGACAAGTGAAGCACGCTGTGGTTGGTGAGTGTTCCAACTCGTTTCAACTAAAATGTTTTACTAGAATTTATCTGTGAAATGACTTACTACCTTATTTTGATCTTGCCATTTCAAACTTGCTACTCATTTTATTACTTGTGAAATGGTTTACTAACCTACTACTTCACGTGTTTTCAAATTTGCTCTCATCTTGTTTCTAAACTTGTTTTAACTAGTTTTTCAAACATGTCCAAATTTGTTTTCCCCACTTATTTACGCATGAAACATTTTACTACTATTCTTTTAAATGACACATTTTCCAATTATTTGTAAGTATTTCAAAATGTGTTTTAAACTCTTTACAAACTTCTTTTGATGCTTAATGTAGTTTGTCGTGTGAAATAACTTGATCCGTTAAGTTGTTATTATCTAGATGATTGTTTGATCTTATTTCCGAAATTGTTTTCACACTTGATTTCCAACTTGTTTTTGAACTTATTCCACTTGCTTGTCAAACTTGTTCTACTTGATTTTTAGACTAGTTTTTCACTGGTTTTTACATGAAATATTCCGTTACTACTTTTTCTAAATGAAATATTTTTCTAGTATTTTGAGTGTTCAAACTATATGTTAACTTATTTGTAAGTATTTTGCTACTACTCTTTATAAAAGTAAATGTTTTCAATTAATTGTAAGTATTTTAAACCGTATTTCAAAATACTTATAAACTGATTCACTTGTTTATAAACCTATTTGTGATGTGCTTGTTTTACATATTGATCTATCAATGTGCACAAGTGAAATAATTACTGTGAAATTAACTTCCATTTAACTTGCTATTACATGTGAGTATTCCTTATATGATGTGTGAATTACATGCTTATGTGATTACTACTTGATGTTACTTGATTTCATAAGTGTTAAATACTTGTTTTTAGGCGAGTGTGTACTTTATCGTACTTGACCTAACTGTCTATAACTGTTCAACTGTTTACCTCTCCACTGTTTGTATATTACTTGCGCATGACTGTAGGCCATGTGTACTTTACCACATTGGCTGAACAAGGCTTTTCCCCCTTCGTTATCGGCCTATTCAAGCCAGAAGCGGACTCGGTCAGGTAGGTTGGTACTTAGGGCACTGTACGGTATACTCGAGCATTACCACTGGAGGGATAAGGTGACGGCCAGATGAACTGAGGGGATTGTTCAGGAGTTATAAGGTGAAGTGGACTAGTGAAATAGCTCCAAGTGAGCACTGTATCCTTTTATAACTGATTTAATGTTTATTAAGCACTGTTCTTCTAGTGGAGCCGATCCGAGCAAGTCTCCTCGTGAGCACTGATCTCCGAGTCGAAGCGGCTCGAGTATTGTTCTCTCCTAGTTGAAAAGTGTCCTGTGAGTGTGCTTGATTATTTGTCAAAGTGCTCGTGTGATGAATTAAATTATTTCGTGAATTGTTTTCGTTTTGCAAATTTCTAGTGAAAAGTACTTTCTCACGTGATTTCAAAGATTTGAATATTCCAATGTTTTCGTGCTCTGATAAAATAGTTAAATTCTAAAATACTTGTTTTCTCGGAACCTCACTGAGCTTTAGCTTACCTCAAAATATTTTATTTTTCCCCCCACAGGGCTCGAGATGAAGGAAAGCAAGAAGTGATCTTTCTTAGTGTGACTTGCCGGATTATCTCTTGTACTATTTGTAATATTGGATAGTTGGACTTTTGGTGTATTTGGAATAGTTGGAAATGTAATTATTATTTGAAGATCTTGCATTGTCATTATTTGAGATCTGTAATATGATTGAGGATCTGTAGTGAGTCCCGGCGAGAACTAGGCAGGCGGTCCGCTAACCCCTCTGGTTCGCCTTAGGGGAAAGTGGGGCTGTCACATCAACTATTAAAACCTCGGCCTTTCCTACCATTCCTTTTATTTATCCTACTGTTTCTACATTTTCTTATTTTCTAGAGTTCAACCAAACATATGTTTGTCTTACAACACAATATTTCTTAACTTTTTCGAATTCACACAATTTATCCTTACCAAAGCTCGCCTATAACTTTTCTTACTTTCTTATTTTTACAAATTTAGTGGGTCATCTACTACAAAAATTAGGTCACCTTCGATTATTAAAAAAACAATTTTCACTTATAATGCTTAATTAACGACAACGAAACATTTCAGTCCAACTTTCATTAATTAGTCCGAAGATATGTTTGTCTTACAACTCAATTGTCACCAAATTTTTCTTATTCACACAATTTATCCTCACCAACAGCTCGGCTATAATTTTTCTTACTTTCTTCTTTTTACAAATTCAGTTGGTGAGCTGATACAAAAACAAGCTCACATTGGAAAATTACAACATTTTTTTAAATAATTATTTACTGATATCTGGAAATTTCAGTCTACCAACGAATTTCATTTTTGGGCAAATGTCGAGTTCTACTATATCACACAATTTAGCTGATTTTGCCTTTCAAATTGTCCAACAAACCACAATGCTATATTTCCAAACAATCGAAATTAACCACCAAATTTGAAGGGAATTAATATGCAGCTTAGCTTCTGTGAAAACTAGTAAATAATGGCGGAGCAGCGGCGGCATTGCTCGCTGACGACGTACCTGAACCACCGGTTGATGCGGGGAGAAGCAGTGGGGGCCCTTGCCGGCGTTCAGGCCCTCTCCGGCCAAGAATCCCCGCTTCTCTTTTCGGCGCCGGGCTACGCAACGTTGCTTGCTCTGCCGACAGAGATGGAAGATTTGAAGTTGCGCTCCACTTGTTGGCGGATTCTTGATGGATTATGGCGAAAAAGTCTGCACAATTGCCCCAATTTCTGAATTCCTTTTTTCCCCCAAATCTTAGGGCTTCGTTTCTGTTTGGCTTCGGGAAGCAGAGGTTTGTTTTCTTAATCCCGTAACTCTCATTCAGTGAATGTGAGTATTACGTGGCATTTAAATTTTTTTTTTTGGTGGAAAACCCAGTAGCTCGCATTGTCAAATGCGAGTTCTACTGAACTCACATTTGGCAAATGCGACCCACCTATTTTCAGAAGCTCCCCCTCTAACAGCCCCTCTTGTAGAAATTTTTTTTTTCCATAACAATCTTAGAATTTTCTCTATTCTTGAATAAGGTTGACAAAGTGTCAACGGAAATCTTATGTACTAGACAAGCCACTTGAATGAGCTCATGAGAGCCCTGTATCCTTTGAATTGAAAGTGTTTTGTTTCTTTGAGATGTTAATACTTTATTCTGTGGAAATTTATTTTCTATATAACTAGTGTATGATTCCAGTGACCGTATGTTCTACTTGGAACCTTGCTGAGCGAAAGTTTACCCTTTTTTGATTTGTTTTGCTTACAAGGGGTGATGATATAGGCAAGTGAGCATGAAGGGCCAAGTTATCTAAATCTTTTGATTATAGTAATAATAACGATGTGCTAGTTTGGTTAGGACTTGTAAGCTTGAATTTCAACTTCTGTAAGTTTGGAACTTGCATTGTAATGTGAGATTGAACTGATAGTTGGCTTGTGAATACGTGGATGAATGGCTAGTTATTGTCGATTAGGATTATGGTTCTAGATTATTGTTAGCAATTTTGTATTTGAGTCCTAATAAGAGTTAGGCAGGTGGCCCGTTGATACCTTAGGGTCCGTGCTAGGGGAGTTGGGTCGTCACATTCATCATCTCAAGAATCATGATAGCTTTATCACCTCAAAAATTGTAATAACTTTATTACTTCAAAAATCGTGATAGCTTTATCGTCTCACACATTGTGATAGCTTTATTAGAGAAAGTATTAGATGGGCCAAAGATACCATATCAAAAAATTATATAGTGTACAAATTTTAATATTATCTTGACATGTGGCTTTTATAGCCTCATATCATGATGTGTTTTATATTCTTCTCTCTCTTACCTAGGAAACAAACTCTAATTTGAATGTGTGTTCCAAATAACTATATCCAATCTAGTTATTTTTGGGTTTTAAATTTCCTCTTTATTATCTATTCTATACCCATAAATAGTACATAGTCTTTTCTGGAGATCAAGAGAAAATTGTTAATATTTCTCATGTACTCTTTGTATAAATGATCAACTTTATGTTTTTTTGTACATCTTCTAATTTATATAACTTCTAATATTTCAGTACTTGGATTGGTGGCAAAAAAATAATAATGGTATTCAAGTTAGATAAGAGATGCTTTGCAATTTTGAATTATATTTTATTATATTTAACTGCATTGCACTAAATGATTAAAAAAGCAACACACAAGAATTTAAGACATTTGAGACCATAATCCTCGACATATACTAGCTAAATTTTTATGAACCTAAACATGAAAGTATAAAAGAGGAAAAAAAAAGTACAACACAAATTGGTTTTTTCAGAAGATTTCAATACTTTAACCCATTCAAATTTTCAAATCCAACTGTCAAAAAGAGTTCAAACTATCTAGAATAGATCTATTGATAAAAGAGTACATCTTCAATGGAATCCACAAAATAATATGCTCCGTAAATAAAAATCAATATTCGCACTAAAATATAGCTAATGCTCCAACATTGATCTCATTCATCATAAGGTTCCAAACAACTTACAATGAAAGATAAAAATAAGTCACTTCGATTAATTTTTAAAGTCCAAAATAAAGAAATACAAGTGGACACTGGACAAGAGTTTGGCATGTTTACTTGGTGTACTCACATTCATTATCCTTTGAATGTATGGCACTAAAATGCAAACTTTCTTGTAAAGATGGAGAAATATGAAAGGAGCTACCAGTGGTATCAGTGTATCCATACCAATAATATTGATTAAAGAAAAGAAAAATCTATAAACATATAGTTCTTATTTACTAATAGTTAGTAAGAAAAAAACTTATTAATCTAGATGTTGGATAGATGGATAAATTTGGATAGTTTTGGATAAATTTGCTACCTGAATATATCTGTGCGCTTGCATGTCTAAGTTTGGCGGATATTTTTCAATGTTTGGATTCATAATTGAAGTTGGATAAAGGGATAAATTTGGACAATTTTAGAGATTTGGATAAGACAGAAGATTCGAAATAGAACCAAATAAAGATAAATATTGAATATATTATTTTTCAACATCTGCAATAAGAAAATATAAATATAAAAACACTTAATTTGTGTATCTAAATTTGTTTAATGAGTCAAAGCATGTCCATTCTCAATTAAAGACATATCTGACTCTCCAATTGGTGTTATTGCTCTAGATTCAATCTTTTTTATGTTTGTTTTTTCATTTTTTAATAGGATGTTTGTGCCGAATATTCTTTTCACCCTTTTTTCTCTTACTAAATGGATCAAAAACCTGCAATCTAGAATTATTTTCTTCAATACTGGCATCATTAACTACTGACATTTTTAGATCCAACCATTTGTAATCCCAACCTACGACTTTTAATTCTGTCTTTAAGTTGATCTAAAAATTACCGTGTTATTTCCTTAGTTTCCTCTAGATCAACACACACACATTAGATGAAAGGATCGTCTTGCCAGCCCATTGAAATGCATGTCTTTGGATGATTTTGGTACACTCTTTTTTAACAACATCCACAAATTGCTACTTCCTTGTTTAGCATACCTGGTCCATCTTTTGAGTACGTATTGAGATGGAAGATTGAAAAAATTCAGCTGAACAACCAAGACATGTAATGCATGCCGACACAACAACCCTTTAACTTCAAAAAGCTAGCAAGTACAGGAAATTATAGAATCCTTTATATTATAGGTCACAATGTGCTCTGCTCTTTCTTGATTAGTGATAAAACATATGTATGAAACCCTTCATCTACATGGGACTTTTCAACATGTTCAAACAATGCATTTACAAGCTCATCTTTAAACATTTTAAAGATGACAAGTGTGTATGTTTCGGTAGCCTGTTTCAAAATCAAACTATTTCAAGGTAGTAAGATTTGGCTTACCTATAGCACAAACATAATAATCATTACCCTTCTTTTCTCGCATCTTTTCAAATTTCTTCTCATAGTGATATAAACTCTATTAAAGTCATTGTTTTTGTTGACATTTGTTGAAACATATTATTAGTACTCTTACTTCTCTGTGCAGCTCTAATATCTACAAAAAAAAAAAAAAAAAATCACGACTAAAACTAGGGCACCACGTCTCATGTAACTGGTATAGTTTTTCTAGCCATGAAACCCATTCAAGATTCAATTTCTCGTACATATCTCTCCAAGGAGTTTCAAATTTGGAAATTGTGACACAATGATGTAAGAGTTTGGTAAAATATCCTTTAAAAACTAGTTTAGCATAAACGTGAGAAACATTTTCTTTGACATTTAGTGAATATGCCATATACACAACCGATGAACTGTATTAGAAAAGACCTCTTTTATTGCCAAAACCATAGCAAAATTTTGATTAGTAAAAACTGTCTTTGATGCTTTACCTCCCATTGTTGCCACAAAGGTTGGAAAAACCCAAATAAAAGAGGAAGCCGACTCATTTGTTTAAAAAACGTAACTAGAACAATACATTTTTCCTATGATGATTCACACCCACAAATGAAGCACATTTCATGTCGTACTTGTTTGTTTAGTAAGTAGTATCAAAAATCACGACGTTACCAAAATGCTCAAAATCAAGCCTTGACAAACAATTAGACCAAAGAAAGTAGTCATCCTACTATCATCATCCACTTGCATATTGTAAGAAACACCTTTTCCATTTGATTGCAATTCATTGAAATGATTCAATAGATTTTGACAACTCCCCCAAACAACTAACCAGACTCATTCTTCTATTATTGTAAAAGTTTTTGAAATCACGTAGTGTCACACCAATATTTTTTGAACCCCTTGCTTGATTACTAAGTACTCCATGTACTTTGATTGGCCCAACTCCATCATCAACCAAATTACCTAAAATTTCTTTTGTATTACGGGTGAATTTTTAACTTGACCTTATAAAATGTTTTTGACTATCCTAAAAGCATGATTATGAGAAGGATTAAACTCGGTCACCAGCCATTCCCCATTCTCAATTTTAAACTTCACATATGCTTGACATCCACATCTTTTTTCTATCCTTTCGTATGTTTTTGTTTCATAAGGAGAAGATTTTGGACCATATCACGAACTCGAAATCCCATGTTGAAAGCATACCTATTTTGAGCATCATAAGTAGAAGTAGTGGCAATTGGATCCATATCCAATTTCCGTCCAATTAAACCTAACTTAAATGGATTTGGATGGGTAAGAAAATTTTAATGGTTCTAAACGGATAACCATTTAAACCCATCCAAGTTTGTGGATTTAAATGGATTATCTATGTCATCTATTTAAAACCAATAATCCAAAAAACAAACCCATTAGCACAAAAGTCTCACTAGACTGCCATGCTCACACATATATTCACATATTCAAACACTAACTGACACACACTACACACATTCACAAACTCAAAACATGTAATAGGCACAAAATATATTGCTTAAATTTTAGCCATTCAACTCGTTTGGAAACCCGGATCTTTGAAAGTCTAATTCCACCTATGGCAAAGTCTCCGCTGCTGCTCTTTTGGCCAGTAAAATCGTGTACGTGACTTTGCTAAGCAAACATTTATATCTGAATTTCGTGTTTGCGATGGTTTTGAACTCCAATTGAGGAATTAATCAGCACAATTTTTTGAGTAATTTGGATAAGGTGTTAGCTTTATTAAGAATGATAAATATGGAATTGGGGCTATTTGAAGCTTGTGACTTGTAAAACTTGAGTATAATTACCTAAAGAAATGCAAAGTTAACTTGAATTTATTCGGGTTGATGACCTGTTTGAAAAAGTGTTTGGATGTTGTCATCTTCATATGCCGCAATACAAGTACAGGAAGATCTCTTAAAAGGGTGAGGTGAATCAGAAGTTAAATTATAATCAAACATGCAAAACACAAAGAAGAAAGAGGCATAATGGTGACGACCAACAAGTGGCAAGGAAAAATGGCGAGTTGAGTTGAGTTTGACAGAGTGAAAGAGAAAATAAAAAGTTAAATAGGCAAAACAGAGATTAGAGTTTGTTAGTGCACAAATTGGGAGAGGAACACACTCAGTCATATTTTGAGTCATTGGATTTGAACTTGACTCGAGACTAAAATAGAATCTAATGTGAAAATAATATCGAGCACTTGATTGAGGACAAGAAGTCTGCTACATAAAATGCAGCACAACTCCATGGTGACTTTGAAGGGGTTATTAATTTCTTTTCTAAGAGAGTTTGAATTTCTTTTTTACAAAATTCTAAATATTCTTTATTCATTTGAATTGGTCTAGCTTTAGTAGGAATATCTTTATCTGAATATTCTTTTTCGTAAGGTAATTCTACAATATGTTTCTTTCTATTCCAAAATGCATTAGGAATGTTAGCACATACTTCTTTTTTAATCAAATCTTCTATCTGTTGAATTTTATTTTTATTCTTGTCTTCTTGTAATTGTTCTTCAATTCTAACATGTCTTTTTACCTCCTTTAATTCCTGGATATGTCTTTTTGTACATGTAATAGTATTAATAGTTTTATATATACTAGAAGATTGTAATATCTTTAAATCTCTTTGTTTTAAAGGACTTAAAAATTTAAATGATATCATTTGTCCCATAATATTAACATGAATTCCTTCTACATCTACTGAAAAAGGATAAATTTGAGTAAAAAATGGAGTTCCTAATATCATGTCATTACTCATATTATCAACTACTGTAAATGCATGTTTTAAACAATATTTAACTAAATATTTTAATGGTACTATCCCATTTTTAATACAACTTTGATCTGCGCCACTATCAAATAATGTAATTAATGTTTCTTGGAAGTCATCTACTTTTATGGTTACTAATCCATACCATTTTTGATAGGTTATCCGGTTTATTACATTAATGTATCTTTCGTTTTGTTCTCCTAATTGTATGATTTCTAAATTTTCTTTTAGTTTCTCATCTTCAATATTTATCTTAGAAGTGGAAGCCATCTGACTATTTAATAATATTAATTTAGTTTCTATACTTAAATCTTTTGTTTGTAATTCTAATATTTCATCTTGTAGTAATTTTATTTGTGCCTTTAAATCGTTTATTTCCTTTTGAATTGATTGAGTATTATCCTTTTTAATGATTCCTTGTGATGGGTACCTATCTAATAATTTTGATATGCTAAAGGGTTCGGATATCTTAGGTAACTTTTCTTCTTTTATGATTATTCTTTTTAATTTTTGTAAATAATTCCTTTTTATTTCTGGATCTTCAATTTTCTCTATTAAGTCTAAAAGGAATTCTTTATCTTCTCTTTTTGTAATTACATTTAAATATTTCTTATTTTTACATTCACATTCTTCTTCCGTACTATATTCTAAGTCATCATTATAATCATCTGAATCAGTTGTTTCTTTTTCTTGAATCATTAATGCTGCTATTTTATTTTTTAATTCTTCATCATTTTGAAATAATTCATTGATTTTTTCTTTTACTTTACATTGGTTTGCTTTATGTCCTATTCTTCCACATTTCCAACAAGTTAGTGGGTTTTGTTGCTTTTTTAATTGTTTTCTGAATTTTTTTCTGTAATATGGTTCATTACTAATTCTTGGAACTGGCTTTCTATAAATGCGTTTTTTCTTAAGACTTTTTCGTTTTAATGCGGAAGGTGATTTAATTCCTTGTATTCCAAAGGCTTCACAAAATGATCCTACTTCTTGTTTTTGAGATCCATATTTCTTTTGCATTCTTAATTCAGTACATAATGCTAATCCTTCCTTTTTAATGTATGCACATAATTGTCCAAATGTAATTCCTTCAAATGATATGACTTCTGTACCCATTTCTTTTTGTAAGCTTGTCATAATTCTTTGAGAAAATAACGCTGGTAATCCGGTTATAAATTTTTCTTTCCAAAATGAAGCATTACAATCAGGTCTTCTTAAAACATTTGTAATAAACATATCTTTGTACCATCTGAAATCAGTCAAGGTTGGACATCGTAAATTTGTTAAGAATACTTTTGTAGAATTTAATTCTTCTTTAGGATTTCCTACGAAATACATTGCAATAGTTACTATTAAAAATTCTGCAGCATCTGACTTAGTTATAATATCTCCTTGTTCATCTTCAACATCTATTGTATGCTCTAATATAGAAGTTTTACTTTCCAATGTTAATGCATTATCCCACCAGTTTTTTAATTGTCCAGTAAATCCTGATACTAATAATGTTGCAATAGTTTTTTCATCTGCATTTCTAATTTTATAAGCTAATCTTGCCATTCCCATTTCTTGTAAAGTATTTAATATTTCATATTCTGTTTTTCCATCTATGTTCCATTCATATAAGGATTTACCATCATATTTTGAAGTCTGGAATTTTGATCTTTCTTCATATTGAATATCAGGAGGAGTTGGTCTAGGATAGTAATTTCGAGTGTTTGCAATTTTCCAATTTTTTTGAAATTTTTGTTTTTTAAATCCTCTTCTTATTTTATTTAAATTATTATCTGCTTTAAATTGATTTTCTATGATATGAATGATATTTTCTTGTTCGGAATCATCTTCTTCGGTAGTTTCATTTTCTGAAGTTGTTTCTGTTACTTCTGAAGTAGTTAATATTTTTCCTTGTTCTAGTGTATTAATTCCTGATGAACTTGGTTTATCTAAAATTGTTAAATTTTTTGATATACGTCCTAATATTCCTGATTGAGCTAACTCTGTTTCTTGTTTTTCTTGCAGATTTCTTGGTTTAAAATGCGGTACTGATATATCATATGGAAATTTAATTACTCTTGGAATAGTTTCTATTTTCTTTTCTATTTTATTTCCTAAAGTTTGAATTCTGGTTTCTATATTTTCTATATTCTGGGCAATTGTATAGAGTATTTGATTTGAATAGTTATTTTGCTGATATACTTTTATAATATCTTCCAGTGCTACCGAAGCACTTTCAGAGGCTTTTCTTCCTTTTTTAAATGGAGAGGCTACTGTATCATCATTTATTTTAATTTCTTGTAGAGGTGGATGTATGGAAGTGACTGTTTGGTTATTAGCAAGAGTCCATTTTTTATATAGATTTGTTTGAACATGTAGAGTTGGAATGGAATAAGGGTCATTGGAAATTTTTTGTTTTATTAAATAATATTCTACCCATTTGAAAAAAGGAAAATCAAATTTTCTTTTTTCTAATTCTTCATACCATAACTCTTTTAATTTCTTCTGGCAATTTTCTTCTAATTTTAGAAACCATTTTCTTTGTTGATCATTTTCTTCATCCCATATTTCTTTTTCTAATTTGTCATAATTAATTGTTATATTTTTTCTTGTTATCATATTAATTTCTGCTCTCATTTGTGAATGTGTAGGTGAGTATTCCCCTGAGTTGCTAACCATTTCTGGAATAGGACTTTTAAACTTATAAGCTGGAATAGATTCAGAACCTTTGAAACTATGAAAATTTTCTGAAATATCACTTGTAGAATATCGTCTTGTTGAATTAGCAAAAGAATAAGAGGTTGATGTAGATTGATTATCTTGGAATGATGGAAATTTTACCAATATTGTTCCATCGGGTTCTTCTATAATTGATTCTATTTCATTTTGTTCTATATTTCTAGGGACTTGAGGAACGTTAATCTGAAATTCTTGAGGAATTGTTATGTCATGCCATTTGAGTCTTTTAGGAGTAAAAACATTAGATTTTTCTGCCTGAATTTGTAATAAAACTGTTTCTTCCTTTTTGTTTGGAATTAGTAAACATTTAGGATCTATTTGAGAGGATAATAATTTAAAATAAACTTTGTATATGACTGCGAAATTTTTACAATTTTTATGAAATTCATCTCCTTTTAAATGTATATCTAGAATTAATGAATCCATAATTAAAGGATCTGTCATATCTAATGAGTAGTCAGGAGCACAGTTGAAATAAATAGGGCCATTACAGATATTTGTTTGAATTATTGATAATAAAGATGTTTTATATTTTTTTAATCTTTTGTCTCTTAGAGCTAAGAATATAGGAGCATCTACTCCCAGATGTACTAATGGTTTTACGGCTACTTGAATTAGGCCAATATGAATATATCTGAATCCCTGATCTAAATATTTGTTTAGTGATTCTTGATTTAATAAGGTCATAGTTTGAAATTCTTTATCAATGGATTTGGTTTCTTCTTGAGTTTTAATTGTCATAGCGACTTTGAAATCAAATATTCCTACCTTATATATTTCTTCTATATTTTTCTGTGGAATAGTCCAATTTGAATTATTAAGAGTATATTTTATTTCATTACTAAGCACTGATACCAACTGTGACAGCCCCACTTCTCCCTAGGGCGAACCCTAGGGTATCGGCGGGCCGCCTGCCCAGCTCTCGCCGGGACTCACTACAGATCCTCAATCGTATTACAGATCTCAAATAATTACAATGCAAGATCTTCAAAATATAATTACATTTCCATCTATTCCAAATACACCAAAGGTCCAACTGTCCAAACTACAATTAGTACAAGAGATACTCCTGCCAGTCATACTATGAAAGATCACTTCCTGCTTTCCTTCATCTCGAGCCCTGGGGGGGAAAAATAAAATATTTTTGGGGTGAGCTAAACCTCAGTGAGGTTCCGAGAAAACAAGTATTTTAGAATTGCACTATTTTATCAGAGTACAAAACATTGGAACATTCAAATCTTTAAAATTATGGGAAAAGTATTTTTCACTAGAAATTAGCAAGACAAAAACAATTCACGAAATAATTCAATTCATCACACAAGCACTTTGACAAATGATCAAGCACACCCACAAGATACTTTTCAACCAGGAGAGAACAATACTCGGGCCGCTTCGACTCGGAGATCAGTACTCACGAGGAGACTTGCTCGGATTGTTTCAACTAGGAGAACAGTGCTTAATGAACATTCAATCAACTATAAAAGGATACAGTGCTCACTTGGAGCTATTTCACTGGTCCACTTCACCTTATAACTCCTGAGCAATCCCCTTAATTCATCTGGCCATCGCCTTATTCCTCCAGAGGTAATACTCGAGTATACCGTACCGTGCCCTAAGCACCAACCTACCCGACCGAGTCCGCTTCTGGCTCGAATAGGCCGACAACGAAGGGGAAAAGGCCTTGTTCAGCCAAGGTGGTAAAGTACACATGGCCTACATCATGCGCAAGTAATGATCAATCAAGACCAAGGAGTTTTTGTTTTAAGATAAAGCTTTCCAACCTATCCGGCCACACTAATGGCGTACTCTAGTAGGCTTTTGACCCACCGATCGCTCAAGAAGGTGGTTTTAGATAGGCTTTCTAGCAAAAGGGTCTTGAGACCCAGTTCAGTCGATGCGATAAAGTACACGTCGACCTACAAGTAGTAAACGATGCGATAAAATACACATCGGACTACAAGGGGTAAAATGCTCCGTGGTATACCACTATCAAACAATCAAGTTATCAACAAACAATCAAGGAAACAGGTAATTACTTCAACTAATAAATAACAACACTCAAACAAATAACACTTGAACATTTAATTAATATTCAAGGACACTCAAAAACAAAAGCAACATGTAAAATCAAGTAACAGTCACTTCAGCAATAAATTATTTTAACTGCACACATTAACTTGAAACACAATTCCTTTGAAATCAATTTCTTTTGAAACCACGAGTAAATTAGGTCATTGACCAATATGTGTGGAAACATAGTTGAAATAATAGCGAAATATTTACAAATAAGTTAACATATAGTTTGAACACTCGAAAAATCAGGAAAATATTTCATTCAGAAAAGTAGTAGTAACGGGATATTTCATGTAAAACCCAGTGAAAAACTAGTCTAAAAATCAAGTAGAACAAGTTTAACAAGCAAGTGGAATAAGTTCGAAAACAAGTTGGAAAGCAAGTGTGAAAACAATTTTGGAAATAAGATCGAACAATCATCTAGATTTTAACAATTTAACAAACCAAATTATTTCATACGACAATCTACATTAAACATCAAAAGAAGTTTGTAAAGAGTTTCAAACACATTTTGAAATACTTACAGATAATTGGAAAATGTGTCATTAAAAGATTAGTAGTAACACGTTTCATGCGTAAATAAATGGGGAAAACAAATTAGGAAATGTTTGAAAACAAGTTAAAACAAGACGAGAGCAAATTTGAAAACAAGTGAAGTAGTAGGTTAGTGAACCATTTCACAAGTAATAACATGAGTAGCAAGTTTGTGATAGCAAGATCAAAGTAAGGTAGTAGTAAAACAGTTTAGTTGAATCGAGTTGGAACACTCACCAAATTTCACACTCGTCCACATAAATCACCAATCACCATTTAACCTTCATGGCTTAATTGAATCCTGAGATCAACATAATATAACAAGAATTTACCACTTCTAACTCATAATCAAGTGAAAAACTTTCATTTGAAACCCTCAAGCAACTCACATTAATAATCCAACTTAATCCCCCAAAATTAGTGTCCAAATTTACTAAACCTTTAGCTCAAATCAAGGGAAGAACTTGAAACATTTAGAGCAAGAGTCCAGGTATAAAATGGAGTGAAAATATTATTTTGAACCAAGAAAAGTATTTGAACCAAACCAAAAGGAAGGAAAGAGCATAAAAGAGAAACATCAACTTTGGCAGATTTGACACCTCCCGGTGTTTTGATCAAAACCAGAACTACGCTTATCGGATTGAGTTGAATTTTACACCGTTTCGAAGCTAAGACATAGCTCTACAATTTTTGTGAAGCCATCGAAATTCACTTCATGCATTTTCGTAGTTAAAAATGGCAATTACAGAGACTTAAGAAAACTGTCGGGTTACGTCAGGAAAGCAGAAGCAGCTTCGGGAGAAAATCCATAACTCAATGTAGAAATATCGAAATTGAGTGCCGTTAGTGGCGTTTAAAACTAGATTCATATGGATTTCAATGGTACAAAAATCAGACTATAGTTCGTTGCCAATTGATACCAGAAAATCCGACAAGTTGGCTGAAACTAGAGACTGTCGGGTAAACAGGGGAGCAGAACAGTCAGGGGTATTTTGGACATTTCTCATGCTACAGTGATCCGATTGCTCTGAAATTTTCTGGGTGGAAAGATAACTTAAATATCCACAACTTTCATGTTTTGAGAAAGAACTGGTTTGGATTCTAACATGGTCAAATTCGCAGAGGAATTGAACACAAAAATCTGGAAATTAAGATCAAACAGTTGGTGTGCAATCTTCCCTACTTCATCAAACGAATTTACCAAGCAATGATATCCATCCAAAATCTGTCCTCAGCTATCCTAATCCATTCTAAACATCAACCACAAGCTATACTACAAGATTCAAGGATTGAACAAGCTAGGTTACCTCTAAAACCTTCAAGAAGCAAAGCTGAAAATTTCAGCTTGTCAGCCGGCCAGCAGTCTTCCATGCCATATCAAGCAAACCTTCACTAATCATCATGTAACCAGCATTTACAACTTCAATCATATATAAATCCAGTAAAACCATCAAGAAAGAGTAAGAATCAAGGGAGTTGAGTACCTCTTGTGAACCTCCAAACCAACACAAACTCCACCCAAGAACCCTCCAAGTTTTCCAACAAAGCTTGATGATCAAGTAGCAATCCAACCTAGGGTTTCACTTGGAGATGATTTCCTTCACTAAAATTGCTAGATTCTAACTTAGGGTTGTGTAGTTTTTCTCCTTGAGGTGGCCGGCCAAGAGAGAGGAAAAGGAGGGAAAATTTTTGCTCAAATTTTTGAAGACAAGGATTTATATAGAAGGCTTAAGTCAAAGGGGTTGTTGGATGGTTTGAAAATGGCCAAATCTTAGCCAAAAATGAAATGATATCTTTACTAATTGCCATCAAATCCCTTAATGTAAAATGTGATCCACTTAATACCATATACGTTTATGTATTTGGCTACACGAAATATGAAAAATACAATTCCAAATTAATTTCGTACAATACATGCAAAATAGAGTACTTAAGGAAAATAATGCACTTAATAAAATTTTATGCTACCAATGTTTAAAGCAAATGATTTGCATTTAAATGAATACAATGAGAAATAATTCATGGAAAATTTAGGGTTTCTCGAAAGAAATTTAAGCAAGTAATTCAAGAAATTTTGGGTGTATAATTCAAGAAATTCTGGGTCCTCACATGAGTTCTTAGAATCAGTCCTAGCTAACCACCGTCTTAATCTCGTTGCCATTATTAATTATACTTTTATATCTTCTATCCTATGGGAACACCCGAAAAACTCTGCCTGGAACACCCTAAACCTACGGGCTTACCAACGGTCTTACCAAGTCTTTTAAGGCTTACCAACACAGCATAGAAAATAAAGCATAAAATAATGTAAATCTAGATTAAAACAGTAATAACTTGGCTCTGATACCAAAACTAGACCCAGGTATATTGAAAATATAGAAAGACGAAATTGAATTTATTGAATTTAGCAAAGAAACGATTTAAAAGAAATGATTCTTACTTGAAAGAGAGAAGATCGAACTTGATTTGAACTCTGCAAGCTTTATTAATAGCTGGGGGATTTTACAAAGGAGAGTGGAAAGAGGGAAGTAGGCTCAGAGTCTAACTCTCGATGCCTTCTTTGTAATACATCTAAGCTATTTATACTAGTTTGATCATTTGAATTTCATTTCATTTAGAAAGAATTTCACTTGAATCTTATCTCTTATCTTCTTGAAATCTGAATTGTAGCATCTGATTGGAAGTTTTTCTTGAATAACAGATGTGGCCGACAACTTTTGAATGGCAGGTGAGGTGGCCGACAACTTTTAATAATCATATGGGTCTTGAGCACATGGTCCACCGAAAGGATCTGAATTTTGAGTGGGAGATGTGGTGGATTCTGATGAGGATCCGACTGTTGTGGAGCCCACCACTTCTGTTTCCTTTTTCTGTTGTGCTTGGAGAAATTTGACATATTCTTGCACCATATCAGGATTTGACATCATTTTTGAATGTAGAAATTCATGAGCAGGATTTGCTTCTTCTTTATCTTTGACAGGTGTTACCGGCCTTTGAGTACTTGGAGAAGGAGCAGTCTTTGGTTCTGGAGTTTTTGGAAAAGTAGCTTGCACTTTGATTATTTTACCCATGGACCATTTGAGTTTTTCACCATATTGAATGTATCTGATCACCGTATCAGGGGAACATATTTCTTGTCGAAATTCATCCCACCATTTAATTTTGAATTCTCGGACAAGAGACATGGGTAATGGTGCTTCCATGACTTGAGCAATTTTGAAACTCCAACAAAAGATCCAGGGAACTTTGAATTCAGCATGAAATTGAATGGGCTTGGCATAGTCTTCTCTTGGAATTCTTTTAGCAAAGGTTTGTAATCCTGTTTGAACCGTCAGTGGATATATCTCTTTTTGAGGTCCAAACCATGTCCACCAATGATAAAACCAAATTGGGAATTCTTTTGAACAATTTTCATGAAACATGAAGAACCATGAATGGTCAAATGGCCTGAAAAAGAATGCTCTATACCAGGCTTGTTTGTAATCTTGGTAAGTGAAACCGTCTGGAATATGTCGAACTGAAAACTTCTTTTTTGAATAGAGGGAGATCCATTCATTGGATGAACAAACCTTTTTTTAATGACACATTTGCAATGACCTATAATTTCGGCTTGTCTATTTTGGGCTTTGGAGTAATTTCTACTGAACCGGTTTCTACTAGAATTAGCTCATAATATTTTTGGGTTTTTAATGGATCATCTGGACACCAATAGCATCCTTCTGAGAATATTCTATTAGTGAGGTTGAGTAGTGAAGTGTACGGAGGTGTATCTCTGAATTTGGTAAGAATAATGTGTTGTGTACCAGGTTTTGTGAAATAGGCTGCTTTGTCTTTGGTACTAGTTGGAGGGCTAGGTGGTTTAACATTTGCTGGTTTATTTTGAGTGGCTTGAGAATAGGATAAGGCTGGAAATTCTTGTTGAAATAGATCATATCTATTGGAAGTAGTGAGAGGACGGGAAGGACTTTGAATGTGTTTTGTCATTTCATAATCTTTTGGAGTACGTGCCATACCTGCAAAAGAAAATTCAACATATAATTTCATTGATTTCTGTGTGTAATTTTTTGATCCATTGCTTAAGATATTGAACCTCTGAGGTTGATCGCCCCATGTGAAGAAGGGTATGATAATAGATAATGCATTGGTTAAGCTCTCTTCTTTTGAGCCAAGTTTTTTCTTTGGTAGTGATAATGGCCCGAGTTGGTTTGAGACAGATGGAGTCATATTTGAAAACATTGTATGGTTGGATTCTGCCAAATGTTTCATGGTAATGAATGATTTTTCTGTTGGCCAATAGGATTTGTTTGTTTGTCTGGGATGACGAATAGTGATATTTTCTGAGAGTTGTAATCTCGGAAGGAGTCATTGCTGTAGACACCAAATTTTGACTATTTCTTTTGTTTTCCTTGTTTTTATCTATTAATTTTTAGTTAGCTATCTTTGAATTTTCTAACATATTTTTCTCATTTTTGTAGGTTTTTCTTAAAAAAAAAAAAAAAAGAGAGAAAAAGCCAAAAACGCGGACCAGTTACGCGGATGAGTCCGCGTAACCTGATCAGAATCGAAAAAAAAATGACGCGCGGATTTTTCCAGAAGCTTGGATCACCCTTTTCCAGCTGTATTTCCGATGCTTGAACGATAAGAAACCTATTTAAACATTCCCCAACTCACCCCTAACCCCTAACAACTCATCTAACGTTCAAGATTAGCTCACCTCATCCCAAGAACATCAAAACCCTTAGTTCTAGGTTTGGATGGCTATAAATAGCCTAGATTAGGGTTTAGCAAAGAAGGGGGGAAATCTGAGAGAAAAGAGGCAATTAGGAGAGCTTTGAGAGAGAAAAAAGCAGAGAAAAATGGCTGGAAATTAGAAAAAAAAAGGAAAAGAAAGAAGAAAAGAAAAGCTAGGGTTTCACACTTGAGGAGATTATTCTTGGAATTTCTGGCCTCTTCCTTCGGTTTTTATTCAAGCTTCCGATTCAGGTAACATACTTATACTCTATTTACTGTTTTGATCGTAAAATTATCTGAGATTTGGGCCTTTTGGTGGAACCAAGGTCTTGAGTAGTTTTTCTTTTAGTTTGGGATATTTGATGATGATTATCAGCTGTTATATGAGCATGTTGTGTTTATAAAGCCTTGGTAAGGCTAGTAGACTTGTTTTTACGCTTAAAATTAGACGTTTGATGCTTCTGTGATGATGCTATTGTGATTCCTGAGAAATTTCTGGAAAAATGTTCTTCCCGTTTTGAAGATGTGAAGAAACGCGGACGACTTCGCGTAACTGTCCGCGTTTCCTCTTGAATGTTTGAAGATGTGAAGAAACGCGGACCTCTTGCGTGGGTTACATCGCGTAATGCTCCGCGTTTCTGTTTGAATACTTGAAGATGTGAAGAAACGCTGAGTTGTTACGCAGGCCAGTCCGCGTAACAGTCCTCGTTTCTACCCTGACAGTTCTTCCCTTCCCCTTTTTGTCTATTTGATGATGTTGATGCTTAAGATTTGGCGTTTCTTCGATTTTAGCTTGTTCTGACATGATCTGAATGCTGGTGTTTGATGTTTAAATCGATCCCCTTGCCTCTGAGGATTTTATCTGTGATATTGTCTGAAAAACTGGAAGCAATCTTCCTGGTATTTTGAAGATGGGAAGAGACGCGGACTGTTACGCGGCTGAGTCCGCGTTTCCTGTCCGCGTTTCCCCTCTGGTCTTTGATTTTTGTCTGTAACGCGGACTGTGTTGCGCGGATCTGTCCGCGTTTCTGATCCGCGTAACTTCTCTGTTTTTGTATTCTGTTGATATTTCCTGCTCTTTTGTTCCAGAATCTCACTCTATGTCTTAGTATTATCTGTTTGTTTGCAGAATCTGTTCAGATTCCCTCTCTTTGAATTTTTGATTGGTTTTCCTTTAAATTGGTACCTTGATCCCTTTTGTTCACATTGAATCTTAGATAACCATTCCCATCATCTAAGGATTCAATTAAGGCCTCACATCAAGGGATGGTAACTTCTTTCCCCTATTATGTGCTCATTATGTGTTTTTGCATGATCTTGCATGTGTTTTAAATTAAGTTTTCCTTTGTTTTTATTCATGTCTAGTATTATTTATGTTATTTAATTTTTGGACAAATTATTTGGAGGCCTTGGATGCCAAGTTGTAATAGATAGGTTTAATTTTGTATAAAGTGTATTTAGTCTAGAAAATGTAATAGTTAGATTATTATTCTTTTTTTTTTCCCCTTAGAATGTATTTAGGTTTTCCCCAATGTAATAATTAGTTTTTATATGCTTATTTTGCATGCTTGCATGATTATGTGTTTATTTGCTTTCCTAGGGCCTTGCATCTAGATATTATGCCTATGTGTTACGTGTTTATGTGTTTTATGTGTTTATTTGCTTTATTATCATGTCTACATGTTTATTGTGTAAATATATTGATGTCACCACACTAGTCCAACGCTAGTTGTGGCCTTCCCTTTCGATTTCTCACTAATCCAATGTTAGTGAGAACCTTTTGACGAGGGCTAGTCCAATGCTAGACCCTTAAACGCCGTTCATGCATTAGATACAAATTTCACACACTTTTCACTTTTAGAGTTTTCTTTCCCATTTTGCATGTCACTATTATCCCACCCCGTGTGTGAAACATCATCATTTAGTTTTCTTTTTATTAGATTAGTGCATTTAAGGCATTACCCTTTGAATTAGAGAAAAGAGCGAGTATGGCTTCCTAGCCTTAGCACGCTTTTATTTCCTTCTATGAAAAGGAAGATTCAAAGTCACGAACTTTGTCCCCCGCACCCGTTATGTTGCATTATCCCCCTTTAGGACATACACGTGCATTATTTTAAATGATATCAAACCATTCTTTAAAAATCAACTTTCTTCTTCATGTTTTAGCAATTCAAAGTTAAAAAGCCACTTTTCTTAAAATTGCATCTTTTTGGAAATTCAAGTTCCTCTTTGCATTTAAAATTGACCTTTTCAAAAATCTAATTTCTTTTCTCTTCATACTTTATAAAAATTGCATTTTTTGAAAACACTTATTTCCGTTCATTAGAGTCTCATCACTTGCATTTTTTTTCGTGATCTCCTCGAGGGATCAAAATTGGATGACACAACTAATGTGATCAATTCCAATCACACCTCAAGGAGACATTTTGCCCCTCTCGATTCAACATTAGGTCTAGGTTTTGCATCCATATAGACAACATCTAAATGTGATAAATTTTAAAGTTAGAAATTGGGAAATTTTCAACTAAATCTTGCAACTAGCTTTGGCTAGGTTAGAAGGGTGCCTTAGAGACGAGTTACATCGAATCTTTGCCTTCCCTTCTTTCAACCGTGACCCCCGAACCTTTTTCTCTAGTTTTCAAAGACCTGGAGTCGTCTAAAAAGGGTTTATCTTTGTTTATTTTCATCTTTTGGGTGACTTGGTAAACCTAAACTCCATACCAAGTGGCGACTCCAAACTTTTTCTAAAAACCCTTTTCTAGACTTTTGTTTTTGGGTCCAAACCGTCGCATTTTTATAGTCCCATGACCCCTTTTCCCTTTCTTTTTCAAAAATCGAAATCTTTCCCTCTTTCCATTCAAGCAAAAAAAATGGGGCGCGACAGCTTGGCGACTCCACTGGGGATTTTCCTAAGAGGGTCCGAGCACTTGATTTAATTGATTATTTCTCTTTCTAACTTTCTTATGTATCACATTTGGATGTTTTAGGTTGCATTCCTTTTTCTTTTCTCTTTTAGGGTTTTCCCGTGCAAATCACTCCTTACACATCGCGTACATGATGAATGAATTATTGTTTATTTATTTACTTGTACCGCGCCTTGCATTTGGGGGTGGGTATGCATCTACCCTAGAGCCTCGAAAATGCTTGATGTTTGAATCCCTCCTCTCAAAGGGAATCACTTTCATACGTGCATATGTATTTTACTTTGACCCTACTTTTTTTATTTTTAGTGGCTTGTCACGCCACTCTTCCCTATTAGGATTAGGATCGATCCACTTGGACATGTGGCCGTGGCATGACGTGCACGTAGCAATGTCTAGGGGATCACTCGAACCACCGACTTGAGGCATTTGGATTGATGACCTTTTGCCTTTTGGTCTGAAGGTTTGGGAGCCTGTAACCTTTATTGAGTCTAGATGCATTAGTGAGATCAACCTCATGCATCCATATTAGAATTGCCTAGGGGAGAGTCTACCTTACCCTATTAAGGATCACTAGACACGAGAGGAGGGATTTCACCCCTCTTTATTTTTGTGCAATTTGTTGCTCCAACGTGTTATGTGATATCTGTTGATTAAACTAACTTTTTGTTGTCTACCCTTTTCTTGCATTTCACAAACTATAGAAAATAAGAGTCTTGGCGCTCTTTTAAGACAAGCCATCCTTCTAGATAGGCTATTGCACGTTTGAATTTATGTTCATTGCATTCAAGTTGTAATTGCATATCACTTGTAGGCTTACCTCGGCATTCAAATGAGGCTCCTATAGGCCATGTTTCATTGTGCATCTTTACTTACTTTAATAAATTGGCATCATGCATAAACCATAGAGGGAATGCCGCATAGGGAATCCCATATTAGGAATAAACCATCCTTGTGTCTCGGATATATAATCCAATGAGACTTGCATGTTTATGTTTTAGTAACATCCAAAGGGGTAGTGCACAAGGTAAGGTAGGGTCCGATCCCTTCCATGATGGCACCAAAGATATGGAGTGACCTTCACATGCTAGAGTATAGGCCTCTAGTAATCATTTTTTGGCCATTTTATCAAAGTTGGTAAAATCCCATGCATAAGGACACTAAATCAAAAATTCACAAATAATTTATCATTGTTGAGTTAATGATTTTATCAAGGCCAAATTTTGATTTTAGAAGGCTTATGAGCTAGTGTGTTGCAAATAAAATTGAGATGTGGAGTTACAGGTAAGCAACGAACCCAGTTGATTTTTGGGTAAACCATCAATCCCGTCCGACCCATTTGAATTAGATCAATGTTTCACTCAAGAGTCGAGGCACTACGATTCCTTCAAGAATAATCATTTTCATGCTAAATTAACCTTTTAACCTCTCTTCACATATCAATTAAAATAATGAATCCATTCGAATTTCGTCATCATAATGCGCCAAACAGTGCATATTCTTTTGGTCAACCCTGTGGATCTATTACTAATCGCATATCAACGGAGTGATCGGACCCATCAGGTATTGTATGGTGCATACCCCCAGAGGATTGCATTTTTCATGCTAGGCCTACCCTTGGCATAAAAGGGCTCCCCTCTAGGACATGCATCCGAATTATATAAGCAATCACTAACTTTGTTCTTTTTCCTTTTTCTTTCAAATGAATCTCCGCAGTTCCCCTTTGGAATAAGCTCCTAAAGTGTGTTTCCTTTCCCACTCAGGTACTTTTAAAAAATAGCTTCACGCAGAAGCCCCATCGTTACCCGTTCCAAAAGCAAAAGCTCAAAGCAGCCCGTAAGCATGAGTTCTGCACCAGAAGGCTCAGATAGGAATGCTTTGGTCACTTCGCCAGATTTTGCTGCCTTGGGAGCTCAGTTAAGTGAAGTACTGGGAAGGTTCAACGAGATGAGCGCCGAGATGGCCGCGCAAAGGCGTGTAATTGATCAGTTGGTGGCCAACAGTACTGGAGGTGGTACCTCGAATGATCATGAACACTTTGTTCCCCCGCTGACAAGTAATCCACCCCTTTTCTCGACCAATATTCAAACCACCCTTGTTCCACCTATTCCTAACCTTCATGAGATTGCTTTCGCGCACCATAACACCGGTTTTCCATACACTCACCCTGACTATGTCTTACTGAGCCCAACCAAAAAGGCAAATCCTCATACTCAACCCCAGATCACCTTAAACATACCTCCCAGTCATACCAAGCCTCATCTTCATAACACGGAACCCTTTGTATGGGACATTGCCTCTCAAGGAAGGCCAGAGATAGATGAGCCTGTCATGCCAGTCAACAAAGATCTGATGAATAGATTAGACAGGTTTGAGGAGTTTATAAGAAAGAACCAAGGTCTGAACCGACACGGTGGATTGGGTTACGATGATCTGTGCCTATTTCCTGACGTCCAGCTACCTATGGGTTTTAAGACCCCCAAGTTCAGCAAGTACGATGGTACCGGAAATCCTAAGACGCACCTTAAGATGTTTGCCAACAAGCTTGGTAAACCAGTGGATGATGAGAAC
The DNA here is from genome assembly GCA_013103745.1 of Gardenia jasminoides. Taxonomy (NCBI): domain Eukaryota; kingdom Viridiplantae; phylum Streptophyta; class Magnoliopsida; order Gentianales; family Rubiaceae; genus Gardenia; species Gardenia jasminoides. The sequence continues at coordinate 20,827,930 of CM023095.1, forward strand.
TTGCCTATGCGTCTGTTTCCCGAGAGCCTAGAAGGAGATGCTTTGGATTGGTACTCGAACCTGAAATCTCAAGAGATCAAATCTTGGTTGGATTTGTCAACAGCTTTTGTGAAGCAGTATGAATTCAATTGTGAGTTAGCACCGACACGAACAACATTGGAAGGAGTCAAAAGGAGACCCTCAGAGGATCACAAGTCATATGCCAAGAGGTGGAGAAAGTTGGCTGCTAAAGTTGAGCCTCCCATGACAGAAGAAGAGATTGTTCGTACTTTCATCAAGGCACATGATCCGCCTTATTTTGAAGAGATTTTTCGAATGACTGGGAGTTCTTTTGCTACAATTGTCAATAAGCTGGAGGAGTATGATGAATTTGTTAAAGCTGGGAAAATTGTCAATGTGACCGCCCTGAAACAGCAATTGGAGACATTGCAAGGGCAAAATGGCAGTGGGAGGAAGCTCCCGTTTAGAAAGAATGAAGGAGAAGCTGCTTTTGTGTGGGATCAGAACCCACCTTTTAGGCCCAGAACTCGGAGCCACCCCACCAATCCAAACTCATACTTATCTTATCCCTACCATCAGCCTGTTTATCACACTGCCGCCCAGAGGCCTCACCCCCGACATATTCATTTGGACCCCCAACCTTCGTTTTCAACTTCCCAACCTATCTCCTACCCCCGTCAAAACTATGCCCCTAGACCTGCTCCACAAAATCCTGCTCAAAATTCTTTTCCGCCTAATGAAATGCAAAATCAGAAAACCTTTCGAACTTTCACCGATCTGGGCCGCCCCATTGACCAGCTGTATGAGCAGTTGAAGGCCGCTGGGAAAATTGGCACTGTCCCTCCCAAACTGTATCCCCGAGGACCCCCTGTTGGGTATGATCCCCATGCCATCTGCGCTTATCATTCTGGAAGCCCGGGTCATTCGACGATTAATTGTTGGGCTTTGAAGTATAGAATTCAAGACATGGTGGATGCCGGGGATATAGTCCTGAAAAGAAAGAATGAGCAAGGGCCGAACGTCAATAGAAACCCTCTCCCGGAACATAAAAACGTCGTTGGAATGATCAGTGTGGAGGAGGAAATTGTTAACCATGCTCAGTTCATTAAAGAAGAAGATGAGGATGGTGGTGGATCATTTAAGGAAAGGTCTGATGATGATATAGAGACAAGGTTATCTCAACTGTTTGTCGGGGTCACCCTTGACACCGATCCTACGGAGAATGTGGAGTTTCCTTCGATTTCTCAAAAGGCCATGCAAAATTGGGTTGTCGATTGTCTGCCTGCTCAGAGGAGGTTTTGGTAAATCTGAGGGGGTTGTCCTTGAAAAATGAATCATGCTTTGATGTCAATCATTTTTTTCAAAAACAATGCACTTGTTATTTCACCTTTTTGCTTGTTTAAAATTATGCTTTTAATTATGCTTCCATGGTATTTTCTGTTATCTTGCTCTTTGCCAAATGAAATGGAATTTCTCCTTTTGCCCTTCAGTTATGGTCCACTCATTTTAATTTTCGCACATTTATTTTATTTGCTCTTGGATGATCATGAATAAAAACCTTTGACCCTTGGACATCATCCTTTTGGAATTTGATGGACGAAAATTCTGATATCTCATGAACTTGGATATCATCATTTGCAAGATGATTGAAACACACCGAGATTGACATGAGAAACTACCCTTTTGGCATGGAGAATTGCAATCAGGATTTCTACTGGGGCAACACCTCACTCTCTCATGTATGGGATGGAAATAGTATTACCTGCTGAAATTAAAACCCCATCTTTGCGCATTCTAATGGAAGTTCAGTTGGAAGAAGCTGAATGGATCAAGCAACGTCACGAGCAACTGTCTTTGATCGATGAAAGAAGGTTGAACACCATTTGTCATGAGCAATGTTACCAGCAGAGGATGGCTCAGGCTTATAACAAGAAAGTTAGACCTCCCAGGTTTGAAGCGGGGGACAAGGTTTTGAAACGAATCCTTCCGATACAAGAAGAGGCTAAGGGGAAATTTGTTCCGAATTGGCAAGGGCCGTTCATTATTCAAAAGATGCTACCTGGGGGAGCATTGGTTCTCATGGAAATGGATGGACAAATCTTTCCTCAACCAATCAATTCAGATATGTGTAAAAGATTTTTCATATGATTGAGCAAGGTTTCTTCAGAAATTTTTTGCAAAAAGGTGGTCCGAAAAGCTGACCTTCTTTTCCTTTTCGTTTAAAAACTTCAAATTCCCCAGTTCTCCTATTTGAGCCTATGAAAGAACAGTTAATTATTTAGCAAACTCCCTTTGAGAATCACAAACCCCACACTGGGGCAATTTTTGTATTTAAAAAAAAAACATTTTAAGGAAAAGAGGACCAAATTGGGGCAAATTTTTCTATTAAAAAAAAAATTTTAGTTTAAACCTGCCTCTACACCACCCTCAAACTCCTTGCAAAAGCCTAGAGTTATAGACCCCCATCTTTTTGCAAAAATTTCTGAAAGAAACTTTCTCAATCAAAAGGCAAATGATGCAATACATTCTATCTGAATTTTTGTCAGAAGGGATTGTCTCACTGATGCCACCATTTTAACAAACATGTTTAAATCGACGAAATTGGGGTTTAAATCTGTCTATTTCACTATCAGTCAACTTCAGCGCAAATCTGAAAGGGTACTAAGGCAAGCTTTGAAAAGCAACAGTGCAAGCAGAAAGGAAAAGTTCATGGGACAAGGGAAGTCGGTGATTACGTTTACCAGGGTTTACCTTATATCAAACATTCCCTTGTCGTCAGTAAATTCCAAGGAGATGATATCCAAAAGGGGTCAAGTGCGACGCTTTTGTTTTAAATGGTTTTCCTGACGTTTGGCTATTATTGATTTAAAATGCCATGTTTAGCATTCATTCTTGGTCGTAATGTCATTTTAAAATAAAATTGTCTCTTTGCACAAATTTTTGCACATATTTTCATTAAAAGGGCATTTTCGTCAAAGGACAATCCTCTCAGATTACCATGAAGGTATGGGTGATTTGGATTCAGAAGCAAGCAGAACGACAGAACATATCTGCACTAGTCGAACAAAAGGAATTCAGTTGACACCGATCATCGACGTCCAAGAACTCATGTTTACAGGCTATTTTGATATAAAATGGGAGAACGGTGGTGGCGTTATTATTGCTTTTCACCATTTCTTTTCTTTTGCAGAGAAGCAGGGACAAGTGACTGATCGGTCAAGTCAAGGAGACGAACTTCATTTTGAGTCATGTCTAGACTGTATGATTAAATCATTTTGAAGATTGATTAATTGCAAAATTAAGGAAGGACAAGTGCCTTTTCGGAAAATTTGGGAAACGGGTTTTCATACGCACACTACTAGGTGTTATAACCCACAGTTCTTTTCAAATTCCTTTCTTCTGAAATGTGGCGTGCTTCGACACTCCGTCTGAGCAGCCTGTCCAAGAAGCCACCAGAGGCGATAGTGGAGCTGAGGGGGTCGATAAACCCACCCCCCCTGATTTGCAGTTTATTCCATTCTTGTTTTATTTATCCTTTTGTGTTTGATCTTGTGTTCTGTTTTTTTTTAGACATAAGTTTAACTGTTAGAAATACTTTTGATTCATTTGCTTGCATCAGAATGTGTATATTTGTTTAAATTGGGTTCTTATGTGCTTATTTATGTTTGGAAAAAAAAAAAAACTTTTCTAAATTGCACGTTTCCCCCACAAATTGATTTGTTTTTCAAAATTTGATTCAAAAAGGGTGCAAATGTCCAATTTTGGTTGCAATTGCTTTCATCCTTCTGAAATAAAAGCCCGTGTGATGTGAAAAATCCTTCTTCCATCTTACTCGGAAATAATTGTTATGTGATTAAGACATTGACATTTTAGAAAGTATGTTTTGTAAAATAGAGAAAATTATGCCTCGAATTTTTTCCTATTAAATGAGATCTCTTCTTTTATTGGATTTTACAAGAAAATGATTGATATAGTTGGCAAATGATCCTTTTTCAATTGATGTAAAAAAAAAAGCAAAGTGAGAACCAAAATTCTACTCCGATGATTCTAGTACTAAGTAACCGGAGGTTTAGCATCTACAAATGTTAACTTTCGTGTAAAACGGTGCTTGAATTATGAGTATGCAAAGCAGTTTGAACAAGTAAAATGTTGAGTAACCGGGAATCTTCACCTAAAAGTGTTGATTTTCGCGTCAAAAGACATCTTTACTATTTGATCAAGAAGGCATATGTCGAGTAACCGGGAGTCTTCACCTAAAAGTGTTGATTTTCGCATCAAAAGATATTTTTGCAATTTGAATAAGAGGAAGTGTTTTAGTAAATCCTTTTTATCAGTAAAATCTGAGAAAATATGGAAAAGGCAAGCTTGAATTGACTATATGAGTCGTTTGATTGCAAAATTTAGTGAAAGTGAGAAATCAAGTTTGAATTGTTAAAATTGAGGTATAATTGTCTCTCTTTTACTTGACATTATGAGTACTTGATGCAAATTGAATAATTGCATAACAATGTTTTGCCTGGTTTATGAGGATTCGGATTTCCAAGATTACATGGTTTATTTCAATCCCATAACTTGTTTTTGATGAATATTTCCTATCACTTGAAAACAAACAATGTTTCACAAGCATGAATATCTGATGAATGTGTTTCATTGCATGATTTTCATACGTTTTAGTCATTTAATGGTCAACAGCTGTGATCACAAGAGTTTTTTTTTTTTTTTTACACTTTATGATTAAAAAAAAAAAAGAAGAGAGAAATTTGAATTGCCATGGACTAATTGGTTAATATTTCATGACTTCTGCAGGGTTAACGATTCAGTTGACACTGGGGCAATTTTGTTTTGAGAGAAGTGCTCTCCATTTTTGGATAATGCATTCAAGATTGATTTTTGCCGGAAAAGATTCGCAGATCAAGACGATGGCAACATATGCGGATTTGTTCCAACCCTGCAGAGGAAGGGTTTTAGTTACACTCTTCAATTTTTCAAAATCCATCAATTCTTGAAAAAAAAAGAGAAAAGAAAGAAAAGAAGAAAAGTCATTGTTCCCATCAATCACTTGCTTTTCCAATCAAGAAAATCAAAATTCAGAATTGCACCATTTCATCGAGTGCATCATTACTGGCATTTTACATTTATCATGTTTGAACAACTTGTGTTTTATTTTTCAAAGTCTGGCAATCCAGCATTTATATTTTCATCTAGTCATTCGGGCTCTAATCCCATTTGAATAGTTTTTTTTAGTCATTCGGGTCCAATTCCACTGAATAGTTTGTTTAGTCATTCAGGCTTGGGTCCAATCCCACTGAATAGCATATTTGCATTTTCCCATCTAGTCATTCAGGCTTGAGGTCCAATCCCACTGAATAGTCTAAATTTGGAAAGAATTTAAATTGTTGCTGTCTCGTTCTATCCCCTTCAATTTAAATTTCCCTCGCCGGGCACCCTTCTATCTCCACCTTCAATTTAAATTTACAAATTCACGTTGGTGAGTCTCACCTCCTTCTATCCCCTTCTTCAATTTAAATTTACAGAGTCTCGACCTCCTATTCCCTTCTTCAAATTTAAATTTTTGGTGAGTCTCGACCTCACACCTTCTACCTCCCTTCTTCAAATTTAAATTCACGTTGGTGAGTCTCACCTCCACCCTTCTATCCCGTTCTTCAATTTAAATTTGTTGGTGAGTCTCCCTCACCTTCTATCCCTTCTTCAAATTTAAATTTACATTGGTGAGTCTCGACCTCTTCTACCTCCCTTCTTCAAATTTAAATTTCTGTTGGTGAGTCTCAGCCTCCGCCGGGCACCCTTCTATCTCCGTTCTTCAAATTTAAATTTCTATTGGTGAGTCTTAGCCTCCGCCGGGCACCCTTCTACCTCCCCTTCTTCAAATTTAAATTTCTGTTGGTGAGTCTCAGCCTCTGCCGGGCACCCTTCTATCCCCCTTCTTCAAATTTAAATTCCTGTTGGTGAGTCTCAGCCTCCGCCGGGCACCCTTCTACCTCCCGTTCTTGAATTTTACAAGTTTCAGTTTTCATTTCATTATAGTTCATTTGCATTGGAACTACGTTTGACCTGATTCTCATGTCGAGATACGTAGGTAACTCTACACGAGTTCGGTCACATTATGCATTTTAGTTTGAAGAATTGGCAATCTACCATTCCTGTTGTTTCCAATGGTTCATTACAACCAATAAGCATTTGGTGTCTACGTCTTTGTCTAGAATTTCTTCGAAACTCAGACAAAGAGGGGCAAGCTGTAGACACCAAAATTTGACTATTTCTTTTGTTTTCCTTGTTTTTATCTATTAATTTTTAGTTAGCTATCTTTGAATTTTCTAACATATTTTTCTCATTTTTGTAGGTTTTTCTTAAAAAAAAAAAAAAAAAGCATTCTGATGAGTCCGCTTAACTAGTCCACGAATCGAAAAAAAAAAATGTTTTTCCAAGCTTGGATCACCCTTTTCCAGCTGTATTTCCGATGCTTGAACGATAAGAAACCTATTTAAACATTCCCCAACTCACCCCTAACCCCTAACAACTCATCTAACGTTCAAGATTAGCTCACCTCATCCCAAGAACATCAAAACCCTTAGTTCTAGGTTTGGGTGGCTATAAATAGCCTAGATTAGGGTTTAGCAAGAAGGGAAAATCGAGAGAAAGAGGCAGAGAGCTTTGAGAGAAAAAAGAAAATGGGAATTAGAAAAAAAAAGGAAAAGAAAGAAGAAAAGAAAAGCTAGGGTTTCACACTTGAGGAGATTATTCTTGGAATTTCTGGCCTCTTCCTTCGGTTTTTATTCAAGCTTCCGATTCAGGTAACATACTTATACTCTATTTACTGTTTTTGATCGTAAAATTATCTGAGATTTGGGCCTTTTGGTGGAACCAAGGTCTTGAGTAGTTTTTCTTTTAGTTTGGGATATTTGATGATGATTATCAGCTGTTATATGAGCATGTTGTGTTTATAAAGCCTTGGTAAGGCTAGTAGACTTGTTTTTACGCTTAAAATTAGACGTTTGATGCTTACGTGATGATCTTTGTTGTGATTCTGAGAAATTTCTGGAAAAATGTTCTTCCGTTTGAAGATGTGAAGAAACGGACTACTTGCGACTTAGCGTAACGTCAGCGTTCCTCTTGAATGTTTGAAGATGTGAAGAAACGCGGACCTCTTGCGTGGGTTACATCGCGTAAAGCTCCGCGTTTCTGTTTGAATACTTGAAGATGTGAAGAAGCGGAGTTGGCAGCCTCCCTCGTTCTACCACGTTCTTCCTTCCCCTTTTGTCTATTTGATGATGTTGATGCTTAAGATTTGGCGTTTCTTCGATTTTAGCTTGTTCTGACATGATCTGAATGCTGGTGTTTGATGTTTAAATCGATCCCCTTGCCTCTGAGGATTTTATCTGTGATATTGTCTGAAAAACTGGAAGCAATCTTCCTGGTATTTTGAAGATGGGAAGAGACGCGGACTGTTACGCGGCTGAGTCCGCGTTTCCCCTCTGGTCTTTGATTTTTGTCTGTAACGCGGACTGTGTTGCGCGGATCTGTCCACGTTTCTGATCCGCGTAACTTCTCTGTTTTTGTATTCTGTTGATATTTTCTGCTCTTTTGTTCCAGAATCTCACTCTATTTCTTAGTATTATCTGTTTGTTTGCAGAATCTGTTCAGATTCCCTCTCTTTGAATTTTTGATTGGTTTTCCTTTAAATTGGTACCTTGATCCCTTTTGTTCACATTGAGTCTTAGATAACCATTCCCATCATCTAAGGATTCAATTAAGGCCTCACATCAAGGGATGGTAACTTCTTTCCCCTATTATGTGCTCATTATGTGTTTTTGCATGATCTTGCATGTGTTTTAAATTAAGTTTTCCTTTGTTTTTATTCATGTCTAGTATTATTTATGTTATTTAAATTTTGGACAAATTATTTGGAGGCCTTGGATGCCAAGTTGTAATAGATAGGTTTAATTTTGTAAAAAGTGTATTTAGTCTAGAAAATGTAATAGTTAGATTATTATTCTTTATTTTTTTTTCCCCTTAGAATGTATTTAGGTTTTCCCCAATGTAATAATTAGTTTTTATATGCTTATTTTGCATGCTTGCATGATTATGTGTTTATTTACTTTCCTAGGGCCTTGCATCTAGATATTATGCCTATGTGTTACGTGTTTATGTGTTTTATGTGTTTATTTGCTTTATTATCATGTCTACATGTTTATTGTGTAAATATATTGATGTCACCACACTAGTCCAACGCTAGTTGTGGCCTTCCCTTTCGATTTCTCACTAATCTAATGTTAGTGAGAACCTTTTGACGAGGGATAGTCCAATGCTAGACCCTTAAACGCCGTTCATGCATTAGATACAAATTTCACACACTTTTCACTTTTAGAGTTTTCTTTCCCATTTTGCATGTCACTATTATCCCACCCCGTGTGTGAAACATCATCATTTAGTTTTCTTTTTATTAGATTAGTGCATTTAAGGCATTACCCTTTGAATTAGGGAAAAGAGCGAGTATGGCTTCCTAGCCTTAGCATGCTTTTATTTCCTTCTATGAAAAGGAAGATTCAAAGTCACGAACTTAGTCCCCCGCACCCGTTATGTTGCATTATCCCTCTTTAGGACATACACGTGCATTATTTTAAATGATATCAAACCATTCTTTAAAAATCAACTTTCTTCTTCATGTTTTAGCAATTCAAAGTTAAAAAGCCACTTTTCTTAAAATTGCATCTTTTTGGAAATTCAAGTTCCTCTTTGCATTTAAAATTGACCTTTTCAAAAATCTAATTTCTTTTCTCTTGATACTTTATAAAAATTGCATTTTTTGAAAACACTACTTTCCGTTCATTAGAGTCTCATCACTTGCATTTTTTTTCGTGACCTCCTCGAGGGATCAAAATTGGATGACACAACTAATGTGATCAATTCCAATCACACCTCAAGGAGACATTTTGCCCCTCTCGATTCAACATTAGGTCTAGGTTTTGCATCCATATAGACAACATCTAAATGTGATAAATTTTAAAGTTAGAAATTGGGAAATTTTCAACTAAATCTTGCAACTAGCTTTGGCTAGGTTAGAAGGGTGCCTTAGAGACGAGTTACATCGAATCTTTGCCTTCCCTTCTTTCAACCGTGACCCTCGAACCTTTTTCTCTAGTTTTCAAAGACCTGGAGTCGTCTAAAAAGGGTTTATCTTTGTTTATTTTCATCTTTTGGGTGACTTGGTACACCTAAACTCCATACCAAGTGGCGACTCCAAACTTTTTCTAAAAACCCTTTTCTAGACTTTTGTTTTTGGGTCCAAACCGTCGCATTTTTATAGTCCCATGACCCCTTTTCCCTTTCTTTTTCAAAAATCGAAATCTTTCCCTCTTTCCATTCAAGCAAAAAAAATGGGGCGCGACAATTGCCTTGCAAAAATTCCCTAGTTAAGAAATCAGGTAAGAAATTATTTGAACCTTTAATATACTCAATATCAAAATCAAAGACTGATAAAATAGCTTGCCATCTTGCAAATATTTGTTTTGAAACAATATTTTTGACATCTTTTTGTAAAACTTCTTTGGCCGCTTGACAATCAATCCGTAATAAAAATGTTTTGTTAATCAAATCATCTTGGAATTTTGAAATACAAAGAACAATAGATAAAATTTCTTTTTTAATAGTAGAATATTTTTGCTGTGTAGTATTCCATTTTCCTGAATGATATCTCACTAATTGTTCGGTATTAGTTTTTAGTTTTTGCTTAAGTTCTCCTCCATATCCTATTTCTGAGGCATCAGTTTGTACTATTAGGAAGGCTTCAGGATGAGGTAATCCTAAGCAAGGAAGTTCCTTTATTTTAGTTTTTAGATATCTAACCGTTTGAGTATGTTGTTCAGTCCATGGTTGAGGATTCTTTTTTAATCTCTGGTATAGTATTGCACATTCTGTTCGTAAATTGGGAAAGAAGTCTACTACATAATTAAGACATCCTAAAAATCTTTGTAATTGATTTTTATCTTTTAATTCATCGGGAAACTTACTAGAAAATTCTAATGCTCTAGTAATTGGTCTAATGGTTCCTTTTGTAATAATATGGCCTAAAAATCGTATTTCTGTTTGAAATAATCTTATTGTAGGAGCTGATAATACTAAACCATTTTTCTTGACTATATCTATAAATATACTAAGATGTTTAAAATGTTGATCTATGTCATTTGAATAAATTAAGACATCATCAATATAGACTATAATGAAATTGCTGTATGGATTAAAAATATCATTCATAATATTTTGAAATTCGGATGGAGCATTTTTTAATCCAAAAGGCATTACAGTCCATTCATAATGTCCAAAAGGGGTTGTGAATGCTGTTTTATATCTATCTTTTTCTGCTATAATTATTTGCCAATATCCTGATTTTAAATCAAATTTTGAAAATATTTTTGCATTAAACAATCTATTAAGTAAATCTCTTTTATTAGGAATAGGATATCGTATCCACTGTAACATTTTATTTAATGGTTTGTAATTGATTACTAATCTTGGAACACCTCTTTCTTTTTCTGCTTGATTCATTACATAAAATGCAGCACAACTCCATGGTGACTTTGAAGGGGTTATTAATTTCTTTTCTAAGAAAGTTTGAATTTCTTTTTTACAAAATTCTAAATATTCTTTATTCATTTGAATTGGTCTAGCTTTAGTAGGAATATCTTTATCTGAATATTCTTTTTCGTAAGGTAATTCTACAATATGTTTCTTTCTATTCCAAAATGCATTAGGAATGTCAGCACATACTTCTTTTTTAATCAAATCTTCTATCTGTTGAATTTTATTTTTAATCTTGTCTTCTTGTAATTGTTCTTCAATTCTAACATGTCTTTTTACCTCCTTTAATTCCTGGATATGTCTTTTTGTACATGTAATAGGATTAATAGTTTTATATATACTAGAAGATTTTAATATCTTTAAATCTCTTTGTTTTAAAGGACTTAAAAATTTAAATGATATCATTTGTCCCATAATATTAACATGAATTCCTTCTACATCTACTGAAAAAGGATAAATTTGAGTAAAAAATGGAGTTCCTAATATCATGTCATTCCTCATATTATCAACTACTGTAAATGCATATTTTAAACAATATTTATTATTACATATTATGCCTTGAGTTAATTTATATTTTACCGTGTTATTTCCTTAGTTTCCTCTAGATCAACACACACACATTAGATGAAAGGATCGTCTTGTCAGCCCATTGAAATGCATGTCTTTGGATGATTTTGGTACACTCTTTTTTAACAACATCCACAAATTGCTACTTCCTTGTTTAGCATACCTGTTCCATCTTTTGAGTACGTATTGAGATGGAAGATTGAAAAAATTCAGCTGAACAACCAAGACATGTAATGCATGCCGACACAACAACCCTTTAACTTCAAAAAGCTAGCAAGTACAGGAAATTATAGAATCCTTTATATTATAGGTCACAATGTGCTCTGCTCTTTCTTGATTAGTGATAAAACATATGTATGAAACCCTTCATCTACATGGGACTTTTCAACATGTTCAAACAATGCATTTACAAGCTCATCTTTAAACATTTTAAAGATGACAAGTGTGTATGTTTCGGTAGCCTGTTTCAAAATCAAACTATTTGAAGGTAGTAAGATTTGGCTTACCTATAGCACAATCATAATAATCATTACCCTTCTTTTCTCGCATCTTTTCAAATTTCTTCTCATAGTGATATAAACTCTATTAAAGTCATTGTTTTTGTTGACATTTGTTGAAACATATTATTAGTACTCTTACTTCTCTGTGCAGCTCTAATATCTACAAAAAAAAAAAAAAAAATCACGACTAAAACTAGGGCACCACTTCTCATGTAACTGGTATAGTTTTTCTAGCCATGAAACCCATTCAAGATTCAATTTCTCGTACATATCTCTCCAAGGAGTTTCAAATTTGAAAATTGTGACACAATGATGTAAGAGTTTGGTAAAATATCCTTTAAAAACTAGTTTAGCATAAACGTGAGAAACATTTTCTTTGACATTTAGTGAATATGCCATATACACAACCGATGAACTGTATTAGAAAAGACCTCTTTTATTGCCAAAACCATAGCAAAATTTTGATTAGTAAAAACTGTCTTTGATGCTTTACCTCCCATTGTTGCCACAAAGGTTGGAAAAACCCAAATAAAAGAGGAAGCCGACTCATTTGTTTAAAAAACGTAACTAGAACAATACATTTTTCCTATGATGATTCACACCCACAAATGAAGCACATTTCATGTCGTACTTGTTTGTTTAGTAAGTAGTATCAAAAATCACGACGTTACCAAAATGCTCAAAATCAAGCCTTGACAAACAATTAGACCAAAGAAAGTAGTCATCCTACTATCATCATCCACTTGCATATTGTAAGAAACACCTTTTCCATTTGATTGCAATTCATTGAAATGATTCAATAGATTTTGACAACTCCCCCCCCCAAACAACTAACCAGACTCATTCTTCTATTATTGTAAAAGTTTTTGAAATCACGTAGTGTCACACCAATATTTTTTGAACCCCTTGCTTGATTACTAAGTACTCCATGTACTTTGATTGGCCATCATCAACCAAATTACCTAAAATTTCTTTTGTATTACGGGTGAATTTTTAACTTGACCTTATAAAATGTTTTTGACTATCCTAAAAGCATGATTATGAGAAGGATTAAACTCGGTCACCAGCCATTCCCCATTCTCAATTTTAAACTTCACATATGCTTGACATCCACATCTTTTTTCTATCCTTTCGTATGTTTTTGTTTCATAAGGAGAAGATTTTGGACCATATCACGAACTCGAAATCCCATGTTGAAAGCATACCGATTTTGAGCATCATAAGTAGAAGTAGTGGCAATTGGATCCATATCCAATTTCCGTCCAATTAAACCTAACTTAAATGGATTTGGATGGGTAAGAAAATTTTAATGGTTCTAAACGGATAACCATTTAAACCCATCCAAGTTTGTGGATTTAAATGGATTATCTATGTCATCTATTTAAAACCAATAATCCAAAAACAAACCCATTAGCACAAAAGTCTCACTAGACTGCCATGCTCACACATATATTCACATATTCAAACACTAACTGACACACACTACACACATTCACAAACTCAAAACATGTAATAGGCACAAAATATATTGCTTAAATTTTAGCCATTCAACTCGTTTGGAAACCCGGATCTTTGAAAGTCTAATTCCACCTATGGCAAAGTCTCCGCTGCTGCTCTTTTGGCCAGTAAAATCGTGTACGTGACTTTGCTAAGCAAACATTTATATCTGAATTTCGTGTTTGTGATGGTTTTGAACTCCAATTGAGGAATTAATCAGCACAATTTTTTGAGTAATTTGGATAAGGTGTTAGCTTTATTAAGAATGATAAATATGGAATTGGGGCTATTTGAAGCTTGTGACTTGTAAAACTTGAGTATAATTACCTAAAGAAATGCAAAGTTAACTTGAATTTATTCGGGTTGATGACCTGTTTGAAAAAGTGTTTGGATGTTGTCATCTTCATATGCCGCAATACAAGTACAGGAAGATCTCTTAAAAGGGTGAGGTGAATCAGAAGTTAAATTATAATCAAACATGCAAAACACAAAGAAGAAAGAGGCATAATGGTGACGACCAACAAGTGGCAAGGAAAAATGGCGAGTTGAGTTGAGTTTGACAGAGTGAAAGAGAAAATAAAAAGTTAAATAGGCAAAACAGAGATTAGAGTTTGTTAGTGCACAAATTGGGAGAGGAACAAACTCAGTCATATTTTGAGTCATTGGATTTGAACTTGACTCGAGACTAAAATAGAATCTAATGTGAAAATAATATCGAGCACTTGATTGAGGAAAACTAAAGATATCTAATTTGGTATGGCTGGAGAAGGATGAAAACTTTTAGTTGTAAGAGAATTAAATGGTTAATTGGATGAATGATGGTTTTACTTTATCCGCTTGAATCCAATCCATTTAGATCCATTTTTCAATTGGTCGTTATTGGATTGGATTAATTTCATCCATGATCCATTTAAGTAAACCATTAACTAACCAATTATCCATTGTTCAACCTCTAATCATAAGCCTCTTCTTCACCTTTGAATACCATATCAATGCCGAATTCCAATTTTTTATCAACTTGAGACATAACACTATCTTCATTTGAATTTTCTACAAGTTTAAACAATTTAATACAAATTAATGCAAAAAAATGAAATATGGTTATAAATAAAGATTGCATATAATAGATAAAACAATAAAACAGAATTGCACTAATTACATAATTCAAAGAGTAATAGTTATGGTATCCATTTTGAATTCGTAGAATGAAGTGGCGAAATCAATAAATGTGTGAGTCCATACGTAAAATCTGTAATGAAACCTAAATGGTTTTAAATATAAGATCAGCATTTACAAGATCTTTTGAGATTGATATTTGTAGCATGTATACACATGCAAAATAGTTTTAGAAAAGCCAAATGTCTAGCAAGATTAAAATATAAGATTAACATTTAAAAAAGATCTTTTGAGATTGATATTTGTAGCATATGCATACATGCAAAATACTTTTAAAAAAGCCAAATGTCTAGCAAGAATTTGACTCACATGTCATTCTTTATCTAAACAAACATGACCCACCTGTTGGTACAATATAATCGGCATCACAAGGCATTGGAGGCCACTAGGGGAACATGACCGATCAAATTTTGGGCGATGATTAGCACCATCTCGATCGGTGCCTATCGAGATCGATACATAGTACCGTCAGACTACGACCAATCGATCATTGGTGCTTGATGGGGGTGGTCCAGACCATCATTAGGAACGTGACGGTTTGAAGGTTCTAGAAGGAACATGCTGAACGCTAAGTGGTTATGAGGATCCCTACAACTAAGAAAGTGGGTAGGTTCCACAATCCCATGATCCTAGAAAATGTCCAAAGTGGGAAGGTGAACATAGATCAGAATACTAACTTATTTTTAAGAGGGAAACAACACCTATCCCACATCTATAAGTACCATGAGAAGCATCTGAAGAAAGGGACAACTCTCCACTCTACAAAAAATGACAAAATCTGATGCTTTCGTCTTTAAAAATAGTTTTCATAGAATAGCTGGGCTAGCTTTAGGGTCTATCAGCTCTCTTAGATTAGGATCCTTAGAATTTTAGCAAGTTTTTCATGTTCATATTCCTTGAAGTTCATCAAGTTTATGTTATCTCTATTATCAATCAGTAGCCTTGTTTTAGTTTTTTTGCAACTTTCGTCGGATTCATTGTTTTCTTTATATTTTCTAGCTTATCAACTCTAATCCATTCATCAGTCCATCATACGGTCGATTCTTGCTCATTCTCCCTCTTGGTGATCAAAGCACTCCTGCACATGAATTCTAAGTCCTTGAGGCTGCTTAAGGCCAATGAGCAGCTTTCGTTTAGAAGTCAAATCACAATCGGCATGCTCTAATTACTACTTTACTTAGCCAATACATTGAGGTTTTCGTAGTTTTGCCCGATACAGTTAGGTGGCATGCTTGTAAGCCGATTACCGATTGGTAGGTGTTTATGGGTTGCAAAAATCGGCACGAACATTGTGACATGCCCAGTGGGACCACCGCATTTGGAGCACCGGTGAATATGCCAAGGAGAGACACTAGTAAAGGTTAGACCCTAACACTGATGAAGAAGCACCAGTACCACAGGAAACAACACGGGAGCAACTGATCAGCACCTCGCATGCTGATGGTGAGACTAGATTGCTTGAATTGTAGGCTAGACTCATTCATGAGATGCTGCTTGAGCAACAAACCTACTGGGACTAGTATGAAAAGAGGTGCCAAAAGGAGGATGAAGAGGACGTGGCGAGCCTAAGAAAGGAATAGGCCAAAGCCTTCAACTTTCTTAAATTAGATACGGATGAGAGAGTAGCCATCGAGGTTTAGGGGGTCAAGGAGGCAACCATCCTGGTAGAGAATGCTCTAGAGGAAGGAATGCAAAAGTTGCGATAGAAAACTGGATTTGTGGCCGACAACCTCGGATCTAGATTTGATGTTCGCACTGACCTCTTAGTAGTGAATATGAAAAGACTGGTTGTCTTGATATAGTCCTAAACCGGGGGCATGTCGACTTGGTCTTGGTCGGTCCCGCAGATAGGCATACTATGGTGCTTGCTACTAAATCAACGGGGGATAGATTACATTGAGAGCCCATCGATGGTTGCCAAGGGCAAAGCGGCAATGGAAGAAACCGTCCGGTCAGGAGGTAAGGCAGTCTTCCTTCAGGGATGATCAAGATCCCAGAAGGAGAACAGGTGTCGAAACCGCAGTTTAGGGGGCACCTAAGAGAGAATCCCCCAACCTATCCGTTGATGGGGACCGAATGCGAAGCACTGTTACGACGCGCTACTCGCAGTACCTACCAAATAGATAGGCCATCTCAATCAGTGTATGTGTCTCCGGCCATGAGAAACTTTGACCTTGTCCCTTCCAGTAGTAGGTGGCCAGAAAATTAGGAGCACCTTAATCCACTGATTTTCAGTGGTCGATGGGAAGCCGATGGCTCACCTTACGTGGTAGATGAGGGTTGGTCGGGTCAAAGGATTCGTCTGTGAGCCGATCTAGAATACTCTCGAATAGCGACCTCCAAAGAGGTGTCGTATGGGATGGATCAATTAAATCGACGAGACCTCCAAGAGATAATCAGCTGGATCATAGCTGATACGGTAGAAGGATGAGAGCGGCCTGCCTACCATAAACCTTACCCCAATTGGATTGACCATACGTATGTGTTACCATGAGACTACAAATTTCTAGAGTTCACTAAATTCTATAGGGAGGACAAGCAGTCCACCATCCAGCATGTGGGGCGATTCAACATCCAGTGCGGAGATGCAGGAACTAATGATTTTTTGAAGTTACGGCTGTTTCCTTATTCCCTAATAGGGGTAGCTTTTGATTGGTATACCAGGCTTGCGTCCAATTCTATAGAAGAGTGGGATCAAATGGAACAGACATTCCATAACCAGTTCTACAACCCCCTGTCAGAGCTAAGGTTCACTAACGTAAGCCATATGAAACAGAAGATCGGCGAAACTACTAGCCAATTCTTAAACCGATTCAAATTAGTCAGGATGTGTTGTAATACTAAAGTCCCAAAAGAAGAATACATGGAAACTGCCATGATGGAGATGAGAAATTTTGAAGCAATGAAGCATTTTGAGGGGAAGACATTTAGGATCTGGGAGAACTCATCAACAGCGTCTGCCAATTTGAAAGGATCCAAGAATGAAAGGCCGAACTAAAAATAGGGAGTACGTGAGTTTTAACCTTCAAAAGGATGGAACCCAATGTATCCCGTAGCCAGGAAGAGCACTTTGATTACGAGAAGTCCCCAGAAGTGGATACCACTGAGATAATCGGCGACCAAGTTTTTACTTGCAAGGTGTTGGTCCAGAGCCCAGCAACGGCTCTCAGGAGAAGGCCTGTCGATTCGACAAAAAGATATAGTTTTGACATAATGCAAGCAGAGGCAATCTTTGATTTCCTGCAGGCTGAAGGATGGATGAAGTTCCCCCAAAACTATCAGCAGCCGAAGCTAGAGGAGTTGGTCAGCAAAGAGTTTTGTAAGTACCATAGCATCTTTTCTCATACTACTAACAGCTGTACAGCGTTTAGAAACTACGTTCAGAGAGCCATGGATAAAGGCCCGTTCAAGTTCGCGGATAAACCAATAGGGCCAATCGAAATCGAAAAAAACCCTTTCCAACATTTTGCCGATGTCAATATAGTTAATATCAGATTAGGAATAGGTTTGGATGTTAACCAGTAGCGAATGTTGCCGATGCCACCAGCGCTCGGCTCCCAGGCAATTGCCAGGTGCTCTGAGAACAAAAGGTGCCTGCAATGCATTAAGCGCCTCCAACAAGTAACAAAGATCATCGCTCAAATTGGATAGTGACAAAACGAGGTAGTTCATGACCTTTCGAATGTGGAGGCTGAAACCGAACAAGTGACACTGGTCATAGGAGGGGAATCTCTGACCTGGATCAGAGGCACAGGTCACCAAGTTCATCGAGCAAATTACTGACATCAAGTTGAGGGAGTAGATAGCTTCATCGGCACCTCCAAAGAGGCAAAGCATAGACAATCAGTTAGGAAGGCAAGAGAAAGCATAGCCTGCACGATCTATGAAACAAAATATTGGTAGTAAGAGGGGTTGAAAGCATACTAGATCCCTTCAGGTGGGGAGCGAGTAGCAATTAGTGAAAAGAGGTCTTATCGGTCGACATTGGTAAAACCCTGATTCTTGGAAATCAACAGATGTCAGGTCGTGAGGCATCCAAAATTTTCATCGAGACAAGACAAATATTACATGAAAAAAATCCAGAAAAGGTCTTGGCAGAGACAAAGACAGCATGAAAGAATGGATAGCTGTGCAAGGTTCAAGAAAACCCTAGAACAAAAAATGAATTGGTGTGTCAAGATCAGAGAAAGGTTGACAAGACAAGTTAGTCAAACTATGTTCTCAAGTTTGGGTCATTCCCAAAATTACAAGTCAACATGGTAGTGATGTTACCTATGCAATTTTTGCCAAAGAATGATCAGCCGGAGCCGATGGATGAAGAGAACATGGAAGAGCCCAATCAACCCATGCAAATCGAGTTCGGGGATAGAAACGATGAAAAGAACCAAAGCCAAATAGTGGGCGAAATTTAGATCATCAACCAGCCCCTGATAAGATAATCCTCTTACGGCCAGACGACTCAATAACCAAGCACCTGGGGCTATTGTTTATTGATGCGTATATTGAGGGTATATCAGTACATGAAATACTGGTAGATAATGGAGCTGCTATCAACATACTGCCTGCACACATGATAAGAAGGCTCGAGAAGGCGCAGGAAGACCTTGTACCTATGAGGGCTCTAAAATTTTATTCTTTTTAAAAAAATAAATAATAATGATAATAATAATAATTTTACTTGATTGCACAAAATTAGTAGTATTTTTAACTATTCAATTTTCGTATAATAATTTACTTGAAGAAATAGCACTAGATGTTCCAGTGGCTAAACTACTAGCATAGATTTTGATTTGTTGATTAGATCTTGTTAGAAATTGGCTATTTGTACCATAGGGCTAATGATTGATAAAGCCCTTATGGATTTGAGAGAGATTATGTTGAATTAATGGTTGATTTTGTTTGGAGAAAATCTTGAGGAAAAACATGCTAGGCTGGCTGAATGGAAGCTAGAAATTTGCAGCCTTGGTTTTCAAAAAGTTGTGATGTTCTTGGCAAGATTTTGCTCAAATAACTTTGTATTATGTTCGACCCTGAGTGTATGTCAATTTGGGGTCAAAATCTTGAATTTTAGATGGTTAAAAGTGGAGTTTTTCATTAAATTTTGGATAAAACTGTTGTTTGGACAGACTTGGGTATTTGAAATTGTTGTGGCTATATTCTTGATTTTTGTGCCTCAAATTTTGGTGAAAACTATACTAGGTATATGTTAATATCTTGATTCGAGTATGCATGAGTTTTGAAGTGAAAACCTCACTTTATTTTCGTTAACCTAAAAAGTGAGAAGTTGCGTGCACGTAATACTGATTTGGAAAATTTGGTTTTTAAACGATGTGTCAATTTCAAATGGGATCTTTTATGTTATTTTTCCACTCAAGTTGATTACTTTTCACTTGAGGAAAGTTCAAAGAAATTTTGGAAATTTTTGGATTGAACCAGTAACTAGACTTACTTTGGTTTAGTTTTGCAAATTGTTGAAGCGGAACTTATTACTTTTCTTTACTTGTTTATAGGAGGTGTTGGTGACTTTGAAAGCGATCCTAACTTGGATTCTGAGCTCTGATAAATTGGTGAGCTTCCATGCATGTTACTTGACTTCAATTTGCAAATGTGATATAAGATTGTGATTTGTTTATGTGAACTTGAAATTGTGACTTGACATGGATTATGTTTTGGTTAAGTGACGTGACTTGTAAACTTGGCTTGCTGATCCTTCAAATGAGGATAGTGTGTACTTTATCGCACTCACTCTTATTTGAATGGTGACATACGTGAACGTGTCATGTCATGATTAGATGTGCATCTTAATTTCGGGAATTCGTGAGACCTATCGATAAGTCGATCGACTCGAATCATTGGCTAGGCCTAGATCGAGGAGATTTGACGAACCATAGGGTTACGTGACATGACGTGTGCTCTGGACTTGGCATATGGACTTGTCCCTTTGGAGAGCAATACATAATTTATGTGTTTGGCGAACGGGGCCGGACGGAGGTTTTGGTAGGAGAAAGGAGAAAGTGAAGTTTTACATGGATATTATATGTGAAAGTTGACGGAGTGTTAACTACGTGAAATGTGCTCAAGATCCGTGGAAATTAGCTCCTGAGAGCTACCTGTATTATTCCCTTGTGTTATTACTAGCTTTCCTTATTTGCCTTTAAATGTGAATTTGAAGTGAAACTTTCAAATGTTCTATGTGAATTGCATGCCTTTTTGGAGCTCATTGGGCATTAGCTCATTCTTTTAATTTTGTTTTTCTTGACAGGGATTGAGAATCCAAGTGAAGGTGCAACTAGCTAGGGTTGGATCTTATCTTTTGTATTTTGCCTTAGAACATTGAACTTTGTATTTAAATGAACTTCTAGTTGTACTTCAAGTATGTTGGGCTGTAAGTTGAATCGAGTAGCATTTATTAAGTTGTAGTTTGATTTGGAATTATTGTCTAAGTTTACTTTAAGTTTCCTTTGAAGAGTTATTAGTCATTTGAATGAGTGGGTCCTAGCGAGAGTTAGGCAGGCAGCTCGTCGAACCCTTCATTCACCTTAGGGAAATGTGGGGTTATTTCAGTACTGACCGACATTACGGTTAGCAACTTTACCGACAGGACGACTGATACTTGGGGAGTCCTCCCTTTGGAAGTGGCAGTTGGCAGTAATATGCTAATTTCATTCTTTTTCGTGGTCAATACCTCTTCCACCTATAACGTGTTGTTAGGAAGGGATTGGATACATTCTTCAAGATATATCCCGTCATCCCTACATCAGGTACTGCTTCTGTGGAGTGGTAAGGATGCCGAAATTGTCCGAATTGACCCCAAGCCATTTGTCAGTGGAGTTAACGCGGCTGAGGCCATCTATTACTGCAACAATATTATCCCAAATTGGTTTAGTGAGGGAAGAATGGAGGATAGCCCGAGCCTTAACAATGCTTTGGCTCTAACGGCTGCCACTTAGTGGCATGCTGTCGACAAGGGGATAGGCCGACCATATAATATGATAAGTCGGCCACTTAGAATTGCTCATGTTCCTTTTTATAATGATAATAATGGATAAGAAGGAAGTAGAAGTGGTGGCAGTAGAATTGGAATTGGGAATCTGCTGTAAAGAAGAAAGGATGAAAGCGTGCCAAGAAGTTTTGAAGAGTGTGGGTAGTTACATTAAGGAATAGAGACATGAGGCTGTACAGAATCCGTCGGTCGATTGGGCCAATACAGTTTATGAAGAGGAGTACAATGACAACACTCATGTAATTGAGTTGAATGAGTTGGCCACAACATCGACCAAATTGGACCATATTAAGCTAATGGTTAAAGATCCAATGAGAGAGATCAACTTGAGTGACGGGGCTGAACAAAGACCGACGTTCATTAGTTCAAACCTATCGATTCCTCAGCAGCAGCAGTTGACGAGTTGTTAAGACAATTTAGAGATTATTTTGCTTGGAATTATAGCGAGATGCTAGGGTTGGATTGGAAGCTAGTAGAACACAAGATTCCACTAAAACATGGTTACCGGCCATACAAACAACCCCCAAGACGATTCTCTGAGGAAGTTGTGGTAAAGGTTAAGGAGGAAATAGAACATTTGCTATTTATGGATTTCATAGAAGTGGCCATTTACACGGAATGGTTGTCCAACGTCGTGCTGGTTATCAAAAAGAACAAAAACACTAGGGTTTTCACCGATTTCAGAAATCTGAACTTGGTGCCTCCAAAGGATGAGTACTCGATGCCGATAGCAGATCTCCTTGTAGACGCATCGGCCGACAACAAAATTATGACGTTCATGGACAGGAATGCCAGATGTAATCAAATTTATATTACCAGGGAAGATATGCCTAATACAGCCTTTAGGTGCCTCGAATTGTTGGGCATTTACCAATGGAAGGTGATGCCATTTGGCCT
Organism: Gardenia jasminoides; assembly: GCA_013103745.1. Taxonomy (NCBI): domain Eukaryota; kingdom Viridiplantae; phylum Streptophyta; class Magnoliopsida; order Gentianales; family Rubiaceae; genus Gardenia; species Gardenia jasminoides. The sequence continues at coordinate 20,850,166 of CM023095.1, forward strand.
CAAGAATGCCGACGCCACGTACTAACGAGCAATGAACTATATGTTCCATAATTACATCAACAACTTCATTGAGGTATACATCAACGACATCATAATCAAGTCGTGGGGTTTCGTCGATCACTTGAAGCATCTGAAAAAGTTGTTCGAAAGAATGAGAAAGCATCAGTTGAAATTAAACCCTCTCAAGTGTGTCTTCAGCGTGTCAGCAGAAAACTTCTTGGGATTCCTGGTGTATAAGAAAGGGATTGAGGTTAATAAGAATAAGGCAAAGATGATTATAAAATGGCCAACCACCGAAAACAAAGAGAGAATTGCAGCAGTTCATGGGTAAAGTGAATTTTCTTAGAAGATTCATAGCAAATCTTGTAGGGAAAGTAAAGGCGTTTTCACCTTTACCGAAGTTGAAACAATATGAGGAGTTCGTATGGGAGGCTATACATCAGGAGGCTTTTGAAAAAATGAAGTGCTATCTGATCAATCCCCCAGTAATAATGCAGCCAGATCGGGAAAAACCACTAAAGCTGTATGTGTCAGCAATGGAAGATACAATTGGCTATTTTCTAGCCCAGGATAATGAGTTCGAGAGAGTCGTGTATTATTTAAGTAGAGTCTTGACACCGATTGAACAAAGATATCGGCCGATTGAGAAACTGTGTCTGGTTTTATATTTCACTTCCTATAAACTAAGACATTACATGCTCCCTGCTTTGGTGTACATTATTTTGAAAATTGATTTGATTAAGTATATGCTGTACCGGCCAATGTTGAGCGGCCAATTTGGCAAATGGGCATTACACCTCATGGAGTACCAGATCCAACATGTCCCAAAGACAGCTGTGAAAGGACAAGCGTTAGCTGATTTCTTGGTAGAACATTCACTAAATATGGATGAGTCAATAGCTGATTGGAGCATCAATAAAGTGCATACAACAAAATGGATGATGAAATTCGATGGATCCAGTACGGAGAGTTTTGGCAGAGCAGGCATAGTAACGAAAGTCCTGCTGGGGTGACATACAGGTATTCATTTAAATTAATGTTTGATTGTTCCAATAACCAAGTTGAGTATGAAGCATTGATAGCGGGCTTAGAAACACTAGTGGACCGAGGCGCCACTGAAATCAATGTGTTTTGTGATTCGATGCTGATAATTAACCAGACAACGGGCAATTACCAATGTCGGGATGCCATCTTATGGCAATAACTATGCACAGTGGAGAAATTGCAATGAAGATTTCAAAAGATACAGTTCTATCATATCCCATGGAGGCAAAACCAAGAAGCAAATGAATTGGCATAGGTAGCATCAGCCATCTCTTGGCAGAACAATGGAGAAGCGACGAATTTCAGGATTGTGCGGTGGATTCTTCCTACATATTGTGACTGTGCCGAGCTAATGGATGTCAACTACATCAAACTAAAGAAGGACCGGGAGGAAGATTAGAGGCAACCGATCATAAAGTATCTCAAAAATCCTAATCAATCGATGCCAAGAATTATCAAAATGAAAGCCATGCACTACCGGTTGTTGGACGGGTAGTTGTCTCGAAAGGATAAAGTTATACTTAAAATGTTTAAGTATGAGCGAAACATATTTGGCAACGCTAGAAATCCATGAAGGGACTTGTGGTATGCATGTAACAGCCCCACCTCTCCCAAGGGCAAACCCAAGGGTATCAGCGGACTGTCTGCCCAACTCTCGCCAGGACTCACTACAAATTCCCAAATATTAATCCAAACATTCATTCATAAAGTCATCAATATAAGATATTAAAATTACTAATAAACTCTCACAAAATACAGACCCCAAAATTTCATCAAAATTACATTAACAATAGCTCCAAAATTCCATAAACCATCAAAATTCATCCATTAATTTCAATCTTATACAAAAAGGGGAAATCCTATAAAAGTACTAACTTTCTCGATTCACGTGCCTCGCCTCGAAACCTGTTAAGGAAAACAAATTGGGATGAGCTAACGCTCAGTGAGGCCAAGAAAACATGCACAGGCAACTCAAAGCAATTAAATAAATTAATAAAACAATAAAAGAGCCAAACAGTGAATTTAGCAATAAAGCTTTTAAACAATACAATTTAAAGGATACAGTTGCCGACTCCACATCCACAATTTTCTGAAGTCATTTCCTTCACCAGCATCAATTGAAGCCACATGTTGACACTCCGTCAACCACTCACTCTTACAGTCCATATTCATCACTTTTCTCCCTCTCCCGTCTACTTACACCCCCTTGACCGGGCCTGAACTCCTAAATTTGAAAAGTGTTTGGCAACCCACTATGAGTATGCCAAGTCGGTGGACTCATTCCAACCGACATACTTTAAACAGTAAAAACCCATGGTTTTCCCAACTCTTGCCCTAGCCCCTGTTGCCGGACAAGGCGAAGGGATCCTCGATGGGGTTTGGGCGTCCCCACAGTTATAAACAGTTTAAACAGTCCAATCAATTCAAGCAGTCAAACAAGTAACCATTTAAATAGTTAAACTCATTTTGAGACAATTTAAGAATGTGAGCGCGATAAAGTACATGCTCACCAGTTCACACAAGCATGCTTTTCAAATTATTTACATCACTTAAAGCAATTAAACATGCACTTGAACACTCACCAATTGTTGAGAATAAGTGAGAGCTATTCACGCGATCAATCAAGGTTCTCGGAGTTCAAGTTTGGATCACTTGTAAAATCAGCACTTTGCCTAAAATAATTAAAAGAGAACAAAAATGAGTTCTCCTAATCACCAGTCAAGTTTAGTTCAAAAAGTCGAAAGTTCGACGATTTCCTAAGTTGGGCTGAAAACTTTAAAAAATCATAACTCAAGTTATACAAGTCAGAATTTTGCTCATTTGGTACCGTTGGAAACCTATTTGAAAGATCTAAAACTTTACAGAAGATATCAAATTAAAATTATGGACGAAATTAACCCAGATTTTCGTTGAACATTCTGCTACAGTAAAATGACAGTGCTCGTCAGGCTGGACATCCAGCACACTTTGAAAATTCTCCAAAAATTACAGAAAATTAATTAACCTCTAAAATTCATACAAAATATAGTACTACATAAGGAGTTTCAGCAGCCACTGACGGAACTCAATTCCGACATCCGAGCATGAAATGACAACAGTTCAAACAAAGGCAGTTCAAAATTCTGCAATTCTGGAAACATGAAGATACAGGGCAGTTTTCGAGTTACTGTTTGAGTGACGAATTCAAGTCCAAAAATTACCAAATTTGGTACACCAAAACTAACATATGTAGGCTAGGTTCACACAAAATTTCAGCCCTAAATTCAAACAAATGAATGTCAAACCGAAATGAACTCAAACAGTGCTTAAAGCTGGGGAAGATTTTCCAGATTAGAGAGGCAGTTTTGAAACATCATTTGAGCAATGAAATGGTACTGGAAAAACACCAAATTTTGCAGGTAACAACCTCAGTACATGGGATACATCTGTACCAAAATTTAGCTAAAAACTCGTGCAGGAAGACAGTGAACAAAGCAATTAATATCAGGGCAGCAAGGTTCGATAAATCTGGAAACTGTTTTCCAGATTTTAACTTCATTTTTTCATGCGATCTTGACACACCAAATGGAATGATTTTTGCAAATAAATTTACATACATATAGATCAACATTTCAACTCTCAAAATAGCCAAGAAACTCACGAAAATATGGAGCTAAAACAGGGCATAAAAATTGCTGAAGGGAAACCGGCAGCATAACCTTCCAACTACCATGAATTCATCACAATCACTCCATCACATATGTATATATCATAACAACCAACCATCAACAATTGTGGGAATTCATAGAGCCCACTCAACAACCCAAATAACAATAAGAACAACTAAAGAGCTAATAAGGCTCTAAGCATAAAAGTAATTAACCTAAAAGACAAGAATTGGTTGGATGATTATACCTCTAATGGAAAAACTAGAAACCCTAAGTTGGAGATGATTTAGAATGCACCAAGACCTCTTCTTTCTCCCCTCCAAAGCTCGGCTCTCACTCAAGACAAGAGGGTCTTCAAGCTCCAAGTGAAATGGTGGAGGATTACTCAAGGTTTCTTGGTGGATTTGGGTGAAATTTTGGTAGTTTTTGAAGATGAAATCAAAGGGGAAGAGGGAGGGGAAAAGTCGGCTGAAACAAGGTGAGGAAGAGAGAGATTTTTGTGTTATTAGTGAAGTTGATTTTCTTGAGGGAAAATGGGGAAGAGGTGGCCGGCTATAAGGAGAAAGAAATGGAGAAGGAAATTGAAAAAAAAATGGAAAAAAATTAAGAAGAAACCTTGGCCACACATTTTTGGTCCAAAGTCAACTAAGAAATAATAGCTCATTTGTGCTCTTAATTGAGCTTAACTCTAATCATATACTGCTAATTCCTTAATTTACTTTTCTTAAGTTACAAATGATCATTCTTATTCTCTGAACTTACGTCACTCTCAGTCCGAATATTTATCTCGAAAAACGTGCCCATTTTCTTTTTTCACAATTAAGTGACAGAAAAATCAAATTGATGTTTTAAAAATAGTTTTTAAAATAAAATGAGGTAATGGATAGTGTAAATGCAATTAAAATGATTTAAAACAATTAAACAAATATTCAGAGAAATTAAATAATTAATTAAATAAACAGGTTAAATAAAAATAAAATTTTCGGGTCCTTACAGTGCATGGTGGTGGACGAAAGATGATATGGATGTTAAGGAGACATGGGTTCTATGATATGAAAGATTGCATTGCCTTTGCAAAGGGTTGCAAGAAATGTCAGATATTGGAACCAATTCAAAGAGTCCCAGCAAGCGACATGGAGATAATTATCAAATCTTGGCCATTTAGATGTTAGGGGATTGACATAATTGGGATGATCTTCCCTCCATCATCCTTGCTGCACTCATATATGATAACTGTTACTGATTACTTTGCTAAATAGGTAGAGGCAGCCCCGCTGAGGGTAGTTGACCAAAGGTCGGTGACAAATTTCATTAGAGAACACATTGTGCATCGATTTGGCATCCCCAAATGTGTGGTTACTGACTAGGCCTTATACTTCTCAAAGGGTGAGTTGAAGTTGTTTGCCGACAACTACAAGTTCAAAGTGACTCATTCATCGCCCTACTTTGCTCAGAGTAATGGACAAATTGAATCCTCCAACAAAATAATAAAAAAATATGATTGTTAAGATGATCGAAGAAAATCCTAGAAGATGGCAAGAGCATCTGTCAGAAACATTATAGGCATACACTATCGGCATGTCACCATTCTCATTAGTGTACGGGCATAATGTGATCGTCCTCACTGAGATTGCAATAAAATCTTTGCGATTGGCAAAACAGCATGTCCTGTTAACTGAAAAAATATTAAGAGGCAATATTGGCGAAACTATCGGTCCTAGGCGAAACCCGACTGGGAGTAGTTGATGACCACGTCGAAGCTAATAAGTGGAGAGTGGCTAAGATATATAACAAAAACATACGACCAAAAATGTTTGAAGAAGGTGATAGGGTGCTGAATGTAATTTTGCCAATTGGCAAGAAGGAACCAAGATTCAAAAAATGGAGTGCAATCTGGGGAAGACCATTCATCGTACATCAAGTGCTGCCCAAAGGTACGTACGTATTACAAAGTTTGGAGAGTCAGGTAAATTAAAAATCAATTAATGGAATTTACGTGAAAGAATTTATACCTTCTATGTGGGAGAACATATCTCCCTTAAGGTAGGATGCCATATATAAGGCGGCGGGGATACAGAACAATTGATTAGTAAGATAAACAGACTCAACAAGCACAGAAGGGCATAAGTAGCATTAAGTGCCGATAGTGAAACAAAAGGAAGCGGCATGAAGAACGGGTAAGTTATTACATGCATGAATGTTCTGCCGAGACAAATCGGCTAGGGAATGAATGATATCTAAATTTCAAGATAAGCGGGAATCTTTGCAAGGGTCAGCTAAAAATAGAGAACCTCCTCTACTAGTTTGACCAGCGACACCGCTTGTGACGGCAGCAGGAGAAGGAGAGTTAGGAGACTCCGGTAACAAGGGCGTTAGGATCGTTCTCAATTGTCTGACGGCGTCAGAGAGTAAGAACTGATCACTTTCGGCAACCGACCTCTTTGCCTCCATGACGTCGGTCTGAGTTTTGAGACACTGGAATGTATTGAGAACATTGCTACTGAACCCCATCAGCTGTTGACAATGCATAGTGTGCTTATCCTTTTGGGACCGCAGTTCCCTCAACTTCTTATCCAAAGCTTCCTTTTCCCTGACCAGATCTTGAAGCCTTTCCTCAGCCACAGTCAAGCTATCCACTGACACTTTACATTTGTTTTTCCTTTTGAACTTCTCTTTCTCCTACCGAGTGAAGGCCTCTAGGTCCTCCTGAGTTCTACTGAAGATTTGCACTCAATGCGGTAGGCTAACCACAAATTGGAACACCCTTTTAGAATTGGCATCAAACAAGTCATGTTCACCAGACCGCATAAGGGACTCAAGTGTTGATTTCAACTCATAAAATCGATGCCCAGTAGTTGACCAAGAGGGCGATGAAGCAGAGAAGCCAGGATACACTTGCTCTGATCATCTGTGAGCAAGGGGACAGAGAACAATGAAGAAGCCGAGGTTGTAGAGGCCATAGAAGGAGAAGGACCAGTGGCTTCCTTGATTTTAGCCACCATTTCTTACACTGACTTGAGAGGCGGAATAGGAGTAATCTCAGCCAAACTATGAGGAAAAAATAGAAATATCAGCCGATGATAGCAAATCACGAGCGATATATTTAATGATTGTACCTAATGGACTGGCGTGTTAGCAAGGGTGGTATCACGAGCTTTTTTCACTTGTTCGTCATTAGAATCAAAAGAATTCATGTTGAAGGGTGTATTTGAAACCTTGCTCTTGCCCTTGGCTAATCCTGGAGTAGCAGTCTTGGGGATAGCCACAGCGGCCGCTTTGGGCGACCTAACCAGTCAGAGGGAAGCACGAGTTTGACCAGCGGCTCCTCCCTTTGATTTTTTCATAGAATGCTTGAGAGAGGCACCTTCAGCGTCACTGTCATCGGAATGAATTTCTTCAATGGCAATGTCTTCAACCACACCTATGAAGCCCAAAAGAAAAAAAGAGTAAGATTAAAACTTGTAGCACACCAAGAATTATGTAAGAATAGCACCAACCTACGAATTCTGGGGCTACCCCCATAGCCATGACTACACCCTGGGAAAACAGTCGATTATGGGTATGAGTATAGTAATTGGTTGCAGTAACAGGATTATCTTTCGTATAAGAGGGAATGTAAGGATCGGCAAGGGCAAAGTAGGCTGTGGGGATTGGTGGAGGCGGCCTAATGCGTTGTTGATAAAAGGTGACAAAAGGAGGAACAGTATGTAAGGGCCAAAGACAACCTAAGAGGGGGAGTGAATTAGGTTGATTAAAAATTAATCAAGTTATAATACCCATTTTTCACAATAACAAATGTAACTTCTTACACAATCAAATTGTCAAACAAGTGAGCAATAGAAATCGAGAAGAGTAGAAGATATAACAATAGATGAATCGTAAAGTAAGCTGTAAATAAGGATGATAGTAATCAAGCCGATTTTCTTCAAAACTCCTCTTGAGCTTGAAGAATAAATCTCAAGTCAATCAACTTCAATTCGATGAATTACAACCAATCTTGTGTACAATGGAATGCTCACTTCCTCCTTACCCTAAGCAGCACTTAGTCAAGTTAGGAAGTTTTACAATCACTCGAATAACCCTCTCAAAGCTACACTATTGAAGAATTGACTCACAATTGAAAAGCTTGCAAACCAACTTACACTTCAAGACCTACAATTCTTACACAGAGTATTTTCTTGCTAAAATCACTTTCCAGAACTTGTATTCTAAGTGTACAAAAGTTACTATGAAATTCAGACAAGGCTCTATTTATAGGAAACCAAAAAGTGCCTTGATAATGGTTGTCAACGGATAGAAGGGAACTAAAGAGTCAACTAGCCGTTGGGGCTGTCGGACATTCGATACAAAATTGTATGTCCAATGCAATCATCTAAAAGACAGTTTCGATCTTTATCGGAAGGCCAATGCATGTTTCTGCATCCGATGAATCTTGTTTCCGATAGCGCTTAGAAATTTTCTTGAATACGATCGGACGTCTGGTAATACTGATACGCATCTGATACGAGTGTCTGATATTTCCCCTATCTATCGGATGTCCGGTACTTCAGGTTGAGTGTCCGATGGAATGTTCTCGACTTTTATCAGACGTCTGATACAAGCTATTGAGCGTCCGACAGAGTTTAATGTCCTTTGCTCCTTTTGATTGAGTTTTTCAATTGCACCATTTGCATTGATAACCTGAGCTGCCAATATTCTCAATAGAAAATATTAAATTGATTTCTTCAATTGCTTTATAATTGTCAAAATTCGGGATCACGATTTACATTCTCCCCCTTTTTGATGATGACAAAACAGTTGAATTTGATTTGGTAAAAATATTGATAAAGAAAATGTATATAACTCCCCCTCATTTTCTGAATCGTACGCAGCTTGTGTTTTGAGCATAATTTAGATTGAGTATTGAGTATTCAAAGCATTTGATCATATCTAAACCATAACTCCCCCTTACTCGATTAACCATATTTTCGATCAAATAAAAAATTCATCCAAGCCAATATCAATATAACCTTAAGCCAAAAATTTATCCAAGCCAATATCAACCAAAGATTCATAAAAATTCATCCAAGCTATATCTATATAACCTTCTCCCCCTTTTTGTCATCTCAAAAAGAATCAAACAATTCCAATAGAATCAAATAGAAGAGTTGAAATTTTCAATACCAAATGTGTCATAATACCAAATATATCTCTAAATAGCTGAAATCTTGAATACCAAATGTGTCACAAGTCAAATAGAATTCCAAATAGCTGAAATCTTTGATGCCAAATGTGTTACACATTTCCAATAGTAGAAACCATCTAATGCCAATAATTCCATCCATTGTACCAATATAATATTCAACCAGAAATCCAATGAGTCAATATAGGACCAAAATGCAAAACAAGGCTAATAGCATTATCACAAATCCTCAAGAATCAAGATCACTACTAACATAATAGCAGCATCATCAATACAATAATTATCAATATCATCTAATGTGCCATTCAATGCACGATCAAAATTCCAGTGATTCACAAGACAAAGCGACAATATCCAACAGAACCAAGATCATAATGTAACACAAGTTTATCACATATCCAACAGAACCAATATCTCAACAAGAGAACCAAATCCACAAAGTCAAGATGAGAACCAAAAACAATATCAACATCACATAAGTTTCAATACAATACCATAAATAGCAAGAATAGAATGTTGAATTACTAAATATCCAAAATATTGATCATCCAACAGAAATACAAAGTAGCAATAAGCAAAGTAGCAAAGTATTTAATACTTAATACACTTCGACCATTGACAGAGGGGAACAAAACTGAAAATATGCATCCTAATGGTGAAGTGCAAATGATCCTAAAGTACTTAAAGAGTGAATGTGGCCATAGGTCTAGGCCTTCTTCTGGTAATGCGATAGGCAGAGTGGTTTTCCTCCTCTGTGTCTTCATCATCTTCTTCATCAAGTTCATCAGTGGCTTGTGCCTTGTCCTTCTCAGATGTGGAGGGATCACGATGAGGAATTTGAGCATCCATTATTTCTTGAGTTCCAAGAGTAGGATCCGGACGAAATTCTTTTGCATGTGATGCATCCTCAATCATAGCAATAGAGAATAGCAGGTTTTTCTTATCTAAGAACTCAGACTGCTGTTTAGGAGTCATGGTGAGAATAAGACCACGTTTAAGAAGGGTAACATGATCCTTGAGCTCTTTAAGCAATTCAACAACTTCAGACTGAGGGGAATTAGTTTTAGAAGAAGATTTCTTGGGGTGAATGGAGGGGCCAGGAGTGAAACGAAGTGTTTGAGAGGTTCCAGGGATGATAGGAGTGTCATGGCCTCTTTTAGAACGATTTTCAGAAGTAGCCTCTTTTGTACACCACGCATCATCCAAAAATTTCAGATTTTTCCTTTTAAAATAAAATTTTGTGAAAGCAGAAGTGGAAGTATTCTTAAAACATACTTCTGAGATGGGAACTTTAAAATGCTCGAAAATAGGAGTTAAAAATTTTTCATAGGACAACTTTCTTCTAGTGTCAGTACTCAATTTTAATAAAAACTTGCACATGACAAAACCAAAGTCAATGCGGATTTTCTCAACAAAATCCTCTTGAGCTTGAAGAATAAATCTCAACTCAAGCAACTTCAATTCGATGAATTACAACCAATCTTGTATACAATGGAAGGCTCACTTCCTCCTCGCTCCAAGCAGCACTTAGTTAAGTTAGGAAGTTTTACAATCACTCGAATAACCCTCTCAAAGCTACACTATTGAAGAATTCACTCACAATTGAAAAGTTTGCAAACCAACTTACACTTCAAGACCTACAATTCTTACACAAAGAGTATTTTCTTGCTAAAATTACTCTCAAGAACTTGTATTTTTAAGTGTGCAAAAGTTACTATAAATTTCAGACAAGGCTCTATTTATAGGAGACCAAAAAGTGTCTTGATAATGGTTGTCAACGGATAGAAGGCAACTGAAGAGTCAATTAGCCGTTGGGACTATCGGACGTCCGATACAAAAGTTGTGCATCCGATGCAATCGTCTGAAAGACGAATGGCCGATGCATGTTTCTGCGTCCGATGAAGCTTGCGTCCGATAGCGACCAGAAAGCTCAGAAATTTTCTTGAATACGATCGGACGTCCGGTAATGCTGATACGCATCCGATACAAGTGTCCGATATTTTCCCTATCTATCGGACGTCCAGTACTTCAGGTTGAGTGTCCGATCGAGTGTTCTCGAACTTTATCAGACGTTCGATACAAGCTGTCAAGTGTCTGACAGAGTTTAATGTCCTTTGCTCCTTTTGATTGAGTTTTTCAATTGCACCATTTGCATTGATAACCTGAGTTGTAAATATTCTCAATGAAAAACATTAAATTGATTTCTTCAATTGCTTTGTAATTGTCAAAATTCGGGATCACGATTTACACAGTAGGATCATAAAAGGAATATCATTTAAAGTATTCTCCAAGATATTTGACTCCACGCATTTCTTCTTTCTGTTTGAGGGCTACCTCTTGAAGTATATCGGCACGATGAAAGGGGATTTCACTTAATTTTATAATATTTTTTAAAAGTCAAGATATCGGCACGAAACTTACCTTTCGTGGGCACCGAGAGCTTCTTACACTTGGCCTATTCTTGGACCGCTGACGGCAAAAGAGTGGGCACCAAGGAAGCAACATCTCTGGATCGGTGTTGTATGACAAACTTGCTTCACCAAATAGTGAAGCTAGTAGCATGGAGAGATAAATGATCAAACGGTGCCAATGCAGAATTTTTGAAGATGCGACGTTCGATTTTATGGAAGGTTCTATAATTGGTAGCATCCTCAAAAGAGGGTCTGAGATTATAGGAATTAAAGAGATTGACAGGAAAAGTAGGCATAGCCTGCATCAAGCTGAATTGACAAGCAGTGAATTGAGGACAGTATAAACTTCAAGCCAACCTCTACCTGTTTAAAATTGGAAACAGGAGGGACATGGTCATAACCATAGTCCAACTGCCTACAGACGAGATAGGAGCTCCAGACAGCATCCCAATCTGCTTGCTCATCCTCAAATAAGTCTGAGCGAGAAGAGCGGAGAGCAAACCAAGGAGGAGAGAATTGTCGGCTACACACCACGTCGAAATTCGGGCCTACACCAGGGGTAGAATTACAGAATATATGGATATTGTAGACACCAAAATTTGATTATTTCATTTGTTTTCTTATGTTTTTATCTATTAATATTTAGTTATTTAGTTTTGAATATTCTAACACATTTTTCTTATTTTTGTAGGTTTAAAAAAAAAGGGCTTAGAACTGAAACGCGGACCTGTTACGCGGATTGGTCCGCGTAAAAGTCCGCGTAACCTGATCAGAGGCTAAAAAAAATACGCGCGCAATTTTTCCAGTCATTTTTCTCCTCATTTCCAGCTATATTTTCTGCGACTTGAGCATCAAGAAGCCTATTTAGTTAATCCCTAACTCACCCTTAATCCCTAACACCCCATCTAATGATCAAAAATCAACCAACAAACCCTAAATGCATCCAAGCCTTTGGTTGTAGGTTTTAATGCCTATAAATCACCCATGTTAGGGTTTTCAAGAAAAAAAAGGAGAAAAAAGAGAGAAGAGGGAGGCTGAGAGTGAGCAGAAAGAGAGAAAAATGATTGAGAATCAAAGAGAAAAAAAAAGAGAGAAAAGATAAAAACTAGGGTTTCCTTTTCTTTAGTGAAGATTTCTAGAATTTTGGTGATTCCTTCTCGTTCATTTCAAGCCTACGAATCAGGTAGTCTTCCTTTACTCTATCTATTATTTTTCTGGTCGAAAATTGCTGAAAATCAGACCTTTTGGTGGAACCAAGGTCTTAAATGTGTTTTTTTAAGTTTTATGACATTTGATGATGATTATTGGTTGTTATATGAGCATGTTGTGTTTATAAAGCCTTGGTAAGGCTCATAGTCTTGTTCTGACGTTTAAAATCAGACGTTTGATGCTTCTGTGTTGATTCTGTTGTGATTTCTGAAAAGTTTCTGGAAAAATGTTCTTCACATTTTGAAGATGTGAAGAAACGCGGACCACTTGCGCGGCTTACTTCGCGTAACGATCCGTGTTTCCTCTTGAATGTTTGAAGATGTGAAGAAACGCGGATCTCTTGCGTGGCTTAGTTCGTGTAACGATCCTTGTTTCTTCTTGAATATTTGAAGATGTGAAGAAATGCGGGGTTGTTACGTAGGCCTGTCCGCGTAACTTCCCGCGTTTCTAGCCTGACAGTTCTTCCCTTTCCCCTTTTTTGTCTATTTGATGATGTTGATGCTTAAGATTTGGCCTTTTTCGGTTTTAGCTCGTTTTGTCATGATCTGAATGATGATGTTTAATGCTTTAAATAGATCTCCTTGCCTCTGAAGATTTTGTTTGTGTTATTGTCTGAAAAACTGGAAGCAATCTTCCCGATATTTTGAAGATGGGAAGAGACGCGGATCGTTACGCGGTTGAGTCCGTGTTTCCTGTCCGCGTTTCCTCTCTGAACTTTACATTTTGCAGGTAACGCGGACATAGTTGCGCGGCTATGTCCGCGTTTCTACTCCGCGTAACCTCTCTGTTCCTCAGTTTTGTTGCTATTTCCTGCTCTTTTGTTCCAGAATCTTACTCTATTATTCGTATTTCCTAGTCTTGTCCATGTTGCTTGCAGAATCTGTTTTGATACCTTTTCTTTGAATTTTTGATTGATTTTTCCTTTAAATTGGTACCTTGATCCCTTTTGTTGACATTGAGTCTTAGATAACCATTCCCATCACTTAAGGATTCAATTAAGGCATCACATCAAGGGATGGTAACTTCTTTCCCCTATTATGTGCTCTTATGTGTTTTTGCATGATCTTGCATGTTTTAAATTAAGTTTTCCTTTGCTTGTATTCATGTCTAGTCTTTATTTATGTCATTTAATTTCTGGGTAAATCATTTGGAGGCCTTGGATGCCAAGTTGTAATAGACAGATTTAATTTTGCAAAAAGTGTATTTATTCTAGAAAATGTAATAGTTAGATTATTATTCCGAATTTTTTCCCCTTAGAATATATTTAGGTTCCCCCAATGTAATAATTAGGTTTTATATGCTTATTTTGCATGCTTGCATGTTTATGTGTTTACTTGCTTTTCTAGGGTCTTGCATCTAGATATTATGCCTATATGCTATGTGTTTATGTGTTTTATGTGTTTACTTGCTTTATTATCATGGCTACATGTTTATTGTGTAAATGTATTGACGTCACCACACTAGTCCAACGCTAGTTGTGGCCTTTCCTTTCGATTTCTCACTAATCCAATGTTAGTGAGAACTTTTAGACGAGGGCTAGTCCAATGCTAGACCCTTAATGCCGTTCATGCATTAGATACAAATTTCACACACTTTTCACTTTTAGAGTTTCTTTTCCATTTTTGCATGTTATTTTTCTCCCACCCCGTATGCGAAACATCTCATTTAGTTTTCTTTTTTCGTCAAAAAATAGATTAGTGCATTTTAGAGCATTACCCTTTGAATTAGGGAAGAGAGCGAGTATGGCTTCCTAACACGCTTTTATTTCCTTCTATGAAAAGGAAGATTTGAAGTCACGAATTTAGTCCCCCGCACCCATTATGTTGCATTATCCCTCTTTAGGACATACATATGCATTATTTTGAATTCTATCAAGATCATTCTTTAAAAATCAAGTTTCTTCTTCATGTTTAGCAATTCAGAATCAAAATCCATTTTCCTTAAAATTGCATCTTTTGAAAATTCAAGTTCCTCTTTGCACTTAAAATTGATATTTTCAAAAATCCAATTTCTTTTCCTTTGAGATTTTATAAAAATTACATTTCTTTTGAAAACCCTATTTTCCCCTTTTTTTCGAGTCTCATCATTTGCATTTTTCGTGACCTCCTCGAGGGATCAAATTTGGATGACACAACTAATGTGATCAATTCCAATCAAACCTCAAGAAAACATTTTGCCCCTCTCGATCCAACATTAGATTTAGGTTTTTGCATCCATATAGATAACATCCAAATGTGATAAATTTTAAAGTTAGAATTAGGAAATTTTTAACTAAATCTTGCAACTAGCTTTGGCTAGGTTAGAAGGGTGCCTTAGAGACGAGTAACATCGAATCTTTGCCTTCCCTTCTTTCAACTGTGACCCCCGAACCTTTTTCTCTAGTTTTTCAAAGACCTGGAGTCGTCTAAAAAAGGGTTTTCTTAGTTTATTTTCATTAATTAAAATTTTTGGGTGACTTGGTACACCTAAACTCCATACCAAGTGGCGACTCCAAACTTTTCTAAAAACCCTTTTCTAGACTTTTGTTTTTGGGTCCAAATCGTTGCATTTTTATAGTCCCATGACCCATTTCTTTTTCAAAAATCAAATTTTAACTAAAAAACCTTTTTCAACTAAAAACCCGAAACGACGAGGGTTTTCATACCCTCTCTTCCTTTTTCAAAAAATGGGGTGCGACAGATATAGTCCTTGAAATGCAAGGAGTAGGGGGGGCTTGTTTAAAAAGGGGGAGCTAAGAAGATGCACCTCACCAGGCAATAATACATCAGCAGGATGCACCAATGGAAAGTAGCTCTGGAGTCATATCTGCAAAACCCACATCGGTCTGCGAATAGTCTGTAAGGATTGGAACTCGAAAAGGTCTCGATAGATATGGTATAATACCGCTAGTGCCAACGCTAGCTGATATCCTGTCAATAAAGCCAGAGAGATATAATAAAAATTCTGTGTGATTTGAGGGCCCAATGTGCCAAAAATATATCGGCACAGCCAAAATACAAGAAAGTTGATGTGTTCGTCACTAGAGGCTGGAACTTTGGACTTGGATTTGAAGGCTAAATCCAGGAAATGACCATAGGATTTCGATTCCTTTTTATTAGAACCATAGTTACTCCGCACCTTCGCCATCTGAAGGTCAAAGTCTACCCCATCTCCATGCAGGGGCAGGCCGGTGATGGCATTGATATCCATAATGGTTGGCGTCATCTGGCTGCAAGAGAAAAGAAATGTATTGCAAGAGGTGCTTCAAGATGCCTATCGAGGTCGATACATAGTACCATCACGACTACGACCAACCGATCATCGGTGCATGATAGGGGTGGTCCAGACTATCGGTAGGAACATAACGGTTTGAAAGTTCTAGAAGGAGTATACTGAAAGTTAAGTGGTTATAAGAATCCTTACAACTAAAGAAGTTGGTAGGTTCCACAATCCCATGATCCTGAAAAATACCCAAAGTGGGAAGGTGGACATAGATTGGAATCCTAACTAATTTTAAGAGGGAAACAACACCTATCCCGTATCTATAAGTACCACGAGAAGCATCAGAAGAAAGGGACAGCTCTCTACTCTACAAAAAATGACAAAATCTGATGCTTTCCTCTTTTAAAACAGCTTTCATAGAATAGTTAGGCTAGCTTTAGGGTCTATCAGCTCTCTTAGATTAGGATCTTTAGAATTTTTACAAGTTTTTCATGTTCATATTCCTTGAAGTTCATCAAGTTTATGTTATCTCTATTACCAATCAGTAGCCTTCTTTCAGTTTTCAAGCAACTTTTGTCGGATTCACTGTTTTCATTATCTTTTCTAGCTTATCAACTCTAGTCCATTCATCAATCTATCATACGGTCGATTCTTGCTCACTCTCCCTCTTAGTGATCAAAGCACTCATGATGTGAATTCTAAATCCTTGAGGCTACTCCAGGCCAACGAGTAGCTTTCGTCTAGAAGTCAGATCACAATTGTCATGCTCTAATTACTACTTTACTTAGCCGATACATTGAGATTTTCCTAGTTTTCCCTGGTACAACTAGGTGGCACGCTTGCGAACTGATTACCGATCGGCAGGTGTTTGTGGGTTGCAGAAATCGGCACAAACACCACCAATTAAGTTTCAACTATGAACCTATTCTAAATTTATTACACTAGGAAGCATGATGCTTATTTTGTAATTTTCTAATACAATCCAAATATCGGGTTTTAGAAACAAGTGAAATTAGAAAATGTAACCAGAAACATAGCTATAAAACCAAGAAATTGCAACAAAAAAAAAGAGGTAATTGATGGATATTTTCATTGCCTAAGACTCAATGCAATAACCCAATCAAAATACTGTCAATTGTTGTGTGATGTGTGTAAACAGAGGGAGAAATTACTACTAATTGATCTTTGAAAGTGAGTCGGGATTAAAACTGAGAGTAGGGTCGAACTTCTTTCTATTTTTACTATCATGAAAATAGTATTATTCGTTTCTCTCATTCGAGCAAAAGGCATCATTGATGAGGGAGGAGGGAAAATTTTGGCTGCTGAAATTTTGAATTTTGGATGAAATTATTGAGCCATTAGAAATCAAGACTGTTTGATACTAGCACCAAAATGTCAACCAAAAAGGAAGAGGAATTAGGTTAAAAAAGAGGAGTTAAGTTAGACAAATAAGTGGGATCACAAAGGCGTGTCAACATGGTACTAAAATAAGCCACGTGTCAATATGGTATTAAAATCTGTACACTACATAATCTTCTGATGTGGTATCCTTGGCATATCTAATACTTTCTTGGTCTATTATCATTTGGGTAATGAGATAAATATGATACACATCCATCAAATATTTAATTATTCTATAACACTCCTCCTTAGATAACTATTATACAAAAAATATGTCTCATTAAAACCTTATTAGGAAAAAATCTAGTAGGAAAAAGCTCTAGCGAAGGAAAAAGAGTACATTATTTTTGTGTATTGATTTTTCCCCCTAAATCAAACATTATTTAAGATCTTTTAACCAACGCATTCCTATATTTTTCACCAATTTTTCAAATTTTGTAGTTGGCAATGCCATGGTAAATAAATTTGCCAAATTATTATCTGATCAGATTTGTTACATATTAATTTCACCTTCTTTTTTTACACATTATGAGTGAAGAAAAATTTTGGTGGAATATGCATCATCCTGTCTCCTTTTAATATATTCTCCTTTCAATCTCATAATTTTTCTTTTTACAAATTATGAGTAAAGAAGAATTTTGGTGAAATATGCATCTT
Source organism: Gardenia jasminoides (assembly GCA_013103745.1). Classification (NCBI taxonomy): domain Eukaryota; kingdom Viridiplantae; phylum Streptophyta; class Magnoliopsida; order Gentianales; family Rubiaceae; genus Gardenia; species Gardenia jasminoides. Next base: position 20,867,919 of record CM023095.1, read on the forward strand.
CTTGTCTCTTTTAATATATTTTCCTTTCAATTGGACTACATAGATTGCATTATCTTCATATAATATAATCGGAGGATTTTCTTTCTCAGGTAATAATCTATAATTCTTCTAAAAATAATGGGTCATTAATTTTAACCAAACACATTCTCAACTAACCTCACGAATTGCTAGTATTTTAGCATGATTTGAAGAAGTGGCAGTTATTGATTATTTTGTAAACCTCCGTGAAATAGCTGTATTGCCACATTCTTTATGTAGTTCAAATAAATATCCAGCATCAGTATAGTCAAGCAACTCATGTCAAGATTTATACAAATAAAATAAGCCAAAATCAACTATTCCTCAAAAATAGTGGAAAATATGCTTAATACCATTTTCAGTATGACCTTGTAAAAGATAAGTTAAATCTTGCTAATGAATTCATAACAAATGATATATCTGATTTTTCTACAATTAGCAAGATATAATAGTGTACTAATAGCAGTAGGATATGGTATTTTAGGACTAAGTATCTCTTCATTTTCATCACTTGGTCTAAAAGGATTCTCAATAGGATTAAGTGACCGAAATAATGGATGTATTTTATTCATATAAAACCATTTTAATACCTTCTAGTATAAGCAATTTGGTGAACAAAAATTTTATTTTCTAAATGTTCAACTTGTAGATCAAGATAAAATTTGGTCTTTCATTTTTTATTTCAAATTCTCTTTTGAAATATTCAACTATCTTTTTGGATCTTTTTAGGAGTTCCAATTAAATTCAAATCATCAACATATATAGCAATAATTACAAATTTAACCCATCACTTTTTATCGAAATATATAGACATATTGGATCATTTTCATGACCTTACTTAAATAAACACTCATGAAGGCGATTATACCACATACGTCCACACTATTTGAATCCGTACAAAGACCTTTGCAATTTAATGGAATAAATTTGTCTAAAATTTGATTTACATGTTTCAAATATGCTAAATCCTTCATAAATTTTTGTGTAGATGTCATTATCCAATATTCCATATAGATATGCAATGGCTACATCCATTAGACGCATATTAAGTTTTTCATGCATTACCAGACTCACAAAACATCTAAATGTAATTCAACCCATTACTGGAGAATATATTTTGTCATAATCAACTCTAAATTTTTATGGAAATTCTTGACCTACAAGTCTTGCTCTATATTGCACAATTTCATTCTTCTCATTTCTTTTTCTTACAAATATTCATTTATATCCAACTGGTTTCACACTTTCAAGTGTTTGGACTACAGGTCCTAGAAGTTTTCTTTTGGTCGGTGAATCCAATTCAAATTGGATCACATTTTTCATTTTGGGTAATCATTTTTATACCAATATTAATCAATTGATATATTTTTATGATCCTCATTTCCTTTCATAATACCAAGTGCTACACTATATGTTTATTTCTATTCGTTTATACTCTAACATTAAATTTTATCTAATTTTATTCTCTTCAGAAGTAAATTTTTCAGGAGTTGGCTCTTCAGGAACGATCTCTTCAGAAGGTTAATTTTTGTTATAACATTTATTTTATCTCCAAGGATATTTGAAATCAAAATATCTTATTTAGTGCTGTTAATCGAGTCGAGTTGAGCCGAGTATTGGATTTTCGAACTCGAATCGAGCCTTTATCGAGCCAAGCTCGAGCTCGCTCGTTTAAGTTAACGAATCTTGAAATTTGGTCGAGTTCGACTCGAAAAAAGGGATAAGTGGCTCAACATCGAATTTGAGCTCGACTCGGTAATCATAAACGAGCCGAACTCACACGAGCTCGAGCTCGAGATTGAAAATTTATATTTTGTCAAATGAAAAAAATTAATAAATCTAATATGAAATGACAAATATACCCTCACTAACGAACCTAATCGAGCTGCTCGACTAAGAAACGAGTCGAGCTTAACTCGGCTCATTTATTTGTCGAGTATTTTCCGGCCTCGAGCTCGGCTTGTTTATTAAAATAAACGAGCTGAGCCCGAGTCTTGTCGAGTCGAGCTCATTCGAGATTTCGAGTTGCTCGGTTTGATTAATAGCTTTAGTCTTATTTAGTTAGGCTGGTCTTAAATTCATTTGTAGCACTTGTATACATCTTTCGAGGACATCAATTTTAACCAAAGTACTTTCTATAGGAATATTTAATTTAAAACTCTTTTTAAGTCTGTATTTGATAATTGATTTACAACCTTTTGCAAATGAATAATCTTTTGAACTTCCAATTCACATTATTTTGTATGAAAATCAAGGAAATCCAATAAGATTTTTCAGATGATTTCCTTTTAGTTGATCATTTCCTCCCCATAATATCAAGAAGTTTATAATATCATTTCACAAATGGATCATTCATAAATATTTTTTAAGAACCCGAGTACTCACCCTATTTTTATGCATATATTTAGATAATCGTTCGTGTGTAATTATCTCCTTTCAATTTAAAATATATATTTATTGTGTCTTGTTAAAAGATTTAAGTGTAAAAAAGGTGATTTTAAAAACTTCATAGGGTCAAATTAAAGGACTTAATAGTCGTTGAATCGAAATTAGTAGGGTGCCAGTGTAATAACCTTAAACTTTCATGATAGAATTATAATAAGTAATTCTTGCAAATTAACTAGAAAGTGCCACATGTCATTAGAGAAAAGACCGAAATACCCTTGACAAATAGGCTTAAGATTATGCTATCTTCTAGCTTCATAAAGCCAGAAATTAGTTGAGCCTTCTTGTTCTTCTTGTTCGGCTAGCTTGGTTTAGAAGAGAGAGAGAGAGAAAGTTTCAGAAATTCTTCATTTCTTTCACTACTAGTTCAAGACAGAGAGAGAGAGTTGAGAGGAATTTGAAAGCTTGGTAAGGAGTTCTTATTGTTTTAACTCAACCGCAAGAGAGGAAGAAATAATCGAAGGAGATAGTTTGGAAGAGCAGCTGATTCTTCTTTTTCTTTCACTTCTAATCTTGAAATACCTGAGGTAAATGACTACAAACTCTTCCCTAAACTCAATACTTTTCAGCTATAGGGTTACATGTTAAGTTGGACAAGAAAAGAACAGATTTTGGATAGGAAATCTATTTTTGTGCAAAACCGAACCTGCTATTGCTGATAGGTTAATTGATAACAGGTTTTAATGAAGTTTGATGATAAGAATAAATATGATTTTGGCCAAAACACTCCGTGGCATCATAATCTAGTTTTGTATGTGGTTTCTACTATCTTTCAAACCAGAAACCTATGATGCAGTTGCCGTCATGTGCAGCTTAAGGAAAACCATGCAAAACTGTGTGGAAAACTTGAAGAAAATATTGCTGTTAAGTGCTATGTAACCAGCATGCTATTCCTTATAAATGTGTATAGATGAACCCTTGGGGAGCAACATGGTGATTCTTCGTGAATTACCCTATGAAATCTTTTAATCAAGTCTTGAACTGCAAAACTGTCACTACTGTTGAAGTTGCAGACAGCTTTAAATAGCTATCAAAAACTGGCTAGAACATTCTATAGGAAAGTCAAAAGTAGATACCATTAATTGCGTTTGAAACTAGACTCATAGGCCTTTCCAACAGTATAAAATACATGTCTTGATTCATTCTCTATAAATACCAGCAACCTATCCAAGTTGACTAAAAATAGGACCCTGTGCACCTAACTCCTGGATAGTTGCAGCAATCTCCTATTCAATTCAGGTCAGTTTGAGATTGAAATTTTGAAAGGATGTCTTCTAGAGATTTTTAATGCTTTGAGTCTATTTTCCAATGGTGCAAATTTTGTGATTTTCTAGTGTCTATAACACAAGTTATAATTTTTCTAATAAGTGCTGCCTGCACTGGTCATCCTCAAATAAACGTAGAAAACTACAAGATATCAACCTAAATAATCTTGATCGACTTAAATGTGTAGAAACGCGATTAATAGCTATAAGTTAAAATATATTTAGAATACTTAAATGATTAAGGCTGTGATATTTGTCTCAGGAATCGAAAGCGATCGAGAACTTAACCCAAGGTCCGAAAGTTGATGAATTTTCTCCCAGTGAGTGTTTCCTGCGTATATGTTCTATAATTTCATTGTGTGGTTGTATTAAAATTACATGTTGAACTCTCAAATGATGTTTGAAATGCTTATGAGTGAGTGTGTACTTTATCACACTCGACCTAATCAAAATTGAGCTTTTTTGGCTAAATGGTCTATTGTTGGAAAATTGACTGTGCATGATTGTAAGCCTCTACAGAACTTGGCCTCGCCCTTTGTTATCAACCGACTCGAACTAGTGATGGACTTGGTTAGGGGGTTGGTAACCCTAGGACATTGATTGAAATTGTGGAATACTTGAATATGTCTACTGGTGTGAGAAGAATTGGCCAAATTGACATTGTAGGGGATTGTTTATCGTTTTGGAGGGTATAAGGAGAAGATGGGTGGAGGTGGTAGAAATGATGGATTAAAATGTGTCCTTTCAATGATTGCTATTGATTGAATGTCATTGAATTTGAATGCGTTTGTCATCCCTAGAACATGTTTTATTTGCTCAAACGTGATGTGTGTATTTTGTTTGGGGAGAACCTCACTAAGCATTAAGCATACTTTTATAGTTGTTTTCCTTAAACCGGCTTGAAGGCAAGAGCCGAACGGGTAGAGCTAGCAGCATGAGATTCAGGTTATAATATTGGAAGACTCCTTATCTATTTTTTTTTTTTGGGTTGATACTAAAACTTGAATGACTATACATATTTTGTGAATTTAAATTATGGATGGTAGTAGACTTTTACAGTTTTGAGAAATGGTATATAAGTGGAAGTTAATTGTTCTATATTGGAATTATTGTAGTGAGTCCTAGTGAGAGTCAGGCAGGCGGTCTTCTAAACCCTTTGGTTCGTCTTAGGATAAGGTGAGGTCGTCACATATTTCACGGTGTCTAATTGTAAAAGGTACTCCATACTCGACATAGATTTTCAAATTTCTATTGGAACCATATATAGTACAGAAAAGGCATGTATGAGTACTTGTCGGCTCTTAAAACCATGCAAATCCTTACCTCTATCAAATCCTAAATTTTTTTGGATCAATAAACTTCTATTTTACTGTGAGTGATGATTTTGAATTAATTATAAACCAAATGAGAATGGAGGAAAATTATATCAACAACCATTTCTTCTTTGAATGGTTTTTGTGATATAATCAATCTTTGTATCACTTAATCTCTATACATGACATCCACTATTGTCTCATTTAATACCTTGACTTGATATCTATATTAAGATATTTTAAATAAATTTTTTCAAGATTTGGAGGGTAGTGCTTCATTCATAACAAATTTTTCTCCTTCAGAAAGAGATATATTAGTGGCTCTTTCAGAACTTTTAATTAATTTAGCACTTTTACTAATTAGATATGTCTCTTCTGTTTCTAGATAGAAATATAATGTATGTAATAGCATTATCAACAAGACACATACTATCATCACCATAATTTTAATCCCAAATATTTGACATTCATTTCTTCTTTAGAAAGAAATAATAAAGAGACTTACAAATAAAAGTGATTAATGAAGTCCACAAATGGCATGACTTATAAAGAAACTTACGTAAAAGATGCAAAAATAATAAAATAATAAACTTTTAAGTAAATATTGGGTATTTAGCATCAATTGTTTCTTTAGGAAGAAAATATGAGTATTATCATCATCAATCACACCATTAATTTGCACCTTCGAGGTGTCTCTTTATCTTTCTTTAACGATGCTTCATAAAGGTCAACAAGGCATTTAGCCATACGATATGTATGAAATTAATGATCTTTCATGACATACAAAAGTATTTATTTTTAGGATCTATATTTTCTTGTTCATTATCGCATTTCAAGTGGTGATTTTTATTGTAGCCGTAATTAAGATCATCATGCTTATAAAACACATATCTACTCAACTGCATTTATGATTACAACTATCCAAAATTTAGTCACAAGTGAACTATCCAAAATTTAGTCACATTCACTTTAGGGAATGGACTTAGCACCAGTATTGGATTTTATAACACGCAATAGGTTCAGAATTTTTCTCAAATCCATTTTCTCAATATTACTACTACAGAAGCATATTTGAGAAATGAAATATGGAGAACTTATTTTCAACACATCCATATTTTTTACACAATTTTGATTGAGAAGTAATTCTAAATATTGCAGAATATATTCACTGGTTGATTTAAAATTTTCCAATCTTAGGTAGATTTGTCATACAGGGTTTTATAACAATGACCTTCTTCAAATAGTTAGATCCTTTTCTTTGAATTATTTCAAAGGAGAAGTAGATTTTCAGGCATCATTATTTTCACTAATAGTGCTTCCAAAATCATTTGCATCAAGATGTATTTCCCCATCTAGTATCCATAATAAATAATTCTTTTGATAACAAAAATAAATGAATAGATTTGAATAGAATAAATGTTATCTCAAAGAATACTCAATGGAATACTTTTACTTCACGAATATTCAAAAGTAAGCTATAATAAAATGAAACAAGTTTGTGAAAAGAAACTTACAGTTGTTTAACGGTAGTGATATTTCACTTTTACTCAAAAGGTAGAAACTCATGCTGATATGTGTTATAAAACTAATGCTAATATGGTGGTGGATTTGTGTTGTTTATATAGTGAGCACTATGCTAAGAAAATCAAGAAAACTGATGAACTTAGAAAAGTGAAAAGTAGACAAGAAAACTATTATTTTATTCATTCAAATGAACTTCAGTTCAATCTCACCGATACAAGAGGGAGTAATCCTTATTTATAGAGGAATGTATAAGAGTTCAAAATACATTAACTAACTGTAGTTCTTATCAAAATAGTGATAAGATCTTCTCAAATATTGTGATAGATTCTTCACCTCAAAAATCATAATAACTTTATCACTTTGAAGATCGTGATAGACTTATTAGCTTAAAAATCTTGATAACTTTATCAGCTCGAAAATCATGATAGGTTTGTTATCATATAAGGGATAAGGTAAATGTGATAGACATCTATCAAATATTTAATTATTCTATAACATGTAAAGCTTTTCTCTGGTAATTCTCATTGTTTAGTCCAATACTCCACACTTTTACTCTTTCGAGAAGGCCCAGTTCTCACCTTTAATTCTCAATTAATAATATTAGACCTAACCTATCTGAGATTTACTTGAAAATTAGTAAAATTAGATGAGAAAGTAGTAAGTTATTTTGATTCTACAGTAAATTTTCCTATGAAAATATCAAGTTTGAATATTGATTTGATGAAGATCAATTTTGCAAAATTTACTACTTAATAGCACAAATTTACTATTTTATATGTGAAACTTATGCAAAGTTGTATTAGTAAATTTTGAAAGACAAATGATAAATCTTATTAATAATAGAGGTAACTTTTATAAGTGACTAGAATTACTTCATTGTACAAATTTAGCCATATGTTTGTAACTTACTTAAAGCTAAGTTAGTAAATTCTTTACAATTATAATAAAATTTGGAAGATAAACGAAGAGTTTGTGCATTGAAAAGGTAAGTTATGTAAATGACTAAGACTTACTATTTTATTGTCCAAACTTACTATTTTATTTGAAAAACATAGATACAGTTAGATTAGTAATTTAATTAGATCAACAATTGTAAAAGCTCGAGAATTTATATTCATTTTATGCGTGTGTACAAAAAAATTAACTATATGTTCCTTTTATTTTGAAAAATATTTAAGTACATAGGTATAAAATTGAAATTTTGTATAATTAAGGACCCAATGATTGTTAGAATAAGAATTAACAGGGTAATATTAGGATCAATAAGAATTAGATTGGTTGGATTGAAATTATTTTAATTTCATGCAAGAGAAATTAGACAACTGTTCATAATCTTGCCATTTGTCAAAAATCTTGTTAAAAGACTAAATTACCCTTCATTTGTCCAAAAATAACCATGCAACCAACCCTACTTTCAATAAAACCAAAAATTCAAGAAAATTCCCTTGTTTTATTTCTTGTCTTGCTTTTAGAGAGAGAGTTAGAAGAGAGAGTGAGAGTCGAGAGGAGTTGGAGAAAAAGAGGGGAAGAAACTTTATTTTAGTTGGGGAGTTCTTGCTCAAATAAGTTTAGGAGGATTCCACCTTGCTCAAAATAAAATTCCAGCTTCAGTCTTCGTAGGGAAAGGCAAATTTCAACCCAAAATTCTCTTATTTTCTTTGAAAAATCTACCCTACAACTCTTACATGTTTGTAACTTATGATTTCATATTGAGTTAAACTTTGAAACTCAAGTTTTTTTGGAGCAAAACCCTTGTTTAAGACGATGATTGCTGGAAAACTTTGTTTATGAGCTGGCCGGTTGGCTATAAGACCATGCATGAGAGATTTGATTGAAATTTTGCTATATAATCAAACTATATGACTTGTACTTTGAAAATATATGGATGCATGTCAGTTTTTGATGGAATAGCTTGAGTTATGATCGAAGAAATTTTCATTCTTCAAGCTGAAATAAAGTTACAGCTTTAAGAGCTTGATAGAGACTGTTGGATTAGTTTGTGAAATAGAGGAAATGAAGCTTGCGAGTAAAGAGTAGATCCGCGCATGGATCCGCGAACACGGTTCGCGTATCTAGTTCGTGGATCTGAATCCGCGATTCATACTGCGCGTTTCTGAGGTCATGATTCCAAAACGGAACTCTCAGAAGTTGATCCGCGACGTTGAGGATCCGCGATGTACAGTTCGCGGATCTTCTCGCAGATCGTCAGAAGCAACTCTCAGAAGTATGTCCGCGATGCAACGATCCGCGATGTATTATTCGCGGATCCAGTCGCGGATCGTCAGAGGTGAAACTTCTGTTCATGGTTTCATTTCCAGAAACATCTGCGATGCTGATACGCGACGTGTGGTTCGCGGATCTGCATCGCGGATCTTCTCAACGGTCAATATTCTGAAACGTTTTCTGGCATCTTTTTGAGGCTTGTGACTTTTCACTTAATAATAACTGATGCCTAGTACGAATGTGAATACATCTGTTGGTTAAACAACTGTGGGAAAACTGGTGATGATATAAAATCATCTAACTCCTTCAGAAAACTAACTTCTGTTATTATTGATCTTTTCTAAAAGAATGTTTTGTTTTTTTGCTTACAAAACTCTCTTGTCTCTTGTTGTATCCTAGAGGTAGATAGCCTTGAACCCTGAAGCAAGTACCAAATTGCATTGGTAGTGGGGGCAATCAAAACCTTAAGGATAGTGTTCTAAACACGCCTCAAGAGTTGTCTTGTAATTCCTAATTTCTGCAGCCATAGTAAACCCCAATCATCAACAATCTTAAGGTTTTGATTGGTTTTGTTGCAAAATGGCTTCTTCAAGTGACAATGCTTTGCAGACCATCAATCATCGAGTGACGAAACTTGACCTTCTTGATGGAATGGGGGCGAATTTCAGCAGATGGAAGGACAAGATAATGTTCTTCCTCACAGCCATCAAGGTTGCCTACATCCTTGATCCAAATTTGGCTCCTATCCCTGAACCGAATGAGAATGACTCTGAAGCACTCATTGCACAGCGACGTAAGAGGGAGGAAGATGAAATTCTGTGCAGAGGACACATCCTAGACACATTGTCAGACCGTTTGTATGATGTCTATAAATCAATGAAAACGGCAAAGGAAATTTGGGCTGCACTGGAGCACAAATATGATACTCAAAAACAAGGTGCGGATAAATTTCTTATTAAGAAATTTTTTGATTTTAAAGTTAATGACTCTACTTCTCTTCTGGATCAAATGCATGACTTGCAAGTGCTGGTGTCTAAATTGAAAGATCTTGGTGTGGAAGTTTCTGAATCGTTGCATGTAGGGGCAATCATAGCAAAATTACCCCCTAGTTGGAACGATTATCAAAAGAAACTCCTACATACCACCGAGACCTTCTCCTTAGATCAGATTCTTAAGCATCTTCGTATAGAAGAAGATGCTAGAATCATACAAAAGAGAGAAGTGGAGACAAGTGCAAAAGCAAACTATGTGCAAAAAGGAAGTGGCCATAAAGGTGGAGGTTCAAAGAAAAGGAAATCTCCAGGTCAGAATGTTGCAAATCCTACGGACAACAAGAAGAAGAATCGGACTTGTTATAACTGTGGCAAAAAAGGGCATTACAAGAATGAGTGCAGACAAAACAAAAAGCTCAAAAGGAACAGTGCCCAAACTTGCCCGGTGGAGAACAAAGACATTGCTGAAATTATAGCAATGCTGTCCGATTGGAAAGTTTCCATGATTTCGGAATTGAATGTGGCCTCAACTACTGTCAATCCGGTTGATTGGTGGTATGACTCTGGTGCTACTGTCCATGTTTGCAATGACAAGGCTCTATTCAAGTCATATGAAGTGACTTCTGAAGGTCATGTGGTCATAATGGGCAACCATAACACAGCCAAGGTGCTTGGCAAAGGGACGGTGGAACTACAGTTCACTTCCGGGAAAAAGTTGGTGCTCACAAGTGTTCTACATGTTCCAGACATGAGAAAGAACTTAGTTTCAGCCGATAGGTTGAATAAAAGTGGTCTCAAAGTTGTAATAGAGTCTGATAAGATAATCTTGTCCAAGAATGGTATCTTTGTAGGACAAGGTTATGCTAGTGATGGAATGTTTAAGCTAAGTATTAATAAAATTATTAGTTCTTCTTATTTGGTTGGTTTGTCTTCTTACGATTTATGGCACAATCGATTGGGACATGTGAATAGTAGAGTTCTACGTTTTATGTCTAACAATGGTCAAATTTCTTATGATAATAAAGAAGATAAGAAATGTGAAGTTTGTGTTCAAGCAAAGATGACAAGATTACCATTTCCTAAGGTAGAAAGAATAACTAGTTTACTTGAACTCGTTCATTCTGATGTGTGTGAATTGAACGGTGTTTTGACTAGAGGTGGCAATAGATACTTTATTACCTTCATTGATGATTGTTCTAGGTATGTACATGTTTATCTTATGAGAAATAAAGATGAATGCTTTACTATGTTTAAGTCCTACTAAGTACTTGTTGAAAATCAACTAGGTAAGAAGATTAAAATTTTGAGAAGTGATAGGGGAGGTGAATATTTCCCTAGTGAGTTCTCAATATTTTGTGAACAACATGGCATTATACACCAGTCTAGTGCACCTTACACTCCACAACAAAATGGTTTGGCAGAACGGAAAAATAGGACTCTAGAAGACATGGTTAATTCTATGTTAGTGAGTTCAGGATTACCAAAGAACTTGTGGGGGGAAGCCTTATTGGCTGCGTGTCATGTGCACAATAGGGTTCCTTCTTTAAAAATAAAATCCTCTCCTTATGAGGTGTGGAAAGGAAGAAAACCAAATCTAAGTTATCTTAGAGTTTGGGGCTGCATTGCCTATTTTAGAGTTCCAGATAATCAAAGGACTAAGTTAGGACCTAGAGCTATCAAAAGCGTATTTGTAGGTTATGCAGAAAATTCTAAAGCTTATAGGCTGCTTGACCTTGATTCGAATGTTATTGTAGAATCAAGAGATGTGCAATTCTTTGAGGATAGGCTTCTTAAAGACAATGTGCCTATAGGAGTACCTTCTAATGTTGTTGAACCACTCCAAGATCAGATTCCTTCCTCAAGTAATAAGAGAAAGGAAAATGACACTCCTATTGAGCTAAGGAGGAGTCAAAGGTCTAGAAAAGCAACGCATCTTCCTGCAGATTTTATATCCTCTCAAGCTATTGTTTTCTTGGTTGAAGGCAATAGGGATTCTCTACATAATAAGATACCAGTCTTATTACATGTTGAGGATGATCCGAAGACATTTAGTGAAGCAATGTCTTCAAGAGATGCTGCGTTTTGGAGGGAAGCGGTAAATGATGAAATGGACTCACTATTGTCTAACAATACTTGGGTTCTAGTTGATTTGCCTCAAGGTTCCAAACCTATCGGCTGTAAGTGGGTGTTTAGAAGGAAATATGCCACTGATGGTAAGTTACTAACCTTTAAGGCCAGATTAGTGGCCAAAGGGTTTAAACAAAAAGAAGGGGTAGATTATTTTGACACTTATGCTCCGGTGGCTAGGATAACATCTGTTAGAGTACTGGTAGCTCTAGCTTCTTTGTACAATCTGTTTGTACATCAAATGGATGTTAAAACAGCCTTTCTTAATGGTGATCTAGATGAGGAGGTGTATATGGAACAACCTGAAGGGTTTGTTTTGCCCGGTAATGAAAAGAAAGTGTGCAAGTTGATTAAATCTTTGTATGGCTTGAAACAAGCACCTAAACAATGGCATGAAAAGTTTGAGTCAGTGATACTCTCGAATGGATTTAGGTATAATATTGCTGATAAGTGTGTATATTCTAAATCTGGTCAAGACTATCTTGTAATTATATGTCTCTATGTTGATGACATGTTAATCATTAGCAATTCAATGAAGGGAATAGTTGAAACTAAGAAGTATCTTTCATCAAGCTTCAAAATGAAAGATCTTGGTGAGGTAGATACTATCTTAGGCATTAAAGTTAAGAAACATAGTGGGGGTTTTGCTTTGTGCCAATCTCACTATGTTGACAAAATGTTGAATAAGTTTCAATATCTTAAAATCAAAGAAGTGAATACTTCCTTTGATTCTAGCTTGAAACTTCATAAGAATTCTGGTAATCCAATTGCTCAGTTAGAGTATGCTAGTGCAATTGGATGTTTGATGTATGCTATGAGCTGCACTAGACCAGATATTTCTTATGCGGTTTGTAGGCTTGCTAGATATACTAAGAATCCTGGTGTGGATCATTGGAAATCCATTGAAAGGGTTCTTGGCTACTTGAAAAGGACAAAGGACCTTGGAATCTTTTATTGTAGATTTCCAACTGTTCTTGAAGGTTACTCAGATGCTAGTTGGTTTACTAGTGTAAGTGACAAGAATTCCACAACCGGGTGGATTTTCAAGTTAGGTGGTGGTGCAATATCATGGGCTTCAAAGAAGCAAACGGTGATTGCACATTCCACAATGGAAGCTGAGTTTATAGCTCTGGCAGCTGCTTGTAAAGAAGCGGAGTGGCTTAGGAATTTGTTACTTGATGTCAAGTTGTGGCCACAACCTATGCCTCCGATTTCTTTATATTGTGACAGTGAAGCTACTTTGTCTAGAGCCTTGAATAAGGTGTATAATGGTAAGTCTAGACATATTAGTCTAAGACATGAGTATCTTAGACAATTAATTCATGATGGCGTCGTGACTGTTGTGTTCGTTAGAACTTACAACAATTTAGCGGATCCGTTGACTAAACCCTTGCCTAGGGATTTGGTGAATACGACGACCAAAGAAATGGGGTTAAAACCATTCTGTCTATAGTCACTGATCAACGGGAACCCTACCTTGATACTAGCACTACAACTAGTTGATAAGGTTTAACGGGTAATAACAAGTTGTGATGTGATTGTGAACACTAATCTTACCCCACTAGTGTTTGAATGGGAGGATGAGTGTATGTTAAAATACATTCTTAATGAATTGTAAGATCTCTTGGTGTTAAGTATAACTAAAGAGTGTTTTCACCTAAGTGATCATGGAGGTGGTGCCGCCTTCTCCAGAGTTGTGTACTCTGTAAATGATCATGATATTAGGATTGAGCACATGGCCAGTAATAGTGCTAATCTGCTGTGATTTGATCATGGATATTAAGTGTTTTGTGTGTGGTAGAACTAGACTAATTTTGCAAATTATGGTTTAATGCTAAATGCAACCTTGATTTGGTTAGTCTTAGTGATTTACTTACACTAAGAGGAAGTTTAAATCTAACGATACTTTCTCTATGCAAAGCACTGTGTGTGTGTGTTAGTTTGGAACACTATTTTACAAACTAAGTGGGGGATTGTTGGATTAGTTTGTGAAATAGAGGAAATGAAGCTTGCGAGTAAAGAGTAGATCCGCGCATGGATCCGCGAACACGGTTCGCGTATCTAGTTCGCGGATCTGAATCCGCGACTCATACTGCGCGTTTCTGAGGTCACGATTCCAAAACGGAACTCTCAGAAGTTGATCCGCGACGTTGAGGATCCGCGATGTGCAGTTCGCGGATCTTCTCGCGGATCGTCAGAAGCAACTCTCAGAAGTATGTCCGCGATGCAACGATCCGCGATGTATTATTCGCGGATCCACTCGCGGATCGTCAGAGGTGAAACTTCTGTTCATGGTTTCATTTCCAGAAACATCCGCGATGCTGATACGCGACGTGTGGTTCGCGGATCTGCATCGCGGATCTGCTCAACGGTCAATATTCTGAAACGTTTTCTGGCATCTTTTTGAGGCTTGTGACTTTTCACTTAATAATAACTGATGCCTAGTACGAATGTGAATACATCTGTTGGTTAAACAACTGTGGGAAAACTGGTGATGATATAAAATCATCTAACTCCTTCAGAAAACTAACTTCTGTTATTATTGATCTTTTCTAAAAGAGTGTTTTGTTTTTTTGCTTACAAAACTCTCTTGTCTCTTGTTGTATCCTAGAGGTAGATAGCCTTGAACCCTGAAGCAAGTACCAAATTGCATTGGTAGTGGGGGCAATCAAAACCTTAAGGATAGTGTTCTAAACACGCCTCAAGAGTTGTCTTGTAATTCCTAATTTCTGCAGCCATAGTAAACCCCAATCATCAACAGAGACACTAAGTTATGGCCTTTTCTTGAGTTATTGATGGGTGTCTCTTTTCTTGAATCTATGTTATATGACACTATATGCTGGATATTATATGTGTGAATGTACAATGCTGTAAGCTAGTGAAAAAAATTAGAAATCTTGGTGAAAGTTTGGAAAGGTCTTTGCTGAAATTTTTTCCAACTTTAAACCTGAGAGAGAGAAGGAAGATTTTATGTGGTGTCTGGCAATTTGATGGTGAAAACTAGTATAATCTAGATGAAAACAGCTCCTAGGATCTTATTTTGGTCTTGCATGTGGATTTTACCATTCCTTAGTCAAGGAAAAAGTGTGAAAAATTGAAGAATCCAAAGTGATATGCTGCTGGAATTTTGTTCACTAGGACTTAGAGCAAGAAAGAAAAGTTCTTTAATTTTATTCCTATAAAATTTTGGTTAAAACGGTTTAAATCTGATATTAGCACCTTAAAAAGCTTTAATCCTAGTGTATGTATATTTTTTCTTGTTTTGAATTAATAAAACCTAATAACTCTTGAATGAAAATATTATTAAAATTTCTAGCGACTTGATTTCCGAACTAAGAAATTTAATTTAGTAGGTCAAACCCTAATTAGTAAGATTTTAAAAACTTAAAATCCTCTTTATTGCTTTAAAAGTTATATTTAAGATTATATCTAAGATTTTCAAGTTTAAAATTGCAAGCATAAGAACTTGGTAAGAACTAGCAGATGTCGGTTTAAGTAACGTTAATTGGCTTAAACTTGTTAGAATTGCCAATTAGAGATAAGTTAAAATATGTTTAAGATACCTGAATGATTATAGTTATGATATATATCATAGGAGTTGAAGGTGTTCGAGAAGTTAATCCAGAATCTGAAGTTTAATCAGTTTTATCAGTGAGGTTTTCTTTGTATGTGTTTTATGTGAACGCCTTGTCGAACTACTATTTGTTACTTGAATATTCTTGAACTTCCTTGGCTTAAATGTTGAATTATTGAATTGATTGTGCATATATGTAATTCATCTTGGTTGAACTGGGCCCTTACCCTTTGTTACTGGCCAACCCGAGTCAAAAGTGGACTAGGTCGGGACACTAGTAACCCTGGGACAATGTGTGGTATACTCGAGTGTGACCACCGAAGCTATAAGGAGGCATTTGGCCAAAGAAAAGAAAGAGTGAAACAAAATATCAACAAGGGGCAATGTCTAGTTAGGGGAGGTTATAAGGAGAAGTTTGGTGAAGAAGCAGAAATAATGATTGTAAATGGTTCCAAAAGAGCATCTATTTTCTATCTAATTGTGCCATTTCAATGATTGCTTATGCTTGAACTTGTAATTGTCATAAACTTGAGAATTGTTTCGCATTCATGACTAATCTGCTTTTATTTAAACCTTTGGATTTCTGAATAAGTATTATGGTTGTTTATTTTCCAATCTATGCTGTTATTTCAGGAACCTCACTAAGATTTAAGCTTACATCATGAATTCACTCTCCTAGAGGGATCAAAGATCAAAGAGGAATCAGGGTAGAGTCATCAAGTTCAAATTTTGACTTGTAATCTCAGAGACTAGTGTATTTTGTTCTTGGGATTGTACTTAATCAATTTTGTTGGATGACTATATTTTGTACTTAAATTTAGAATTTAAATGATGGTTAACTTTTGCTATTTATGGAGTTATATATCTAGCAAGTTATAGATGGTCATGAAATAAACGTTGATTGTGGTTTCAGTAAGTGAGTCCTGGCGAGAGCCAGATAGGCAATACGCTAAACCCCTTGGTACACCTTGGGGTAAGATAGGGTTATCACAGGTGATATCAGAGCTTAGGTTTGAAATAATCTAGGCAAATTAAAAAGCTTATAATCATAAAAGTTAAGTTTGATAATCTGAGGTGTTAGGTGTTAAATTTTATTAAGTTTGAAAGAAGTTCTAACTTCATTTATGATTGTAGGCATGGAAGAGGGTAATAGGAATGAAGAACCACCATCATGAGCTATTCGATACTGAGGCCAAAGGGAGCCCTCCATATTTGGAATCCCGAAAGCCATTTTAGAAGCTGTGATATTTTGAGGACTAATTCCTATCCTAACTAGGGAGTGCTAGTTGTGGATAGTGAAAGACGTAGGTTGGCCACGAAAATGAGAGGCTTAATGCTAAAATACAGGAGATGAGGAGCGTGATCTAGGAACTATCTAGGGGAGCAGGAGCGAACCAACACTGTGTGTGAACAACTTCGGGAGGCAAATGAATGCCTTGCTCGAGTAATGCAAGAGGTGAGGGATCGAACTGAAGGCATCTTGAATGAGTGTGGTATTATGATCAAGGAGATAGTTAATGTGAATTTAGCAGAAGTAGGTCAGCCGAATGAGGCTCCTAGTGTTGGGAACAAAGTCGAGCCTGCTCAAGAGATGGAGTCTGCTCAAGAGATAGAGTTCGTAGGGTTTGCTATGGACTAATTTGATGAAAGATTACTTTGACCTTTTGTAAGAGGGCGACTTGGGTGAACTTTATTCTCTGCTTTCATGACTAATGTACTTTTCTTATTGCATGTTGAATCTTTTGTTGAATGGATTTGAACTTGGTGTGTTGTACTTAATTCTCTATTTGTAATGTGACCTGACTTGTTTTGGAATGGTGTTGATATGTAAAATGAATGAATTGAGTTGTAGTTAACTATTGATAATTTGTGTTATAATTGGTTTTTATCTATGCACATATATAGACAAACCCTAAAATGAATGCAAAGAGACAACCTCGGGGGCGACCACATAGGGAACAACAAACAGGGAGGGGATGGAGAGTCAACGTCTAGCCAAAATACTGGATCAGGAGGCGGGGGAGGGTGACCAAGTTGCAACAGCTATTAATCGAATGACTGACATACTAGAGTGCTTTATACCTCAGCACAGCCAGGGGGATACACAAATAAACCAACCCCAAAATCAGGAAAGAGGAGAGGATAAAGTTTTAGAAAGATTTCAGAAGTTTGTCCCATCTAAGTTTTCTGGGGGACCTGACCCTAAAATAGCGAAAGGTTGGTTAGATAGTATGATCAATATCTTTGAGGCTTCGAAGTATACCGAAGAGAGGCAGGTGACATTTGTAGTTTTTCAATTTGACGGAGCTGCTCGTTCCTGGTGGAATGTCATTCAAAACTAAGCGGGAAAGAGAACAAGTGCCTTGGACTTGGGTAAACTTTACCCGAGAATTTAATGAGAAGTTTATTCCTCCGTTGGTTCAGGAGAGGAGAGAGGATGAATTCATAAGGCTCCGTCAGGGAACGATGAGTATAGCGGAGTACGAAATTTAGTTTACGAAGTAGTCAAAATTTGCCTCGGAGCTGGTCGCCACTGAACATAAAAGAAAAAGGCAATTCATTCAAGGTTTAAATTTAGAAATTCAAGAATCCCTTGCAACTGCACAGATCTCTATTTTTGTAGATGCCTTAGAAAAAGGGTCGAGAGTACCAAATCCCAGTTAACAGCTTTTCACACTCGAAAAAGGAGTACATCCGGTAGTAGTAGTATGGGAGCAACTAGAGGCAACATACCTCCTCCTAAAGTTGGGAGAGAAGCCAGAGAAATAAGATTTCCTATTCCTTTCCCACCCATACCTCGGAGATCAGAAGGACCTTTGATGAGAGGGGCACAAATAGGAAGAAGACGAGGGGGAACTCCACAGGTAGACCAACCCAGGGTTTCTTGTGCAGCCTATGGGCATTGTGAGAAAATGAATCATACTGAGAATGACTGCTGGGTTAAGGGACAGAGGTGTTTGGTTTGTGGAAGCAACGAGCATCGACTCGATAACTATCTGAGAAAGCAATTAAGAGGAAGTAATGTCCAACCCATGAATAGAGTTACTCCTAGGCAAACCAATGAAGGAGGGAATAGACCGAAGTTTCCAACCAGAGTTTATGCTATAAACCAACATCAGGCTCCAGAATCATCTGAAGTGGTGGAAGGTACGATTCCTATATTCCATCGTCTTGCAAGAATTTTAATTGATCCTGGTTCGATGCATTCCTTTATAAATCCTAAATTTATATGTGGAATTGATGTGAAACCTGATAAGTTATCTTATGATCTAGAAGTTAGAACACCCACGGGAGACCATTGTTTGTTAACTAATATGGTGTATTGAAATTGTGAAGTCTGGATTAGAGAAAGAAAATTATTGGTGGATTTGGTAGCCTTACCTATTCGAGTATATGATGTTATTATAGGTATGGATTGTTTGGCTCGACACCATGCTCAATTGAATTGTAGAACTAAAATAGTTGAATTTTACATTCCGGGGGAACCACCTCTAAGGATGGATTTGAAGGGTAGATTAGCTTCATCTACTCTTATCTCAGGAATCCAAACTAGAAAATTGTTGAGTAAAGGAGCACAAGGTTATTTAGCCTATCTGATTAATACCCCAGAGGATAAAGTAAAGATCGAGAATATGCCTGTTGTAAAAGAATATCTAGATATTTTTTCTAAAGAATTGGTGTCCCTATCTCCTGAGAGAGAAGTAGAATTTAAAATTGAATTAGTGCCTGGGACAAATCCTATCTCTAAGACCCCTTAACAGATGGCACCTGCTAAACTTAAGGAACTGAAAGAAATGGGTTTTATACACTTAAGTGAATCTCCTTGGGGAGCCCCAGTCCTATTTGTCAAAAAGAAAGATGGGGGATTAAGATTGTGTATAGACTATCGGGGCTTGAATAATACTATGGTCAAGAATAAATATCCTTTACCCCACATCGATGAATTGTTTGACCAACTATAGGGAGCCGTGGTATTTTCTAAGATAGATATCAGGTAGGGATATTATCAATTGAGAATCAAAAGGGAGGATGTACCAAAGACTGCTTTTAACACTCAATATGGACACTGTGAACTTGCTGTGATGCCTTTTGGATTGACTAATGCACCAGCGACCTTTATGAATTTAATACACCAAGTCTTTAGGCCTTATTTGGATCAATTTGTGGTAATCTTTATTGATGATATCTTGGTGCTCTGTAAGACTCGGGAGGAGCATGAGCAGCATTTAAAGATAGTTTTGCAGATTTTGAAGGAGCATCGATTGTATGCTAAATTTAGTATGTGTGAATTTTGGTTGGAAAAAGTGACTTTTCTAGGCCATGTGATCTCGAAAGAAGGAATTAGTGTGGATCCATCTAAGGTAGAGGCAGTTAATGAATAGAAGTGACCAGAAAACCCTACTGAAATCCGTAGTTTCTTGGGTCTGACAGGATATTATCGTCGATTTATAAAAGATTTATCTAAAATTGTGGACCGTTGACTGGATTGACCCAAAGCAAGTTACGTTTTTGTGGGGAGAGAAATGTGAGGCAAGTTTTTGAGAGTTTAAAATATGTTTGACAATGGTGACAGCTTCTCCCAGGGTACTAAGGTATCCAGTGGACCCGCCTAGCTCTCGCCAGGACTCACTCACATAAATATCACTAAAACATTAAACTAACATTCAAATCTCAAATCTAAACTCAACAATAGCTTACAATCACATTACAGCATCCTTACAATCTCCAAATTACATAAAATACTTATCAAACGTTCAAATTCTCATAATACAAAAGCTCTCGGAATCACATTCCACGTTTGTCACATCAATACAAAAGCAAACCCTAACTCTAAAGGTTGGCTCCTTCACTTGGGTTCTCGGTCCCTGTTAAAGAAAACAATTTGGAAAGAGTGAGCTAAAAGCCCGGTGAGTTCCAAAATGCTTACAATTCCACGTAAAGCAGTTCAAACCATATTTCAAGTATACAATTTAGATCAAGTACATAAACACTTCAATGGATATCACTGCATAATTACTTGAGGGACATTGCCCATCAAAGTAGACTAGTCAAGGGATTTCCCAAGACATAAAACTAGTCGAGGGTATTCACCCTACGACGTCCATTTTATTTCATTGAAACTAGTCGAGGGACATGCGACGCGTCACTTTATCTCATTGGAACTAGTCGAAGGTATTCACCCTACGACGTCACATACTAGTCGTGGGACTCCGCCCAACGACGTCACAATACTTCACTTGAAACTAGTCGAGGGACTTCTCCCAACGACGTCACATTACTTTACTTGAAACTAGTCGAGGGATTTCACCCAACGACGTCACATCACTTCAGGTGAACTACTTGAGGGACTCGCCCAACAAAGTAGACTAGTCGAGGGACTTCGCCCATTGACGTCACATTAGTTCATTGAAACTAGTCGAGGGACATCGCCCATCGACGTCACATTCTCTTCAATCACTATTTCACTTATAGAGCATTTCACTTGGAAATGATAGTCAATCACTTCAATAAATCATTCCTTTAGAAAGGGAGTCGAAACACTGACAGATCCTTCACAAGTTATTTCACTGGTGAAAGCATTTTACTTGGAAATAGTGGTAGATCATTTCTTTGTAAACACTAGCAAATCACTTCAACAAATCATTCATTTACAAACCATGACAAGATTTTCATTTAAAAGAGAGTTAGAACTTTCACACATATAGGACACTGCCAAACACTTTCACAATACTTTTATTTCAAATAAAGGTAAGTGCGATGAAATACACCCTACCCCACTTATCGATTTAAAAATCCAAAATTCGTGTCAAATCACTTGACCAACACAATTCGAATCATTTTCACATAAACACTTTACATACACTGAAACTCACTACCCCATTCGAGGGTTTGAAAACTATGCTTCACTTCAAAATCACTTCACTAAATACAGTTGCAATCATTTTCACATAATCACATAACAAGTATGGGAACTCACCAAAGTAATAAGGTTCGGCTTCCACGTAGGGGTCAAAATCACTTCCTTGTGCACTTCCTAAAACAATTTAAAACAATGGTTGAGATTCACTTCATCTCTCATTCACTAAAACAATTCTTTTTCACTTTTATAGTTTCAATCAACATTTTTCCCAAAATCCTCTCGAGGAAAGATTTTCACTTCATATGACATCGTATTTCAAATACCTCTTTGAAAATCACTTAATCATTCCGAATACAATGTTTCAAATGGATCTTTGGAAAATCACTATCTCATTTCAAGTATGACACATCACCGATGTACTCTTCCAAGCACTATTTTCACATTTTCTTTAATAAAACACTTAGGTGAGGTTTATCACCTCAAAATCACTTTTAACACAAACTCAACACTCACTCTTTGATAGTACTTTAATATAACTTGAAAACACTTCAAACCATATCTTTATTTCTCAAATCATAAGATTTGGTCACAATACGGTAAATCCGTCAAATTCATTTAAGTGACATTTTCCATTCAAAAACTCACGAGAAACTTCACTTTTATCCTTTAAAAGTCATATACTCACAAATGAGCGTGACATGTAGTTTCTTAGGCAGACATTCATTAAGAACAATTACAATATTTCGAAATACACCATTAACATCACCACGTATGGATTTGGCCATCTCATACATTTTTCTATCACAATTTCCAACAACAAAATCCTACTCTCTAACCACAACATGATACATTTCACAAATGTCATACAAAGCCACAATCAGGTCCTCAAGTCCGCTACCGTGAGGCCACCTCAAGTCCGCTACCTAGATTGGGAATTCAAGAGCCCAACTTCATCTTTTCAAATGAGATCATTTTACCAAAATCAACCATAGATCTAAGCTATTTAACACTAATAAAGCTATATCTACAAGGTTCACTCTTTATACCTTCAGATCTGATTAGATCTGACAAGATCCGACTAGATCTGACAAGATCCGACAAGATCCACCGAGGCTTTGTGATATCTTCTCAAACTTGACCCCTTCCAAGCTCAACAACCATGAAAGCTTCGATCTTTATCCAAGATCTTGAACTTTGACGGTGATCTACTCAAGCTCACGATCAAGCAACCCACCACTCAAACAAACTTTATTTCTTCACTTTTCTCTTTCTTTTCTCTTCCAAACTTTGGGATGGCACCCTCTTTCTCTCTCTTCAGTCGGCTGCCATGGAGGATGAATCTCAAGTCAAAAATCTTCACTCAAGCTTCACAAATTCAAGATACAAGTTGAAGGAAAGAATGGAAGTTCAAGGTGCAAGCTTTACCTCTTTTCTTTCTCCAAGAAACCGGACCAGCTCTCTCTCTCATCCCTCTCTGGCTGCAAGAAGTGGAGAAGATGATGGTGATTAAGGATGCTTGAAGCTTGTTGGAAGCAAGGAAGAAGAAGAAGAAAACTAAGAAGACAAATCTCTCTCTTTTCTCTCTCTATGGCCGGCTGCTCTCTCTCTCTCTAAGCCCAAATTGCAGCTGGAAAAATGAAGCTTCAAGAGACCAAAAGTCAAGTCTTAAAGGGGACAAAAAGTGCCATTTCCCTATTTTAAGGAAAAAGTGCTTTTTGGGCACTTTATGTCGCGTCGCGCGCGGCAATCTAACTTACACTGTTCTACTCCATTCCAACACTGTCCAAACTTATTAATATTTCTAAAATATCATTACTTATGCTTAATTTCAACTTAAAGTCACTAATCATGCTCCGGTAGAAAATTAAGCGCTTAATTCGGCCAAAACCGCACACCGGCAAATAATTCGTTTAAAATTCTCTAAATTGGAAAATATTCACTTTAAACATATATTCACTCATATTTCAATAAATAAACATAATATAAATAATATTATACATTTTTAAAATAAATCTGAATTTTGGGGCCTCACATCCTTCCTCTTAAAGGAATTTAGTCCTCGAAATTCACATTTTATATACAGATAGTTCTAGATACTTCTTCTTCACCATTTTCTCATTCAATCCTTAATATCCAACTCACTTTTCCTATTACCAACTTTTGCCCTCCACCAAAATTCACACTCCCACGCATAAGTTAGTAATCAAACTCCGGTTCCCAGAAAATGTTCCAATCTCCAAATTATAGGGCAATCTCACAGGTTATAGGTCAGCACCACCCATAAGGAAATATTCATAATGAATGTAATGGCTGAATGAATCAATACTTTAGCTAGTCGATAAAAGATGGAAGTTATACCTTCAACGATCGCAGGGAGGTCAGAAACCCGTTGTTGGTCAATAGCATAAACCCTAGATGGAACCTTCGATCGTTTTCCCACAGCACTAGCCTGACTGGAGTTTGGCCTGTCCTTCTGTCGGCTTCCATTTCTCTCTTGGGCCTTGGGGCATGTAGCTACCCGATGCTCACTACTTCCACATTGCAAACATTTCCCTTGTTTCCTCCAACACCTATCCTCCGTATGATTTAGTCTTCCACAAAAATCGCAACGCAAACTGGGAGTTAATGCTTGGCTTCCTTGCGGGACACTTCTTGATTGTCCCTTTCCACTTAGTGACCCACCAGAGAATGCCCCTCTTGTCATAGTTCCTCTTGACGCTCCAGGGGTGTTCACTTCACTTATTTCTCTACTAAGCTTGGGGGGTGGAGCATTCGTGTCCACGGGTTCATAACTACTACTAGGAGCATTCCTCTTTCTTGCTTGGAAAACCCTCACTTGAGCCTTCGCACTTTCAATTCTTTGGGCTTTCTCGATTGCATCACTAAAGTTGTTAATTTGGGCCGCTGCTAAGCTTTCTTGAATTTCCACATTTAACCCCTGTACAAATCTCCTTATTCTCCTTTGTTCAGTTGCCACCAACTCAGGGGCGAATCTAGACAATTTTGTGAACAATGCCTCATACTCCGCGACACTTAGTGTTCCTTGTCGACACTTAATAAATTCATCTTCTCTCTTCTCTTGGATTAGGGGAGGGAGGAATTTTGCATTAAACTCTCTAGTGAAATTCATCCATGTTCTAGGGGTTTGGTCTCTTTCCCATTTAACCCTAATCATATTCCACCACGATCGGGCGGCTCCCTCAAATTGAAATACCGCAAAAGTCACTTGCCTTTCCTCGGGATAGTTTAGAGCGGCGAATATGTCACTTATTCTCTCCAACCACTTCTCGGCCATTTCGGGATTAGGTCCTCCAGAAAATTTAGGTGGGAAAAATTTCTGAAATCGCTCTAAGGCCCTATCCTCACCATCTTCAGGGCCTATAGGTTGATTGGCAAGTCCAGGACCTTGTTGGTTAACCATATGCTCTAGGATATCTGTCATGCGGTTAATGGCAATAGCTACTTGTTCCCCAACCTCAATCCTAGGCTCACGATTTTGGTCAGCCGCTGACTCCCGATCACCTCCCATATTTTGGGGTTGTCTAAACCCTCTCCCACGGCCTCGTCCCCTCCTTCTACTGTCCATGATCCTTTTAGAGGGCCAACGTTTAAGATAAATGTGAAAATAAAATATTAGTAAATGGAATTCCAAACGGAGTCAAAAATACTTTATATCTTCATAACAAAAGAAGGAATACTCACGTATGTCACAATAGTACATTCGTTTTCAAAGGAAACACATCAAATCACATCACACATACAAATAGAATCAAGTAAGGAAATGGTAGTTAGAATAATTGCACCAGCATGCAAATACAGGAACGTGAACACATCACATCCCATCACATTATATCACTTCACATCATATCACTTCATATCACATCACTTGTATATTATTCTTTTTCGAGACAAGTCCAAATGCCAAGTCTCGAGCATATATCACTTCACTTCACATCACATTGATAACCCTATGGCTCGTCCCTTTCTCCTCGGCCTAAGCTTGGCGTACAGCTCGAGTCGAAATGACTAACCGATAGGTTTCGGGGATTCCCAAAATTTCACATGCACACATAGGTTATTTCGAAACACTTTCACAAATATTTTCATTCAAATAGAGGTAAGTGCGATGAAGCATGCACCACCTTAGGGTTGGCCACCCAGGAGGTCAATCAACTCAATTCTCATTCCTACCTGGCATACCAAGTAGATCACACAATCCACTATAAGAATACATCCAACGCTTAAACCATTCCCATAGTTGTCTCTCCTTTCAATCATCACAGTCATTGAACTCTTAAACTATTCACAAAGTCACCAATATATTCTTGATCCCCGATCACACTTACTGCATGCTCTCATATACGTTCACTCTACTTTCTCAGTCCTTATACCTAAATTGTATGTTCACTTCTCAAAATAAGCATTTGGAAATATAACCAGAACTATTGAGGTTATAAAACTCTCTTCAAGTTCAAGGTTTACCTTTACAAAAACATAAGTTCATATCTCTTTCAAACTCAAGATTTCTTTTGCAAACAAGGCCAAAATCATGTGCGAAAATGTATCAATTTAAAATCAAGAATTGAAAAACACGATTGGAAAAAATTCAACTTTCCTCTATACAGAAATCTAACAAACTCATAAATTTCTTTCCAACTCTTAATTCAAAAATATAGAGAAATTCACATACATGTCAAGAACAACATGTTAGTGAGTATTTAAAACACATATGTGTCATCTTCAACCATCAGTTGAAAAATAAAACTAGTTCATCACAGTTTTCTTTTAAACTTTAAAGTGAAGAACTTCTAGTAGTTAAACAAGTAGAAAGACACATTTTGTTCTTTTGAAACCTCTTTTATTTTAGCTCAAAATCATCACATAAGGACTTAACTAGCAAATCTCAATTTCTTATCTTCTATATCTAATACCAATAGCTGCACCAATTTCTCCCATACCTACGAGTACAATAGTCATTTAAGTCTCAATCAATTTTTCACTACAAATCTCTCACATAATGTTTCACTTCTATATAACATTACTTAGTTCTTCAATTTTGTTTCCACCAATCCCATACAAGAAACTCTCAAGTCACAAATCTTCTTTAATCACTAGGATACAGTAAGTTCACCAATTCACGTAACAATCAAGTTAATCCCACAGTCCGGTATCCTAAACTTGTAATGTAGGATACACCACAGAAATCTGAAGCCTAAGCTCGATACCACTGACAGCCCACTTCTCCTAGGTACCCTAAGGTATCCGTGGACCGCCTGCCTAGCTCTCGCCAGGACTCACTCACATAAATATCACTAAAACATTAAACTAACATTCAAATCTCAAATCTAAACTCAACAATAGCTTACAATCACATTACACCATCCTTACAATCTCCAAATTACATAAAATACTTATCAAACGTTCAAATTCTCATAATACAAAAGCTCTCGGAATCACATTCCACGTTTGTCACATCAATACAAAAGCAAACCCTAACTCTAAAGGTTGGCTCCTTCACTTGGGTTCTCGGTCCCTGTTAAAGAAAACAATTTGGAAAGAGTGAGCTAAAAAGCCCAGTGAGTTCCAAAAATGCTTACAATTCACGTAAAACAGTTCAAACCATATTTCAAGTATACAATTTAGATCAAGTACATAAACACTTCAATGGATATCACTCGTACAATTACTTGAGGGACATTGCCCATCAAAGTAGACTAGTCAAGGGATTTCGCCCAAGACATCGCAAACTAGTCGAGGGTATTCACCCTACGACGTCATTTTATTTCATTGAAACTAGTCGAGGGACATCGCCCAACGACTTCACTTTATCTCATTGGAACTAGTCGAAGGTATTCACCCTACGACGTCACATACTAGTCGTGGGACTCCGCCCAACGACGTCACAATACTTCACTTGAAACTAGTCGAGGGACTTCGCCCAACGACGTCACATTACTTTACTTGAAACTAGTCGAGGGATTTCACCTAACGACGCGTCACATCACTTCGTGTGAACTACTTGAGGGACTCGCCAACAAAGTAGACTAGTCGGGGACTTCCCATTGACGTCACATTAGTTCATTGAAACTAGTCGAGGGACATCGTCCATCGACGTCACATTCTCTTCAATCACTATTTCACTTATAGAGCATTTCACTTGGAAATGATAGTCAATCACTTCAATAAATCATTCCTTTAGAAAGGGAGTCGAAATACTGACAGATCCTTCACAAGTTATTTCACTGGTGAAAGCATTTTACTTGGAAATAGTGGTAGATCATTTCTTTGTAAACACTAGCAAATCACTTCAACAAATCATTCATTTACAAACCATGACAAGATTTTCATTTAAAAGAGAGTTAGAACTTTCACACATATAGGACACTGCCAAACACTTTCACAATACTTTTATTTCAAATAAAGGTAAGTGTGATGAAATACACCCTACCCCACTTATCGATTTAAAAATCCAAAATTCGTGTCAAATCACTTGACCAACACAATTCGAATCATTTTCACATAAACACTTTACATACACTGAAACTCACTACCCCATTCGAGGGTTTGAAAACTATGCTTCACTTCAAAATCACTTCACTAAATACAGTTGCAATCATTTTCACATAATCACATAACAAGTATGGGAACTCACCAAAGTAATAAGGTTCGGCTTCCACGTAGGGGTCAAAATCACTTCCTTGTGCACTTCTTAAAACAATTTAAAACAATGGTTGAGATTCACTTCATCTCTCATTCACTAAAACAATTCGTTTTCACTTTTATAGTTTCAATCAACATTTTTCCCAAAATCCTCTCGAGGAAAGATTTTCACTTCATATGACATCGTATTTCAAATACCTCTTTGAAAATCACTTAATCATTCCGAATACAATGTTTCAAATGGATCTTTGGAAAATCACTATCTCATTTCAAGTATGACACATCACCGATGTACTCTTCCAAGCACTATTTTCACATTTTCTTTAATAAAACACTTAGGTGAGGTTTATCACCTCAAAATCACTTTTAACACAAACTCAACACTCACTCTTTGATAGTACTTTAATATAACTTGAAAACACTTCAAACCATATCTTTATTTCTCAAATCATAAGATTTGGTCATAAATCACAAATTCATTTAAGTGACATTTTCCATTCAAAAACTCACGAGAAACTTCACTTTTATCCTTTAAAAGTCATATACTCACAAATGAGCGTGACATGTAGTTTCTTAGGCAGACATTCATTAAGAACAATTACAATATTTCGAAATACACCATTAACATCACCACTTATGGATTTGGCCATCTCATACATTTTTCTATCACAATTTCCAACAACAAAATCCTACTCTCTAACCACAACATGATACATTTCACAAATGTCATACAAAGCCACAATCAGGTCCTCAAGTCCGCTACCTAGAGGCCACCTCAAGTCCGCTACCTAGATTGGGAATTCAAGAGCCCAACTTCATCTTTTCAGATGAGATCATTTTACCAAAATCAACCATAGATCTAAGCTATTTAACACTAATAAAGCTATATCTACAAGGTTCACTCTTTATACCTTCAGATCTGATTAGATCTGACAAGATCCGACTAGATCTGACAAGATCCGACAAGATCCACCGAGGCTTTGTGATATCTTCTCAAACTTGACCCCTTCCAAGCTCAACAACCATGAAAGCTTCGATCTTTATCCAAGATCTTCGAACTTTGACGGTGATCTATAACTCCAAGCTCACGATCAAGCAACCCACCACTCAAACAAACTTTATTTCTTCACTTTTCTCTTTCTTTTTCTCTTCCAAACTTTGGATGGCACCCTCTTTCTCTCTCTTGTCGGCTGCCATGGAGGATGAATCTCAAGTCAAAAATCTTCACTCAAGCTTCACAAATTCAAGATACAAGTTGAAGGAAAGAATGGAAGTTCAAGGTGCAAGCTTTACCTCTTTTCTTTCTCCAAGAAACCGGACCAGCTCTCTCTCCATCCCTCTCTCTCGGCTGCAAGAAGTGGAGAAGATGATGGTGATTAAGGATGCTTGAAGCTTGTTGGAAGCAAGGAAGAAGAAGAAGAAAACTAAGAAGACAAATCTCTCTCTTTTCTCTCTCTATGGCCGGCTGCTCTCTCTCTCTAAGCCCAAATTGCAGCTGGAAAATGAAGCTTCAAGAGACCAAAGTCAAGTCTTAAAGGGGACAAAAGTGCCATTTCCCTATTTTAAGGAAAAAGTGCTTTTTGGGCACTTTATGTCGCGTCGCGCGCGGCAGTCTAACTTACACTGTTCTACTCCATTCCAACACTGTCCAAACTTATTAATATTTCTAAAATATCATTACTTATGCTTAATTTCAACTTAAAGTCACTAATCATGCTCCAGTAGAAAATTAAGCGCTTAATTCGGCCAAAACCGCACACCGGCAAATAATTCGTTTAAAATTCTCTAAATTGGAAAATATTCACTTTAAACATATATTCACTCATATTTCAATAAATAAACATAATATAAATAATATTATACATTTTTAAAATAAATCTGAATTTTGGGGCCCTCACAGGCCCCAGTTCTAACCCTACCAAATGGGAAAGATAGTTACACGGTTTTTTCCAGATGCATCTAAGGAAGGGTTGGGTTCTATTTTAATGCAAAATGGGAAGGTTATAGCCTATGCTTCTCAAAAATTGAAACCTTATGAGCAGAATTATCTGACACATGACTTGGAATTGGCTGCTACAATGTTTCCACTTAAGAAATGGAGACACTATCTATATGGGGTGACTTTTGATATTTATACTGATCATAAAAGTCTTAAGTACTTGTTTTTCCAGAAAGAGTTGAACCTAAGACAAAGATGGTGGATGGAATTTCTAGAAGATTATGAATGCAGCATTAATTATCACTCTGGAAAAGCCAATGATGTAGCCGATGCTCTTAGTAGGAAAGCTCAAATAGCGAGATTGATGGTAAAGGAATGGGGTTTTAGAAGAGATTAGTGAATGGAAACCTCGACTTAGGGGTGAAAAGGTAGTTTTTGGAAATATTAGGGTTCAATCTTCAATATTAGAGCATGTTAAAGATGCCCAAAAGAAAGACCTCACATTACAAAAATGATTGGAAAAGACCCAAGGAGGAAAATTGCCCGATTATAGTTTGGGACTTGAAAGGATACTATGATTCAAAGGTAGGATAGTGGTACCAAAGGATGAAGAGTTGAAGCAGGAAATCTTAGGGGAGGCTCACCGTTCTAAGTACATGGTACATCCTGACAGTAATAAAATGTACCAAGATTTAAAGAAATTCTACTGCTAGGATAATGAAGAAGGACATTGCCCTTTTTGTACAAGCGTGTCTCACCTGTCAACAGGTTAAGTCCGAGCATCAGAAACCCTCAAGATTTTTACAGCCATTGGAAATTCCTGAATGGAAATAGGAGCACATTGCTATGGATTTTGTGTCAGGTTTACCGTGCACTCAGACAAATCATGATGCAATTTGGGTAATATTTGATCGATAACCAAGTCTACACATTTCTTGTCAGTAAATATGAAGTATTCCCTCAAGAAATTAGCAAAATTGTATTTGGATGAGATTGTTAGATTGCATTGGGTATCCGTAAGTATAGTATCAGATAGAGACCCTCGTTTTGTGTCTTGTTTGTGGCAACAGATGCAGAATGCTCTAGGCACCATGCTGAATCTTAGCACTATATACCACCCTCAAACTAATGGCAGTCTGAGAGAACCATTCAAAGTTTGAAAGATATGCTAAAGTCATGTATAATGGATTTTGGTGGGAATTGGGATCAACATTTGACATTAATTGAATTTGCATACAATAATAGTTATCATTCTTCCATTCAAATGGCCCCTTATGAGACTCTTTATGGGAGAAAGTGTAGATCACCAGTATATTGGGATGAAGTTGGGGAGAGGAAAATTCTAAATCCAGAGAATGTTCCTTGGGTAGAAGAAGCATATGAGAAAGTGAGGTTAATCCGACAGTGAATTCAAATAGTTCAAAGCCGACAAAAGAGCTACATAGATCATCGGAGGAAAGATTTAGAATTCAAAGTTGGATATGAAGTGTTTCTTAAGGTTACTCCATTAAAAGGGAGTACTAAAGCTAGAAAAGGGAAGCAACTCAAGTCTAGATATGTGGGACCTTTTAAGATTCTACAGCGAGTGAAAAAAGTGGCATACCGATTAGAATTACCAACTAACTTGTCCCGCATTCATAATGTCTTTCATGTTTCTTTGTTGGAAAGATATCACCTAGATCCGAGCCATATACTCCAACCTGAAGATATTGAAGTAGATGAAACTTTGACCAATGAGGAACAATCTGTGCAACTTCTGGATCGAAAGATAAGGGAATTCAAAAATAAGCAGATTCCTTTAGTCAAGATTTTATGGAAACATCACTGATTGGAAAAAGCAACCTGGGAGTTTGAGGAAATTATATGGAAGAAATACCCCGAACTTTTCGCAAATAAAGGTAAGAATTTCGAGAATTAAATTCTCTTAAGGAGGGAAGGGTGTAATAGCTCGAGAATTTATATTCATTTTATGCATGTGTACAGAAAAATTAACTATATTTTCCTTTTATTTTGTGAAAGATTTAAGTACATAGGTATAAAATTGAAGTTTTGTTCTCAATCAATTCTATTACAAAAAACTTGAGCTAATTAAGATAAGGACCCAATGATTGTTAGAATAAGAATTAACAGGGTAATATTAGGATCAATAAGAATTAGATTGGTTGGATTGAAAATATTTTAATTTCATGCAAAAGAAATTAGACAACTGTTCATAATCTTGCTATTTGTCAAAAATCTTGTTAAAAGACTAAATTACCCTTCATTTGTCCAAAGAATAACCATGCAACCAACCCTACTTTCAATAAAACCAAAAATTCAAGAAAAATCCCTTGTTTTATTTCTTGTCTTGCTTTTAGAGAGAGAGTTAGAAGAGAGAGTGAGAGCCTAGAGGATTTGGAGGAAAAAAAGGGGAAGAAACTTTATTTTAGTTGGGGAGTTCTTGCTCAAATAAGTTTAGGAGGATTCCACCTTGCTCAAAATAAAATTCCGGCTTCAATCTTTGTAGGGAAAGGCAAATTTCAACCCAAAATTCTCTTATTTTCTTTGAAAAATCTACCCTACAACTCTTACATGTTTGTAACTTATGATTTCATATTGAGTTAAGCTTTGAAACTCAAGTTTTCTTGGAGGAAAACCCTTGTTTAAGATGATGATTGCTGGAAAACTTTGTTTAGGAGCTGGCCAGTTGGTTATAAGACCGTGCATGAGAGATTTGATTGAAATTTTCCTATATAATCAAGCTATATAACTTGTACTTTGAAAATACATGGATGCATGTCAATTTTTGATGGAATAGCATGAGTTATGGTGGAAGAAAGTTTCATTCTTCAATCTGAAATAAAGTTCCAGCTTTAAGAGCTTGATAGAGATACTAAGTTATGGCCTTTTCTTGAGTTATTGATGGTTGTTTCTTTTCTTGAATCTATATTATATGACAACCTATATGCTGGATATTATATGTATGAATGTATGATGTTGTAAGCTAGTGAAAAAAAAATTAGAAATCTAGGTGAAAGATTGGAAAGGTCATTGCTGAAATTTTTCCCAACTTTAAGCCCAAGAGAGAGAAGGAAGATTTTATGTGGTGTCTTGGCAATTTGACAGTGAAAACTAGAATAATCTAGATCAAAACACCTCCTAGGATCTTATTTTGGTCTTGCATTTGGATTTTACCATTCCTTAGTTAAGGAAAAGGTGTGAAACATTGAAGAATCCAAAGTGATATGCTGCTGGACTTTTGTTCACTAGGACTTAGAGCAAGAAAGAAAAGTTCTTTAATTTTATTCCTATAAAATTTTGGTTAAAACGGTTTAAATCTGATATTAGCACTTTAAAAAGCTTTAATCCTAGTATATGTATATTTTTCCTTGTTTTGAATTAATAAAACCTAATAACTCTTGAATGAAAGTATTATTAAAATTTCTCGCGACTTGATTTCTGAACTAAGAAATTTAATTTAGTAGGTCAAACCCTAATTAGTAAGATTTTAACAACTTAAACTCTCTTTTATTGCTTTAAAAGTTATATTTAAGATTATACTTAAGATTTTCAAGTTAAAAATTGCAAGCAACTTGGTAAGAACTAGAAGATGTCAGCTTAAGTAACATTAATTGGCTTAAACTTGTTAGAATTGCCAATTAGAGATAAGTTAAAATATATTTAGGATACTTGAAATGATTATAGTTATGATATCTATCACAGAAGTTGAAGGTGATCGAGAAGTTAATCCAAAATCCGAAGTTTAATTAGTTTTATTGGTGAGTGTTTCTTTGTATGTGTTTTATGTGAACGCCTTTTCGAACTACTATTTGTTACTTGAATATTCTTGAACTTCCTTGGCTTAAATGTTGAATTATTGAATTGATTGTACATGTATGTAAGCCATCTTGGCTGAACTGGACCCTTGCCCTTCATTACTGGCTAACCCGAGTCAGAAGTGGACTAGGTCGGGATGCTAGTATCCCTGGGACAATGTTTGGTATACTCGAGTATGACCACTGAAGTTATAAGGAGGTATTTGGTCAAAGAAAAGAAAGAGTGAAAAATATCAACAAGGGGCAATGTCTAGTTAGGGGAGGTTATAAGGAGGAGTTAGGTGGAGGAGGAGAAATAATGATTGTAAATGGCTCCAAAAGTACATATATTTTCTATCTAATTGTGCCATTTCAACGATTGCTTATACTTGAACTTGTAATTGTTATAAACTTGAAAATTGTTTCGCATTCATGATTAATCTGCTTTTATTTAAACCTTGGGATTTTTGGATAAGTATTATGGTTGTTTATTTGCCAAATTGTGCTGCTGTTTTGGGAACCTCACTAAACTTTAAGCTTACACCACAAATTCACTCTCCTACAGGGATCGAAGATTAAAGAGGATTTGGGGTAGAGTCATCAAGTTTGAATTTTGACTTGTAATCTCAGAGACTAATGTATTTTGTTCTTGGGATTGTATTTAATCAATTTTGTTGGATGACTATATTTTGTACTTAAGTTTAGAATTTAAATGATGGTTAACTTTTGCTATTTATGGAGTTATATATCTAGCAAGTTATAGATGATCATGAAATAAACGTTGATTGTGGTTTTAGTAAGTGAATTGATAGGATTTTTCTTTACTCCACAAATTTTAAATAACCTTTATAACCCTATATTACCGCAAGTATACGGATCGTTTATTGAGTATAGGGAAATATAGGTGTCGATCCCATGAGGAACTATGGTTTTACAAACACTAAAATTTAATCACTTGCTTCATTATCTAGATAGACAATTATAGAAAGGCGAACAAAGTAAGGCAAGCTAGTTAAAAGGGAGAAGGCGGTAAACCGACCTAAGGAAGAGGGATAAAGCAATTAAAACCAACCGTTAGGTGTCAAAGACATCCAATTGGTGGAAGACAAGAAATAAGAAAGCAAGTAAAGAAATTAGAGAATTAGGGTAGAGAGAGTTTTTAAGATCAAATTGGAGAAATCCTAGAGCTTTGGAATCCCTTGTTAAGTTAAGATTAGAAGTTAGTCAAGTTTATTAAGTCCTTTCTCCAATGATTCGCTAAGGTATAACTTTCTTTTGTATGCCACCACTTTCGTTAATGGTCATGTGTAGTGCAAGTTCTCGTTTAAGATGAACTAGTCACTCGGAATTGCTTTCGCTAATTCCTTAACTCCTTTGAATCTTCCTTGACCTATTTTCATAGAGAAAAGAGAGAAACAAGTTAAATAAGTTCAATGAAGTTATAGTATAAAACCAAAACCAACCAACTATATTCACTACTTTCGTGAGAATATAAGTTAGTGCTTAAGAACTTAGATCTTGTTGAAGGCAAGTTTTTCATTACTCATCAACATCAAATCAATTATAGTTGGTAGCTAATCAACCATAAAGCATAAGCACAAGTCTTAAACTAGCAAAATCATGGAGGACATAAATCACTCAACTACTTCATAATCACAACTAAAACAAGTTCATCCTAACTCTAGGATTAAAAAGGCTTAGCTAGACATCATATTAAGAACATTTAAGCATGAAACAAACTTGCACAAAGCCATGAAATTAAAGCAAAAGAGATAAGTAAGGAAGAAGGAATCTTATTCAATGTCTTGAAGTTGAATCCATAAACTTCTTCACAAGTTGATCTCCCAAATACAAAGTGCAAGATTCCTCACAACTTTCACTTTTACTCTCTTTAGAAACTACAAACTAAGAACTAGAACTTAACTAATGAACTAGAGCTATTCTCTAGTCTTTTGGAATTTTTTATGGAATGGAATGGAATGGAATTGGATACAAAAGGCCCTATTTATAGAAGATTACAACCATATGCATCCAAAATTATGTCATGTGAATACAAGACAAATTGGCCTTCAAAAGTCAAGGAAAATGGCTTCTTAAATTTCTTTGTCTTCATGCATTTGAATCCTTTGAATTTCAATCCCAAATGAGTTGTAATGTTGAAGCAAATTGTGTTTTGAATTAGCAATGAGTTGTTTCTTCAACTTCACACAATTCTTCACGCAGCCTTCATTGAAATTCTTCTGAAAATTGAGTTGGAAGTGAGCTGAAAAACTGGAATTCGGCTGCAACTTGCAACTGTCATTTTCTGAGGATCCACGAGGTGGATCCGCGATTCAGAGGATCACGGATCGCATCGCGGATCTGCTTCCCCTGTCTTTTGTGAGAGGGATTCGCGAGCTATTTGAAATTTCCACTTGTTGGTTCGCGTATTGACTCGCGAATCCACTTGAAACCTGCAAATTCCGAGCTTTTCGTCGTGAAATTGGCGCTTTAATTGCTCCGACTTTTATCCCTTTGATTCCTTGTTGATTGAATTGCAATTTGCATTTTCCAATTTTTCTTCCAAGCTTATTGGCAATTATCCACATTTTCATCTCATTTGATAACTGAACAAGCAATCCTACAAAAACATGAAGATTTCACCACATTTATCCATAAAAATGCCTTTTCCTATTTAAACCACAAAATGTAGAATTTCAGTAGAAACCCTAGTTCATTAGCCATTAAACTGACAAAAACACACAAAAACTACATAATTAAACCTATTGAAAACATGCAAAATATTGACTTATCATGCATCCTGGTGAGAGTCGGGCAGGTGATCTGCTAAACCCCTTAGTATGGCTTGAGGTAAGGTGGGGTCGTCACAACAATAAGTTTTGTTAGACAAATGGTAAATTTGGCTAATAAAAAGGTAATTTACTTTTTTATTGCACAAACTTACCATTTTACATAAAAAAGTTACATATAGTTAGATTAGTAAGTTTAATCTAAGTTTTCCTAATAAAAAGGTAACTTCTTTTAGTTAATAAATTTTTTACTTTATTTTTACCAACTCACCAATTTACTTGAGAAACTTACCTATGACTAGATTTGTAAGTTTAATCACACTAATAGTAAATTTAATTAGATAAATGGTAAGTTCTACTAATAAAAATGTAACTTCTAAAATTTACTACTTTATTGGACAAACTTACTATTTTAGTTCAAAAACTTACATACAACTAAAATGATTAGGTTTAGTAAATATATATATATATATATATATATATATAGTATGATTCATTAAGTAAATGTTAAGATTTAATATTGAAAAAGTAAATGTTACAGGTATTACAAACTTACCATTTTATAACGAAATCTTACCACTTTATTTGGAAAAGTTACATGGGCATCTGGATGTACTTTTTAATTCACAACGTAATGGTTGCATAAGGCGCTAAACTGTCGCAAAAGAATATGAAACCTGGTGTTGCCGATTAACTATCATTGTTTTATTATGAAATCACCTAACGACATGGCACTGAAGCATTGTCCTTTTTTTAAATATACAAAATCTACACTAAGAATGTGCTTGACAGGTTATGTTTCCAATAAATAGTCCTACATGGAATGAAGAAAATTGCCCCATATAATTAATTAAGTTAATAATATAGGTAGCAACTATGTAAAGTAAGAGTAAATGGTCAAAATAGTCACTAAACTATTCAAACTAGCATGAGTTTTTCACCGAACTTTTTTTGTGGCAGAAAAGGTCACTCAACCTCCTAAAACTAGCCTTTAGGATCATTTTGACCAATTTAGTCGGTAAACCAATTAGAAAAAAATGCAAACTTGACCTAGGTTTTGTAGGGTAAAAATGTCCGATCTAATTGATACAATTTTTTTCAAAGAATGTAAGGCCTAAAGACAACCTAAGAGGGGGGGTGAATTAGGTTGATTAAAAATAAATCAAATTATGATGCCCCTTTTTCACACTAGAAAATATAACCTCTTACACAATCAAATTATCAAGGAAATGAACAATAGAAATCAACAAGGATAGAAGATATAGTAATAGATGAATCGTAAAGTGAGCTGTAAATAAGAAAGAGAGTAATCAAACCAATTTTCTTCAAAGCTCCTCTTGAGTTTGAAGAACAAATCTCAGCACAAGCAACTTCAATTTGATGAATTTCAACCAATCTTGTGTACAATGGAAGGCTCACTTCCTCCTTGCCCCAAGCAGCACTTAGTCAAGCTAGGAAGTTTTACAATCCCTCGGATAACCCTCTCAAAGCTACACTATTAAAGAATTCACTCACAATTGAAAAGTTTGCTCATTAGTTCACACTATCAAGAACTACAATTCTTACTCAAAGAGTATTTTTCTTGCTAAATCACTCTTAAGAACTTGTATTCTAAGTGTACAAAAGATTTTTTGAAATTCAGACAAGGCTCTATTTAAAGGAGACCAAAAAGTGCCTTGATAATGATTGTCAACAGATAGAAGGCAGTTGAAGAGTCAACTAGCCGTTGGAGTTGTCGGACGTCCGATAGAAGGCTGTTTCAATCTTTATCGGACAGCCGATGCATTTTTCTGCATCCAATGTATTCTGCGCCTGACACAGGTCAGAGAGCTCAGAATTTTGTTGAACTCGATCGAACGTCCGATGATGCTGATACGCGTCCGATACAAGTGTCCGATACTCCCCCTGTCTATCCGACATCCGGTGCATCAAGATGAGTGTCCGATGGAGAGTTCTCGACTTTTATCGGACGTCCGATACGTGCTATCGAGCGTCCGACAGTGTTCCTTTTTGATTGAGTTCTTCAATTTTCCACCATTTGTAGAATGACCTGAGCTACCAATGTTCTCAATGGAAAACATTAAATTGATTTCTTCAATTGTTTTGTAATTGTCAAAAATCGGGATTACGATTTACAAAGAAAAATCGGACTTCAGAAGTTAATCTATATTTTGACAAAACTTCATAGGAGGTAAATGCAATTAACACAAAAGACCACCAACGTATCATCTTCTTTCTCTTCCTCATTCTTCTCCACTTCCACCACCCACTACTACTATTGCAAAATCCACTACTGCATCCTCTCTCCTTCTCTCCCATCCACTTCTTTCCCATACTCCTCATATCATCTCATTTGGCCATGTGCTGAATAGGAGGAGAGGAGGGGGAAGTAGGGAAAAGGAGGGGAGAGAGGGGTGTGAGGAAAAGGTGGAACGAAAGGAGGAAAGGGAAAGAGGAAATAGCAATGGTTAGGAAGGAGGAGAGAACGGAGAAAGTGGGGAGTAATGGTGGGGGGAGGGGGTGGAGATAGAGGGGGAAATAGGAGACGTTGGCGGTGAGTGGCAAGGGTAGGCACGAGTCAAGTACCCACCTGTGGGGCATTTGGCTGGTTTGACCTGTATCTTGCAAGCCAAACATTGTTTTGTCTCTTATTCATCTCGCGTATCAACAAATACCTAATCATCGATTACCCATTAGAAGAGGGTTAGATTAGTGGGTACCCACCCCACTTCTCTCATCATTTATTTTTACTAAAAAATGTGATGACCCCACTTCTCCTTAGTGCGAACTCTAAGGTATCGGTGGGCCGCCTGCCCAGCTCTCTCCAGGATTCACTACAAAATCCAAATAATAATACAAGCATTCATTCCTAAAACCCTAATTGAAGTCCAATAAAATTACTAGCTAACTTACAAGAATACAACCTCAATAATTTTATCAAAATTACAATAACATTAACTTCAAGAACAATAAACCATCAACTTCACAGTTAACTTCAATCCTATACAAAAGGTGTGGAAATCATACAAAAGAACTAATTTCCTCAATTTCCTATCTTCATTTCAAGACCTGTTAAGGAAAACAAATATATTGGGGACAGCTAACGCTCAGTGAGGCCAAGAAAGCATGCACGCAAGGAAGTCAAAATGATACTTTAACAATTAAAACAATTAAGAATGTGAAACCAACAATTTTTCTCGTAGAGCAAGGAGACAACACAATATAAAAGGATACAGGTGTACACGGGAGGTAGAGATGACTACTGTCCTCAGGGACGTAGCACATACCCCTGATCCAAATTTCTGCATTTGCCACAGTCATGTCTGGTCTGCTTCACGAACTCTGACATCCAATTAAAATGTTGACACTCCGTCAACCACACTCTCACAACCTGAAGACACCATTTGAAACCCTCACCCGTCTACTTACACCCCTTGTACCGGGGCCACTCGTCCAAAAATAGATAGTTGGTAATATACCTCGGTCGGCGAGCGCACTCAACCAACATAAACAACATTATGACCCATGATTCACTAATCTCTCGACCAAGCCCCTATTGCCAGGTCGAAGAGGAAGGTTCCTGATGGGGTTTGGGCATCCCCACAATTTCAATAGCAATAACAATCATTCAAGTAACAATCGTTCAAGTGGTCAAACAATTGATAATTCAAACAGTCAAACTCATTTAGAGGTAAATTAAATAAAGTGAGCGCGATAAAGTACACACTCACCGAGGCACACAAGCATGCTTCTCAAATCATTAACATTAAATAAAGCCTTAATTAACATGCACTTGAACACTCATCTATGAATTTAATCAAGCACGCAAACAATATAGTTAGACTTCGGTAGTCAGGTCAATTTCAGCAACCTCTTGGTCACTTGAGTCAAAACGGAATTGTCACTTTCAATCCAAGCGGCTAAAACTCTAAACTTAACCTAACTATACAAATTCATCAAAGTCGCTCAACTACTACTTCTTTCTCAGGCCATAACTCACTCAATATACATTGGAATTGAACAAAGCTTAAAGTTACGGAAACTGGATTCAACATTCTAAAACTCACTAGAAGATTTCACTCGAAGATTCATTGAGCAAGGTGGGCTAAAGTAAGTTGGAAAATCCAGTAGACGACAAAAACAGGAAATCAGGTTGGAGAATCAGCTATCATTGCGAACTTACTAGAGTTGATAGGGAAAGAACTAGCATGCGAGTCTTATACCATTAGACTGCTTCGAACTCTCCTTCTCCTCCACAGATAACCGTTCATAAATTAAACGGTTCCAATTATCTAGAATGGGCCCAATCTATAAAACTTGCTATCGATGGCAGGGGTAAACTCGGCCACTTTACTGGAGAAGTACACCGACCAGCCACTGGAGATTCCAATTTGAAGAGATGGCAATCAGAGAATTCTCTTGTTATCGCTTGGTTGATAAACTCTATGGAACCAGCGATCGGAAAACCACATCTGTTTTTGCCTACAGCCAAAGATGTGTGTGATGCTGTCCGGGATATGTACTCCGATGTTGAAAATTCATCTCAGATTTTCAATCTCAAGACGAAGTTGTGGAAATCAAAACAGGAAGATAGAGATGTTACAAACTATTACAATCAAATGGTAACCTTATGGCAGGAATTGGACCTTTGCTATGAGGATGTATGGGACTGTCCTGCTGACAGTGTTCAATATAAAAAAAGGAAGGAGGACGACAGAGTCTATGTCTTCCTTGCAGGACTGAATCAAGAACTTGATGAAGTCCGAGGTCGTATTTTGGGCAGGAAGCCTCTTCCCTCCATTCGTGAGGTATTTTCTGAAGTTCGTAGAGAAGAATCAAGACGTAAAGTAATGCTGCAGAAGGTTGAGTCCAAGGTAGAGCCTGAAGTCGAAAGTTCGGCATTGGTTTCTAAGGGGACAGATCTAGATCGAGATAAACGAAAGAAGCCCTGGTGTGAATACTGTAAAAAGCCATGGCACACAAAGGACAATTGCTGGAAATTATATGGGAAACCAACAAATTTCAAGAAGAAAAACGGAGGTGACAGCAGGGCATTGCAGACTGTGAATGGGGATTCTCAAAAGCAGCAAATCGACTCTGAGACACCGGCCTTCACAAAGGAACAATTAAGCCAACTGTACAAACTCTTTAAGTCTCCACAATTTTCAGTCACTGAGCAAAAATCCTTCACTCCTTCCTGTTCTTTTGCTCAAAATGGTAATCGTCTTACTGCTGTTCTTTCATGTAAAACATCAGATGCATCTTGTCCATGGGTTATATGGATTATTGATTCTGGGGCCACTGACCATATGACTAGCTCGTCAAAATTATTTTCAACTTATAATCCATGTGCAGGCAATAAAAAGGTCAAATTCGCTGATGGATCATTATCCGTTATAGCTGGCATAGGTTCCGTTGTTATTTCTCCTACTCTAACACTTCATAGAGTTCTTCATGTTCCAGGCTTATCTTGCAATTTGCTGTCCATAAGTAAAGTAACTAAGGATCTTAAGTGTCGGGTTAATTTTTCCCCTTCTTTCTGTGAGTTTCAAGAACTGACCACGGGGATGATGATTGGATGTGCTAGAGAAGATGGAGGACTTTATTTCCTTGAAGATGGATCCAATGTGACGAGACCAGTCAAAAATACATGTTACGGGTCTGTCGCTATTACTAGTAATAAGGAGATTATGTTATGGCACTATAGATTAGGACATCCTAATTTTTATTATTTGAAACATTTATTGCCAGAATTGTTTGAGAATAAGGATTCATCTTCGTTTCAATGTGAAATCTGTCAATTGACTAAACATCGTCGATCTACATTTTCTACACAGCCTTATCAACCCTCAAAACCATTTTTTCTGTTACATACAGATGTTTGGGGTCCATCTAGGATTTCAACACAATCTGGAAAAAAATGGTTTGTTACATTCATTGATGATCATACAAGAATTTGTTGGGTATATTTATTAAGAGAAAAATCAGAGGTAGAAAGCGTTTTTCAAAGTTTTTACACCATAGTTCTAACGCAATTTCAAGAAAAAATCAAAATTGTTCGGAGTGATAATGGAAAAGAATATTTTAATAAAATTTTGGGAAATTTTTTCCATGAAAAAGGGATTGTGCATCAAAGCTCCTGCAATGATACCCCACAACAAAATGGGGTAGTTGAAAGGAAAAACAAACACCTTTTAGAAATGGCAAGGGCATTACTTTTTTCAAGAAATGTTCCTAAATATCTTTGGGGTGAAGCAGTTTTAACTGCTACATATCTCATAAATAGAATGCCCTCAAGAATTTTGAATTTCCAAACTCCTCTGAATTTTTTAAAACATTTTATCCCATTTCTCGATTAACATCTGATATCTCACCAAAAATTTTTGGGTGCATAGCCTTTGTTCACAATCATGAACATGGTCAAGTAAATTGATCCTCGAGCAAGAAAATGCATATTTGTTGGTTATGCACCCACTCAAAAGAGGTATAAATGTTTTGATCCAGTTTCTAGAAAAATGTTTGTAACCATGGATGTAACATTTTTTGAAAACAAACCTTTTTTTGAAGATCATCTTCAGGGGGGGATTAGGCATATGGAAGAGCATGTAGAAGATGATGATATTTTTTGTCTTGAAAAAAATCAAACTCCTGATCAAAGTTTTATTGATAATAGTATCGGTTTTACTAATTTTTCAGATGACTCCATTCAACCTACCCATCAAAAGATTTTTGAAAAAAATGATCAGGGTTTAGAAGAACAAATAAATGTTGAAGATCATTTGCCTTCAGTGCCAATAATAGAGTCAAATTCTTCTAGTGAAAGAGACAGAACGGGATGAAAAAAACTGCAAACCTATGTCAGGAAAAATTATCGAGGAAAAGAAAAAGTTCTTCCTTCTCTTCACAACCAAGAATCCGAACTCAGGACAGAACCTGATGTGCTTGAGTCTTCAGGTGAAGTTTCCTCTGATCCAAAGATTGATTATTTGGATCTTCCTATTGCATTTCGAAAGGGAGTGCATTCTTGTACCAAACATCCCATGTCTAATTTTGTCTCCTATGATAAGTTATCTCCTATTTTCTTAGCATTCACTTAACAACTTTCTTCTGTGGAAATTCCAAAGAATGTACAGGAAGCATTGAGAGTTCCAGAGTGGAGAAAGGCTATCGAAGAAGAGATGTGTGCTCTTGAGAAGAATCAAACATGGGAAGTAACTAACTTGCCAAAGGGGAAGAAAACAGTAGGGTGTAAGTGGATCTTTACTATCAAGTATAATTCCAATGGCGCACTGGAACGGTACAAAGCTCGGTTGGTGGTTAAAGGGTTTACTCAAACCTATGGCATCAACTATCTTGAAACTTTTGCTCCAGTGGCAAAACTAAACACTGTCAGAGTGCTTCTCTCAATGGCAGTAAATCTTGATTGGCATTAGAACAACTTGATGTAAAGAATGCATTCCTAAATGGTGATTTGGAGGAAGAAGTGTACATGGATTCTCCCCCTGGATTTGAAGGGAAGTTTCAGTCTAGAGTGTGCAAGCTAAAAAAATCACTATATGGTCTCAAGCAATCCCCTAGGGCCTGGTTTGAAAAATTTACTAGGTCAGTAAAGGATCAAGGCTATACCCAAACTCAAAGTGATCACACCATGTTTGTTAAACACTCCAAAGATAGGAAGATAGCAGTACTTATTGTGTACGTCGATGATATCATTCTCACAGGAGATGATTTGATAGAGATGGAGCGGTTGAAGAAAAGTCTTGCTTCTAGCTTTGAAATCAAAGATTTGGGAACACTACGATATTTCCTAGGGATTGAGGTAGCTCGGTCCAGGAAGGGTTTAGTTATGTCCCAACGTAAGTATGTTTTGGATCTTTTAAAGGAAACAGGGATGAGTGGATGTCGACCTGCAGCCACCCCTATGGATCCGAATCATAAGTTAGCAGATATAAAAGATGGAACACCAGTTGATGCTACTCGATATCAGAAGCTAGTGGGCAAGTTAATTTACTTAGCTCATACCCGTCCTGATATAGCTTTTCCAGTGAGTGTTGTGAGCCAGTTTATGCACTCTCCATATGAAGAGCACCTTGATGCAGTGTATCGGATTCTGAGGTATTTAAAAAATACTCCAGGAAAGGGATTGTTCTTCAAAAATGGAGATCAAAGGACTATTGAGGCCTACACAGATGCTGATTGGGCAGGATCAATCATCGATAGAAGATCAACTTCAGGTTATTGTACATTTGTGTGGGGTAACTTAGTTACTTGGAGAAGTAAAAAATAGAGTGTTGTCGCATTTGGTCGATTCAAGCGATGCGACACTACGATCCCG
Source organism: Gardenia jasminoides (assembly GCA_013103745.1). Lineage (NCBI taxonomy): Eukaryota > Viridiplantae > Streptophyta > Magnoliopsida > Gentianales > Rubiaceae > Gardenia > Gardenia jasminoides. Next base: position 20,912,777 of record CM023095.1, read on the forward strand.
GTTTCTCTCATTTATATATCCCGAATACATATTCTAACATTTGAAACTTATGTCTAGTGGTCGACTCTAGACCCGAGTGCGAAATTTAAACATTCAAATAATTTAATCAAGGACATAATTTAAGCATGCACAATGCATTTTGAAACTTTTTGTGCCGATACAATTAATATACGAGAATCAAATAATTCAAACTAAAATAATAAAATAATTTTATGAAAATATGAAATTTTTGTAATTTAATAATTTAAATTGGTCTCACAAAAAATAATTCATACTAATTTATTTTTATATTTTACATATTTATCTAAGATACAATATAGATTTTATCTTAAAAAGTCTCATGTAAAAAACAAAGATGCAAAGAGAATACAGGAAAAAGGAAAAAGAAGAATCCAAAACTAATCAAAATTGTTATATGCATTGCGTTTCTTTTTTAACATATTCTACATCAATTAAATATAAAAAAGATCATGACCTCTAAAAATGAATTTTGTGCACAAAATATAGGTGCCTTCATACTTGGGATGTAATTTGCTCAATAAAAGTATTTTGTCAGCTGTAAAAATAATATTTTGTATATTAAAAACATTAGAAAATAAAAAACATATACAAGACAGGTACGCATCAATTTTTAATCCTCTGACCCTAATCTAAACCCATTCCACATGTAAGTGGGTACTGTGCCTTCTTCTAGCCTTGTCAAATAGGGCATTATTCAATGTGGATCGAATTGGATCCCACAGGTTTTCGAATTAGTGGATATTTTTACCCACCTCTAGTGAGTAGTGGAAGGAGGAAGAGAGAAGGAAATGGTGGTGGAGGTGGTGGAGGTGGTAGAGAAGGAAGATGAGAGGAGGTGGTGGCAAGAAGATGGTGGAGAGTGTCACAATGGCAATGGAGACAAGAGCTAGCTGGCATATTTGGATATTTTTGCCCCAAAAATTTGTATTTCCAGTTAATTTAGTGGAAAGTGATCCAAAAGACTCGTTCTAGGGAGCTGATTGACTTTTTTATTATAAAAATATTCGATGACCAACTCGTGCCATTTTAACAAATTTAATAACCATTTTGGCTTTTTACTCACACATTAATGAAGCCTTACGGGCTCAAATAATGGGTGAGGACTTTTTACTTTGCTCTTGCCTTCCAGAATCCTGCAAAGTTACATACCAAGTACGAGTAGTATGTAAAAATGTAGAAATGGGACCTAATGATGGAATAATAAAGAAAAATAAGAAAAACATGTAAATGGCAAAGGATAATTTCTATGACAAGAAAGAAGCAATTTTTCTAGACTTACATCGTGGCTTGGACCATTTGTAGAGGAAAATATGAATTTATATACAAGAAAGAAATAGGATCATGAAATTTTAAAGAGTTTAGTAATTCATATACACTGTAACAAATGCAAAATTACCCTAACTTCAACACGCGCATCATAAATCTCTAGAATTGTTTAGCTGCTTCAAGGGAACTTTCAAGACTCAATTTAGTTGGTAAGACAGTAAAATTCAGCTTAATTAGTAAGATGCTTTAGTTGTAATAAATAGGTCTTTGATTCCACTTTGGACTCGTTAAGGGGATAAGTTGATTCTAAGGCTGATCCTTTTTTGGAAAAAAAATAAAAAATGAAGAAGAAATAAAGAGTCCATTAGTTTTGATATTAATTAAAATAAAGGAAAGGTCCCTTATCAAAAGAAAAGGTGTCAATTACAACAATACTTGATCATGTTTAACCAAAATGATAATTGAAATTAAACTTATCTCCTAGGTTAAAATAATTTGTATACGCCGAAGAAAAAGTCATTGCCAAAACCTTCATTGGCTATATTAAGTATGAGGATGATGTCGAAACTCTTCCAACGTTACAATGTTTTTCAATAACCCTATTTTGTTATTAGCAACAGCAGAAATTCTTTCACATAATATCTATATTTTAAAAGTGTTTTTTGCTATCATCACCAAAAAAAACAAGAAAAAATCTTCATCAAGAAGTATGAAAAAACAAAAGGAAAGTATAAGAGCCTAGATGGCCCCCAAATTTTTTGGAAAATCTCATGTAGGCCACTAAAAATTTTGTATTTTAATTGTTTTAATTTCCAAATAGCTATCTAAACTCCTAAAAGTAAACATTCCTATATTTCATCGCTTCTAAATGCAAATTCCAAGACCACTATGATCCATCCACCATGAATTTGATATTTATCAGGGCTTAGGACTTGCTATAGTGCTCTGAAATTTTCAAGAACTTACTCGTAATGTTGAAAAACTTAAGTTGTTTAAATAATGCATGTTGGTAGTCAGTGGAATTGAACTCTCTGTTTTGTATAACAATTGAATCTAAAAAACTCATTCTATGATCCCTTCTTAATGCCAAATAAGAATTTTGAGAATTATGAATATTGATCTCATAGGCCCATTAACATGTTCATATATATTTTTTAATTGCTCTCTTTTTTTAGATGTCATAACATGTCCATATTGGATGGAAAAATAATTATGTATTAAAAACAATTTTATAGGGAAAAAATTGTTTATTTTATTTCATAGAGAGATACAACTATAGTGTACTCTAAAAATATACTTCACGTTGCATTGTGATTTAGTGGAAAGACAGGTGTGGAGCTACGTATTGCTAGGGAAAGGGAGGAGGATAACTGTAAGTTAGGCCAAAAAGTTTGTGACTTTCGAAATATTACTTGTATATGTTCTCCCATAAGTTTTGTTAAATTCCCTCTCTCCATTGCTTTGCTCCATAAACAAATAAAATCAACATTATTCCTTATCATAAATGGTGTTGGAATGACTAAAAATTAAATCTGCGTACTACTTAACTAAAGAAGAGACAAAAATTTTTGTATTGAATATAAAAAGGTGAGTACATCATCTTTCATCATAACTCAACATTTATGAGGACTTTATACTAAAAGCCTTCATTGGCCATGGGTCTAAATTTCATCATTTATCATATAAGTGAGTGAGAACAAAAAAAAAAATGTTTCTCATGGGCAAGGGGTGGCAAGGGAGAATTAGACTGTCTCAAATTGTTTTTCATGATTTTTGTGTTTGCTTTGTTTCTTTGAACAAGTTGTAATTAAATTGGAAAGCAATTAATTTGGAGGCAAGGGAGGTTATAAAATAGTGGTAGGATTCAATTTTGACATCAAATTTTGCATACTGAGTAATGATATTTTATGTGAAATTAGTGTCGTAAGTTAAGAGGTGTTTAATGTCTTAATTAACACAATAAAAAATATATATTCTTAAAAGGGATCGAGACAAATAACTTCAAATCTAACAATTCTAAAGCACTAGATAAAAATCATCGAATAGTCTCTTAATGGTTTTAACTTGTCATGCTTATGAAGTGATCATACTATCCTACACTAGAGTTTAATAGTTTAGAGTTTAGACAACTAAAATTGGCCAAACTTTTTAATCCTAGTGATAAGCCAAATTGCCCAAAAATCTAATAGTTCCGGCAAGTGGTTAAATGTTTAGTCACTTGTAAATCAATACAATAAATGTAAGAGTTTGGTAACTTCATAGATTGTTGATGTGGTTGGTTTTGGATCACAAACTCTAAGTGTGACTTCAAATGTCTAATGGTGTAGCTTATTCAACCATAGTCACGTGGTGAATCTGAACTATCAATGTTTTACAAGACTAATTAATGGAGTTCAATTTTATATACATGATGAAGGCCTTTAGCTTCGAAGTGCTATATGGCACTGATTTCCAAAAAGAAATTGGATCCGGACGGCTTGACATTACTAATAAACAATGTGAAGAAAAGGTAAGTAATGGTGGTTACATGTCCCGAAAGTAAATGAGGATAAAGGAATTAACATTTCTATGCTTATTATATAGATCATGTATGCTTGTTCAAAGTGGATTCTTCTAAATTTTAACTCAAATTCTTGAAAACAAAATGCCTATTAGTTAGGAAACAATTCTGTGATCCTTTTAAAGTACTATTTTCCTCAATTTATATCTTTCAACAATGATGATGATATGCTTTGTATTTTAATTCATTAATATTTTTACAATTTAAAGATAAAAAAAAACAACTTAGTTCACCATCCACTGGTGCGTTTAACTTAAGAATATGATATCTGAAACGGAGTATAGAATCTCCCTTATGTAGTTCTTGATTTAAGATCTAACCATGCTTAGTGTTCAAATCTTTTCCCAATATTTAAAAAAAATAAAAATCCTATCAGTTACATAACTATAGTATTTAATTCTTTTTGTTGAACAGTACAAGTTTACAACCCTCAATGCATATAGAAGTGGCATTTGCTTTGTTTATTTATCCCTCTTCAAACCATGACTTATCCCTTCCCGCCCTCCCAAAAAAAAAAAAAAAACAACAACAACAACAACATCTATAAAGGGATAATATTCATTTCCAATACCCGACCTACAGTTGAAAGGGACAACATTCATTTCCAACATCCGACCTATAGTTGAAGGAGATCTGAAACACTTTTTAGTGTCTAACTTATCGAAGACAAGTTGATTCTTTTCAAACTATTAGGAGGGTGTCCATGCTACGCACAGCTTGAGTATGTATAGAGTCGATTAAGTTAGTGCCCATTAAATTAGTAGTACTTGTTTAAAAATGTAGGTAGTTAAAAATAAGGTGAAAAATCTGAGTGATCGTTAAACTATATAGTTAATTAACTTTTAGTCCTTGAACTTGTAAGAAGGTATATTTTTTATCGTTTTGGCTAGAGATAATTTTAGAAACCCCTCTTGAGTTTTATGATGATATTGTTCGATACCTTTGAAGTTTTAGAAATAGTATTTAACTTCCATATTGGTAAGATTGGCTAGTTAATCACTGTCATAACATACAAATTAACAAAACTATGTTCATTACTTTAACAATTTTTAGACAAAATATTGTGAAAAAGGAATTTTGTCAAAGATGTGTCAGAGATATTAACTCCTATGATTAAGGGAGCTTTCCCATGATTATAGAAGTTTCCTATGATTAGGGTAATCTAAATAGAATAAATAAAATAGGAGATAGGATTTCTGATTGATTCCTAAGATCATGGTTCTCATTACGTTATTCCTACAATCATGGTTCTGTTACCTAAAATTGTGACAGGATTGTAGTAGAGTTGTAATCCTATAAATATGTGTATGTGAGAAATAAAATGTAGAAGAATTCTTTCTCCTCCAATTCTTCAATTCCGTTTCTTCAAAAATCTTCAAATTTTTTAGGCAAAACATGTAAATATTATATTATAATAAACTTGGTAGAAAATTGAATCTAGGATAGCAGAAAGTGTAGAATTACTAGAGATCACATATCTTTCTCGTTAAATGAGTGTTATAAAATATTTTAACAATACAAGGGTGAAATCGTTACAAGAAGTATGTTTTAAAGAAGGTTAGTAGTATTTTTAAAACTTTAAGCATGCCAAGAAACATTAACATAAATGTTAGGAAGGTTTTTAAGATTATTTTTAGCCAAAAGGTTGGAAAATATACTTTTTTATAAGTTGAAGGGGTAAAAATATGGATTTAACAGTTGCAGGGCTAAACATCAACCAATTCAATAATTTAAGAGCCGTTCATATTTTTTGTCCTTAAAAATAAAGAAAAGCTATACGTGTAATTGTGTATCTTGCTTTTAATTAAAAATGAACAAGGTATCATTGATACATAATGTTTTTTTTTTTGTAGGTGACCGAATAACATAATATGAGCGCATGAACATGTTCATAGGCTATAATATAGGATATAGAGGGAGATTGTAAAAGGGTTTATTTCTAATATACGTTATAATGGAGAGGTTGTAAAAGTGGAAGGGCACTGGTGGGGAAGCTTATTATTTGTCTAACTACTGAAGGTGTCAAGAGGAGCAGGAATGCCTGTAGACTGAAGAGATGGTGATTCTAGAGATTATGTTGATTCCTCTGTGACCTCCTGTTTCATTTTTGTAGCAATAAGTTTGAGGATTGGCAAGCTTCTGGTGCTTTTCAATGCATCGTCCAGGACTAGAACCCAACTTTTATGCCTATAAAAGGATTTGAAAAGATCATAAATCTCATTTGTTCATAAAATATTATTAGCTTGAGATCGCGCTAGAGGTTCTGCTGGGCGGTTGCGACAGCTGTTATTCATGGGAAAAGCAGCGTTACCAAGAATAGTTAGCCGGTTCACCTCATCGTCTAGTTCTGGATAGTCATCGTAAACATTTGGAAATCTCCGGCTTGCAGCTGCCATAGGAAAAGAGTTGGAAGGTTTAGTACATGTATGGAGTTCTATGGAATTGTCTGCCGTTGGTCTATATTGTGCGTAGGGGATATTTTTATGTTGGGATAGTAGATATTTGGCTAAAGTCTATTGTGTGCATGTGAACGATAAGTCCTAGATATGTGTTGAAATGCTGTGGAAGTCCTGTGAACCTGTGTTGAGAAACGATAAGGATAAAAAGTGTAGAATGACTAGTTTCAGGAATATTTTTTGCTTAAGATTCAAGGCTTCACATGTTCTTAGATTTCGATGAGTGCTCAATAGATTTTTGTATATCTGTCACCTATAACAGCTGTATGAATAGTTTCTGTTTTTTTTTTTTTCATAGTCAGGTATATATAGATGTAGTGTATAAGACTTGAGTTTAAGCGGTAGCGTTTTCATCAACGTTTGTTGACTGTTTAGTTATAGTAGTGGCGATATTGAGGCAGAGGTGAAAGAGAGCAATAGTTATATGTTTGTTTTTTTAAATATTTGTTCGTTAATGGTTTGAGTAATGATTCTTTCTTTTTTTTCAGATGAATTACAATCAACATAAATGTGGATTCGTAGTCGATTTTTTTCTAGAAATTGAACAAGAATTTAATCGTGTTTCACTTGTTGGTGCTGTGGTTCAATTGACGGCAATAATGTAGAGAATAGAAGCCTGGCGGGAAGAACCAGGGCAGATGCTAATAATATCTTACTTAGAAACGAAATATATGATTTTATTCAGCGTTTTTATCGACATCCGGACTGGCTTCCTTTTCTTAATTTTGTGCTGTCACATCCTGGGGATTTGCCTTTCCTTCACATAATTGCCAAACGGATGAAGGTAGAGGCTGCAAATGAGAGCATTTTAATGGGTAGTGCTATGGATGATTTACGTGCGGATATAGAAAATATGTGATTGTTAAGTGTTAATTCTTATGTCTTTATGTTTAGCTAGTTGTTGAGTCGATTGGAGTGTATGGATTGATTTTTTTGTTTGTCGGACATGCAGTTTAAATGTTTAGTTGTGTGAGAATTTAGGAGGTTGTCGGATCTTTGTGATTATGTCTTTTTAATAGCATTTTTATTTGTAATGATCTTTATGTATTATTAGTACTATTTTTAGGTTTTATGTATAATATTTTGTCGACATTGCAATGCAAAAAAATTAGACTAAAAATTAAAAACTTGCATCGTAGGTAGCTTTTAATCTTTTATTTTTTGTACATAGAGTATCCTGTACATGTGTCGAGGTTGATGGATTGTTTATTTATATATAACTCTGGATTTCAGCAGTCAACGTTCTTCTAGTGAAGACATGGTCTGTTTATACATTTGTGAGAAAAGTATCTAAGAGAGGCAGTACTAGTCATAATGCAGAAAAAAGCTAAGCTTGTTAATTTTAATGCTTGAAAATTATAGATAGGAGTAAACATAATACTTATAGAACCAGGGATACAATTTTTCAACTCCATTTCTGTTGCAAATTTGGACTATAAAGGAGGTTGTGGTCTGGGGTATGAAAACTACCTTGTCTTTGTGTTTTAGTTGATAAGCTGCTGCAAAAATATTCCAGTTATCAGCAAGCTTTTTACCTTGCATAGTGATCTGAAAGACTTTGTAACCTGATCTTAAGGTAAGGAGAGGAGTTCTATCACTACCGATAATATGGTCCAGGAACTTTGGGATTTTCTAGAAAAGAACAAAGAACAAGGGAAGCATTTTTGGCCTAAAACAATTTTTCTTTGGTATGCATAGAACTGGAAAAGAGGGTTAATGATACATGAAGTAAAACTTACAAAGTTGTCTTTGTGCTTTTCGGTATATATTTGATAGAAAGCTAAAGAATCAGTAAGATCATGAACAATGTCCGGTGGATTGATAAGGATATATGCTGATACAGGACGAATTTGGGCTTCACATCTATTATGATTAGAATGAGCTATTAGTGCTAAAGATAAAATATATATAAATTTATAGAAAGATGAAAGATAGAAGTTATACTTACCAGTTGTTTCTGAAGCAGAGTATTGTTGCAAGACATTATAGAGTAATACAATCCAAAGTAAAAAAAAAAGTGCATTTTGAGCTCAGTAAAGTTCATCATGTCGAAATTTAAGTTTCCGTTATACCGCAAGAGTATTGAAGCTGACTGGCGAAGGAGATTGTCTGCTTTAAACTCAGTCCATTCTTCTGCAAATTTTTTTTTTTTTTTGTTAATGTCAATATTCCAACTTCAGTATCCTTGTATAATAGTGATCGTTTGTTTGTTGTGTAAGGAAAGGATAGCCAAAATTTCATCTGGTATTCTCTGCAAGCAAATATTACATATTAATACAGATATTAGAAATAGAATTATGCTTCTTAGAATGGTTGTTGTATAAGTAGATTCTGAATTTGCAGCACCTCTTTTGTGGCATGAATCGGCAAGAAAAACCAGCAGGGAATGACATTGTTAGTTGGTGAAGATGCATGAGAAGATGGACCTGGGACGTCTTGTTTTATATCCATTGAAGAATGGAATAGCTGTTGGTGAAAGTGTGAGGACCCAAAAATTTGTGAAATTTATTGTCCAATTTTTCACTTTGGATTATCTACATTTACTGATTTCCTGATGAATGATTTGTGTACATTATTTGTATTGACTTATTTATTGATTTAAAGTTTGGTAAAAAAAATGATTTTCTTTAGTCTCAATGATTTTATTAGTAAGTTTTCTTTGAAATATTTGCCCGATTTTCTATCGGCCAGCATTAAGTGTTAAAATTTGAAGACGTGATGTGAACCTTAGTTTTAAGATAAAAACTAGAGTATGTAGAGATAATTAATGATGTGTGGAATAAATTTTAAAGAGACTAGAGGGAGTTACAGTGCAAAAAGAGAAAGTTATGGATAAGATAAGATTACCTTAGATTACGAACCAATAAAAATGCGACACGTGGTGTGGTTGTTAGATAGCCCTTTAATAAGGCCAAGACAAACTAGAAGACCTCATTTCTCTTCTTCTTCTTCTTCTTCTTCTTCTTCTTCTTCTTTTAGAGAGAGGGAGTCTAGAAAGAAGTGAGAGCTTCCAAGAGAATTCTTCATCATTCTTCTTGAAGTGAGGCCTTGAGAAAGTCATCAAAATTCTTCATCTTGTTCTTTCTTTTCTTGTCAGTCGAGAGAGAGAGAAAGAGAGAGATCTGAGAGAGAGAGGGCTGAGAGAGAGAGAGATGCCATATATGTGTTCTTGAATATTTTGGAAAAAATCACCAAGTAGACGAGAAGATCTTCGACCAATCTTGAGAAAACTCGAAGGAGGAAAGTTAGGAAGAACTTTTTGGTGAAAATCTCGTCAGATCTTGTTAGATCTTGAGGTAAGATTCAAAATTAACCTTGATCTTCTAATTTCTAGCCATGAAAATGATAGATCTACTTGATTTAAGGTTGATCTATGGTGGGTTTAGCAAGTTACTTGAAGAAATAGCACTAGAGATTCTAGTGGCTAAACTACTAGCATAGATCTTGATTTGTTAAGTGGATTTGGTTGGAAATTATTTAATGATACTCAAGAGCTAATGATTGATGAAGCCCATATGGATTTGAGTAAGATTTTGTTGTTTTATGGTTAAATCTTGGAGAAAATTTGATGGGAAACTTGAGAAAACTGGACTACTTGCTAGCTGAATGAAAACTGGAATTTCCAACTTTACTTTTCAAATTTTCTTGATGTTTCTTGGCTTGATTTCGCTCAAACAACTTTGTGCTATGAGTATATGTTGGATTTGAATCAAAACTATGAGTTTTTGAGGGAAAGAAACCATTTTCTCCAACTTGCCACATTAAAATTTTCGCAGGGTTGCCTGCGCAGTCTCGAGAAAATGAGCATAACTTAAGGTAGAAAAATCAGATTTGAGATCAGTCTATTGCGTTAGATACTAGACTCAGAGATCTTTAAACTCTTTAAATTTTAGAGGTTAATTCATTTTCTAAAATTTCCAGTAAATCCGTAAAATTGACTGAAATTCAAAACCTGTTCTGTTTCTCAGGTTTAAAACAAAATTTTGAACAACCAATTTGACCTTCTTATGGACTTAATTTCGCAAGGGTGTCTTCTAATAGTTTTTAGATCTTTCAATCTAGTTTCTAGTATGTGAATTTCATGATTTTTGGACTTATAGAATTTGAGTTATGATTTTTCAAAAACTATAGCCGGTGATGAATAGTTTTCCAACCAAGAATCTTAATGCCTATCAAGTGTGTGATAAAATATCGGGCGTGATATATGTAGGATCTTAGGGTTTGAATTTATGCCTACCAAGTGTTTGATATGATACTAGTGGTTATGCACATCAAGTGTTTGATGAGATGTTTGGTATGAAACTTGTGATTCTAGGACTTGGCTTGAAATAGAGATATCTGTTATGGACAAGTGAAGTAAGTTATGGTTGGTGAGTGTTCCTAAAACAGTTTTCAAATCTAAAGTTCCTACTATTAATTGCATCACCTCATGACGACATATGTATGTGCTTGTGTATGTACATGATTCGACTCGATGAGTATGTAGTGGTTTTGTGCTTGACACCAACGACTCCACTTGATTTCCAGTGCAATGACTTCTTTGAGCCAACGGCTCTACTGTTAATGATTAATGATCTACTATTCAATGACTTGTTCGACCATTAGGTGTTTGAGTACAATGACTCCACTGGCTCACCAGAGCAAATAAAATCTATTCATTTGATACCTGATCACTATTCAATAAACTGATTTACTGAGCCATTTATTTGCCTACTTGTTTTCACTGGACACCCCAAAATATTTTATTTTCCCTCCACAGGGCTTGAGATGAAGGAAAACATGTGTAGTGATCTTTCTTAGTGTGACTGGTAGGATTATCTCTTGTACTATTCGAAATCTTGGACTGTTGTACTTTTGGAGTATTTGGACTAATTGAAAATGTAATTATTATTTTGGAGATCTTGAATTGTAATTAATTGAGGTTTGTAATCTGATTGAGGAACTGAAATGAATCCCGATGAGAGTTGGGCAGGCGGTCTGCCAAACCCTTTGGTTTGCCTTAGGGGGAGGTGAGGTCGTTACAGAAAGAGCTTTTATTAGAAGTTGAAGAAATTGGAAGGCTTTAATCGCTGGTGAAATGTAAATATTAGGAAAGGCTGTGAAATGAAGTTGTTCATTGCATGCCTATATTTCTGTTTCAGTTATGACTGAGAGGATGAATACGTAAAGAGAAATATATGTAAAGATGAAGTTGAGAAATTTGGATGTGAGATACAAAAAGTAGGTGGCAGTAGGTGAACATGCAGCTTTAACAATAATAATCTTTGACTGAATTGTTTGATGCAACTATACAGGTTATGGAAGTTTTTAAGCATATATAGTAAATGTATTATATGGCAGTATGTTGGTAGGATATGTCAAATCTTGTATTTTTTTATTATTTTATCATTTTTCTTTTGCTTGTAAGGTTTTAGTGGGGTTGGTGGATTATAACACGAGGACATTTTGATAAAGCTAATGAAGCTGGTTCATGAGATTATCCAAGGCTTTGAGGTATAATTCTGAGGAATTTGTACATAGATTTCAAAGTGGAATGTTTCATAAAATTAACACCATGCCAGTTGATAGAACAAAGACTCAAAGAGCGAAACTAGTTGCTAACCAGATCAAATAACAAGTGCATGTAAGTAGACAAAATCTTTATACTACTCATCAATGCTAACGACTGGCATGATGGAGCAAGACTTAGATAGCAATGAGTTCTAAAACAGAGCAATATACATGCACATAAAGAAGGATGTCTTCAGTTCTAGAAGAGCTATAACGAATCGTATCCACAGATGGCAATATTCCAACTTCAACAATCACCTAAAGGCAGTTTACATTTTTGTACGAAGATGCCAAGATATAATCATTTGTACTATATTGAGAAAATGCAGTATTAGCCATTTCACTTTTAAAAAATTACCTGTCTCTTGTTGAGGGCTATTAGCAGCTGGACCTTTTCCTTTCTAGCTACTCAGATCAACAAGAGAACATGGAAAAAAGAACAGGAAAAAGCACATAGATAACAGTTGGAGTTTTTAAACATGAAGACATAGCAGAGAGAACAAATACACATAAAAACGATAGCAGTTATTAAGTATTACAAAGCAGTGTTGTTATCTAGAAGTGCACACAGTTTACAAAAGATTGTACTAATTTAAGTGCTCTAACTTCGGTTTCATATAAGTTACACAACATAAGAAGCAAATTTGAATGATAGAACTCTTTAAGGACTATCAGTTTTCCTATTCTTGGAATGAAGAAAGGCTAAGGATTCAGAGGAACTCCCTTCAACTTTGTCTGCTTGCTCAAATTTTTTGGCTAGAGATTGACGAACCTTTGATAAAGAGTCACTGTTATCTGCAGGAAAATGTTCCATTTAAATATGTTATGAATGCATTAAAAGTTTAGAAGAAAGTTAGAGCTACTATTATGTTGCATAAAAATCTGAACTACCAGTAGCTATATCTTGAATGGCTTAGAGTTCGTGGATGCTGAAATGCCAGGACATTGGTCCGTGAAGGCTGTGTTGTTGAGCTTTCTGCTTGGGATTCTTCTTCAAAATATACAATTGTATATCAAGTTCTTCCATCCACCAAACTATTTATTGTTGGCCGAATCTGAGCTACAAAAAAATTGGACTATAGCTCTTCATGTAGTGATTGAAGAGGGAGTTCGATGTTCTGTTAGAAAAGGATGAACAAAGAGAGTTTAAGGACTGGTGTTAATATATATTAGGAAAAATAAAGTACCATAAATAAGCGTCAGGAAGAAAATGATATTTATGTAAAGTTTAGAATAATATACTTTATTCATCAGTGTACTTATGACATGGTTTATGATGTGGAACTGGAGATTTGTCTTTATAAATTTGGGACAAGTCTTTCATAGATTGTTTGGAAGAGGTAATCATATTTTGTGGCAAATGGAATCATAGTGTAAAAATTCTATATATAAAGTTTAATGACCTGTTCAAAACATTCCATAGCTTCCAAGGCAGTATGGCTCAATAGTTTTTCTACCAATTCAGCAAAAATGGAAGCTGTGATTCTGCCTGTATCATCATCAAGATGAATATCAAAATGGCATCTACATGGACATGCAGGTAGGGGTGGCCATAGTTCAGGTTTGAACCGAAATCGGAGTAGAACCGGACCGACGATTTATTAAACCTAAACCGGAACCAAAATTGAGAAATCGGAACCGGAACCATAACCGTGACTAAAGGTTTAGGTTCAAGCTCACAAAAAATTTGAACCAAAACCAGAACCAGTGGTTCAAGACCCGTTCAAACCATCTAAAATACATTTATATCTTGAGTTGCTGGGCTTTTTTGATTCAATTTAGAATTCGATTTCAATAACCAGCACCTAATATCAAATAGTCTCAATTTTAGTCTAACAACTTATTATCTAAATTCATTAATAAATCTAGATACAATAAATAATTTAGGTCTAAATCCAATTTAATCAAAGAGTTAAAGTCAAACTAATCAAAGTATTAAACTAGCATTTGATGACACTTTGAGTTTGACTAGTCATTATGACAAATTCTCAATATAAGTGGAGATATTTTTTCATAAAATTTGTATTCTTTATTTTTTTTCCTTGCCACATGATAGTACAATAAAATTCATAATTTTTTCAACACTAGTTGTTATATTTGCTTAAAATCAATTTTATAATACAAGTATTTATACGTAACTAGAAGAGCCAAAACCGAAACCGGAAAGAATCAAAACCGTAATTGAACTGGAACCGGAGGTTCAAGAACTGTAATCGTAATCGTCCTTGTAAGGGCCGGTTCAGGTTCCAACTTTCAATAAAACCGGAACTGTCGATTTTTAAACTGGAACTGGTGGTTTTGGAATCGTGACCACCCCTACATGCAGGTAAAATGTTACAGTCTGGTCAAGCGAAGTGTCCTGAAAACTATAATAGCGTAGACAGGCAACTGTGAGAACATTTAAAATACCTTGGTTCAGTTGGATGTTGTTCACCACAAAAGTTGCACCTGAATATCAATTTGTTGGCTACAGATGTTGATCAATGGCACGTTTTGCATGCCATATACCAGTATTTTTGAAAGATATGTTGGAATGAGAATTTAACTTTTACCCAATAGCTCTGCATCACAAATAGCATTGGTTGATTGTATTATATGTGTGTTGTTTTAATTCTGTAGTATTTGAAAATATAAGATAATCTTGTAACCTTTTGTTTTGCAGAAAGATTCATCAACAGAGTGATTTCCCTTTCTGCTTTATAGGGGATGCGAGGGCTATATGCGTTATAGTTGTGCTATCGAGCCATAGTACCCAATGAATCAGCGTATTGTACTGCCCTATAAATTCATATGCAATTACAAAACAAAAAAATTGTTAGATTTTAATAATTCCACTACTTATAATTGTAGATCCAAAATTGGCAAAAACCATTTTTTCAGTGCTCTTGCTTGCTGTATAGGAGGATTGATGGTGATTGCAGAATCAAACTTTGTTGACACTTCAATGCCTATATAAGCAACACTTTATAGAGTTGTTATATTGGATTGGTTAAGCAAAAGGAAATCTATAGGCTATTTATAAAGAGATGGAAAAAATAGAGAAATTGCATTACCATTATAGAAGCTTGTTTTAAGCCTTTTGCAGACAAGAACATGATATTTCTATAGACTGTCATGAATTTGTTGGCCCTCATTTTGAACAAAATCTTTCCAGATTGATAGTCTAAGTGGCTCAAATCTATAATCAGATGTAAAAAGATAGTAGGCAATGTTAGTAGTGAACTAACCACAAACTGCTTATTAAGGATTTAGAAGCGGTTAAATGCTTACGTTTGATCAATAATTATAATTCATTCTTGACGGTAACTTGTCTAGATGGCAGTGTTTGGATTGCAATACCGATGACACCTAGAATAGTGATGGATGTTAAAAATAGCATGTATGTTTGAATCTAAGTATTGATATATATATATATATATATATATATATAATAGGCGTATTGAACTGGATTTACCTAGGGAGTTAGTTTTCGTATTGACAAACTATGGCAGCTTATCATAATCTGTGAAGTTGAACTCTACAAGCAGCAACTGGTGATCTTCGTGCTATTCTTCGATTACTGTACGTACACTGATAACCCATTGCATTGTGACGCCGTCGTGCTGATAATCCCTATCTAGAGGTCTAGCCTAAGCATTAGAAATCATATACTTCTTTGATTATTGAAACTTTTGAGCCATTCTAGGAATGTCAGTGTTGAGAATGACTGCCTCTACACTTGATCCCTATTTATATAGATGTAAAAAGGACAGTAATATATCATTAGTTTTCAAGTTTGTACAAAGTTTTTCCTATATACATGTGTATATTCTTGAATCCATTAATGGCTTTTAACAGATATGACTATTGCTTCTGCAATCATTTATCAATAAAAGGGAAAAATACTGAGTATACCTCTGAATCAATCAGAATGAGTTTTTGGTACTTTTTCGGTGTACCCAAAGAGGTGTTTACTTGTCTTTTTTCTTGGACGGCAACAATTACTGCCCAGTTCTTAACCTCTAGGTGTATTTCTTTCAACGGTAACAGGTACTCAATTCTGCATAACAATAAGAATATAGATGAGAATATAAAATTTATAGCTACAAATACAGTTTTAAATACATGAAGGACATATTGAATTTTTTAAACATACATTTTAAAATACTCGATGTAACTATGAATTAAGTGTTTACTAGTTCTAGAACTTCTTTGCAGACAACATTTCTAATTCTACAATTTGTTTTTTCATCAGAGAATGTTCCTGGGAGTATGAGAATCTTGACTGCATTTGAATTCTTGGCTCTAGAGAGGGCGACATAAAGCTGGCTGTGAGAAAATACAGGCTTGCGCAGATATATGCCTAGTGTGACGGCCCCACCTCTCCCTAGGGCGTACCCCAGGGTATCAGTGGCCGCCTGCCTAACTCTCGCCAGGACTCACTCACTCAATAATCACTTCACTTATCAAATTCAAACTTGACATGACAACACTCTTAGCCCAAAATAAAAGAGGACAATGCTTTACAATACATAACATTCGAATTACAATCCATAATACATAGACCATTCATCCTTACAACCTCGTTTCATCATACATGAGTTCTCAAAAGACATTATACAAAAGTTCTCAAAAGATAATATCCAAGTTCTTCAAAAACATCAAAACAAGAGAAACCCTAATCTTAAGGGTAGGCATCTTCATCGACGATCTCATCTCCTGCTAAGGAAAACAGATAGGGAAAGGGTGAGCTAGACAGCTCGTGAGTTCCCAAAAACATGCAATTCACATAACACATAAGAACATTCACACAATAAAAAGGGCACTTGAAACTAAATCATGTAAGTAAGCATTTAACAATACAAGTATGGATACGGGGCTCTCAGGAGCCAAAGTCCACGTCGCTTGTCCACGAACCGGTAGTTGACACTCCATCAACTGTCACTATTGCCATGTAGAACTCCACTTCCCTTTTACTCCTCCAAAACCCCACCGGGCCCGTTCTCCAAACAGTACAGTGGGTAACAGTTCAGTGGTTAACAGTACAGTGGATTGAGTACTCTCCATGAGGGACAAGTGCAACGCCCAGTCCAGAGTACATTTATTTCAGTTCAGTCAACAACAGTGGTTGGTTGCTCTTTTAAGAGACAGGTTCGGTTCCAGAACTCAATCTCGAGCACAGTACAGTGGTCTAAGTCACTGGGCTTTGTGACATTGAAATAACCCTATGGCTCTTCCCTTTCTTCTCGACCTAGGCCTAGCCTCTGGCTCGAGTCAAAGGGTTCACCGATAGGTCTCAGGCATTTCCTGACCTTTACAAACACATGCAGTCACTAAGTGGAACTGTAACAGTCATTCAATTCAGTTTGCATTCACTTTAAAGCATTTTCATAACCGGTTTACTCAGATAAGGGTAAATGAGATAAAGTACACACTACCCTATCTGAGATTTCAAAACTGGGTTTCACAATACAATCACAACAGGAAACATCATTACAGTCATTTCACATAAACACATAACAGGCATGGAAACTCACCAAAGTAATAAGACTCAGCCTCTACATATGGGTCAAATTCACTTTCCTCCTCAAACCCTAAACAAGCAAAAACAGTAGTTGAGAATTTTGTTCTTTCATTCATTAATCAAAACAACTCATTTCCACCTTTTTAGTTTTCAATCAATGTTTTCCCAAAAATTCTCTCAAGGGAACACTTTCATTTCAAATACGATGTTTCAAAAAACCACACGTTACCAATGTACTCACTAAGCACTTTTCCACATTTTCTTTAATAAAGCACTCAGGTGAAAATTATCAACCCAAAATCACTTTTAACAGAAACTCAAAATTCCCTTCTTGAAAATGCTTTAATATAACTTTAAAACACTTTAAACCATAACCTTTCTTACAAAATTCATTAAAGGAAACCATAACACTACAAAACCCTCAAATGACATTTTTCACCCAATTTTCGTGAAAAATTCCATTCTTTATCTTTTCAAAAGTCATACACCGATAAATGTACATATCATATATTTTCTTAAACAGAAATTCATCACAATTGAATACAAAATTTCAAAATCAAACATAGAAGTTTTCAAGTGTGGTTTCGGCCATTTTAATCATTTTTCCTTCAAACTTTTCAACAACTAAAACCCTAATTTCTAACCATATCAAGGCAAGTTCACAAATAACAATCAAATTTCCAATCAGGTCCTCAAGTCCGCTACCTAGAGGTCACCTCAAGTCTGCTACCTAGGTTGGGATTTCAAGAGCCCAACTTCATCTTTTCAGATGAGATCATTTCTTTCAATATTAACCACAGATCTACACTAATCAACACTAATAAAGCTAGATCTACAAGATTCGAGACTTATACCTTCGGATCTATCGAGATCCAACAAGATCCAATGAAATCCCTCGAGCTTTCCTTCAAGAAAGTCGCTTCCAAGCCCAGTAAACCTCTCAAGCCTCGATCTTTACCCAAGATCTACGGATTTCGACGATGATCTACAACTCCAAGCCTACGATCAAGCAACACACCACTCGATCAAGCCTTGTTTCTTCACTTTTCTCTTCCTTTTTCCCTTCAAGAACTTCGGCCCTCACTCTCTCTCTCCTCTCTCCTTGGTTCGGCTGAAATAGGAAGGAAGAAATCAAGCCCACAATCCATCAATCAAGTTTCATAAGCTCAAGATTCTAGTTGAAGGAAAATGGAAGATTTTAACCACCCAACTCACCTTTCTTTCCTCCAAGAAATCGATCCAAAGCCCCTTCTCTCTCCTCCTTCTCGGCTGCAAAGAGTGGTGGATGAGATGAGCTTCAATGGTGGTTTAAAACTCCAAGCTTGGAAGGAACAAGAATGGAAGAAGTTGGAAGGCAATTCTCTCTCTTTCTCAAGCTCTCTCTCTCAGCTCTAGCTCTCTCTCTATCTCACAAATTGCAGCTGAAAATGGAAGCTTGGTGTTGCAAGAAGTCAAGGCTTTTAAAGCCTAAAAAGTGCTTTTTCCTTGTTTCAGGGGAAAAAGTGCTTTTTGGCACTTTATGTCGCGTCGCTCGCGACAGTCTAACTTACACTGCTCTAGTCCATTCTGACACTGTCCAAACTTATTAAGATTCTCAAAATATCGCCACTTATGCTTAATTTCAACTTAAAGTCACTAATCACGCTCCGGTAGAAAATTAGAGACCTAATTTAGCCAAAATCGCACACCAGCAAATAAATCGTATAAAATGTTATAAATTGGAAAATATTCAATTTAAACACAATTTTACTCATAAATAAATGAATAAACACAATATAAATAGTATTATGCATTTTTAAAATAATTTTGAATTTTCGAGGCCCTCACACCTAGACTATCCAGAATTTGGCCTTGAGCTTTATTTATTGTCATTGAGAAACACAGCTTGACAGGAAACTAGATTCTCTTGAATGGAATTCCATTTTTTTGCTATCCACCATCTAAAGAGGTATTTTTGGAAGAAAAACTACTTTGCCTTTGTAAGGTCCGAATGCTATTTCTGCTGAAATTGTATGTTTCCTCAGTTGTCTGCAAATGAGCCTATTCTCGTTGCACAGACCTTCGGTTGGAGCTAAATTCCTGAGAAGAATTATCGTACATTTTTTCTTTAGAAGTAGCTTGTGAGGAGGAAGACTCTTTGGATTTAGAGAATTTAAGAAATCCTCATAATTTCCTTGGTAACGCTCATCTAAAGTTTTATCTGTGCTTGTATAAATAACCAACTCTCCTAGGGATGTTTTAATGATCAGATTGTTTAGATCATCTACAGCGCTGTATTTAGGTGTCAGAATACACCTATTGACCATTGAGTAAGGATCTCGCGAATAGGTATAAAGGTCGGGAAATACATAATCGATAAGCCTGTAGAGTAGAGAACGAAATAGTTAAGTGCATATAATTTAACATCTGTAAAAGCAATCACGTAATTTTTGAACATCGCAAGTATTTAAGCTGACCTATTCAGAGAGTCTTCTTTATTGTTGAATGGGATAATAAGATGCGATGGTAGGCAGACCTCACCATTGGCATCTAAATGCTCTCCATACTCACCTATGCGAAGTAAAAAGTTGCAATATGCTGGATCTAAGAGAGCGCGCATAGTATGCAGAAGCTTAATCTTTTTCATCTGAGGCCATAGGTAGGAATATACAAGGCTAGAATGGGATTGACTTTCCATAGCATATCCTCTGTTATAGGAAGAGTTTGGCGGAAATCGCCTCTGAATACTATAGTTTTTCTACCGAATGGGTTTTCACAATCCACTAAATCTTGGAACAATCTATCGAGTGGCTCGACAGTTTCCTTTTTAGCCATTAAGGCCTTATCCCATAATATTAGTTGAGCTTGAACAATCAACTTTGCAGCACTACTCTATTTGCTGAGCTAGCAAGCTTTGTTTTGTGATATATCTAATGGGATTTTAAATCTTGAATGCACTGTTCTTCCACCTGGAAGAATACAGGCTGCAACACCGGAAGTTACGACTACAATGGCTATAAAAACTTGTGACCTAATGGTTGCGAGAAGTGCTCGGTACAAAAATGTCTTACCTGTGTCACCGGGACCATCTATAAAAAAGCATTCACTTTTACTGGAGAGAGCATTATCAAGAATCATGTTATAAGCTATTCGCTGATGCTCATTGAGCATTGAAGGCATTAGCAACTCTTCGGAAGTTGGTTGGATACTCTTTTCATTTTCGAGTTCTTTTGCTAAATGCTCTTGATGATCCAAGGTGAAATTTCCAGATTCTAGTTGATATTCATTTAAATCATTCCCATTTGCTGCAAAGCCTTGTTGATATCACCAAGGACTTTACACCTAATACTCATCGGATCAAGCTGTGCATAGCTTTCAAATATTTGATAATCTCTAGACAACTCAAGCTCAAATTTCTTCCACAAGCCTTTGAGATTAGTCAGAGAACAGTAGACCAATAGCACGGCATATAGAAATCGCAAACATGAAGGCATTTGGAAAGCTGCAGCCTCATCAAGGGTATCTTCAACATATGCATCAGATTCTAAAAGGCCTAAACTGAATGTAGCAAGAATTCATTTGCTAACCATTAACTATTAAGAGGTCATCAAATGAAGTTGGACATCTTATATGTCCGAGGAGAAGTCTCAGATAGTATCTTTCACCTTCGCTTGGAGAAACTATGACACTATTCTTCCTATCACCCTAGTCATTTTCTTTCAGTCCATTCTCTGTTAGAAGAGCTCCAAACAAAGTGCTCAGGAAATTCTCTATATAAACACTTTAAACGCTGGGCCTCTCCATTTAATTGGTTCATGCAAAAAAATTCGATTAGCATGGTCTTGGAGAAATCAATATTCTTGATAACCTCTGCAGGATCAGAGTGTCTATCGAAGGAAATGAATTGTTGGTTATGAAGATGAACTTGAAGAGTGCAGATAGTAGGATTCATTTGGCTCAAGGGAAATCAATAAATATGCCCCAAAGTCTCTGGCAGAGATATCCATCTATCTTTCTAGAAATTTTTAATTTCATCTATTTGCTTTGGATCTTCTTCTGGTACTATGACATGGAAACTTATGCAGTCATGGCCTTTATAAATATATTTATAAATGTACTTGACCAGCTTTATTGTAGAATATATTTCGACATTGATGTGGCAATCCAATAAGGCTAAAAGATAAGGATTATGTGGTACAATCCAGCGATTATCGATGTCATGTTGCCGAACAGTTAGAATTCTACCATTATTCCTCCTCTGATAAGACAGATATCCATCATCAGCATGAGTAGTATACTCAGTAAAATCTTTAGGATATCAATTCTTGCAAGTTCCATTTCTCATACTAACACTAAATCTATTCTGTTCCTGCATAGACCATGGACCATGTGTTTTTTGACAAGACTATACAGATGTTGGTTTTCTGAAGGATCAGGAATCTCAGCACTTACTATCCTGTCATATGCCTTTGGATTAAGAGGCTTGTACTACAGTTTAAGAATCAATAGGAAATATGCATGCGGTAGGCCTCTTTTCTGGAATTCAACTACATAAACACATGCAGCAACATCACCAAAGATTTTCTTTTTGAGGATTTCATCCTTCAACACCTCTAGTTTGGCTCTAAAGACTCTAGACAATAAGTCTGGCCTATCCGGTGGTTTCTTCTCAAACTGTAGATTTTGTTGAATTTCTTTCCACATCAAATTGCATGTCACAGTAATGAATATGTCAAACTTTCCATATTTTTGCACCAACGCCATAGCATCTATATATCTACGACGCATATCGCAGGGTCCTCCTATAAAGGAAACAAGCAGAACAATCCTTCGGCCTATCTTGGCTCCTTTAGATTCTCCTATTGCAATACTATCTAGAATTCCTTCTAATATTTCTGTACAAATCTCATTTTTTTTTCCTACGAAAGTTTAGCCTGCTTGTTTCGATTTTCACGTAAGCATTGACTACATACTGCTATAACAACCTGAGCATATGTAAGAGCATTGATCTATCATCCTCTCTAATCTGAAACTTATAACAATAGTACTCTCGTGCCGAAACAGTCTCTTTTTCTTTTTGCCTAGTAGTGGCCACTAATATTATTACAAAAGGAATAAATTATAAATTGCTAGATTATCTATATATAATATTCAGAAGAATAGAAAGGAATATCTATACTTGCCTCTTGTTTTTGAATCTATGAGCTGTGAAACAGAGCTTATGGCTGATAAATCGATAGCAGATTGGCTGATAGAAAGCAAACTTGTTTTTTTTTTCTGTGGTTAACCCTTAGGCACTTGCAGAATGCCGTAGTGCCAACCCGATTCTCCTTGAGGAAATAGAAGAGGATACTGGAGGGGATCATAACAAGCATAATAATGCTGAATTTGGTGACTCTTATTCGATTCCATGTATACTTGAATGTGAACACTCTTATCAATTGCGTGATCATCAGCTTCTGTCCAAATTGCACCAACTTGTGATGCTATTATATAGTCTTCGATCTAATTCAGGATTGCAGTTAAGCACAATATTTTGATGATTAATATCAAGAATATGACGAAGGTTTTTAAAGAATTTAGCATATGGATTGTCAGCTAATAAACGCATTAGAAGTTTTAATGTGTTCTCACGTAGTTTTGGAGAAGCAGATAATCTTCTATTTACTTCTTCTTCAGTATCGTAGAAGTAAAGCTGAATCCCACTGGATTTATCTCCGGATGCATATAAATCATCTAGAAAATGATACACCTGGCCTTGGACGCGGAAAGTGTAAACACCATTTAGGTTTTTTGTGAGTTCCTGGTCATATCTCACAGTTAAAAAAGAAAATGCAAGGTTGTTATTGTAAGTCCTCAACAACCTTCTAAACTCAATACTCTCTTCATCAGTCCCTATTAACAGCCGGTACATGTCATATGGAAGAGCATGACTAACAAGAAAAACTTCTCACTAAGAACAACAAAAGCCACCAGGTTCTTGGTAGAACCTCTTAGCACCACAGTATATGCAGTTTGGAACATTAGGAAGGAGATGAGAGGATTTAGGGATTTTTTTCAACTTCAAGAGGGCAGTATTAGCAAATAGTTCCTTTTTTCCTGAGAATAGCATGAGCCTTTCTATTGGCATCATATATAAAACATACGGGATGACAAAGGACACATATGATGGTCGTAAGAAGGCCAAATATGTGTATAGCTCTACCTCTGTGTTTTGGCTGCACATCTACACGTACATCTACTATAGGTGCACTTCCAGATGTTCCTATTAGTAGTTAGAAGGGCAAGCAATCAAGACTAGATATTCTGATACTTCTTAAATTCAAACAGAATGATCAAGACTGCAACATGGCTATATGACAGTGACAATGAAGGATTTAATTGTGAAAGAAGAGTCTGAACGTTTATTAATTATAAAAACCAGTGCTGAATAGAATAGAACTAGTAAATTTGAAAGCTGTTTTTGGCAAATATACTAACTTAGAAAGTAAAATTATTGAAAATAATAAATACAAATATGAGGCATAATGTAAAAAAAAAAAAAAAAAACCTCTTTTTTTTTGACATGGTTAAAATGCAAATAGAAACTGGTTTCCTATAAAATCATAACTCCTGCATAAAATTGCTAAATAGGTTGCAGAATAATTCAAAACGAAGGTAGAGATATGGGTAAGTCAATAGCGTTGATGCGTAAAAATCAAAGTTGATTTAAGACGATAGATATACATTGCATAAGAAGGGGGCAGCTATGTAGAAGGGAAACGGAGTTATTTAAAGAGTGATTCCTAATGCAATGTTTTTAAAGGCAGAAAACGAATGACGGCTAACCCAAATTGGTCAAAGTAAAACTAAAATATAAAAATATAAAGTATTTATGCAATAAAAGTTCTTAGAAGAATGTAGTAGAGCACAAACGTAAATAGATCAAAAGTGAAGACGGCACAAAGGGATTAGAATATATGGAATATAGATAGCATTTATGTAGAAGTAAAAGTACAGATACATGGCTGAATAGATAGTGATATAAGCTATACGTCAAATAGAATCAGACGACAGAGTGCCAGATATAGCAGAAGAAGAAAAGTTATTTTCAAATGACACTGCATCTTTGCAAGTTGAAATTGATATAGCAGAAAAGGTATCGCATGTAGGTTGAATGATTTCTTGGCTTTTTGAACTGCCATGGTTTTCATGCTGAAAATCTAACCATTGGAAACATACTACATAAGTAGCATGAAAAGTAATAGGAGTCCTGACGAAACAACCTGGAACTGAAATGTCTGTGCGAAAAATTGTTAACGGAGATGGGAGTTGCTGTAAATTGATTCCCCTACTAGTATCAGCACTAGTAGCAGCAGACATAGAAAAAATTGGAGTAGAAATGCCTGCCCCAACATTGTCCAATGAAGTTCGGGCCGTATGAGTTCGGCATGTTCTTTTTTGAGACCTAAACGGGAGAGCTTGACAAGATGGAGACACTTCTACTTGTCTCAATCTTTTTTTGGCAGCATATGATTGCCTTCGACGATGCAACAGTTCATCCTTTTCGCTTTGTGGCATTTTTGCATATCTTTCGCCCCGCTTAGCATTTTTATCCATCTAAATGAACGTTATTGGACCCCATCGAGTACTAATAGTACTCATCACAAATAAACAAACAAGCTCTTATCTATCCTAAAATACAGCACAGAGAACAACAGCGTAACATGGCAAAGCTCAAAATATTTTTGTACAACAATCAGTGTACTAATTTACTGTCCATACATTTACTGTTATTGAGCACATGCATTGGGAAAGCAGTTACGAGAAGGGCTAAAACCCGAATGCCCTGAGCTTTTGATTATTAACATACATTATATAAGGTCACAAGAGTTAAGTTGGCAATATCACAACAACGTATGATTAAACGCAACAACAAAAACACAGGCATAACAGACACATACCTTTAAACCTCTAGAAAAGGAAGCACCAAAGTAGAAATAAGTAAAGTAGGGGACCTAAAGATGAAAACCACAGGAATTAGAACAAAACTATATCTGAACGAGCCAAAGTAAATTAGGCGATCTAAACATTAAAATGACAGGTATTATAACAAACAGTTTAGGCACATCAGAGAAAGTTTTAAATGCTTGTGATACTCAGAATTCATGTTATACTGTGGGAAATCTATGAATGCATATACTGTCATGAGAGAAAAAGGAAAAATCGCAATGCAATGCTAAAAAAATTTTAACTACAAAATAGCCAAATGCAAAATGTGCGCATTGATGTCCCCTAGCCACCAAGTCTCTTAAGCATTCGTCTATATTAAAAACAAATATCTCTACCAGCTCTTGCGACTATACGTACTGTGAAGATAAGATAAGCCAAGGCAGAAGCAACAATTCTTTTACAATGCAATTTCACAAAATGGATGGGAAAACAAAAAACTAAAAGATGCAAAAGCAATAGACAAAAAGAACAAACCTGAACAACACAACTAAGAAACTAACAGCTGGTGCAAACAGGCAGTAGAAGCAAAAGGAGTAAATGAATGAACAATGAAAAACTGTATAGAACAAAATGCGTATTTTTCTTCTATAAACACAAAGCTCAACCGCTCCATCAATGTAAATCATGAGTTAGATTGTACTCTCCCCGAAATTCAGCTCAAATATGATGCAGTGATGGATAGAGGTAGGAGGGAAAAGGCTGAATTTGCGTATAGAGATATTCCGTTCGAAAGGAACAAAATGACAGTGATACCCTTTTCTACATAGTTTTCTGTGCAAGGAAATGGAAATTGTTAACGTTAGAAGTAGTTTATATAACTATAATATAATATAATAATAATTACATTAAATTAGCAACAGTTCTCATAAATTACATTTGTCATTGGCGGACTTGTAATAGAGTCCTAACAACCATTAAAAGCTTACTGTGCTATTCTATAATAAATAATACACATCAACAAACACAATAGCTAAACTAGTAATATTAAACGAATTAATATCTCATATTAGGTGTCTAACTATCGAGATGTAATTTTGCCTATAATTTTGTAATCAAGTAGACTATATATACCTTATATAATGATGATTCGATCACAAATTAATATCTCATACTAGATGCCTAACTATTGAGATGTAATTTTGTCTACAATTTTATGATCAAATAGCTTATATATACCTTATATAATGAATTGGTCATTTTATTACTGTTATATCATTTTCCATGATATCTTTACTACCATTGATTCGTTTCTCATAAATTTTTTTAGCGTCGAAATCATAATAAAAAAAATCACAATTTGGAGAACGGAAAGCATAATTTACAACAAGAATTATTTGTAGCCCTTTCTCTACAAATTTTAATAGCCAACATGCAAATCAAGTTTTACTATTTAAGTTTCATATTAGGTGCCAAACTAAGATGCAACTTTGCCTACAATTTCACAATCAAGCAGATTATATATACCCTATATAATGATTTAATCACAAATTAATAACCCATAGTAAATGCCTAACTATTGAGATGTAATTTTGTCTATAATTTTATGATCAAATAGGATACATATACCTTATATAATGAATTGGTCATTTTATTATTGTTATAAATTTTTTTAGCATGGAAATTGTAATAAAAAAAATTGCAATTTGCAGAAGGGAAGCCATAATTTACAACAAGAATCATTTGTAAGCCTTTCTCGACAAATTTTAATAGCCAGCATGCAAATCAAGTTTTACTATTTAAGTTTGCATATGTGTGTATATATATATATACATATATAATTATATATACTAAATATTATTTTATAGCCAAAGAATGGCTAAAGCGTAAATCCATTGCACTAAAATGCACCGTGCACCAATATTCTATACAGTGTAATAGTTCAGCATACGTAATCAAACGTTAAAAATGGTTATTTACAAAAGACACATCCTAATCACACCTTTAATGCATGACAGTTAAATTATGAGGCTGAAAAGAATATAAAAAACGATAAATATTAGTTAAATTAATAATCCCTTTTTAGTATTTACAACAAAAATTATGGAATAATAAGCAAACAAATCAATAAACAGCACGAAAAGGCATATGAAGCACACATCTGAATCGCTTGCTCCAACACCTCTAAGCATTGACAATTTTTTTTCCTTGAGCATGCACAAAGAAGAAGATCAACAACTCCACCAACGCAAATGATGGTTCACATTGTACCGCCACACAAATTAAGATGGAACAACAAGCACCGAAGGACACCAGGGTGGGTAAAAGGACTGCATTTGCGTCCGACTCTGGACTTTGCGTAGAACCAAAACGACAGTCGCAGACATTTCTACAAACAAATGAAGTCTACAGCAATGTTCCACTAACAAAAGTTATAGCAGGTGACCTCAACGTGACAACATGGACGACCAAAGATGAACAGAAACCCTCCAATTCTCTGTCTATTTGATTGATGATACCTGTACATTAAATCATTCAGAAGCCCCTCCTAAAAATTTTATAGAAAAGCAAAATATACATCAATACATATTTTTTTGGTCAATTGGTAACATCTACACGATTTCTATTAAACCAATATTAAGGAAGGATCTAACTGGTTCACGAGAAATTAAAAGAAAACGATCTCGCTTTTAAACAAAAGGATTATGTATTACTGCACACGCCTTGCATACTCTTTAATTGAATCGCAGATGTAGAGTAACCTACATTATACTATATGAGGATCCAACTAAACTATCAAAGACTAGAATGAGATAACCTCACCTCTAGATCAAAGGGGTATATTATTACATGCTCTCTGAATGTTGAATGTTACTAGCGACAGAGAGATTTAACTCATGATGTATAGTTACACATGCATCTTATGCTTCTCCTTCCCATGCCAGGTGGTTTACATCATACATTTGATCATGTTTTGAATTTCTACCGTAAATGTACAGGTCATCGTGATTGATTGAACTAATTATTGAACAAAAATAAAATATCTACTGCATTTTACATTTGGATCTTTTTTTTTTTTTTCAACACAGGAGTATCCAGCATTTGCTGGACTAATCTCCCTGCATTTGGATCATTTGCATTGCTGGTGCGGTTCAGTGACAGTAATTAGATTAGTGTGCCAAATCGTGACAGGATTAGGTGGCTCCACCTAAACAATTGATTTGAAATTTACATGAGTTTGAACGGCCCAAATTTAATTACATCGGCGCCGCCCCAACCTCTTAGTTTCTGCTTTGCAAGCAGATTAGTTGGCCCAAACTCCAACAAAATCGCGCTCTCCCTCCGGGCAAAGGTCTAAGGAAGCAATCAAAACAAAACAAAGCTAGAAAGCAATAGGCCGGCGACAAGGACCGGAACGAGAAGAAAGAAATGCAGACCCTTTCTCTTTCTTCTACTTCCTCTGCACTTTCTTTGTCTTTCCCGAGCAGAAAATTGGTCACTTTCAAGACGAAGTGCCACGTTCCTCAATCTTGTTCCTCTTACCGCCACCAACAGTATTCTCACACTCTTCAGCTAAATCATCAACAGCAGCCCGCCTCTACTTTTCTTGGCTTTAATCCTTTAAGGTACTAGTATGTGAAGAACTGCATGCTTCTCTGCGTAAAGATGATTGAGTAATCAAAGGCTAAACTTATGAGATTTTTGTGGGTCTTTGCTGTTGAATTGTGTGCTCATTCTGAAAAATCTGTTTATGCAACTGATGCTGAGTTTCTGTTCTATTGCAAGAAAGTTTCTAGATTTTTTGTGGGTTTTGGCTGTAGATTCTTGGGGTTGTGTTGCAGTGTTTGGTGGTCTGATCAAGGCTAAATGTTAGACCTTTTGTGGGTTTTTGGTACTGATTCGTGGATTAGTATTGGATTTTATGTTTATGTGATGCAGAGTTTTACTTTGATTGTGAGTCTTTTAAGTTTTTTTTTTGGGCTTTGATTGTCGATTATTCGCTTTGTGGTATAACTGTTTGCTATGTTTGTGTGATGCAGAGTTTCGGGAAATGATAAAAAGGTTGTGAATGTGATGACGAAGAAGAAAGGGCGTTACGGGTGGAGTGCGGTTTGCTATGCTGGCCCTCTTACTACTACTAATCTCGAATGGATTGCTGCTGTTTCTACTGCGTAAACTTCTCTTTCCAACTTTGTTTTCGTTGGTAATTGTGAAGTGTTGATACTGGATGCACAATTTAATTTTTATGAATCTCGAGCCCTGATGATTAGATGAATGAGTTTTGGAATTTGATATTTTTTGATGATCAAGGTGAAAACAAATTAATTTGTTCCTGTATCATCAGTGGCAAATTGGATTGTAAATTTTTTTTTTTTTTTATATCGCCAGAATTTGGTTTTGGTGCCTATATGCATGAAGAAATCGAAGGGAAAGGTATTATTAGATATTAAATGAATTTGAAAGTTTAATTGAATAAAGTTATGTGTGACTACTGTGAGCACTTTGAAAATAATATGAACTAGAAACAGTATAGTGCATTCTGGAAGAGTTGCTTTTCATAGTCATGCAATCAAATTGGAGCACATATGACATGGTTATGTTGTTGTGAGTGTGGTTTTTAATTTTAACTGATGAGTAAAAGCAGAACAATTGTGTTTAGTGTTTGCATAAGCTTGAAGCAATCTTCTTTCTTGGATGTCGTTGGTAGCTCTCTATTTTAGTTCTTTTGTCTTTTGTTGATGCATTTTCCTTTGGCTTCACTCTGAAAAGTCCATTATATGGCTGCTCCTCAAAGCAGAAGGCAATTTCTTTAGTGAAGCCCCCGTAGAATATAGTGGACAGTTTTGTTCGCCTCAGTTACAAGAAAGCAGCAAAAATTTATTCTTGCCAAGTGCCAAGCATTAGCCAACATCTTTTGTGAATCCCAGCTAATTGTTAAATGTCTCCTTGCAGAATTCTAATGCTTTCCAGGGGTACTCCTATTCACAAGTCATTTCTTGTCCCCTTGTTCGCTTTACAAGCTCCTGACGGCATTGTCTCATGGATCAGGTTAACTGTGCTTTAGCAGATCGTATCCTGCCTTTTACATTGGTCATTGTGTATCTAAATTTAACATTATTTGACTATTAAGTTTTAGTCTTACTGAGCTAAGAGAAAGTTGATATGCAGGGGGGAGTATGGATATTGGACTGCGTTCTTGGCTCTTCTTGTCCGTCTCTTCTTCTCCATCCCAGGTAAGTAATTCTTGTTATCTAGCTTACACTTTCTTTTCTTTTGTATGGATATGGTATTTAGATGATTCAGAAGAATTCTCTGGAATTGTCTGGTGGCTCTATTGGTACTTTCTCTTAGGCACTTTTTATGGTGTTTTAAGTAAAATCTATGAACAAGTATCTATTGTTATGGAATCCTTCTTTATCATGGCGGTTGAGGTACATCAAATTTGTTTCATTTTGGGATATTATATTGCACATGTACCATTGTTTCTGCTCAACCTCCAATTTAAGAAACTGACAAGTAAAGATTAGAAGTATGCAGTAGTATCATCCATAAATTAGTGGTGTATTTTTGCATTAGCAAATGAGTGGATTTAACTATGACCTGGTAAAAAAGTTTAATGTTTAAACTATGAGAAGCTTGATTCTATTCGGCAGGGGCATTTTAATGCATATTTTGTGTCCCTACATTCTGCAATGGTCTAGATTCAATTTGGATCTGATGAACCACATGAACGTCTGGATCTAAAAAATTACCAATAAAAGTTTGAACTTGAAAAATATGCAGGACTTGGAGCTCGAATTATGACACATTGAAGAAAAAAATAGTATGAATTACATTTCCTCAATGAATAATGATGCAACTAATCAAGTGATAATGTTGCTTCATTTTGACATTGGAGGTCATATAGCCGTGGGCTTATAGAGGATTTGCTGCACACCTGTTGCAGAAGCCTCATGCAATGGCCTTTTTTTTTTTTTTAAGGTGAAATTTAAACATTCTCTGCATAATTTCTGCAACTGGAGAGATATTTTGTTCACATACTTATTAGCTTACATCTTAAGTAGATCAAATCTATCTCGAATTGATCTGAGCCCACCATAATAAGACGTAAATATTAAAATATACAGCAATGACAGATTTGGACATGGTTCAAATCAGATTCAAGTAAATGATAAGCCATCGACTGCTCTCTGCATCACTTTTAGAAGATTGGTTTTCTTGAGACAGTCGTACTCTTTTTTGTTTGTAGGGGAACTTGAGTTGCTTTATGTTGCAATACTTCTGGTAATTGTGGCTCCATATCAAGTTATGAACCTAAGGTTAGTAGAAGTATATATAAGGGTTTGTTAGTTAAAGCATCCTCATTTTGTGGAACTGTTACATGTGTCTTTTTGTTGTTTCTGGCAGGGGAAAGCAGGAAGGTGTTATTATCTCCTTGATAATTGCGGCTTATCTGGCTTTCCAGCATTTCTCGCGGGTAGGTAGCTTGCGTAGAGCATTTGACCAAGGTTCTGTCATTGCCTCATTAGCAATCAGTTGTGTTGTTGCCGTGCCATGCTTGCTTTTGATCTGACTGCTATAGGAGTTTGTGACGTGACTTCTAAGCACTGTCTGTAGATTATCGACTTACATACAAGAGGGATGGACAATGAATAATTGTAATCAAGTGACGGAACCACTGGTTCTCTATGCAGAATACTAGGAGAATGCTTATTTTGGAGCTTATATATCTAATGTTTTCTTAGTTTTAACTTTATAGCCTGTCATTACAGTTATTATCTTGACTATATGATAAAATTCTGTTTCTCCATTTAATGTTTTGATGCAAGTCCCAGTGAGGTAATATTTAGCCGTTCTATGACTCTTCATTGGAAGCAAGAGCCTTATATTTACGGGGTAATACAAAAGCAGAAAAAACAGAAGAACAGTGAACGGAAGGAGCTGTAAAGTTTTATGGCAATTACCTCTAGGTTTGCTTATACGATAAAAACCTGCACTCTCAGTGTTCAATGTTAAAAGAATGTCGGTTTTATATCTGAAGAAACACTAGCATGATTTTCTTATGGCTATCAGGACCTTATGGACTACAAGTGTCCATTGGCTGAGTGGCAGTTTAAGTGTAAAAGTTGAACCTTGTGAAATTGTAGTTGTTATCCAATACGTTGAAGATAGTAGGTGTAAAGCTGCGCTGCCTCTAATTGGATCTTTCTCTTTAGTATATGAATACTCCCCAAGAAGTATTGCAACGGATACCCTTAGAATGTATGGTAGGTGGGACAGTGCTGATGTACATGGTAGGAAGAATAGTTTATTACTCTTCTGGAATTTTGTTAGTGATTGGACATTGTACATGATGCTTCACTAATATAATCCTAGAACTGGATCCTCGTATCTAAGATTTATTAACTTCGGATGTGTAGCTATAAAGATACCACTAGGTCCTCTACTCGCTATCTGCCGATTTGCCGTTGAACTAAAAGGCATGCATAAGTTGAAGCATAGCATTGACCTAAATGAAGACCTTGAAATGATTAAGCCATGATATGTCCCATGCCTCCATACATATTTGTGAAATCTGGAGGAGGCCAAGTGAATAGCCTTGTCAATGTCGAAACATTAACTGCCTTCAACTGCGATTGCTCAAAGGTAAATTGCTGCAGTAATCGATAGAGTGAGACATGTCATGATTAAGAGCTGCAGCTGTTTGTGTGCTACTGGCTCCGCAGAGCTGGGGGTACCTGTTGGTTCAGAACCATACTCTGTTGGTTCAGAACCATAACCATTTGGTCCAGTGGGCGTGTACGGATTCACAGGTGTAGTTGTGCTGTAAAATCAAACCTTGTAAGCTTTCATTTGCCAGCTTCTCATATTCAAAAAAAATTCAGGTCTTTAAAAAGTTTACCTGGGTGGTGTAGTGGGAGTCATGGGCGTTGGTGGTGGTGTTGGTGTTCTGGACGATGATGATGCAAAGTGACAGTTCCCATAACCTATATAAAGCAAGTTTTCCACAAGTGCTCCTTTCATTTTTCAATCACAATATGGAAAGGAACCAGATAAAGGGCATGACGTAGTAATTATAAAGTTAGTGTAACTTTGGCTCTATGACAAACAGGAATTAGTTTTCTGAATAGTTTTAAAAAGCCGTTCTGGTGCTTTAACTAGATTTTGAGAGGTTTGCGAGGTGTTCCAAGTAAAAGAATAAGGTTCTTATGATTGTATCGATAGTGCGTCGGAGAGATGATTGCAGTTAGGACTAGAGTTTGCAATTAGAGTAACACAAGCAAATCTCAACTTACTTGGGTCAGTGTAAGTAAGCTGAGCTGCCCCTCCAAAAACACAGCTGGTTGGTATTGGATTTTTCTGGTAGTAGTCATTGAAAGCATAAGAAGCATGATCTTTAAATGTGTTTGGCTCATAGCAACTGGCACCTGATTGAATTGCTGAACAGTCTGCACCGCCATAGCCACAAGCATAGTCCAGAGCTACCTGTAAAGCAGTTGGTGAAGCAGTAGGGTTGGCAATACACCAAGCTCCCCCTGATGATGCAGGAGCATTAGTGTTTGGTGTAGGATTTGTAATTGGTCCTGTCATGGCCGGTGGTGGTGGCCCTGGTGGGCTTCCTTGTGTAGGATTTGTAATTGGTCCTGTCATGGCCGGTGGTTGTGGCCCTGGTGGGCTTCCTTGTGTAGGATTTGTAATTGGTCCGGTCATGGCTGGTGGTTGTGGGCTTCCTGGGTTTACAATCGGAGTAGTTGGTGTCGGTGTTGGATTGACAATTGGAATGGTTCCTGGAGCTTCATCTAGTTCAGTAGCAGCATTGGAAGATGAAAAGAAAATCTCATTTTCTTCATAAGCCAGCTTTCCACTTTGAGAGATTGCTTTGATAGGATGTCTCTGTGCAGTGGTTTTATCTGAACGCAAAGCAACTACCGTCAGTTATTCTCTGTTCTTTAAATTTGTGCTCTGGATCACCTCAAATGCAGGTTGGTTTCATACAACCTTCTAAGACAAGAAATGTTAAAGCCAGCGCTTTGGTTTTCCGTTTTTCCGGTTCTCTGAGAAAGTCTGGTCTTGTTAAAAAACATACCTCTATGGCAAGTAAGGGCTGATAAACAGAACGCAAGCTTCAAGGGTGTTAAGGAAGTGTTTTAATTATGTTTTAGCCTATTATCCCAGATATGATGTGATTGATCAAGAAAAGTTTTCGCAATTTAGGAAAATTAAACGAACTAGCCGATAACTTCAATTAATTAACGAGTTACGGTGTCCCCAAACAAAATAATTAGTATGCCTCCTATAAACTTTTTCTTGTTCTACAATGGCCAATCCTCAGTCAGAAAACATGAATAATTCATTGATTTCTAGCACAATTAATGCCTGTAACAGAACAAAAAAGGAAAAAGAAAAAAGTAAAGCTGAAATCATGAAGAGCATGTAGAATGATTTGGAATAATTCCAGTAGAACATGACATTTATGATTTGCAATCATATGTTGCAATTAGACAGCAGCATGCTAGATTGGAAATGATTGAATGCACCCAATTTGAGTAAAAGATTACTAAATATTTACCTGAAACAAAAAAGACGCAAAGTAGGAAGAACATGGAAAGCTGAAAAACTCCAGCATCCATAGTGTATCTGGTGCAGTTCCAAATGGATGTTCCGAAATTTTCTTCTTAGGCTGAGATAATACTGATAACATATATGGGATTTCTGGAATGATAGAAGAACTATTTGTGTTTGTGAAGAAGAAGTTATCTTCTGCATTTAGTATATAAATAAAGTACAAAGAATCATAGCTTTCTTGCATTGATGAGGCGGTGAAAGAGAGGCTGGTGTTGGGGGAATATAAGAAAACTTAGGAGAGGAGGCATTGGTAGTTGGAAACTGCAAGCAAGGAGGTGCCTAAATAGGGAAAAAGTTGTAATGAGCAGAAAAGGCTAAAGAATCACCTGGTTGGAATGTAGATCTCTTGTATTTCTGCTTATTGAATATTAGTATCATCATATCACCATATTGGAGAATCAAGCATACTCCAATGGTCAAAAACCTTTTTCTTAGTATTGGGATGAACTTTCAATTCTCACTACTCTTGCTTCCATTTCTTGAAACCACAAAAACGAAACAAAGAATCAATTGAATCATCATTTTCATTTATTATAACTCATGAATCTGATGCTGCTGTTATAGCACTCTCTTTTCTCTTTTCTGCCTATCTTTCTACTGTTTATAGGACTTGCTCAAAAGGTAAAGATAGAGAGAGATGCACAGAATAGAGATTTTATTCCAAGTAGATTTCCCTAGATGATGCTAAAAGGTTTGCTCTCAAATGTCTGCCTCCCTTAGCGCATTGGATCTCTCAAACATAGGAACTTGAACGGATGCAACCTGTCTAAAGGAAAAACGTATACAAGACCTTTCCTTTGTGTGTGTGTGCTGCAAAAGCTAAAATTGGATTTCATGCTAACATAACAATAATAATCTACTGCACCAGCAGCAAACTCTTTTCATCTTCGGTCCTGCAGGCCACCAATTATCAAAAATTGTATTCTAGTGTAGGAGTTGGAACAAATGATCTATCACAATTTGGCATACTTTCTCTAAAATGACAAACTCTAATGGGAAACATATAATTTTTGTATTGTATGAAAAAGTGGCAAAGGCAAATCTCTTGATAATTTCTCCATTTACATTAAGGATTAAACCATCCCCTGGCATATTGGTTCTTTTAATTTCACTAACAGAGAGCAACATCCAAAATTTGAGAAGCCCTCCATCTCCATCAATCCATCCCTATTCTCTTCCTTTTTTAACCTTTGCCATCATGGGATCCAATCATTTTTTTCTTTATTTTAAAACCAACGCACAAGGCTCCTGCATTATTTTCCCATGGTCTATCGGATTAATAAATGGCAAAGCATTCTAGATCTGAAGATTGCCAGCTTAAGGACGCTAAGTACAAAGCAATATATATATATATATATATATATCAATTCAAGGCTTTTTCATTTTTCTTTTTAAAGCAGAAGCTAACGTCATTGGAAAGACGTCAGAGTACGTAATTTTATCGAAATACTGAATAAATGTTAAAGAAACCGTTTTGTTGATATCACTGGGTTAGTTTTTTTTTTTTTTTTTTTTTAAACGCCATGGAAAACTCCCATATTTATTAAACACTAGCATAGGAGTATGTGCATTGCACATTGTTGGTCATTTTGTATGAACTTATTTGTTTTTAAAAAACACTTTCTCCAATAATGACCTAAGAAATTTAAGAGTTACAAAATCTAATAAGTTTAAAAAAAAAAAAACTCTACGGATTTAGACCAAATACGTTTGAAAATGTAAACTCTTAGGAATTGGTGCATCTTTTGATTTTTGATACTGAAAGAGTTTTTGGAAATGATCAGAAATATATATGCAAAATATTAGTAACCTTGAAGAAGAATAAAGTTGTGCACCAATGTTTTAGTTCTTTTAATTTTTATATCATTCGATTCTGTTTTCTTTATATTTTTTGAGCTTACATTCTAAATTTCTTCTCTAAATTCCATATATTTTTCCATTGTTTTTGAGTTAATTTCTCTAGACAGTATAAACAATTAATATTTAGATGTCAAAGTTGGCTATATTATTTTATTAGGCATTCAACTATGGTTTACTTCACAAATTTATTTGTATTTTAATTTAAGAAAAGAGCATTTATCTTTCCCTTATTTAATTTCCTTCTTTTTTTCTCCCTTATTTAATTTCCTTCTTTTTTTTTAGATAAATTAATATTCACATAACTTCACTCCAAATCTAATGATATTTCGTAATTTTATTCCAAATCTAATATTGCATAAGGAAATTAAATGCAGATTCTTTGCTATTAATTCAAATCCATATAACAAGTCAATATATTGGTTTTATAGAAGAACACAAGCTAATATAAGTAACTAATGTCTATAACAATAAATACTAAGCTCATACTCCAATATAAGAAATTGATATTGATAATACTAAAAATGAAGCTTTTAGAGAAATAAATGGGAATTGAGAGAGAGTCAAAACATGGAATTTGTAATCAGATGATCTATTGACAATGCTATTACCAATTTTAACTCATACATTTTATGAGTTATTATTGGTATCAAACAAAATAAGTTTCATTGCTATTCCTAGAATTTGAAATCTTTCTGAGGAATAATAGTAAGGTGCATGTAAGGTTTTAGGAAAATAATATACAAGTATGTATCTCTATAAAATTTTATTTGCATATTGGTTTCTTGTTTATTATTGTTTTCTAGGTAATTTGGATAATTTGAACAATAATTCTGTCTAACAACATAAGAAAGTTATCTTTATAAGCAAATGAGATTAATAGAGAAGGAAAAAATGATTGAATTCACTTTTAACCTATATGTTTCTAAGATGTTTGTCTCTTGGTTTGATCTTTCTAACCTTGAATAATTTTAGTATCTATCTTGAATAAAAAAAATCCAAATCTAAAATCTTTTAGTTCTTTTTTGGAGATAGACAGACATAGTTAATATCCACAATTGATTTAGGGTGCAAATAACTCTTTGTTTTCAATATCAGGGGTTATCAATATCAAAATAGAAATCATGCTAGAGTTGAAATTGTCTCATTTTATAAGAAATATTTCACGAATAATCCTACCGGTTACTTATGCTTATTCTCTTAGGTTAAGTCAAGATTTTGGTAATTGATGTATTGAATTGTAAAGCCATTATCAACACTAAAAAAAGTACCAATGACATGACATGAATAGGGAAATCTTCTCCTCTTTCTAAACTTTTTTCTTTACCTAAAAAATGAAAAACCAAAAAAATAGAGAATCTATAATAATGAAACACAAGGTTGAAATAAGTTAGTCATTACTACCTATGAAACAATGGAAAATGAAGAGCAAGTTTGATTTGAGTATATAATGTTTTTAATTTTTTTCAACAATGCCTTTATCATAAACTAACTAAGATCATGTTATGTGTCCAAATTTGATGCCCTTCTAACATTATTGAGGATTTTTGCATAATATCAAATTGAAGTTCTATATTGGAAAAATATTTTATGGTACTAAACTATCTCATAACCAATCAGGAATATTGAATGATATCAATCAAATATAAATTTATTCTGACAATTAAATTAACAACTATTTAATATTTAATTTATGAATAATCATAACAGTTTATTATAAGTGCATTCTAATATACTATTTATTGTACCAATAAATTTAAGGGGGGAAAAAAGCAAATTCTACTCTAATTGCCAAGAGTGGCAATAGCAAAAACTTCTATTCAACATTGAATAGTATTGAAGAAGATGGAGCACAAGATTCGCTCCACTTTAAACTCTTGATATTTTAAATCTAAATTGAAGTTTAGAAATAAATAAAAAAAACCCAAATAGGAAAAGTTTAACCTGAAAGGAATGGTGGAAGTTTTATATACAATGTCAAAATAAGATAAAAAGATGATGGAAATAAAAAACAGGCTTGCTCTTTCTTTGTTGCCAAATAGTGGCAATGTCTGAATTAGATAAACCAACATTTTGCTAAAAAAAACCCCACAAAAGAGAAGTAAATATTTATATCGTAATGTTTCTTTCAAAAGATTTATTAAAAAAAAAGGAGTTAATTTATTTACTAAAAACCAGTTGTAAAGAATTTTCTAAATTATCTAGCACATGTTAAGTAAAACAATTGAGAAAAATAAGCGATTCAACGTATGAATGGTAGATGTTCCTGACGACTTTGCTAAGTTGTCTTTATGCAAATATCCCAACAATTTGAAGAGGGGGAGGAGAGTGGGAAAGGGTTAGGTTGGGCGGTATGCTTTCCATCACGACCCTCAATAGAAATGATTATTGACTACGATATATTCCTAAAGTTGAATCCCTTTTTATAATCCTATGAAAATTGATTTGGAAAGGTTATAGGTTAACTTACTTGAAAATTTTTTCCATTAAAATATAATGACTAAGCATTATTTAGGCCATATTTTTAAAAATATTGACTAACTTCGTGTACATCAACCCTTTTAAACTTTAATAAATTCCTACTAAGTTTATAGAAAACTTTCATAAACTCAGTGTCTCATTACATAACATTATATTAAAGTCGATATTATATAAATAACCTCAAAAGATATTGAAGAAACATACATAAGGAAAGTACAATAAGTTAATAAAATATGTAATAAAGGTATTATTGAAAAGTAAAAACTAAACCACTAAATCACCAAATGATATTGGTGCATTTAGAACTACCATTAAACAATAAAAAGAGAAACGAGCAGAAAGAAACGAAATTTAACTGATGTTTGGCGATTTGATGAAATCCTCTTTTAACGCATAAAAATGAATACACTACTAAAATGAATATATCATGTTCTAACTATCTTTTCTTTTAAGTAATAAAACATGATGATCTTTACTCCAGTCTTTCTCAGCAGCTTAATAGCAGCACAATGCATTATGTTATGTTAATATTGTTCTGAGATGGGGATAAAATAGCTGAAAATCCTTCCTGCAACAATTCCGTGGCAAAACTTTTTTAAAATAAGGTCCTAAACTTTTACTTTCCTCGACATCAAAAGATAAAAAAGGAGACAGCAAAAAGAAGAATGGAAATGGCAACTGTTTCTTTATACATTAAATCCCCATCTAGTTCAAAAAGTTTAGCATCAATTTACCTTTGCATGTAACCACATGCAACATTATGAAAATTCTACTCAGAAGCGCTAATGAGAGAGCAAAAGGCAACATTCATTTGCATGGTTAAGGTGTCCTTTTCATGGGTTGTTACAATAGTCAAAGATCCTAATGCTAGAGTAACTATGCATATGTTAAAGGTGGTTTTTTGAACAGCAGAACATATTAACAGCTAAAGCCTGGGGCCAGCTTCTTCCTTTCCATAAGAGTTTGACAACAGAAAGCACAACTATGGAACAATCCTACTTATTTGCACAAATCTTGGATTT
This sequence comes from Gardenia jasminoides, assembly GCA_013103745.1. Taxonomy (NCBI): domain Eukaryota; kingdom Viridiplantae; phylum Streptophyta; class Magnoliopsida; order Gentianales; family Rubiaceae; genus Gardenia; species Gardenia jasminoides. The sequence goes on from CM023095.1 coordinate 20,953,028, forward strand.
GGTACATTGAAACTCATCACCATGGAAGATGTTTCTTCATATACAGATCTTCTAGCTGTATTATTGATTTATCTTTTTCCTCCAATAGACAACTTACGCCATCCCTCTGGTGGCATTTACACTTCTTTTGAACAAAATCAAACCAAAGCAAGGAGTTAACTGAGCATTGTATCCTTCAAAACCAGCACCGAGGAGGAAACTCTGATCTAAATATGTTGCAATTTCTCTCTGCATGGTGCTCAGGGAGGTCAAAATTCAGGACTAACCAAGGTTAGGACACACATCATATCATCCAACTTAGGCTCATTGCCGGCGCACTGATGCTCGAGCATTGAATTCATGCAATTGTCCAAGCAACATCAGTAACTCCAAAACCTTAAGCTTCAAAGAAATTTATGGAACAATGAGCTTGAAACCTTAGGCAAAGCAAAATTCAAAACACAAAAATGTCTGAATACTAACCTTCACCTCATCCTTCTTGTGGCTTATGGCACTTTGACAAATTAATCATGACTTCATCCCAAGCTGTAAAAAGAAGGTTAAAAATAGATTGTGAAGAATTGAAATTATTATATCAGGGCAAGGAGAATTCTTACCAGGAAGGCTGCGGAAATCAGGCTCAACCCCATTACCATTTATGTCCGTGTGATGTGGTGTAACATACTTCCCAACAGTGACAACAACTCCAGATCCATCATGCAACTCAAAAACGGATTGAATCAGTCCCTGCAGGAAGAAAATTAATTTGATCACGCATTATAGCATATCCAATGCGGGAATACCTTTTACCTTTTCTAGTACATTACTGCTAAGATGAAGAGATGAAATTTTCAATCGCAGGATGCAAACAGCAACATCATGGAGACCAAAGATCCATCAGATTATCTTGGACATGAAGTACTCAATGGACTTGGCTCAAATACCAGAATAAATTAGTAAAAGCTGGGACCTCTTATTTATCATGTCAGGGCCATAAAAACTAATGCAGGTTACGAGACTGATACGATGTAGATAGCACATTGAAGCTCAATCAAGTTTAGCCGAGATAGAATAACCAACAGAGAGTCCATAATCTGTCAATGCTATATCGCAACTGTGATGTTTCATGCATTATATAGAGGCAGAAATGAGAAAAGAGATGCTAAAATAGGTAAGAATAGGTATTAGGACCAACTATGACAAAGGAACATCACTATCACATGCGCATTCCATTTGAGAACCAAAAAAAAATTAAAAACACATACACACACATCCCCCAGCATATGAGTATAAACTACAAAAGCAAATACTACCTTCCCATAAGTCCTTTCCCCCACCAGAACAGCTCTGCAATTATCATGAAGTGCAGTGGCCACCTGAAACAAGCAACCAAATAAAAAACAAAATTAAAAAAAAAGAAAAGAAAAGAAAAGAACCTGAGTTAGAAAAGTTTAAACTTAGATTAGAATGAAATCTTGTAGTCTAAACAACTTACGATTTCACTGGCACTAGCGGTATTTTTGTTCACCAAAACCTGCACTCAAGCAACATAACTAATAAGCCTCATCGTGAGAACAAAGATTTTTCAGAGGCACAAAAAAATGTCTGAAACACAAATTCTGCCACTGTCGCGTCATGATTTGTTCTAAATCTATTGTCATTTACCCAAAAATAGAAACAAAATCTTTGTCCCTCTTCCAAGTTTAACCCTAGAGCTGATTGGTAGAAAAGACTAAAGTCATTTCTGTGATGCCCAAGAATATTAATTCATGTATTTCCTGACACATGATTGATTTGCGCAATTTTGAAAATGTGTTTGGTAAGTTGAATCACATACATGCTATTCTTCTATGTCAACATGAAAGATGAGATCAATTGGGCCCACAGTTGGGTCCCAAGTCCCAGTAACATAAAGGCATTCTTTTGTTTCCTGACTGCTGGATACTGAACTGTCTGAAGGACAATATTCAAACTGGGAAAAGTAAACATCATCAGCAGCTACTGTTGATTAAAAGCACAATTCAACAATTTTTTGGGAGAGTAGTATGAAACACCTTATGCACATAACTTTTTCCTTTCTGTTTCCCAATAAAAAGATTTCGATGAAGATGGTCATATGTGCAAGTCTTACAGAGGAAAGGTTCAAAAAACCACTAAGATTAACTGAAAATTAGGCTAGACCTTGTTATCAGCCACTAAGGAAATAAGGGCTTCAACGTATCAAATAACTGTTCTATTCGAGCAAACAACCAGTCTCGGCACTAAGAAGCTGAATTCAAAAGCACATTAGTCCAAAACATTCAACAAAGAACAACTAACTGATAGTGGACATCCCCAAGTCAATGAACCTAAAGGGATTTAAGTAGTCATCCTGGTGATTACGTTTCTATATCTTCCCAACCCAATTTTTCAAAATTGGTTACTTTTTCAATAAAAATCCTATATTTGAGGCACAGTTATTAGTAGTCTGTCAACACAAGTTGGCTCAGTTGGCAACGATAGGCCACTTCCTCACAAAAGATCGTGTGTTCGAATCCCACTGCCGATGTGAGGATTGCGTTGGTGGGTAATTTGTAAGTACCTCTGTAAGTGACCTATGGTCCCTAAGCCCTGCCCTGACCCGTGGTGGTGACTGGAGTCGAGCCCACCCAAACTTTTAATTACCAAAAAAAAAAAAAAAAGGTTATTAGTAGTCTTATTCAAAATCCAATCTCACAAAGTCCACTCTTGACTGAAAGTTTTACACCAGACATTTACATTTCAGTCCTCAATTACATTTACAGAGGCTGCAAAATCATGCAGAATTCATACATGTATGAACTCATCATATTACCAATGTTTCTGAGAGCACATGATAAATGTGATTTTTTTTCTTTACTTATATGATAATAATCAACAAAAGTGACTTGTCACAAGATAAGGCTTACAATAACAGGAGCTGTAACTAGAGGTGGAACTTCCGCAACAATATTTTTGACGTATTCCGGATCCCTTCCAACAGTATAAGTCACCTGTCCATAGCCATATAAAGATAGAGAGAGAGAACAATTTGAAAAACAATTTGATCTATTTTCCTGAATAATATAGGCCACAACTAACATTCAACGGTTAGCATTCAGGTGAAAAACAATTTGATCTGTTTTCCTGAATAATATAGGCCACAACTAACATTCAACTGTTAGCATTCATGTGAAAAACAATTTGATCTGTTTTCCCGAATAATATAGGCCACAACTAACATTCAACGGTTAGCATTCATGAAGCTTGCTCTCTCTCTCTCTCTCTCTTCCCCCCCCTCCCTCCCTCCCTCTCTTCACTCACCCCCCCTCCTTCCCTCTCCTTAAGAAGATCTGACATGTGCAGAAGCTTTTCAGTAAATGGTAATCAAAAGCACTATAGATGATGAAAGAGGAAAAAAAAAAAGAAACAGAACAGAAGAAATGGTCAGCAAGAGAGGATGAAAAAACCACACATCACAAGAAAAAGAACTGCTTGTTTCTGATACAAAGAACAAAAATCAATTAGACAATAAATTCTTAATGAAACTCTTCATTGCATAGGAATTTACACTGGGAATAAAATTTCGGAGGACATACAAGTGCTCCTTCTACGGAGACCTGCACACACAACAGTCTTCTGGTCTACAGTGAATAACAGGAGATATGTGTGTTTGGATAGGAATTATTTACCAAGGAAAAAAAAAATTGCTTGCATTGCAAACACATTTTCCAGCACACTTTTTTATCTTTGCAATCACCTTTTTATCTCACAAACATCACATTGCAAAAAGTGCTACAGTAATTATTCCAAATAATATTTCAAATAATCTCCTATCCAAACACACCTTAGCATATAACTTGGAAATTACTTACATGCATCCTTCAATGATAAAAAAGATCTAGGAAGATACAAACTTAAGCATTATTTACTTTCGATAAAACTCACTAACAAATTGCACAAGAAAATGCTCTTTTGCTGCAAATGGGAATAAAATCATAGAAAGGAAACAAAATCCCAAAAATATACAACCACAAAAACTAGTTCAAAGGAACTAAAAACAGAAAAAAAATTTTGGAAGAAAATGCACTTCAACATCCTAAATTTGATGGAGTAAATTCACTTACCGTCTCCCCTTTATTTAGAAAGAGTTTAGCAATTTCAATCCCAGCCTGAAAATGAACATCCATTATGAACATCATATACTTGGAAAAGATTCCATATGAGACAAAAGGGTTGGTGATATACGGAAGGAAAATCAAAACAGGGCTCCAGAAACCATAAACATCATTTTTTCAGGCCATTGATCAGTTAAGAATATTTAGTGTGGCAACTAAATCCATTAATGTGCATTAATTAAGACAGCAGAAACATAGCTGTAAGGAAAGAAATACAAATATTCATTCCTTGGGGTGCATAGCAGCACTTTTATATACAAATACAGTTCAAAGGTGAATCAACCACAAAGCAAGTGAAGCAAAAGAAAGCACACACATTGCGTCCCTCCAGATATTTTTAGATTTCCGCACCATCACAGGTTGGGAAACTACGTATTTGAGCTAAATGCTTCATTTAGTAGGTGCAGATTTTTTTACATGACATTTTAATGGTTCTTTAATCAGATTCTGCACTTTCTGGAGTTACAAGGGTTACAAGTATTACCCGTCTTGTTATGTTCTTGTAGAGCAATAAGCTATTTTCATCTTGTATTTCAGACTTCCAGTAGAAACAAGAATACTTCAGTAAGCAAATCTTTTACAGTTCAATCAACAACTCTGAACCAAACTACAAAAGCACCCAATGTAATTTTTTTCCCTGGATAAGAAAGAACTTTAAATCTTGGCTTTCAAAATATTCAGCACTTTTGGAGCCTAATCACAATTAACTAATTTTACTAATCTTCTTCTTCTTCTTCTTCTTCTTCTTCTTCTTTTTTGAGGTGGGGGGCAGAAACAAGAAGTCTAACATCCTACATGTGAAAGAACCCATCTACAATCAGTGGGAAACATATTAACATATGTTAGACTGTAACTCAGAATTGTGGGACTTGAACCAAGGTCCTCTTACTCCCGATACCTCATACATGGTTGTTTCACAATCAGACCAAGGTCTCATAGCAATTTTGCTGACATGTGGATTCAGAATTGTCACCACAGAAAACATCCTTAAGTAACTCTGGGGACTTGAGCATCTAAGCCTCTTGACGAACTCATCTAAAAGCTTAGATCCCCAGTGGCACGATCTCAGTTGTTGCAATAACATGCATCACTAAACTTATTTATTGACCCGTTTTTGCCCAAATGAAACTCCTAGGTGTCCAGGTTAAGTTTGATCACATGGACTCAAAGCACAAGTCCCAACAGAAAGTAGTAAGCTCATAAACTGCTTCAACAGCAATAATCATATGATTCATTTCAACTATCTTAAATTTGATAGTGACACCTGTGCTCGCACTGCCCAGCCACTTTATTATCCTGATGTGGGGACAATTTTAAGAGAAGAGGATACATCTTGCCTGCTCCTTACAACCCTCCTGAACGGTTAAGGACAAGACATCCAGGTTGATACCATAATAAACCCAGTCACACACAGCATCAAAACCAAATGAACTGTTCTAGTATCAAGTCAAATGACCAAATTGACTAAGTGTTTAAGCCATTTAGAGAGTACACTTGTTACACACTCAAATACTTGTTATTCAGCATTACTGCTGCTATCTCCAATGACAAACATAACAGTATAGCAACTTGATTTCCAAGAGACAAATTAGCACCATATCCTGTCTTTCCCCTTGAATGTCAGTTTGAGTACAGGGAAAGCTTGCTGCTCTTAACACAATTGTTGAACAATTCAAGCAATAAAGAATAAAGTCGAGCTGTAAACTGAAGAAGTAACAAGCACAGAAAAAAATTGATTAGCAAGTTAACCTGTACTAGTCCACCAAGATTATCTCTAAGATCAAGAACAAAACATTGAGCACCCATGTCCCCAAGGCGCTTGATTGCTGCAAAATTACTGCCTTCAGCTATATAAAATGAATCTCAAAATGCAAGACCAAATAGGAATTCAATCAACATGCGGAATGAAAGAAAATACCGGCATCATAGATATTGAAAGAAAAAGAACTTGATTATTGAGATCTCACCTCTAGAATAAACAACTCTAAGGCTAATTTGGTATCTTAACATGAATATACTAAGTCTGATTAAACGTAGTACAAATAATAATTAGCTTATTTAATACTCTGTGTAGTAACACGTAAAAGAGGTTGCAAAATCTCTTATTGCCATTGAGATTAGTTACTCATTTTCCTCTGTCATTACTTACCTTGCAGATTCATGTGTATCTTGCATATGAAGCATGTTTACATTAACATTTTATTATTCAACACTGGATAAAATAAAAAGACCAACATTTGGCAACAACTCATGACATGCTTAGAAGACGGATAAAACAACTTCAACAGTGTCATAGTTAAAATTTTTTGACAGATGTCAATCATGTAGATGTTTTACTATGAGGGACATGAGTATCCAACTACGCAACCAAAAATGATGTAAAAATGCTGGATAGCCATATTCTGGAAAAAGGAAAAAGAACAAATGAGAAACATCAATATCCACTATTATACAGAAAATTAAGGAAACACCATATAGAAAAGAAGAATGACTAAAGATGAGGTAGTCTTGCAGAAAAAGGATAGTTCCAGGTACAATGAAAAAGGCATGCACCTACAACCAAATCTTTTCTTGCCAGTGCATTAAACTCTTTCAAGCGCACATAGCCAATGGATGTGGTGCCATTTTCACTCTGCTCCAAGCGATAAAAAACAGGAGTTTTTGCAACAGATTGCCTCTGGACCTCTAGGGCTTGGACAGGTCCACAGTTCCCATGCTTGACCTAACATGCATCATCTCATCTAAGAAGTGCCTTGCAGAAGTAGCATATGAGATAAGAGATGCTGTAATGATGACTGTACTTCAAAATTCAGAATTACTAACCGTGATGTCCACAAATGTTTCACCCGGACCTTGTAATAAAGATGATGCTTCGAAGGCAGATTTTCCTCTTACATCCACCCCATTGACAGACAGCAATTCATCTCCCTATAAAAGTTGAAAAGAAAGAGAAATTATTTTATGGGTTTAATGAAACTACTAGAAGAGAATGAAGACAATCCTAATAATTCTCTACAAAAGGATTGACAGGAGATTCTAAGTGATGAAGGTTGGCTCATTATATCTTTTAGTATGCGCCTTATGAATTAGAAACTCAAAAGAGAAAAAAGACGAAGTGAGAGAGCCCTGGTGCTAATAAAATCTATTTAGAAAAACACGGCAAAACTCAAGGAAATTTGTCTAGTAAGGAAAATTCAAAAGCATGACCTTTATGGAAACTTTAAGGTTTTCTGAAGACCTCTGGTAGTTAAACCATGCCCTTTTGAAAAGGTTATTGAGATTCTCAATTGCTTAGTCAAAGATCATGCAGGGATACCATCTTGTCAATCTAGAAACCATAGCACTCAGCCACCAGTTGCAAAAATAATAAAACAAGATGTAATGTACATCACGAGCCAGTGCATGGTGTTTATTGCTCAAAGGAAAGATGACCAAACATTAGTTAACGAAGTGTAAAACGAGATATATTTCTCACATGAAGTAACGCTCTCTCACTCAATGCTACTCCGAGGCCAACAGCTCAATTTAATCAAATTAAAAATCTTGCAAATGCCATCTTCCCCATCACACCTTAAACAGTATATGAAATTCTACTTACAAAACCAAATCCCAAGTCCTATCTCATTCTTAGTTGTGCACCGTCTAAAGCATATTAACAGCAAGAAAATGACATAAATATGTTGTGGGATTCACAGATAATGCAGATAGTAATAGCTCTCTAATGCATCGAATAATAAACCTCCACATGCTTACAATTGCAGGCAAATTGTACTTGTGACAAGCAATTTAAAATTGATCCAATCTCAATTCTAATTACTTCTGTAGGAATATTGAATGAGTAATTGTAGGAATCTTGAAGGAGTAATCTTAGGAGATATTTTAGGTAATTTAGTAGAGGAAATCAGGGTAAATAAACTGTCTCTAAAATTAAGGGAATTAGGTGTAGACTTTCCTTGTTTAGTGTACTAGAAAATTGTATATATAGATTAGAATGTGTTGTAGAAAATATACAGAATAATAAAATCCCTTGGATTCTTTTCCAACATGGTATCAGAGCTCGTCTAGGGTTCTGGGAAAAATACCACCTTTGCTTCTTGTCAATTCCAGCCTTAATTGCTGGTTCCTTTCTTATTCTCTCCAGCCTTCATTGCTGTTTCTTTTACTATACATCTTTTCCTTCCCACCAATTACTTGATCCTATTCAATCATGGCGGATACTACATCCTCAATACGACAATTGTCTTCAACTGTGGAAGAAGAACAAATTACACGGAGCACAACAGAGCTTCAAAATATCCAGGCAGCATATAGACTAAATGGAAAAAATTATTTGAAGTGGTCTCAATTGGTTCGAACATTCCTGAAAGGAAAAGGAAAGTTGGGCCATCTATTGGAAATAGCACCGGATAGTGGAATGGCGGGGTTTGCAGCATGGGAAGAAGAGGATTCAATGATCATGTCTTGGTTGTGGAATTCCATGATTCCTGAAATCAGCGATACGTGTATGTTTCTTCCTACAGCAAAGGCAATTTGGGATGCCCTTCATCAGACATATTCCAAGGTTAATGATGCAGCTCTCATCTATGATATCAAGACAAAAACAACTGGAGCAAAACAAGGGACAAAAACAGTGACGGAGTATGCTAATTTTCTGCAAAATCAGTGGCAGGAACTAGATTATTACAGGGCACTTGATTTGAACTGCAGCAATTGTGCAGTGTTTGTCAAAAAGTTCATAGAAAGGGATCGAGTTTATGATTTTTTGGCTGGCTTAAACTCTGAATTCGATCTTGTACGAATTCAAATTCTAGGCAAGCCAGAATTTCCCTCTCTAACTGAAGCAATATCCCTGGTACGTGCAGAAGAAAGTCGCAGGGGTATTATGTTAGAGTTACCTTCAACAGAAAATTCAACCTTTTTAAGTTCCAAACCTCAACGGTTGGTACTAAACAAGGTGGCTGCGGACAAGACCAATCAAACAAGTGGGCAAAAGAACCGTGAGGAGTTGTGGTGTACATACTGCAAGAAACCACGACACACCATAGAGCAATGCTGGAAACTACATGGGAAACCACCCACTCGTGAATGGGGACAAAAAGGTGGCCAGCAAAGGCAGGCTCATGTGTCAGTTCAAGAGTCCACTCAAGTATTTGGAGGATTTAGTATGGAGGAAATTGAGAAGCTTAAAAGTATGCTAACGACAGTTGGAAATCCAGCAACTAACAATTCTCAACCAACGAATCCGGGTATGTGTTCATTGACACTTTCAGGTAAGGCTCTAATCTCTTTTGCGTTTAGTGTTTTAGGCAATGAGTTTAGGAATGTCTGGATTCTTGATTCTGGTGCTACAGACCATATGACTCATAGTTCAAATAAATTCAAAACCTATAACCCTTGTCCTAGCAATAGAAAGATTGTCGTTGCTGATGGCACTACAACCACAGTGGCGGGAATCGGAGATGTCCAAGTTACTCCAAAATTGATTCTTAAAAATGTTCTTCATGTTCCCAAATTATCTACAAATTTGGTTTCTGTAAAAAAACTTGCCAAAGATCTAACTGGCTCTGTTATATTTGATGAATCTTGTTGTGCCTTTCAGGATCGGGACTCGGGGAAGAGGATTGGACTAGCTAAGGAGCATGATGGACTCTATTACTTGGATACATCAAGTCAACCGGAATCTAGTAAATCTGCCCTGTCCACGTTGTCTTCACCCTCCAATAAAGATGTCATTTGGTTACATCATAGGCGTCTAGGTCATGTGTCTTTTCCTGCACTAAAAGTAATGTTTCCCTCCTTGTTCAAGGGATTTGATGTTCAGTCTTTTCATTGTGATATTTGTGAGTATGCTAAACACACTCGTGTTCCATTTCCTATCAGTAATAAACGATCGTCTTCTCCTTTCTTTTTAATCCATAGTGATATTTGGGGGCCATCAACTATTCCAAACATATCAGGGTCTAAGTGGTTTGTCACATTTATCGATGATTGCACAAGAGTCTCTTGGATCTATTTACTGAAAAATAAGTCTGATGTGAGTCATATTTTTCCTGTTTTTCATGCAATGATTCAAAATCAATTTGGCACCAAGATAAAGCACTTTCGTTCAGACAATGCTCGTGATTATTTCAATCAAACCTTGAGTCAGTTTTTTCAAAAAGAAGGAATCATACATGAATCATCCTGTACTACCACTCCACAACAAAATGGAGTGGCAGAACGGAAAAATCGACATCTTCTTGAGTGCACTAGAGCCTTACTGTTTGAACAAAATGTGCCAAAAATATATTGGGGAGAAGCTGTACTCACATCAACTTATGTCATAAATAGAATTCCTTCCAGGGTCCTGGGGTTTCAAAGTCCACTAGAGAGTCTATCCAAATTCTACCCCGATATTCGATCTTCCTTTAATCTCACTCCTCGGGTTTTTGGATGTACTTCATTTGTTCATATTCATAGTCATAACCGTGGAAAGTTAGATCCTCGTGCTCTTAAGTGTGTCTTCGTGGGATACTCATCTACTCAAAAGGGTTACAAATGTTATCATCCACCTACTAGAAAACTCTATGTCTCAGCCGATGTTACATTTGTTGAAAATAAGCCCTATTTCATCACCCCTTATCTTCAGGGGGAGTTAGATACACTTGAAGATAAGGAATTAAAATTTCCCTCTTTAGAGTTGTCCAAATTTGAGTCATCCAAATCTAAATTTCAAGAGTCAATTTCTCAATCTGATATGGTAGAAGAAAAAAAGGAAGAAGATCGTAAAATCTTTGACTGGTTCCGGTTTGACAAAGTGTATACAAGGAAAGGAGATCCCATCGTGGTTGCAAGGCAAGAACAATCCTCTGAACCAAGCTTCGGAAATGAGGTAACAATGAGTGAATCAAATTTGAATTCTACACCACTGACAGACCATCCTTCCAACTCTGAATTACCTTGTTCTGAACCTCTTAACCTTGACCAGGACCTAAATTTACCTATTGCTGTAAGGAAAAAAACCCGAGAATGCACCAAAAGACCCCTATACCCATTGTCTCACTTTGTGTCTTTTGAGAAGTTTTCCCTAAGCCATCAAAGCTTCCTTTCCACCTTAAACACAGTCTCTATTCCTAACTCATTGTCTGAAGCATTATCAAAGAAAGAATGGAGACTTGCTATGGAAGCAGAAATGGATGCATTAGAGAAGAATGGGACTTGGGAATTAGTTGAGTTACCAAAGAACAAGAAAGTAGTGGGCTGTAAGTGGGTGTATGCAGTAAAGTTTAATGCAGATGGGTCCCTAGAACGCTACAAGGCGAGGTTAGTCGCGAAAGGCTACACACAGACATATGGAATAGATTATCGGGAAACGTTTGCCCCAGTAGCAAAGATGAATACGGTAAGAATTCTGTTGTCATTGGCTGTTAATTTTGATTGGGAATTGCAGCAGTACGATGTGAAGAATGCTTTTCTTCATGGAGAATTAGAAGAGGAGATTTATATGAGCATTCCACTGGGATTCAGTGGGGGTGACAAGAATAAGGTTTGTGAGTTAAAAAAAGCATTATATGGGCTGAAACAATCCCCACGTGCTTGGTTTGGACGTTTTGCCAAGGTAATGATAGCTAATGGTTACAAGCAAAGTCAAGGAGATCATACCCTGTTCATCAAGCATTCAGCCTTAGGGGGAGTTACTGTTTTGATTGTATACTTGGATGACATTATAGTGACAGGAAACGATGACGTAGAGAAGGAAGCTTTGAAGAGGTGTCTAGCCAAGGAATTTGAAATAAAGGATTTAGGAAAATTGAAGTATTTTCTGGGAATTGAAGTGGCTCGATCAAGGCAGGGAATTTTCATTTCTCAACAGAAGTATGTTACGGACCTGCTCAAGGAAACAGGCATGACAGCCAGCAAACCAGTTGGAACTCCCATTGAACAGAATCACAAATTAAGTGAGGCTCATGGAGCTAAAGCAGTGGACAACCAAAGACTTGTTGGTAAACTCATTTATCTCACACATACTAGGCCAGATATAGCTTACTCAGTCAGTGATATTAGTCAGTTTATGCATGATCCTAGAGAAGTTCATCTACAAGCAGTTTATCGAGTGCTTCATTACTTAAAGGCACATCCAGGGAAGGGAATTTTATTCAAAAAGGGTCCTGCAATTGATCTGGCAGTTTACACAGATGCGGACTTTGCAGGGTCTCCAGTCGACAGGAGATCAACTTCAGGCTATTGTACATTTCTTGGAGGAAACTTAATATCCTGGAGAAGCAAGAAACAAAGTGTGGTAGCAAGGTCAAGCGCTGAAGCAGAGTTTAGAGCTATGGCAGCAGGGGTATGTGAATTATTGTGGGTTAAAATTATCCTAGAAGACTTGAGGATTCGGTGGAGCAAACCAATGAAGCTATACTGTGATAACAAATCTGCTATAAGTATAGCTCACAACCCGGTGCAACATGATCGGACGAAGCACATAGAGATAGACAGGCACTTTATTAAAGAGAAGCTAGAGAGTGGACTGATTTGTACTCCGTATGTTCCGACAGGATCTCAACTTGCAGATGTGATGACAAAGGGACTGTGTAACAACATGTTTCATGAGAATGTTGTCAAGTTGGGAATGGAAGATCTATATTCACCAGCTTGAGGGGGAGTGTAGGAATATTGAATGAGTAATTGTAGGAATCTTGAAGGAGTAATCTTAGGAGATATTTTAGGTAATTTAGTAGAGGAAATCAGGGTAAATAAACTGTCTCTAAAATTAAGGGAATTAGGTGTAGACTTTCCTTGTTTAGTGTACTAGAAAATTGTATATATAGATTAGAATGTGTTGTAGAAAATATACAGAATAATAAAATCCCTTGGATTCTTTTCCAACAACTTCAAATGGGAATTTTTTCTTTTCAAATTTCTATTGTTCAGTGGCAGAGCTAGGACCTATGGCCAGTGGGGGCAGTACTGAACCACTACAATGATGCCATTCATTATGCAAGGAGAAATTCAATTTAAGATTATGCACTTATTTCAAGGCTTTTCCTTTGTCTTTTCTAAAGTTATTTCTTAATTTTGGTTCTTTCCAGAATTCGTACTCCTTCTCAAATAGTACACAATATTCTGTTTTGATAGCTCTAAAAGAAATTGTACCATAGGAGATGTCTAAAAGATTAGTAGTTTAGGAGGCAATGTGAGAGCAGATTAGAGTTTTTCAAGATCCAATATCAAGGGAAAAGAGTATTTTCCAAAATTGAGTGGGGAGAGGGGCAATAGTGAGTAAAACCAAAAAAATGTGCAATATTTTCAAGCCTATTCTTTTAATTTTGCATAGTTGGGGGTCAATAGCCCACCCTTATTAAAACATGACTCTGCCCCTGCTAGTGTCAAATTGTCCATTTAGTCCTTAACTGGGCCATGACTCATAGTTTATCATTTTTTCAAGCTTTATACAATCCTGAAAAGACCAGAGGTCTACAAGAAATAGAACAACTGCAAGATAGTTTCAACTGGCACTCATTTCAACTTGTGACACAATTTCTTCTTATGAATTGTAAACAATTATAAGTTAACGATTTTGTAGCCCTAGGGCTATTTATAACTAGACAATTAAGAATTCTCAGAAGTAATAGACTAGCTGCAATGATGAGATTCCACTGACACAGAGCCAGTTCCAATGCTCAAGCCATCAAGAGATTCTGCTTTGGTCAACAAACTATCATAAGACTCAAGCTGCTCAAATGGATAGCCAATAGGCTAGAAGCCAATGATCACAAGTATTCACCAATACCAGAAATTACAAAGGTAACTGATATCTCTCTCTAAGATGCATCAAGAAGCATCAAGCTCAAGTTGATAGATTTGGAGAGGAGGCTTTTCTTTTTTTTTTTTTCTTTTGGGGTCTTTTTGTGGGGGGGGGGGGTGTCATTCGTTCGAAACCTCTAAAAGACAAATTGAAGAACTGTTTATGAGGAAAAACTGGAGGTTAACCTTACCCTGTGACAAAAAATCCACAGTTCTTCAGTGTTCTTCACTAAACCTTCTTCCAAGGGAAGTTTCAAGTAGGAAATCAACAGGAAAGCACTCATCTTGCACTTGCAGCTGTCATATCCTAGTGAATGTCTTTTTCAGGAGTTAGAGGAAATGTATCTTAGGTACATCAATTAGTAGGTATAAGAGAATTATCTTCTTCCAAGGAAAAAATTGCAGCACAGAAGATTCACTTTTAACTTTCTTTTCATCATTTGAGTAGTGGGTTATAGTCCTATTTTTAGATCCTAATTATCTGAGATAGCCGGAACAAGTACTGCAAGCAAGCAGACTTTCAAGCATGTCCACAACTTTCGATTAGCTGTGGTTGAAAGCCATATATTTGAGTGATTGTGGGATCTAGACATCAGAAATCAATATCCAGTCAAGGCACATTCAGCACATGATTGGTGCCAGGAAACTAGCATAAGTGCGTGACTATTGGCAGTAGGGTCTAATGACATCAGCTGGTCAACTGTGTTCTGTTGAGGGTGGTTGCATGATTGCGTGCACCTTTGGCACATAATGCTGGTGAATTGACAAATGCAAAAGGTCTTATTAATGGCTGGAATCAAGAACTGGGTCATCAACTAGATGCATGGTTTTTGGTTAAACAATTAGTTGCTTCTGGTGTACTAGAGGAATCAGCAAGATGACATGAAATATGTGTCAAAGAAAGGTGCATTGGCACATGTTGGACCAGAAAATGACATTCACAAAACCTCCTGTTCGAGCAGTTACCAGCGATTGCTGAAGCTGCCAACTGATGTGGGAAAAAAATCTAGCCAGAGAATATTGTACTTAATTTGCAACATATATTATGTACACATTCCTCTATCAGCAAACAAAAATGTAAAGACTCGGCCTCAATAACTAAGGATCGAGTTTTCAGATAAAAATCAGGTCATCTGATGAATTCACAGATAATGACGTAAACCTCAGAACCTATTCCATACGTATGCTTAGCAGCTTTATCACCGAGAGCTCTGCAGGTAAGTGGCAACAATGACTTTCCTGCATTTTAAATACAGAAGATGCTAATTCCACATTTGGATGAATGTCCAAAGTTTGGCTAAGTGTGGCACATCACAAGAAAATCCCAAGCAAATACCTTTCATATTTAATCTTTGGGAAGAGGGGTGTTGAGGGTCAAAATTCTAACCAATGGAACACGCAGCCAACCACTGGGCTACTAGTCCAATGGCCCAACTACATTTATTGAAGTAGTACTTTCTAGTGATTTGATAACTGTAGAGTTACAAAACCATGAGAGAGCCAATGATCTAGAGGTCTAGAAGAAGAAAAAGGAGAATGCATAATCAAGTTGCACGTGAAGTTTAGCCAAAAGAATTGAAGCCTTACTCCTTCCATTTAAGCAAAGGAAAAAAAATGCTTAAGTAACTAAGAACACGGTTGTTCAAAGTGACACTATAGAATGACCATAAAAGGCATGACCTGAAACAATAACATGTACAGCCTTATGTTTGAACATTAACCCGCAATGTATGACCAAACACAGAAAAGAGTTATGCTTATGTACTATGCATTAAGCTGAAAATTATATACAAGTCATGAAAATGAGCTTCAGTTCTGATGTCAAATAGTTGGCATATCGCACTAAAGATTAAAATAACATGGATATTTAGCATTGAGTTCAAACAAACGATACCTGTCTCACACCAGCGGTATGGGCAGGGCCATCTAAAAGGATCCCCAAAACCTTCAATTTCACACCTTCACTGTCATCTGGAACTTCCCGTAAATTAATCCCAATCCCAGTCATATCATACCTCGCCATCTTGGAGAACTTTCAGCAATGATGAAAGTAACATGTTCATGCAATAAAAATACTGAAAATTTTGTAAGTACATATAACGTTTATACTTATATAAGAATCATAGATGAAAAAAATTCTACAAGTGAATCAGTCCATTCCCAAAAGCTTGTTTCAGCAGCTAAGTGAAGATTAGCTGTGAATTATGTCTTGGGTCCCTAGAGTTTCCTAAGCTCTATGGGATAGCTCATGCATTGGCTTTAGCAATTTCGTAAAACATCATGCAAATACACTTAAGAATAGAGGTCAAAAGGACCAACAAGCTACCACATATTAATCAGTCTAAGGAGATTAAGATTTACGCTTCCATCTATTATCCCCTATCCTGCAGCGCAAAAATTAAAAAGTTCTGCCCTGATGGAGAAGACAAGCAATAAAAATATGCACACTTAAGAGAGAAGGCAAAAAATAGATGCAGATGAAAAGTTTCAGCACTAAAGATCTCAGAAATACACTTAGGATTATGTTACACTACATTAGCTCACCATTCACCTTAATATGTTGTCAATCATATTATTAGATTACCACTAAAATCCAGTTCCCATGCAATTAACGAGAAATTACCTCTTCAGGAGTAAGGAAACGAGTATAGGGGTCACCCAAGATGGCCAGCATCCTCCTAATAACAGCATGAGCTTTTGATCTTGTCTGATACGACGTGCCCAAAACATCAACTTTCTTTCGCTGAAGCACATGAAATTGCAAAAGTAAAATAAAAGAAAAATCAAAACAATAGTACAAAGTGATGGAAAGATAGCATCAACTAATACAGAATATCAATATGGCTCTGTTTGGGTTGTCAATACGTTTCCCAGGAAAACAATTTTCAAAATTTGTAGTGAAATATTTCAGAAACACGTTTCCAGCAAAACCCCAAACACGTTTTCTAAACTTTATCCTCCATACACATTCATCAACAGAACAAAATGCTATGGTTAAATTCTACAAGAAAAGAATCCCAGTCATAGGACTTACAAGCCAGGCTTCCGGAGACCAACGGTGGCGATTAGTAGTATCGAGAAAGCTATCATACACAACTTCCCAAGCCTCTTCCACTATTCCTTCATTAGTCACCAATCTAGAATCTTCTTGTCGCTCTTCATCTTCACGGCAATTCGTGATCGAAGAAGAAGGAATCGAGGATTGAATTGATGACAGCGAGTCAAATGCATTCGCAATTGAGAAAGAGGATGGCGGAGGGGAAAATAGAAGACCAAATGAGAGAAGAATTGAGACTCCATTGCATAGAACTTGGCGCAGGATTTTGTTGTCAGGAGTGGTGGTGCTGGCGGGGGCGACGACGGCGGTGGAAGGAGGATTTGGCGGAGGCTTATAATGGATGAATTTGGCGAGTGGTGGTGAAGAGAGGGGCGGTACGGGCAAGTTTGAGAGAAGGAAGAGCCCCATCTTCGCCGTCCCTTACGACCGTTGTGACAGTTTGGATAACAGAAATACGTATAACAAAAGAAAATTGCCATTCTGCTCTCTTAAGTATGAGGTATTAGTTAACATAACCCCTCATTTACCACCATGTACCAAGTTAGTGCCTTATTAGGTACACATTAAAATGGCAAAGGGTCACATACTTGTGTGGATTGAGCTCTATCTCTTTTTTTCTTGCCTATCAACCTGGATAAATAAGATTTAATTGTCTCTGTTTTTCTCATGGTCATGTGCCCAAATTTAAAGAATTTGGATTAAGACAGATAATATAGTGTTAAACTATAAGTTGTGTGTGCTAGTGTCAAAAATCATTGATAGACTATATTGTCAACATCTGATTGTCTTAGTTTTAGCAAATTATGGTCTTGTTTGGCACCCTTTTTTTTGTGTTTGTTTTAGACAAAGTTTTTCCTATTTTAAGTATAGGAACTCTCTAAAAATACTCCAAAATTTTTAAAATACAAAAAACAAAACAAAACAAAACAAAACAAAACAAAACAAAACAAAACAAAAAAACAAAAAACAAAAACAAAAACAAAAAATAAAAATTAAAAAAATTAAAAAAAAAAAAATCTTTCATTTCTTCTACTTCTTTCTCTCAATCCTAGCCCACCATCATTGATTGACGCTTCCGCGGTGCACACAACTATATCTTCCTTCATCTCTCTCTCTCTCTCTCTCTGACATTGTTTCTTCTCTTTCTTTCTCTCTTCCTCTCTTCCTCTCCTCTCCCCTCTCCCTTGCCACTCACTTTCTCTCACTTCCCTTACCCCAGCCGTCCTCTCTCTCCCCTTACAACCACGACCAAACTGGCCATAGTAGAGAGAGGGAGGACAAAGAGTAGTGGTGAGTAAGGGAGAGAGAAGAGGAGAGGAAAGGAAAGGTAAAAAAGAAAGAAAAAGGAAAGGAAAAGAGAGAGAAAGTTTTTGTATAAACTCTGAGTAAGTTATAGTCAAATTTTATGTAAACACCCAAAAAACACACCGTTTAAATAGGCCCTGTATCTTAGTTTTCATAATGTATTGAATTTGGCTAGGTCAGTAGTACTAGGTCAATTTTGTTATTCTGAATTAGATTTGTTATCTATCTATATATGTATCTAGTGCCATGATGTCGAAATGAACTAGAAAAAAGAGAACAAATTTATGATAAAATTTTGTGTATGTTATGCTCCGAGTCTGCATGTCTAAGCCCCGTTTGATAACATAATTCAGATTTTAATTTTAATGACTTCAGACCTTAATGGTGTTAAGACTGTTTGATAACAAAAAACACTAAATCTTAATAATTAAGTGGATCTGAATTGCTTAGGCAAAATGGAGTCCAAAAAATAAGTGATAAGTTTATCACTTATCATCACTTAATAAAAAAGTACGCTCAGATGTTAGGGTTTAAGTACAGTTTTTAGGACATAAATAATCTTTACCAAATAAAACACAATCACCTTATTTTTTCCCTCCTCTTTCTTCTACCGTTTTTCTTCTCTCTCATTCTTTTCTTTCCATCATCGTTTTCAGTTTATCAACCTCTTCTCCATTTTTTTTTTTTTTTTGTCAGCCTTCATTCGTAAGAAGTTTACCCATTGAAGCATTCAATTTTTTAGCATAAAGGTAAGTATTGACTTTATGCATATGCTTTATTTCTACTGCGTAGTTGTCATTCACACTCATATTCAATAAAAATCTATACTTCATCTATGTATTTGATTTATATGGTTAATGGAAAAATAATCTTTCATGATAGAAATAGAAGCGTAGGCAATACATACTGACTAGAAAAATAATCTTTGAGAATGAAGAAATTGTGGTACAAAATGAGCAACATGTTGAAGATAACCCAGAAAATGCAGAACACGGAGGAGGATCTCGACAAGTTGATCAAACTTTTATAATCAACTTACGTGAGCAAATTAAAATCAACATTTTTAACTTTTTTGACTAATTGTATTTATAACATTTGATAGACTAGCATTTATATTTTATCAAATAAATTTGTTATATTATAATTTCATTTTCATTTTTAGCTCATTCTTTTTCTTTTTTTATAATAGTTCATTCTTTTTCTAATAAATAATTCTTATTTTTTTGATAATAGTTCATTCATTTTTAGTTCATTCATTTTCTAATAAATAATTCTTATTTTAAATAAAATTAAATCATATGTACTACTAGTAAAATATACCAATACAGATCATTTATAAATAAGTCAATATAAGGACAAAATTGTAAAATACAATAAATTAAGCATTCAGTCGTCTATAATTATCAAACAGGCATAATATGTTCAGTGTTTAGATTCAGACAAAAGTTGTATTACATTCACCACTTAACAATTTAGTGACTTAATGAATTCAGACTTCAGATTTCAGATTTCAGATTTCAAACTTCAGATTTCAAATTTCAGTTTTATCAAAAGGGGCCTAAGATGCAATCAAAGTTTTAACAACCAAGTCCAACCATTTGAGTTTCGTCTTTACTAACCCAAAATGAATATTCCAATTAGTTGGACTTCAAAGCTCAACTTCTTTCTTGTATCCCATTCTCATATCTCTTAACTTTTTGATGTAGAATTGGAGTATCGAATTTGTCATCCCTCCTTTAGGACTTGATTCTCTGCAAAGCTCAGTTGAGCCCTACCGTTGGTTCGATCTCACCTCGAGTAGAGACTATTCACTCTAATATCATAATATCACACCCCGAACCCATAGTTTCAAAATGCATCCAGAATTTCAGTAGCCAAGTCCAATTATTTGAGTTTCGTTATTGCTAGTCCAAAATGGATATCCAACATTGAATTTGAATGACCAGACTCTTCCTTACATCCCAATCCCATATTTAACCTTTTAATGTGGAATTGAGGTATCATAGTATAGCTTCAAACAAATTTGAGATAAGATTTAGTGTAGCCTCCCAAATTTATAACACCATATCTTTTGTTCCTTCCCTTTCAACTCTTTTTTTTTTTTTTCCTAAGAGTCTCTTTCCTATCAACCCATTTTTCATTTTTCATTCACAAACTTTTTAACTTCATAAGATTCATTTGTTTGTATTAATACAAGTGAAATTTATTTCCTATACCTTATCGCTCTCTTCCTCCCAAAGAACTATCTAACAACCCCAAAGAACTATCGAGTTGCGAGGGAAGGGAAAGGCAAGGAAAAGGGATAAGAGAATAGTAGGACAAGAGGAGGAAAGAAGTGGCAAGGACAGGGAGGAGAAAAGAGAATGTGGTAGAGAGAAAGGAAACATATACTTTGACTATACCTCTAACATAAGTTGGTTCAATTGGTAAGGTCAGGTTACTATTTTACAAAAGGTCATGTGTTCGAATTCTGCTACGGATTTGAGAGTTATATTGATGGGCAATTTGCAAGTATCTCTATAAGCGATCTATGGACCTAAAACCTGCCTAGACCTGTGGTGATGATGAGAGTCGAACCCACCCAAACATTTTCCTTAAAAAAAAGAAAAAAAAAAAGAAAACTATACCTCTGACCAATCTTGGGTTAATCAACTCAAGAACTTTTTTTTTAAAATATTTTTTGTAGGAAGGTATACTTGCATTGTTGGTACAATTGATTTTGTCACTAGTGCCTTGAAAATATGAGGATCATGATCAACATATCTTTTTATAAACTTTAAAAATTAGATAAATTGACAAAGTATCACAAATTACACAGCAAATGATAATCTTTTTATGACTCTTGCTATCGTTCACTTCTCTTGAATCAAATAACTTTTCATCATTTGTCTCCTTCCTATAATATCCCTTAATATTAAATTCAAGTATTTAGATTAGGTGATAAAACAGTAAATTGATAATTATTCTTCATAGTTGAAAGAAATTATAAAATTCATAGAAGAATAAATATCTAGTTGTTGATCAGGAAAATTTATGATGCTGAATATGATTAACAAGAGCATTTAATTTTGAAGAAAAAATGGCATGGCATTTATATAACAGTTACACTTAATAACATATTTTTATTGAGGGGAAAATATTCATGTATACAAGTTTCATCTTATACAGTTTATTATTCTCCAAGGTACTTGGCACAACTATCCTATGTCCTTTATTGTCTTTTGCCAATAATCTTGGTTAGGTCTTGGAGGCCAAGGATAACAGATGGAAATGTTCCTTTTTTATAAATAAGGCCTTGATTTTACTAGCTACCATTTATGCTTTTTAGGAGTTAGAGAACTTGAATTCAATTCCTTGCTGGAAAACAAAATAATAAAAAATTACTTATACATCAAAAAGGACTAAACTGAAACTTTATAAAATAAAATGCGAAAAGTAGCAATTGACTAAAAACTTTTGGTCGGAGCTTGAGATTAATCAAAAGCAGCTTAATTATGGGAAAAAAACCGCTTAAACCCTAGTATTAGCAAAAGAAAAAACAACTGTTTTGCATGAATCAGCTAACGCTTCTCCTCTCTACAACCTGCATTCCTCTCTAGACAGGGTGGATTCTCCCATTCAATTTTTTCTATTGTTTTGATATTTTAAAGGTGATGGTCAGTATCAAACTATACTCTTTTACTAATTTCTGCCGACTTTTTTGAAATTAGATACATGGATGCGATCAAATCATTATTTATTTATTGTTTTGGCTTATCCTCTTGTTACTTATTCCTTTGATCTAAATTTATGTTAGTGAATAGATTTTAATGCTGCTAATTGGTCTATTTTTTTTTTACTGCTTAATTTATCATATAAAATTGCCATCTCTATACTTCTACTTTCAATTTTGCTGCATTCTACTCTCTTCTGTATGTTAGAGGAATGACAGAAGTGTAAGATAATTGTTAAGTGCTGAATCAGCAATAATGTCGGTCTCAGCTTGTATTTTCAAGGAAAAAAAGCCTATACTTCAATATTTGTTATCATGTGACATATTCGATATATAAAGGTGATTGGAAAACTTTCTATGAAAGATCTCAAAAAACTTTGTAAGTGATGTCCAAATAATAGGAATTTAGAAACTCCCTAAGCTTGTGCTAGTATCCATATGTTACATGCGTTACTAGTTCATGAAAATCTGGTACTAATGTTAAAGTTGAAGGGATACTACTAGGAGTAAGAATTGATACCATTTCTGTATGCTGGTTTTTTGGTCAAGCTGGATTTAGCTCAAACCGAATTTTCAATTGCTAAAGCTCGATTCCCAATATAGCCCCTATTCTCAGGGTTGTTATGGGTAGAGTATTCGATTTGTCAGCTTATATTAAGTTTGATTAGAACTACTATCATATCTTTGCTTATGCAAGTATGTTGATAAACATACTTAGGATGCGTTTAATAAAATTGAAATCTGAAAACTGAAATTTGAAATTTGAAATCTAAAGTCTGAATTCATTAAGTGATAAAATTATTAAGTATTAAATCTAATACATTTGAATATATATCACATTGAGTGATAAGTGAAAAGCTTATGACTTATTTTTTGGAGCAAGTTTTGCCTAAAAGATTCAGTGCCATTTAATTAATTCAGATGTTCTACTTTTGGTTATCAGACACATCTAAATGATTAAGATCTGAACCTATTAAAATTAAGTGCTGAATTGAGTTATCAAACAGGGCCTTAATGACCTTCTATGGACTTAAAATCTAGTTTTGGGAGCACATCACTCATAAAGGACACTTAATGACCTGTTCTTGGTGTGAAATGAGTTTCTTTGGTAAGCATACTGACAACAATTACTGAATGGCATATTCCTTATATAAACTGCAGGTGTCTACAGTCTAATAATTTTATGGATTCCATTATGTGTCATTGGCAGTGATGCTTATAAATGGATTCCTTTGACTAAAATTGGAATGAATTTAATTTCAAATTAATTCAGGTTTGGAATCTTCATGTTGGTGCGAGTCAACATTTAGGCCCTATTTGATAACCAAATTTAGTACTTAAACTTAACGAATTAAGATCTTAACATGTTCAGATGTGTTTGATAACCAAAAATAGAATGTCTAAATCAATTGAGTGGCACTAAATTTTCTAAACAAAAATTGCCTCCAAAAATAAATGATAAGCTATTCACTTGTCATTGAATATGATATACAGTCAAATGTATTAAACTTAATACTTAACAATTCAATCACCTAATGGATTCAGATTTCAAACTTCAAATTTCAGATTTCAGTTTTCAAATTTCAGCTTTATCAAATGCATCCTTAATTTGAAAAGGTTAACTTTCTTCCTGGAGTTTTCAATACCTATAGCATGAAGTTTGAGTGAGAGGCCATCTTAACTTAAAACTCTATAAACTTTTGGGTCCGTTTGGATTCCTTATTTTTGGGATTGTTTGTGAAGAATAGCACTGTAGCATTGTAAAAGTAAAAAAATGGTACTATAGATGTCTTTGGAAATTTTTTTCTTTTTCTTTTCTTTTTCCTTTTCCTTTTCCTTTTCTTTTTTTTTTTTCCTTTTTCTTCTCTTCTTCCCTCTTCTTCTCCCCCAACCAACCTCATCTCGATGTCTTTTTTTTTCTTTCTCTTCCTCCCTCCCTCTTCCCTCCCTCTCTCCCTCCTCCCTCTCCTTCTCCCCTCCCTGCTTCCTCCCCTCTCCTCTCTCCTCCCTCCATCTTTGGTCGCGACTAGAGATGGATCGCAAATAGATTTGGTCGCGATCTCTCTAGTCACCCAAACTGTCACATGGGGTGGGAGGAGAGAGGGAGGGAGGAGGAGGGAGGGGAGAGGAGGAAGGAGGAGAAAGAAAAAAAAAAAAAATTTCCCGATTGGTTGGGGAGAAGAGAAAAGAGAAGAAAAAGGAAAAGAAAAAAGAAATAGAAAAAAAAAGAATAAATATTGTTGGTTGTTTTTGGAGTTGTTTTTTGAGGTTATTTTTAAGGTTATTTTTGGGATTGTTTTTACTGTAATATTTGGAGTGTAAAAAATAATTTATCAAAAACAGGTGTAAAAACACCCAATCCAAACAAACCCAAAGATTTTTGCTGGAAGATTGGATGGGTACCATTCTCGTTTCACCAGGATTTTCGAATTTTACACTTTTGACTTTGCCAATTGCTTCGAGGTTGGGAGGCTTTTAGTCCATCTCCATGATGGGCTTTCCAATAAATAGGCAGACTAGATGGAGTGCTATTTAGGCTTGTGGTAGAACAATTATGTCGGCTCCTGGTAGGTTTACCTAGTTGCCTTGAGCTAGCCCATTTTCTATTGTACGGCTTTAGCCTTATAATTGTCCTCCAACTAGATGTATATTTGATGTTTTGCATTGGATTTGGACTATAAATGCAGATTTTGCTGCAGCTTTTTGGGTTTCATCTATGGTGGAAAGCTAACTCATCTATGCATGGTGGGAAGAACTACGGGGATCTGGACAGCACATCACCGTGGGGGCAAGCAAGAAGCAGCAAACTAAACAGCAATTGGAGACTGGGTAGAAGTGGTCTTAACTGGGTCCCATTATATTTTTGGGAGAAACAAAATGTAATATCATGGACAACTTCTTGGCGTTTATAAGTGCCCGAAAAATGGATGTTATTGGAGAGTAGTCCCCAGAGGCCAAACTGGCATGAAGAAATAAAAGAAATGGTGGGAAGAGTAGGAAAAATTGGTCAGACATAATACTCCCTGATGATACGTGGAAATGCGGAAATGAAACCATATATACTCCAATCTTGAGCAATAAATGCTTATCCAATAAATGAGTTATGACGGTTAAAACTTAATTGTTGGTTGATGTGAATTTGTAATTATTACATAAATAATTAAATGGAATTGATTTTATATAAATTTTGTTTTGCACATAAATACATTTATTATAAATTTATAAAAGAATTTTGATTTTAAGGTTATTATAATTTTGGCAGTTACGAAACTTATGATAGTTATGAGTAGTTATTTTGGCAAAATATGATTAAGTAATTAGAGAAAAAATTAGTTTTTTTTAAGGATAAAATTGAAAGTTTAAAAAATAACATAAAAAAGTTTACACCAACTGCCACCCCTCTAACTTTATATATACTAGTGATAAGGGCACACCTTACACAATTACAATGAATCAAATTTGTATAGATTTTGTTTGTTATATATGAAAAATTTATATAATATTTTCATGAAAGAATTTTGGTTTATATAGTTATATTAACTTGGTAGTTATAATACTTAAGGTGGTTATGAGTAGTTATATTGTCAAAATGTGATTAGGGTAAAAATTAATCTCTGTAAAGGTAAAATTGACAGTTTGAAAGATGACAAAAAATGT